>OY729850.1:4863596-6063596 GCA_951394115.2 Drosophila phalerata
GTGAATAAAATTTAAATGCAGAATCAATTTGGAGGCCAAATCATGATCAAAAAGGTATTCCGCATGAAAATCGCTTGAGTTTTGACAAAGTTATGAGAGTTCAATGTTTTTGAAAAGCATCAATTTTACTGATCTAGTTTTCTTTGCATAAACTAAGTTTGAATCTTTAAATTGGAATCGGAAAATATCAGTAGTACATCTGTGCATCTCATATAAGAACATCAGTTCAGAATACTACCAAATACTCTATATTACATTATTCAATCTATTTCCAAAGATATCAAAAATGGTTTTTCAATCCGTGGTAACTATGGAGAAGCCCTTGGCGCACATTTCGCTGACTGATTGGAATGCCCGAGTGGGTCGTCTAAGGAATGTGGCGGATGCACGCCGGACTGACACATTTTCCATTCGAAACTCATCGCGTGTGCTGATCGATGAGACGCGTATTGAGGGAATTTGGGCAAATCGGGAATCAAATGGGGCGCTGACTGATCGGTAATTATTTTAAGATACGATAATCCTGATCAGAGCATTAACTTTCTGTATGCGTTTGCAGTATTGATGAGTTGAATAGTTGGCGTAAGATAATTTCACAGACGCTTCAACGCCTGGAGGATGAAATCCATACTTTGAAGCAGGAGAAATTTCTAACGGAGCGCGAACTGGATGCACTGGAGGGTCCCATAGCGCTGATAGGGGAGGTTCTGTCCATGCGGGATGGTCGCCTTGGTGCTGAGCTGACCTACGATGAACCCGACAAGGAGATCAAGAATGAGCTCTACATATTGGAGAACAATCAACGATTGCTGTCGGATCGCTGTCGGAACGCATGGAAGAAACTGAAGCGTCTTGAAGATGTGCGTGCAAAGATTCGCCTGGAGATCGAGAACAAAGATGAGGCAATGCAACTGGACAGAGAACAACTAGCAATTAATCGCAATTCAAGCAAAATATCCTTCAAGCCGAATGCTCAGCGTGATCCTCGAAAGTAAGTTTAGTTTTCATTAAAGAGTCGAATTCTTCGTTAATGAAATGTTTACAGTTGTTGCACATATGAAGGCTGGCTGGAGAATGTGAAGAACATAAAGCAGATGGCCGAGAATGAATTGGCAGACACATCTGCCATAAGGGAAGCATTATTCGTATGCCGGGAAAAGGCTCGCAGCATCCTCAAGGCCCAGCAGGATCAAACCGCATACACTTTGAGGAAGCGAATCTTCGAGACTCAACGGGCGCACAACGAGTTGGAGTGGCAGAAGACCAAGATGAAGGAGGAAATGGAGAAAGCCATATGCGCCATGCGGACTCTAGATACAGATTTACAGGATAAAGCGGCTGATCTCAAGTTGGCCGAGTCTCGACTGGAGAATCGTGCTCTTCGACGAGGTGGAGAACTGTGCCTGGATAATGCTCACTATACGCTCTGCCAGGAGGTGGACAAGTTACGTGCAATACAACAATGCCTTATAGACAAGATCGATGAGGCGAAAGCCAACTTTAATCTATTAACGACTCATGCCCAAAAGATCGATGTAGATCTGGAGAATAAACGTCAGTCCTTGACGGCTGACACACGGGCTCTAGAATTACGTCAGCGCCTCAAGGATGAAGAATTTGGAATAAAAGTGTACAATCCAAGTGCTCAGACCGATCGCAATATTGAACTCACACATATGGAGAGTTTTTTAAAGTGATGCGAGATTACGATTTTTCCATTATTCAATTTATTTTATATTACTTGTATATTGTATGAAATGTAATTTGATATATTCTATTTAATTATATTTATAGGTCAATAGGAACCATTTGGATTTTTATATATATTAACAGATATAGTTTTAAGGAAGCATTAGGTGAAATTTCATTGGCAGTGATACTTTATTTCTATCAGTATCCCAATTGATATTATAGAATAGGATTTAAGAAAACTTTCAACTCTTTACAACATTTTCATTTGATTTCTTATAAATCGATATCCGAAAACAGCGTTGTCCTTGACAATGGCACTAAGGCGACACCTTGGAGATCTAGTAGCCATCGGGTAAACAACCCACTTTCCAATATGCTAAAAATTGGAAAATTTCCTCAGTTCTCGTTGTGAGTTAAATTAAATAACACATAGTCTGTGAACATATAATTTTTTTGTTTTACATTATCTTAGTAATTTGAATTTTTTGGTGGTTGACAAGAAGTTGAATTAATTAATAATGGCTTTTCAATCGGTGGTGATCATGGATAAGCCATTGCAGCACATCTCACTGGCTGATTGGAATGCTCGAGTGAGTGGACTTCGGAATGTGGCGGATGCACGACGAGCAGACGCCTTCGCCTTGCGTCATTCCTCCCGAGTGCTCCGCAATGAGACGCGGATCGAGAGCGATTGGGCGAGCATTGAGACGAACGATGCGCTGGCTGATCGGTATGGAAGATCATCTGCTCTAACTATTTATTTACTGACCTTAATCCTATTTATACCTTGTAGCGTTGTGGAGCTGAATAACTGGCGTCAGATCATCCAGAGAACGTTTGAGCGCATTGTGGGCGAGATCAATGCCCTGCAGGAGGAAAAGGATATCACGGAGCGTGAATTGGCGGCTCTTTCCTCACCGATTGCGGTGATCAGTGAAGTGCTGACTATGCGGGATTGTCGCCTTGGCGCTGAGCTCACCTACGATGAGCCGGATACGGAGGTCAAGAACGAACTGCGCATATTGGAGAACAATCAGCGACTTCTGGCGGAGAGGTGTCAAAAGGCTTGGTCAAAGTTGACGCGACTTGAGGAGGTTCGGTTCAAGATTGGCTTGGAGATCGAGAACAAAGTCGAGGCGGTGGATCTGGACACTGTCCAGCTGGCTTTAAATCGCAACTCAGCGGGTATTTCCTATAAGCCGGATCCTATGCGTATGCCTAAAAAGTAAGATCATCCACTTGATATTTCTGATCTTTCTTATTAATGATCATATGTCTATTTTAGCTCTTGTTCATACGAGTCGTGGCTGGAGCATGTGAAGAACATAAAGCAGCTGGCGGAGAACGAACTGGCAGACACATCTGCCATACGGGAAGCATTGTTCGTGTGTCGGGAGAAGGCTCGCAATATGTTGCAGGCACAGCAGGAGCGGGCAGAGCACTGCATCCGCAAACGTATCTTTGAGACGCAGCGGGCGCGAAATGAATTGGAATGGCAGAAGCTCAAGATGAAGGAGGAAATGGAGAGTGCCGTTTGCGAGATAAAGTCCTTGGAGGAGTCGCTCCGAGACAAGTCGGATGCCTTGAAGCTGGCCGAGTCGCGACTGGAGAATCGTGCACAGCGCAGCGGCAAGGAACTGTGCCTGGATCATGCTCATGATATGCTCTGCCAGGAGGTGGAGAAGTTGCGTGAAATTCGTCGTTGCCTTAAGGATAAAATCGATGATTCAAAGGCCAACTTTAATCTGCTGTCGGATCATGCACAAAAGATCGACGTGGATCTGGAGAACAAGCAGCACTCGCTGATGACGGACATTCGGGCTCTGGATTTGCGTACGCGTCTCAAGGGTGGAGAGCACGGAATAAAGGCGAGTAATCAGAGTGCTCAGACCGAACGCAATATTGTGATGACGCACATGGAACAGGAGATTCCCAAAGCATAGAGATCAGTATAATGATTTTTAGTATAATGTAATTCCAAATCTTGACTAAATTCTCGTGTTGAAATCTCCGTCTTTTAATCGCTTTTATCGTGACCTGAACATACCGAGAAATTGAAGCTCAGGTCACCTAGAACAGGTCTAAACGTAGTGCTCCAATCCAGACGCATTTTAGCGTCTTTCGTCCATATCTTTGGATTGGTAAAGTGCACTCCTTGGCGCACAAACATGTCCCACTTAACAAATTGACCAGGCACAACTGGCTCCACGGGTCCTGTGCTCACAACGGACTTGGGACTATTCTTCTCCGTCAATTGCCAGTCCACCCACAAAGCGATGCCATTGCACTCGCCGGATCTGCAATGAATATGATTGGGATTAGGGTAATGTTTTAATGAGAGCTCTGGTTTTATCAGTTGCTTACGCCGTCAGCTGCAGTTGACCTTCTTTGTGCTGCTCCAAGCCAAAGTGGGCAAAGTCAACGCTGAGAATTTCCTGCGGCTGTGCGAGAGCACGACATGGATATTCCCAGAGCGGTTGTGCCTCCACTAGGGACAGTGCCTCCTCCGCTGAACGCTGTAATAATAAATAGGAAAGTGGTTAAGCCGGGAAACTAAAATCAATGTTTGACATTACCTCAACCATTTCATCGAAGAGCTTCAGATCGAATCCCTCACAGTTGACAATGGGTGCCCGTATCTTGTGCAGATCGAGAAACTGCACGGGCAATGCATAAATGCGTGCAGCACATGGTGAGATCTTCACCGAGGCTGGAAGATGCTCCTGCAGCTGGAGCAGCAATGTGCCAAAGTAAAAATTGTCCCAGGGTAAAATAGAATTGAGAAAGTAAGGTTCGGCAAAGATGTGTGTAATGGTGTTCAAATCCTTGGGTTCGAGTTGCTTGAGACTCTCCAAGAAGTGGACGTTCTTCAGTTGATTGTGCTTGGCTATGGACTCGAGGAGTCGACGCGAGAAACGATGTGGTTCCAGGCAGCGCACTGTGGACGCACCTAAAGCTGAACTGGCAAGTCCCAACATGCAGCCGTCACCCAGGACGAGCATATGGGCTGGCTGTGCCTCTGCCTCTTGGAGTGCCTCTTCAAGGTAGCTCAGGTAGCGCTTGTTCCTAGTGCCCTGATTAAGCTGACCGATTCGACTGCGGGTGTAGGTCATGTGCAGGTCACAAGTACAGCTATGACGAGGTGTGGCCTTTGTGGGCGGCTGATCCTTGTGCACATCGAACCAGAGCGAATACTCGTCGTGGTAGCAACTCAGCCAGAAGGGCTTCTGGACATCATGTATTTGCAGGGGCTTGGGTATGTAGTAGATGGCCTGCATCCAGTGATCCCGCCAGGGTACAACATTGGCCACAGGTCGCTCCTTGTCATCGCAATTGGCCTGCAGTTGCTTCAGCTCGGGATGAGCCCAATAAGGTGCACAGCTGAGCAATATATCGCCAGCATCATCCATTTCGATTTGCCACCAGTAGAACACTATTTCCACTGTGCCTGGCGAACTGAGCTGCACCTGCAGCACATTCTGACGCTGCTCCTCTCGCTTCTGCTTGCGCTGAAAGTCAAACTGGAAGATCTCCTGCGGTGGAGCGAGTGCGCGAAATGAACTGGGAGGCACTTGGGACAGCTGGACATCGTGGAGAGCAGCCTCACCGCTGCACTGCGAGAGCTGAGCAGGCGGACTCAAGAGTACATCGCCATCCAGGTTGGCCAGGATCTTCAGGCTGTTCCACTGCGACGCTAGCGAGGATTGAGCCAGCTGAGCATAGCAGGTGGCCCGAGCGGGAATACACAGAGCATCCTCGGTCAGCAGATGATCGTGTGCATGATTATAGATGCCAATGGCTCCCTCACCGATTAGCTCCGTGTCCAGTAGCTCTGCCACCAGTAAATTGGCCTTATGCGGCATGTCCACGCCTATTTCAATCTCAGTCGAGCGTTTGCGTATAAGTCGCACCTTGGAGGCATCATTGGCAGCCAGAATGCGTTCCGCACAGTTCGCCATAGGCATGAACGCCTCACAGGCCGTCACAGTGTCCGCTCCAGCACGCAGTGCCATCATGGCGAGAATTCCGGTGCCGGTGCCAATGTCCAGCACGTGGACTTCTCTGCCAGCTTTCCGCATGCCTGCGATTGTCTTCCTCAATGCCGCATCGTACTTCTGGTTGCGTTCCCAGTCGTGCAGCATGTCCCCGAATCCTGCGTTCGCCACCTCCTGGTGGTAATCATAGTCATCTCCCCGTTCCTGCCATGTGTTTTGGCCCGTTATCGGGTTGAGTACTTGCGAAAAGCTCGACATCAATCGTATGCGCTGCAGCGAGAATCGTAGTACGTTCTGCATTGAAAAAGAATGTCAGTCTTTAATATATATATAATCTTTTATATCTTTATAAATTCAATTTCTAAATAATAAAATCACACACATAAAGTTTATGTTTATTTATCCCGCCGCCGCCCACGGTAGCAACGAACGATCTGGCAACTCGTTCTAATTTAAAGGCTGCCACCCTACAGAATTCCCCGATCTGGCAGCTTTTCTCTAACTTAAGGCCAGTTTCGAGTAGAGCAGAAATTTCCGCCGGCGTAAAGTGTTCTATATTTTGCTGATGGCAGGCGGAGAGACAGTGTTGCAAAATGTCACACAAAAATGACAAGTAGCTGGGTGGCAGCACTGTTGTGTCAGTTTTGCGCAAATTGAAACAAATTAATTTAAAATAAAATGCTACGTTTTCCCAAGCTCTTTTAATAAATACAGCATCGTAATGCCTTTTATGGAACAAATCCCACAAAATGGGCTGCTTCTCTACCTCTTTAATCAGCATTATCTTTTCATCCGTATCAAATAAATCCAAACGGCTAATTTTATGTATTTTAGAGTTTTTCGCGGCCATCTTTTACTCGAATGATATTTGAAATCGTTATTTTTTTGCCTTTTGACAAACAGTGCTAAACAACGCCAGTTTTTATCTGGCAACGCCATTTCTCTGGTTAACACCATATCGGCTAGCGGACACACTTGTCAAATTTTTCCGCTTGTCTTTACGCCACCGTTTTTTTTATATGAAGTTTGACGTTCTGGTAGGTCGTTCTGCTCTACTCGATATTGGCCTTTAGTTTAAAATTAAATTTAGTTGCAACTACAAAAATTCAACTAAATTGAAATTTTTTTTTTTTAGCAAGAATTTTTTAAATTTTTGCATAATTTTTGTTGGAATTTTCTAGATTTTTTCATATTATTTTTTTTAAAAAATTGAGTTGTTTAGCTGGCTCGAGGTCTTGATATTTATTTTTAATTTTAATTGCCGATATATTTCGACCACCATCGGTAGTCGTCTTCAGGGCGACTATAATGAACATTTAAACAATAAAACATTAAAACATTGAAACTTATAGTTAATATTAATTCTATTTAAATAAATTAACATACATTCTATTTTTGGTTTTACAAGTCCGCTTTCGTCGGCTTGGAGTTCTTTTTTTTATTTTTCAGCTTATGTTTTGTAACTTCTCTTCCCGAAGGCTCGTCATCTTCAAACCTTTATTAAAATTCTTACCATAATTTTATTGAATTTCGAATTTTAAATTTTCTTAAAATTGTTTTTTAACTTCAAAGTTAAGGCAATTTTGTTATTTTCAACAACTAAATTTAAATTTTTAACCCTGCTAGAACAATAATCGAGTTATCGATTAGCAAATGCGATAGATATTTTAGGGGGACCATACGCAATAACTGTCCGGCAGCACTGCAGCTAGGCGCTAAAATTAAAAAAAATTCTCATAAACAAAAATAAAAATACATTGATTACATTCAAAATGTCTTTTTATTAAAAAAGGTTCTTATAAAATACTGTTTATAATTAATAAACTTAAAACTGCTGATCAAGTCGACGACGTACACCAGGCATAACCTTTGCACGGTGCTCCAAGCGCAAGTGTTTCATCCATGGTATGCGTTGAATAGGCGTCTGTAATTCCTGTTCGTAGTTGAATTCCATTTCTTCGTATGTCCAGTGTAAAATCCGTGAATAGTATTCGGGACTGCATCGAATTCTGGCAACTGGAACTGGCGTATTCATCTTTATCACATTGTTGAAAGTTGGCCAATATCTAATGAGACAATCCATAATGATAATTCCCAACATAAGCAGCAATATATAGCTAGCTAACTGCAGAAATGGCAAGAACATCTTGACGGGAGGAATTTCCAAATGCATATGATATTGTCCAGCTGAAACTAATGTTAAGAACCGACTTATCTATCGCAGCCAAATATCGATTTCCCGGCTAACTATCGGCATACTCAGGGATGAGTACGACCATCGATACTTGGCGAGTCGGGTAACAAAAATTTATATTTTTACTAATCGGAATAATACTCAGACTTTGGTCTCATAACACCTTCACGGACAACTGCTGGCAAGATTAGGTGAACTGATGTCAATGTCCACCTCAACGACGCCCTCCCAACCTATAGTCGGCTTTCGATATTCTGTGCCGACTCCCTAATTCCAAACTTTACCCAACCTCACCACATATCCATCTCACCCGAATAAATAAATTAGTTTGTCATTTCAAATAACGTTATAATATTTAATTATAAATAATAATTATCATTATCCCTAACATTTTTAATTTATGTTTGATATTCATTCCTGCTCTAACAAATAACAAAAATTACCAGAATACCCTTAACAAAAAATGTAAACAAACAACGAAATCTAACAGTCTGGCAGCCCCGCAGGTGGCGCGAGCAATGTAAACAAAAGCAATATTAATAAGTATATTATGCCTTAATAATAGTGTATGTGGTTGTAAATTAAGTGCGTTATAAGTAAATATATACGTTAATATGATATTATGGCCTTTCCCTAACCAAAAAGAGCTCTTTGTGGGTCAGGGGGAGGGGCATCGACAAAAATTACAGGTAAGTATATATCGTAAATATGTTTACAAATAAATTAATATTCTAATCTCTCTGCAGGTATTGGACTTCAAAGAAGCTTCCTCACTGGGTGACTGGCAAAAGCGGCAGCATATGAAGCAGGGGAGCAAGGAGATGGACTGCAGGTGATGGCTGCCAGGTGACAGTCACGCATGCGCCTGACTATTGGCTGCTCCTGACTGTAGGACAGGGATGGACTCACTGCGCTCCTGACGTCTTGTACGTCAACGTGTGTGGTGCAGCCTGCTGCGCTGAGTGTTGCTCGTTGCGCTGTGTGTTGCTGTGCCGCTTGCGTGTTGTGTCGGTATTTCAGGTGGGTGTTGTTTTGTATTCTTAAATTACTGTGTGGCTGCTGCGGTCAATTGTGTGGTGTATGTTGATGTTAGCACGTATTTGTTGTATTCACTGAATATTTAAATCCCGCACTCCTGTTTAATTCCGCCTTGCAGCAGCCACCACGTGAACCCTCTCTCTCCTTTTTTTTCCTTTTTTTTTTTCCACTTCTTGTCAAAAAAATCCGCAATCTCCTTCCTCCTAGATTTATCATCATTTCTTATCATCTAGCATAAAGCTTTTATGTTGTGGTCGACGCTGATTCGTTGCTGGCCGATAGGTGGCGCTAGCAACAGCTGGTTGACTATCGATAGCTCAGCGCCGACCATAACATCACACCACCACCGGGGGGGGGGGGGGGGGGGGGGGGGTTGAATACTGGACGTAGAGGAGGTATCAGTCCTGAGGTCAGGCGCCAACGTAGGCCACCGCCCACACCCTGAGATTAAGAGTCTCATGCTTTACCGACTGAGCTAGCCGGGCAATACTAGACGTAGATCGTATCCTCGGTCTTTCTGGTGTTAGCGAGTGGTAAGTTTTGCTTCCTAGTCCTCCTGTGACTCCTCATTAACGACATTTTTTCTAGGTACTATAGCTACGGTGCATATGGAGGAAATCCTTAATCCATTTCTTGCCACCGCCTTCCCGCGGCCGATATAGTGCCTCCACCACCGGATCTATTCCTGGGACTCGAGCTTGGTCCGGAGTATCTGCTTCACGGACCTGGTGATGCTCCATGGACTCCGTTTCCTGATCGGATTCAAACTTCAAGGCCTTCTGCTGCTGGTTACGGTGATCCCTAAAGCTGCGCCAAAAATTCATCCTCCTGATCCTCGGGTTCATCCAGACGTTGCGGACTACTTTAACCAAGGGCACCTGGTAAGTGCTACCCTTAAACCGAGAAACGAAATCCTCCTTCGCTGATTCGTCCGTAGCACCTCCGACGAGCGAAAATCTCCCTCGGCGAGCTTCTACCGGATCAGATTGTGACTCCGTGAGTGCGGTTGTGCTGGACACAAAGCAGTCGACCAAGACGCACTCATGCTCCTTTTCATGCCGCTGACCCGGAGTTTTGAAAGGTGTTCCCAGTTGTGACGCCAGTGCCGTGACGTCCTCCACTTGGCTGGAGTTATCTGGAGCTGCTTCTGAAGCGGAAGGGGCAATCGATAGCGACGATTCCATAGCTGGCTGCGGACTCTGCAGCATCGCTCGCGCTTCTTGATGTGTATACTGTACACTGACGTCCATCGCTGTTTTGATGCACTCCGTCGTTGTTTCGGGCACGGGAGTGGCATCTTGATCTTCCGCACCTGGTCCATGCAAAGCCTCAGTTGAGGGAGCCATCAGCACCGTGTCTGTGGACTGGAATGTGTGCTGCTTCGTTGTCATGACAGTCCCTGGATACATGCTCCGGACCGTTTCTCGGATTTGCCTCATATACTCCAGCATATCCTGTTGCATCTGAGCCTGGAATTCCTGGTAGTGTGCCTGGAGCTGTGACGACATCATTGCACGTTCCGTTTCCAGCGCCTGAAACACTGCGACATTGATGGCAGACCGGATCTCGCTCGGGAGCTCGACATTCATCTTGGAGCTATCCTGGTGCCCTCCAGATTCTGCCTGGCTTGGCCAACCGGAGTGTCGCTGCTTCGAGACTGCTTCGGACACCTGACGTTTACCTCCAATCGCATTTTGGAAAGGCTCCATGGGACTCAATCCTTTCACCCCTCTATTCCGATGAAAATCCGTCGTGGACTCATTGATTTCTATCTTTCTATTTATATTTGAATTTCTCCTAACCATTTCAATTTTATTTATTTTTACTAATATTTTAATCTATCTCCTACAACATGCAACATAATAATAAATAAATAAATAACAAAACAAGCTAGACAAATTATTTTATTCCTAATTCATACCTATATCTATATAATAATACCTATATAAATAAATATGAAAATATTTCAAAAATAAATGTTACTGATATTTATCAGTCCTACAATCAAAAGAAATACCCTGTAATTAATACCGATTATTTCTATAATAATCGCTTGGTTATTTAATTTGAGTGGCTAATAAATAAACAAAAAAAACAAACATCAAATACGAACTATCGAATAGATTTCATAGAAAAATTGGGTGAGATGAATATGGGCTGGTGGGCATCAGTCGGTAACTATCGTTGCTCCTGCTTGCCAGCAGGCTCCTACAAACATGTCGGCTTCATTTGGTCTATGGAACGGTAGCGATACTAGACACTGACCAGACTGGACAACAAGCGTGATGGCAAACAAATCCAAAACGTGGACCACAGTCATGGTCTTCCCCTAGCATAATTCTACAAATTATTTTTGGGCATTAAAATCAAATGACTTGAACTTCATCAGGTCTAGGAACGGCAACGCAGATTGGACATGAAGGGTTCCATTCTGGGACCAGCTCCTAGGCCTGACTACTAGTAATCACCACCTTCGCCCCAATCACAACATCTGACACCCCAACCGTGGCAGCGACAGGTGAGGCATTATGGTCCTCCCTGCGGTCCAATCGAAGCTGGTTGCCCGATGTGTACTGGGCGAAGATCGACGATATTTTCTATTTCAACATTTTTATATAAATTTCAGCCGCTTGCTTAAAGCGGAATCCTTCATCCTCGCATTATTTTCCATTGGGCGCCATTTGTTAAGAACCGACTTATCTATCGCAGCCAAATATCGATTTCCCGGCTAACTATCGGCATACTCAGGGATGAGTACGACCATCGATACTTGGCGAGTCGGGTAACAAAAATTTATATTTTTACTAATCGGAATAATACTCAGACTTTGGTCTCATAACACCTTCACGGACAACTGCTGGCAAGATTAGGTGAACTGATGTCAATGTCCACCTCAACGACGCCCTCCCAACCTATAGTCGGCTTTCGATATTCTGTGCCGACTCCCTAATTCCAAACTTTACCCAACCTCACCACATATCCATCTCACCCGAATAAATAAATTAGTTTGTCATTTCAAATAACGTTATAATATTTAATTATAAATAATAATTATCATTATCCCTAACATTTTTAATTTATGTTTGATATTCATTCCTGCTCTAACAAATAACAAAAATTACCAGAATACCCTTAACAAAAAATGTAAACAAACAACGAAATCTAACAGTCTGGCAGCCCCGCAGGTGGCGCGAGCAATGTAAACAAAAGCAATATTAATAAGTATATTATGCCTTAATAATAGTGTATGTGGTTGTAAATTAAGTGCGTTATAAGTAAATATATACGTTAATATGATATTATGGCCTTTCCCTAACCAAAAAGAGCTCTTTGTGGGTCAGGGGGAGGGGCATCGACAAAAATTACAGGTAAGTATATATCGTAAATATGTTTACAAATAAATTAATATTCTAATCTCTCTGCAGGTATTGGACTTCAAAGAAGCTTCCTCACTGGGTGACTGGCAAAAGCGGCAGCATATGAAGCAGGGGAGCAAGGAGATGGACTGCAGGTGATGGCTGCCAGGTGACAGTCACGCATGCGCCTGACTATTGGCTGCTCCTGACTGTAGGACAGGGATGGACTCACTGCGCTCCTGACGTCTTGTACGTCAACGTGTGTGGTGCAGCCTGCTGCGCTGAGTGTTGCTCGTTGCGCTGTGTGTTGCTGTGCCGCTTGCGTGTTGTGTCGGTATTTCAGGTGGGTGTTGTTTTGTATTCTTAAATTACTGTGTGGCTGCTGCGGTCAATTGTGTGGTGTATGTTGATGTTAGCACGTATTTGTTGTATTCACTGAATATTTAAATCCCGCACTCCTGTTTAATTCCGCCTTGCAGCAGCCACCACGTGAACCCTCTCTCTCCTTTTTTTTCCTTTTTTTTTTTCCACTTCTTGTCAAAAAAATCCGCAATCTCCTTCCTCCTAGATTTATCATCATTTCTTATCATCTAGCATAAAGCTTTTATGTTGTGGTCGACGCTGATTCGTTGCTGGCCGATAGGTGGCGCTAGCAACAGCTGGTTGACTATCGATAGCTCAGCGCCGACCATAACATCACACTAAGCTATTATATACAGAAACCAGGTAAATTACTTAACACTATCCTAAAGGTATGAAGGGTTGCAACAGGTAGTAATGGTACCTGTTAAAAAAGGATTAATAATAAACTGTTAATCCTTTTGTTTTGATTGTGGTTAGCAATAAACCCTTTCTCTGATGTGACCTCACGAATGGCCTAGGATATTTATGTTTGCCTATTTATTTATAATTTATTGGGAGATATTAGATGTTTATTCCATCATATATATTTTTATTGTTGTTGCTGTTGAATTATTTTATTTAAATTTAGTTGTATTTCAATAATTGGTAATTATCGATAATATCTTATTAACATCGAAACAACGTCATTATCCGATTTGGTGTTGAAACGACAGATTGGAATCAACTTATTTTTCTGAGTCGTCGCTTATTACAAATCTTTTTTGTAGAAGGTGGAACTGAAAGCCATATAAGAATATGTATAATAGGACGAGTCTCTATCGAAATTTAAATAATCATAGCATTCGATGCGAGAAGAGTAACCGACCTCAAGAATACGTCAAACTGCTGATAATCAATGGTACTTTCCAAAATAAAAAATTCCCTTGAATTAGTACTGAAATCTGTTTGTTGTTGTATTTATTTATTTTTAGATGATAATCTGTCATTATAGAGATAATTTTACTATAAAAGATTTATTTAATGAATTTTTTTCATCACACTCTCAAGTATTAAAAGTACTCTTGCTGATAAGCTTGTTATTATTATAGCTATAAAATGATGTGTTATTTGGCGGATCTGTTTAGTCTTTTGAGATTTATGCTCGAGTCAAACAAAGCGCAAAAATGCGGAGAATTATATTCATAATCTTATTATTAAATGTATCAATGTTTAAGTGTGAAGAGAATCATATAAAAGAATTTGAAAAACTTGGCAATTTAACAATAAAATATGGGAACACAACGGAAATACATTTTCAAATGAAAGATCCTGGCATCAAGTTGCTGAAGACTCAACTGGAATCCTTACAGTAAGTAATTATAAATTTTATCATTTGATGAATCATATTAAAATACTCTTTTTTCTCAGAGGAGGGATTGCTGAGCTTAATGCCAAAATTGACAGATTGACGTCAACCAGCTTGGAGTCAACTAATTTCCCCAGCAGCTGTGCAGAGGCCACAGCTCTGAGTCGTCTCTCTGGAGTCTATCAGATTGTCCTGCCTGAGTACAGTGTGCATCCATTTCTAGTCAGCTGCGATGAGGATTCTCATGGCGGAGGATGGACGATTGTGATGCGAAGGGAGGATGGAAGTGTAAAGTTTTACCGCTATTGGAACGATTACAAAGATGGATTTGGAAACGTGAATGGCGAGTTCTTTATAGGTCTGGAAAAATTGCATATGATGACCAAGGGACGGGATCAAGAACTGCTCTTTGTCATGAAAGACTCCAAGGGGGTAACCAAGTTTGCAAAGTATGATCTATTTGCGATTGGTAGCGAGGAAGAGTTTTATGTTCTGCACACATTGGGTGATTTCTCTGGAGATGCAGGCGATTCTTTCACTGGACATTCGAGCTTTAAGTTTACATCCCGCGATCGAGATAACGATATATTTCCTACTGGAAATTGTGCTCAGCAATATAAGGGTGGGTGGTGGTACAATAAGTGTCATGGCAGGTATGTATCTTTAATACAAAGGATTTGAATCAATATTTGATTATTGATATTACTTATAGCAATCTGATGGGTGTATATAACGAGACTGCATATGGAACAGGAATTAATTGGAACGCATTTAACGGTCTCAACGATTCATTGAAGAGCGTCAAAATGATGATAAGACAAAGAAGATAATGAAACACAGAATCTCAAAATTTAATTATTGCCACAATTAATAACAATAAATTAAATAGACTAAGAGAAAAGACTAGCATTACTAAATCTTTTTTAAAAGGGGTGTGCCAGGCAGCTTGTTGTGAAAGTGAGAGCATGATCAATCAAAAGAGATAGAGAGAGAGAGAGAGCGATTATTCAAACCCAATAATTTTTCAATGCTCTTTTAAGGGGGTTTTTATTCAGAATGTACAATCATTATCAGCAGTTCGACGAATCGTTGAGGTCGTCTCGATAGTCTATTGCTACGATTATAATTTTTACCTATATAAAGATGTCAGAAGACTATCAGTATAATATTTGATTGCCGAATACTCCATTTGAATTTGTGTAACTGTGATATAAATCGAATTTTTAACTAGATTATTTCCAAATACTTAAAAAATATGGTGAATTAAATTTAAGCGTATTTAAACATCGGTGTGGCAAGCATACATTTTTTAATTTGCTTGCTATAAAATCGTTTGTTGCCGACTCAGATTGTTTAGTTTCGTGTGATCTCTTCTGATCTGGCTTACTGAATGTGATTATAGAATAAAATGCTGCTTAAAATTATAACCATTTGCACAATCTTATTGCTGGGCACATCAGTGCTCAAATGTGACGAGGATAATGTACCGAGTCTAGACAAATTGGGTAATTTGACAATAAAATATGGAAACACAACGGAAATACGTTTCCATGTGAAAGACACCACCAATAAGTTACTTCAAGCGCAGTATGATGTAATGCGGTAAGCAATTGTAATAAATTTGATTTAAATAAAATTTGTAAAAAAAAACCTTATGACGTCATATACGTAGAATGGAGCAGTTACGCCAGGGCGGATTGTTGGATGATCTTGTGGCGAAGTTCAATAAGTTGACCAGCTTGGAGCCGTCTCAGTTCCCTGGCAGCTGTGCGGAGGCAACAGCTCTGAGTCGTCGCACTGGAGTCTATCAGATTGTCATACCCGAATACAGTGTGCATCCATTTATAGTCAGTTGTGATGAGGATTCTCATGGCGGAGGATGGACAATTGTGATGCGACGTCAAGATGGAAGTGTCGATTTCTTTCTCTTCTGGAAGCAATATAAAAATGGATTTGGCAATGTTAATGGCGAGTTCTTTATTGGTCTGGAGAAACTGCATGCAATGACCAAAGATCTGGACCAAGAATTACTGATAATGATGGAAGACTTCAAAGGACAGAAGAGGTATGCCAGGTATAATCGGTTTGCGATTGACAGTGAAAAAAATGAATATGCGTTGCATATATTGGGTGAATTCTCCGGAGATGCTGGGGATTCTTTAACTGGACACGTTAATCGCAAGTTTACAACTCAAGATCGGGACAATGATGAGAACGCAGCCAATTGTGCCAAGTTGTATACAGGAGCCTGGTGGTATAACACCTGTCATTCCAGGTGGGTCATCATGATTATCATTCTCAAGATTCAATAATATTTACTTGTTCAATATTCAACAGCAATCTACTTGGAAAATATAATGACAACACTTTTGGTAAGGGCATCAATTGGCTTACGTTTACAACTCATGTTGCTTCGTTGAAAAATGTACAAATGATGATAAGACCGAGAAGGTCATGAATTTGAATAGTTCCCTTTCTGGAAATAAATATTTCATGGAATCATATATTTAATTTTAAACAGAGCATTCCAATAACACCAAGCAACCATTAAGTTGCTGTAAATCTACTTACTTATTTTAAAATTCTAATTTTTCTTAAAATTATTCCTATACTTAATAAGAACTTTTAAACGATTTTTTTTACTTTAAAGATCATATCTATTTATATTTAGATAATTTCACATAAAATTTAAAATTCAAAAAAAGGAGAGATTATAAATATTTTACAAACATATTTATTTTTTTTTTACAACAATACGTTTTTTAAGAGTGTAATTTTAATATCTGAAATCCCAGTTGTTTTAGAGAAAATAATAAACACCAACAAACAAATTTAATTTGTTGCCTAGTGTAAATTTCCATTCACCTGAGCTTATGTACATCAAATTTCATCAAGCGATGAGGCGACTTTGATAGAAGCACTTAAACTAATTACGAATAGTCATATGGACATTTAACAGGGAGTTCATTCAGTGTTGTATCGAGAACCATTGAAGATGGGCCGTCAGCGACTTTTACAGTGGTACCACAACTACGCTCTGGCTCTGGGAATTACCTCATATTGGTTGGTGGCCGGAAGGGTCCAGCAAACATGGCTAACACGCTCCTATACACTGATTCTGAACACTCTCGAGTTGACAGTGCTACCCGTATTGTTCTGGAAATCGGCCGAGTATATTGAACAAACCAATTGGTTTCCGAATCTTATACCATATACATGTTATGTACTGTACTCGGTTTCATATGCCACCATTGCCTATACGGTAATCTCACGGGGAAGACGAGACTGTACTTTATTGGAACTCGAGCGTATTGTTAATAAGATAACGTGTCAAGAACTTCATCATATCGGACGCACTCTCAAGTATATCTACTATCTAAAATTCGCAACAATGATTTTCGTGTGTATAAACAGTATGGCAATGTGCTTCGTAATGCCCACCGAAGGAAATTTGAGTGTTTATTTGATAACATTTATATTTCAAAACGCTATGAATATTCCCGTGGTTGCAACCTATCGATACTTTCTGGCCTTGTGGTATATTGCCTGTTCCTATCAGTCTATCAACTGCCGTTTGGAGGATCTAATGAAGTCCTTCAAATCAAGATTACCCACACGCTTGGAGCTCGATG
This sequence comes from Drosophila phalerata, assembly GCA_951394115.2. NCBI lineage: Eukaryota > Metazoa > Arthropoda > Insecta > Diptera > Drosophilidae > Drosophila > Drosophila phalerata. The sequence goes on from OY729850.1 coordinate 4,881,212, forward strand.
AATTATATCGTTTGTGGTCGCAGCATTTTGTGCTTGGACGTTGCACTTTAAGGATAAATAGGGTTTACGAATGGCTTTTACTGGCAGCCCGATTCGATTATTTGACATTCGGCGTAATCAACATGTATTGGGGAATGCTCTTCATGTTCGCTATTAAAACACCCTTTTATATGATCTTTCTCGGCGCTTTTAACTATTGGATACGTTTAGTAGACTTTTTTCTATTGGATTCTATGTGCGATCTGACGATTCAGTATCAAAATTGTCCACATCATTTCGTAACCGAGGGACTCTGGTTTAAAGAGGTATTTTTTTTTTTTAGAGATATCTGTGATATATATTTACTTCTAAACTCTTTTTATTTACAGATAAATGCCTATTTAATGTATGTGAACACTTCAAAGTTTAATATTTCGGTTTGTGGTCTCTATATAGCGAATCGTAGTCGCTGGTTCCAAATGTTTGGCTCTATTGTGTGTTTCTCCATATTGTTAATACAATTTCATTTGATTATGAGAAAAAACTTTTCACTGTAAAACGTTTAATAAAATCCACAATTTTATTTAAATTCTATGCAATTTTGCCCTCAACTTGGATTATCTGGATTTCAGTTCCATTAATAGTTTATTGGAAAACCCCACGCCTTAAATAGTTTTTCCCACTGCAAGTGAAATAAGAGAAATTCCAAGAAATTGCTCACGTTTTGCTTTGACCTTTTGTTATTTATTTTTGTTTTCTTCGCGTTTTCAACAAGCAATACAATAACAATAAAAGGCAACAAGAGCTCTCTCTCTCTCTCTCTCTCTCTCTGCAGGAGCCAATAATTCCTGTTCGATAATTTCCAAATGAATGCGTTCCGCAAATAAATTCTCCTTTGACAGCAGCACACACTGGTCGGGCTTGTATGGAGCCGCGGCCATTAATACTTCTAGATGAGCTATCGCTATGAAACTTTCACCAAAAATCAAAAAAAATATTATAACTATATTATATAAAAATTGGCCAGATCGTACCACTATATCCTATAGCTTTCATAGGAACGAAACATCGAAAATAAAGTTTTAGTATGAAAAACTTCTTGATTTTTTTAGATATCTTAACCAATCTCACACAATATACATCTGGGCTGTTACTATACATCCTGACCAAATTTTGTTCAAATCTGACCCCTATATCATATAGGTCATAGGACCGATCGGTCCAAAATTAAGTTCTAGTATGAAAAACTTTCTTGTTTTACGAGATATCGTAACCAAACTCATAGAGTATGCATTTAAGTTGATGATATATATCCTGGCCAAATTTGGTTCAGATCGGTTTCCTACATCATCCAGTAATAAAAGGATCAGAGCTTAAAAGGTTAGGTTGCATTTTTTAATGTCACATCCAAATCCGCAAGTTTCCGCAGCTGAACTAAACAGTTTTAGAATCTTGAAATATTGATAAATAAGATGATATACATTTCGTTGGGGGGTAAGCGGGGGTAAACAGTTAAAACTTTAACTAAACATTGTAATGCACAACATATACGAACTGAAAAAGACGCACTTCTTTAACTACGATGTACACAAAACACAGCACAAATTATAAATATATTTATATGTTTAAATAAAGTATATACCATTATGTACAATATCCATTTCAATTATTTTTGATTTAACACTGTTTTATATATTTTTTTGATTTTTTAAATTCAGTGTGTTGCACTGCACTGCTGGCAACTTGCAAATGCATAAACACGTGCTCGCTCTTTGCTGTCAATTTCTGCAAAGTCCCGTTAGAAATGTCAAAAAAAAATGTTTGCATCGTAAAGTTTGGACAATCAGCTGATCGAAAAACCGGTTTTCGCTGGAATAGCTCAAAATCAACTTTTTGATTTTTGGCCTATGGCACCGACCAGTGTGCAGCAGCAAAGTGTTGAAATTTTAAAACGAAATCACGTTTTGCCGTTGCATACTTTTTGGCGTATGCACATCTGCTCAACATGAGTACGTGAGAAAAGTTACGTTATATACACACACATAACTTATACACTTATTTACATATTACACACACACAGAGTAGAAATATAGTAGTAAATACCCTTGATTTTATTGTAGGGCTGAGACGCAGGTGAGAAAGGATGCTGCATAAATAAAATGAAATAGAATAAATCAAAACATAATTTTTGCAACAAATTCGAGATTACAAATCTAATTTCTTTCGTTGCCAAACGTGTCAAAATTATTTTGCAAATTTCCATTTGCGGTTTATTCAGTATTCATTCGAAATTCGGCAGTGCAAACTTAAGTTATTGATTGCCAGTGCAAAAAATACTAAATATTTACAATTATAGAACAAATTAAAGAAAATGGAATACAAAAATGGAAAATTCGGAAATTATTTGCATATAAAAAAATAAGTATTTTAAACAGAAAAGTTTTCTTTGATAGGAAATGCTTGATATATCTTTCGAGAATAAATTAGTTTTAAATAAAATTATAGAAAAAATGGAATTCGGAAATTATTTGCATATAATAAAATTAATATTTTAAACAGAAAAGCTTTCTTTGATAGGAAATGCTTGATATATGTATCTTTCGTGAATAAAGGTTCCCATAAATGGTATTTTTTGTTATCTATTTCATCATTCTCTTTTTCTTATTTAGACGAAAAAAGTATACCATATAGAATACTTAGGAGATTGCAAACAATTGAAAATGTAGTTAAATCCATTTAAATTAGCATTCACATGTCAACACAATTATGTTGGATAACAACGGCAACGATTTATGTGCACGTGAAGTTACATAATACCACACACACACACACACACATGCACGTAGCGGATGCTGGGTTACTGGGCGGTAGGCGTGGCCCGGAGCTTGGCAATTGTCAAAATTGCCGCCATAATTCACGTGTTGCCAGCAACAGAAACAACAACTATGCACAACGAGAACAAGAACAACAATATAACAATAATAACAACAATAACAACAATAACAACAACAATACAGTCAACATCGTCATTCAATTGAAGCAAAATGCTCAAAATGCAAATTACGCAATGATTTACATTTCGATTGACATATTTTAGGCGAACTGTTTGCAGTACGAATATTATGAGGCAACACCCTCTGATGGATCCACCCTTTTAATGTCATCCCACGGCAGTAATTCAAAAATATCCCCAACATCTTCAACAATCACAAAATTGATGTCGATGATGTGCGTTGAAAGAAGTAAGCACACTGACAGACAGACAGACAGACGGACAGACAGACAGAAAGACAGAGAGTCATGTCTTATATAACATTGAATAGGTACATACGAGGGTAGTATGATAAATCATGGCCTTAAGTATGAAAATACAAATCTTTTAAATGCAAATACATTTTCTATCCATCATAATCTTCCTTTAAAATAATTCTATTTATCTAGCGTTGCTAAAACTATTATATGTTTTCTAAATAATATAGGACCCGTTTAGGACCCTAAAGATAAATCAGATTTCACAAAGCGCTCTTTTTTACTGAAATTTATTAACAAATTGAAAACAGCTTAAATTTATTTAAAATATATATAAAGTATATATGAAATATAATAATTGAATTACTTAATACCTATCAATATTAAACAATTATATGAATAGTTCTGATAATGAATTTTTGGTCAAAAGAATTTACAAAATTTTGATGCTAAAAATATACAGTGTGACCGTAATTCATGAAACATAACCAGCTATCAGCTGTGTTGAATTGTTTTTTATTTATAATATATATAATTTATTTTTTTCAGTTTTAGACTAAGTAGTTAGTTAAATATTTTAATTTTTCACTCAATCGAACTTAAATTCTTTAATTTAAAAATTTAACCCTCAACATTAAATAAGAACTGGCATTTGAAAATTCTTGCTAAAAGTTGATAGACCGGGTTATATTATTCAAAAAGTTGTATTCTAAGTAGGTCAACTATTAATAAGAACACTCTCGTATCAAATACTCAGTCAAGAATTCAATTTTTACCTCAAGCAAATGCCAAAGAAAATGCAATAATCAAAGTGAATCATAAAGCATATTTATGAAAACTGCGTAACTGTCCAGTAGAGATACAGTTCAGTTCTTTGTACGGTTTCTTTTGCCACATTCTATACATTACAATCCTGTCCAGGCACTCGTTATTAGTCAGGCTTTCTTCGAGGGGGAACATCGTAAAATGCTGCAAGGACATAAATACGTTATTATTATATTATGATTTTGAAAGGCGCACTGAAAGCCAGAGCAGAGAATGCGAGGCAACACAATGGCATTGGCGCCACATGCCACATGCCACATGCCACATCGACATGCAACCTCAATGGCAACGCCGCGACATTTTGTATGCTTCACAGTCGGTGGTCCGGTGGCTATGGACAAAGACCCACTGTGGACCGGGTGTGGTCATCAATGCAACTTGAAGTCAAGCACAAGAGCCTGGTGAATGGCCTGACTTGCATTTTGTGTCGCTGTCACCGCAATCTGCCCCCTCAGTCACGTAACATAAATACCATGATAACAATATGGGAGCAGTGTCCTGAGCAGAGTCCTGCGTATGTGCGTCCTTATTCTGAAGGAGCAAAACTTGGGCCAGCAAATACAATAAAGGATGACAGGCCAAAACTTTTAATGATGCCGCAAAGTCGTTGAATCAACTTGCTTCGGGAATTTGATGAATTTGTAAGGCGCAGTAAATTTCCAAAGATTTTCAAAAACTTGAAGAAATCAAAAAAAAAAAAAAAAATACATAATTTAACACTTGATAAATGTATTTAAGTTAAAGTGGAATCCAAGAGTTGTTTTGCAAATTAAATGTCTGGAATTAGATGAATTTGTAAGGCGCAAAATATCTTTAGAAAAATAAATATATATTTTATCACTATACAGAAAAAATCGATTCTACATTTTTTAAGCCCAAACTAAAGAAATTGATGAGAGAATTTTGTAAGTGTTTATTTGATTAAATTTTTAAACCTGTATTGAATTTTTTAAGACTGAAATTAAGCATAGGCATGATTGAATTTCTTAAACATAGATTTAAGAATAGTCGGGATACAATGCAGAGCCTGAAATTCAGGATTGAATTCAGGCAAAAAGCATGTCAAATTAAGGCTAAAATCGAGCTTATTTTGGGAACGACAGGAATCAAAAAATCAAGTTTGTCGTTGAGTTAAAGTGGAACCCATGAGGTAAGTTGCAAAATTAACGCGGCAGGAATTTGTATGCTCCTTATGCTCCTTCTCCCCTGTTGCCTGCTCCCATTTGGCTAGGAGAATGTGTGTCAACTATTCGCGGGCGCTGAAGCAAAGTGAAAGTTCATTTTGGTTCCGTCGGGCACTGCAGCAAAAGTTTCTTTTTTTTGTTTTTTTTTTCGTCGCCTTAAATATGCTTTGTGGGTTGTTCATAGAAAGTTACTTAGTAAATGCACCCATACACACACACACACACACACACACACACACACGGAGGCAGCTGTTTTGTTTTCAAGTGCAAAACTTGACACCAACTTATGATGGAATTCCATTCCAGCTAAAAAATGCTTAAAATGCTTAAGTGGCAACCACTTGAGACAGACAGAGTTGGCCAAAAGTGAAATACTTTTCTTGATGCTAAAATTCATTTTATTGAGCAAATTAAACTGAACAGTTAACTTGTTAACTTGTTAAGCGTTCGGTCTAGCGATAATAACCGCCGCCGCCGCTGGCAGAAGCTGTGGCTGAAGCAGCTGCGCTGGCTGAGCCGTAACCACCTCCACCGCCACCGCCGGGATAACCGCCATAGCCACCGATGGGATAACCGCCACCACCGCCTCGATATCCTCTACCACCTCCACCATAGCCACCATAGCCACCATATCCACCATATCCTCTATGTGGTGAGGCCTCCATCAGGCTGAAGAGCGCAAAGATCACAACAATAATAGCAATAGCAGCTCGCATCTTGATTCTGGTTCGGATCGCAATGAGTTCTACGTTGAAATGTGCATGATCGCTTTCAATTTATAGAGAAATTATCGTACTGATTTTGAACAAAACTGGAAAGTAACAATGATCATACCCATGACCATGATCATGACAAGTTCAAGTGTGTACAAATTTCGTTCTCTCTAATTAATGGTTGTAGTCCCCTCTTTGGGAACCGGTTCTTCGTTGTACGTTTTTTTTGGACTTTTCTGGACTTTTTGGGGAATCACTTTGTTTGGTGCTGTGTCTTTCTACGAATACTTATAATCTTCATATATTTCATTTCACATTCGCACACACAGCTTAAAATAATAAATACATATTTGTAAAAAAAAAAATGTTAATCAACCCATCGATCGGGTTTCTATTTGATTCATATGTATTTTAATTTTTTGACAAATTGTTCTTTGTTTGCTGTTGATAATTATTATTTCAAGGGTCATTCACCCAATACCTATTAACTAGTTATTCATTAAAATTACAATAATTATATATTAATTGCTATAATTGCCTGTCAATATATGTTTTGAGCTATTATTTTACTTTATCTGTTTTTAAGCAAATAAATGTAATATTAACTAATATAAAATATTAAGCAAACATAGCCAAACAATTCAAACATTAAAATAGATTCTAATCGAATAATCAAGAAATAGAATTTTTTCAACGACAAAATTGTAATCGTATTTTACATGCCCCGAAGGAGGAAATTTGGTCAACAAATGGTATCCAGGAACTGTGATGGCTCCTTCCACAGTGCCTGGAATATGATTTGCAGTGACGAATATCCGGAAGACATGGACACCAAATATGGCGGATATATGATGAAAGATGGGGAACCATATAGTGTATTCAGTTTAGAGAGAAATCCAAAACATTATTTGGTCATTTTTGGCAGTACAGCTGTCTCCGAATGTAAGACTCTGGATTTCGTCAATTCCACATACTTTAAATGTTTTGCGGGTGTCGGGAAACCGAAACCTCTAAGTTATCCACGTAGTCGTATCAATTGCATTAACTATTCCTTTCGTATGGCCGATGAGTTGGTATCCTATTGTACCACCAGATATATGGATAATAATGAACTTGCGACAATTCTTTACGCCGATTATGATGACAAACCTGCTGCTGCTATTGTAGAGTACAATATTAGTTCCATTTTGAGTATAAACATATGGTTGGTTTTCGTAATAGCTCTGATATCAATGTTCTTCATCTTTCGACTGAGATAATAGTTAAGATTACTGTATGTACACAGATTATGTAATAAAGAAATAGTCAAAAACTTGTGATTTATTAAATATCTTTTCAGAAATTGAGCTAATCACTTTCAACTCTCCCATTTGACATCATATTTTGACAGTGTTCAAGTCAACTCGGGAGTCACACATGTAAATTGTTCATCTACACCCACAAATCTCATCACCCTCATCATAACATCATGGCCAGGACTCAAGAAGCTGTCAAGAGGGTTGCGGCTGCGCCTTGGATCGTCTTTCATCTGACAGCACCGAAAGAAGGCAACAGAAGTGGCCCTTGTCAAGATGTTTCCCGTATCATCACCACATATGTATCTACTTATAGGTCTGGGGACTGAGGAATCAGCGTGTGTGTGTGCACATTCATCTGTTTTGATGTGTATGAATAATTGCTTTTTAACAGACCTAAAATTATCACCCAATTATTAAGATCTGTGCTTAATGCATCATATAAATGGGTACTTTAAGGGATTTAATGTCTTTATATAACTTTATCATGGCATAGTTTTTTATGCTTATAACTTTTAGAAAATATATACAGTGGCATTTTGTAATATAAGCTGTCAAGCACCGCTAGAAACAGATATGTATGCGATCTCGGACACGAGTCCTATTTGCTCAGGAATTTCAGCCTGACATTTGATTTGACAGTTCTCTCTCTCTCCTTGTATCTTGTTTTTTCTCTCTCCTGTTGTGTGTTGCAACGTATGTGGCATTTATTTAATACCCTATGAAAGGGAAGTATGTTAGTATTTGGATAAAAAATGTTTTCTTTTCTATGAAATTACTTAATTCATTTTTTAATATTTTTTTATATTAAAATAACAATTTTAAGCTTATTCTAAAATTTTCCAAAATCGTTGAATGAAGAGCTATATCTTAGTTTTCTTTTTAGGAAAGTAAATCGAATGAAGGCAAAAATGTTCTCATAAGTAAAACACCCCATTTTAATTCGATTTATTCGAAAACTAACTTAATGTTTGATGGAAACTATTGTAAAAAAGTTGATTGTCAATCATTCACTGAAGCAGAAAATAAATCAATTTGCATAACTAGTTTTTTATTTCAGCGAAAAGTGTATTATATCTTCTTGTAACACATGCATAGTTTTTCCAGTTTCTTTTTATTTGGCTTTATGTAAAGTTTTGCAACATGTAGCATGTCAGCAAATGTCGTGCCTCAGTTAATTTCCCATCCCTATAATCCTTGGCGGTGGTAACTATGTGTGTATTCATGTATATATATATATATTTATTTTGCCGCATCGCAAAAGGACAAAACGCTTTTTTCCTTTGTGCTGCCTTTCAAGTATTATTGCAATTTTGTAAATATTGTAAAAATGCTTAATACACATGGGGCACTCAACGCTCCAGCTCTCTCTTTCTGTTCTTGTCTCCCTGCCTCTTTCATTTTATGCAAATTAGTGACAGATACCGCTTACATTCCGAATGTTAATTTGCATTTTTTGCAACTCCTTGCGTTCCCTTCTGTCATGTTGAAAAGGGAATTTCTTTTATTTGCATTTATACTTTTACATGGTACTTGTTAACCTTTTGTCTATTAAGGGTATGTGCTCGTATAAGAAATTCCCCTAATGCTACCTTATTGCCTTAAGTGCTTAAAATAAGATGGAAAAAAAAAGTTGGAGCAAAGCTTTGTCATATGATAAATTACATTGGCATTTAGAGATTTGAGACAGAATCCTTTTGCTTTTTGAACTCTTTCGGCTTTAAATTTCAATTTCTCATTTCCATTTCCTCACAGGTACTTTAATACTTCTGTATTTGCGCATTTGAACATTGTAGTTTCTATTTATTGTGCCAATCTTTCAGTTTTAATTGCGTTCAACACCGAGTTGGCCACAATTATAATGTACTTTGATGGTAACGCCTCTTTGCCCTTGTGAATGTGTTGTGGCTTTTCTCAAAGTTTTCCTTTGCTCTCCTTCTGTTTGTTTGTTTGCTTGTTTTCTTTGACTTTAATTAAGTTTTATTATACAAATTAACACATGCGGGTAATAGACAAACCTACAGACAGACACAGGCCCTCCACCGTGTATCTGTCATATACATACATATATCCATTTGTAGAGGTATACATTTTTAATTAATTCATTATCCATGTAAATAATTAAATCAGCAATGTCAATTTGGCAGCCCACTGACAGCTCAATAATTGAATGGCTGAAAAGTTGAAAAGAATCCATTTAAGGGCAATTTTTTTAATAAATTATCTGCTTTTACCTCAAGTTTTTGAATATTTTCATAGTCACAACAGTAATAGAGAAATTGGAGTTGTTTTGAAATCGCTGATTTATAAATATAATACTCAAATTATTTAAACGATTATTTGGGATAATCATTAATTTAAATTTATTGAAATAAAATATTAAGTTGTCGATCAAGCGATTTTAAAATATCCAGTTTTTGGCAAAAGTGTCAAGTGTTAATGAATATTGAATTATATATTCAAATTTTGGATACAGAATGAAACCAGAGGCTTAAAAATGATTAAATGTACATTCCGACATTATGACAGTTTGATATTTATGGAAAAAAAGTGTCATTAGGGCAAGAACAATTTTACTTTCCAATTTGAATGCAGAATCAAACTAGAAATCAAATATTAATAAAATTGACATTCCGCAAGTAAATCGGTCAATATTTGACAAAGTTATGACAATTACATATTTGTAAATAAGTGGAAAAAGAACAGCTCATCATAAAGAAGAATAATAAAGTAAACAAAGTATACATTTCTCAAAAAATGTTTTATAATATAAATATTAGTCAGGTATAATTCGAATTTAATACACTCTAAAATATAATAATGCAATTTAGCTAATTGAAATACATATGAATCGGTCTTGGGCTGAGGGGGAGGGGGGAGGGGGGCATTATCAGAGGGACGGATACGCGTTCTTTGCATAGTTGGCCACACAATAATTGGGTGGACCAAAGAAGGAGCATACTCCGCTGCTGCTGGTCGGATTTGTTCCGAATCCAGCGTAGCAGTTGGTATAGTTTTGGCAGGAACGCAGCTCGAGTGGGGCAAAGTTCAGGGCATAGGCGCCAGGTGGCGCTGTGTGGGCCAGATTGGGATATTTGTGCATATTGTTGGGTATTGGAGCTGGCACCAATTGTGTGGCCGTATCCAAAAGTGGTCGACCTATGCTGACACTGCGCTCATTCCGTCGGAATTTGGCACGACGATTCTGGAACCAAACCTAGAATTAGAGAGATTACAATGGATATATACTCTAGAATTTAAGGAATGTGCCTGCATTTTACCTGCACTCGTGCCTCACTCAAATGCACCTTTGTGGCCAGCTCCTCTCTAACGAATGCGTCGGGATAATGCGTTCTCTCGAATACCTTCTCCAGAGCCGTCAGCTGGGCGGAGCTGAAGGTGGTACGGTTACGACGTGGCTTCCTCGAATGTCCCGATGTCAGATTATTGGGGTAATCAACATTGGCGCCGCCTGCAACGGAAGACAATTATGAAACCATTTAAGAGAAATCTTTCACTTTTAGTGGTATTCGTGGAAACGGTGCAGCCTCGTAAATAATCGATAAGAGCCCGGACATCAATTAATGCGACAGCTCGGGAATTTGGTTTACTTTTATGGCCGTGCATCCATAAAATTTTGCATTCTGTTTGATCCTTTTGCTTTGGCTTATTGTCATTGGGGAGGTCATAAACAAATGGCATGGGTCATAAAATATATATTAACATCTCTCTCTCTCTCTCTATCTCTCTCTCTCTACGAAGATGTCGTCGTCACCGGGCAGCTGTCTACTAATTTTAGGTGGCAACCCGACGACAAACAAACTAAGAAACGCAACAAATTTACGATCTATTAATTAAACTGAAATTGTGACATTAAGCGACAATAAGCGAGCGTAAACTTTCTCTAATTGATTTCACGTCTAAAGCTGGCCAAGAATTTCCATTTTGGAAAACATTTTAAAAAATATGGAATAACACAGATATACGAACATATTCATCTATAATATAACTTATACAACTGGTCAAACAACTAGTGACGAAAGCAGTACGAAGAGTGCGATAGGTGACTAGCAATATGGAAAATTTGCTAAGACTGCCCGATCAGATCGATAAATAATTAAGAATACAAATATCTCTAATATTTATTTTTGAAAAATTGGCTTTTTTTATATTCAAAGATTGGTTTAACAAAATTATGGAAATGTATAGAATTTGGTTTTACACAGAAAGTTATTGTTCAATTAAAGAAGTCCACCAACAAAATAATTTAAAATCTTTTCAGTGCCCGCTGTATATGATTTGCATATTTACTACTTGTACTTGAAATCTTAAAGCCTTAAGTTCCATAAAAAAACGGGTTTATAAAATCGGGAATATTTTACGGCAATAATTAAAAAGAACACATAATTTAAGGGATTTATTAAAAACACAGAAATAAAATATTTGACGCATTTGCTAAAAGTAAATTCAATGTTTAAAAACCAAAATCTAAAATTTGATTCTATTTTTTCTTGTATATATTTATTAATAATAATTTTACGATTTAGTTCTATTTTGCAAAGTAGATCTTAGTCCCTTTTTTTGAATAGTAATTATTTTATGATTTCTTTATTTTTTCCAAAGTAAATCTTAGTCTCTTAATATTTCATTTATGGTAAGTAGCGTACATTTAATATTTTAAACAGATTCTCTGCACAATTGACGGAGAATCATGACTTTATATAAGTATTAAAAATAAGTATTCCACGTCTATGTTTAACTGATAAATAATAAATTGGAATTGAAATGAGCTGAGAATTTATGATATTATGAGCACACATGCAGAAGGCATATGCTTATATATATATTTATATACCTAACTAGGATAGGATATATAGATATGTGATTTATGTACGTAATTGCAACTGTATCTGTGTGTATGTGTGTGTGTGTGTATGTGTCAGTTGCAACTCATGCATGACATCTAGGTGCCATATGTGGGCGACATTCGCTCATTTATGCCGCCGCCAATTGCATACTATATATCCAAATGGTTGACAGCGTCATCTTGATGCATTATTGTTGCTGTTGCTGTTGTTGTTGTTCTTGTTGTTGTTGTGGTTGCGGTTGAGCCAGCGTTTTTTGTAGGTTTCTTTTTGTGGCAGAAACCGTGCCTCAACCGGAGGCGGCAGGTTGTCAACATTAAAGGCGCTACACATTCTGTTGCAGGCGACATGTTGTCTGTTGGCCTGGTTGTTGTTGTCCTTGTTGTTGTCCTTGTTGTTGTTCTGGTTGTCAACGACATAATTTGCTATGAAATATGCGCTATAGCATTGTGATCGCTGGCAATGGCAATACTAACAAAAGTCATCTTTCAATCGCTAGTTTCTTAATTTTTTTGTTGGTTCCCTTTTTTGGTAGCATTTCCGACTGCAGACAGTCGACAGTCGTGGAGACAGACGGACGGACAAACAGACAAACAGACAGCACTTCAACATTGTCAACATGACAAAACGTAATCAAAGCTGACATGATATTCCCTCAGAGGCCGCATGCCTTTGAAAAACCGAATGTTGCCCAGCATCAGCGCCCAATGACTATATTTTCCAAGTGGAGCATATAAACGACCAGAGAGGGAGATAGAAGGTAGTATCTCCATCTCAGTTGTAGCCCCCTTTCGCAGCTCAACTCATGCTCCTATCCATATCCCGCGTGTGCTGTAAATGTTTGAGGCCAGAGGCGTGTGTTTATTTTTGTCATTGCTTGGATTGTAACATGTGCCAGTCTCAGTTCCACTCCCTTTTCCCCTCTTTTTCCCTATACCTATCCCTATCCCTTTCCCTTTCCCTTTCCCAGGCCTATTCCACTTCATGCTTTTCTGATTGAGGTTTCCCTTTCGATTCTCGATTTTCGCTTCTCGTGTTCTGTTTTTTACTATTTTTTTATAAAGCTGCAACTGTTTTTTATCGCTCGTTGCCCGATTCGCTGGCAATTTAAATTAAACATCTCGTTTTCTCCCCCATCCCTGGGGACCTCATTGGGCACTGCAGTTGTCTATGGAGTACATAACTTGTCGCTGATCTACGATGCAACTCTGCGGACAGCTTCACTGACAAATTGAGACAAATGGCGTGGGTAAGAGATTTGGTTGGGTTAAAAAAAAAAAGAAAACTATATAGATTGCATGGAATGCATTGCGGATGATTGCCACCCTGAAGCAGACATCCCCAATGTAGTCGAAGAAAATAATGTAATTATTTAAAAAAAAAACTAAAGGAACAGGATGCACTGATTTCGAGTGACATTTTATGGATTCGAATAAAAATTAATTGATCCTTTTAAAATTAAATTATTTAATTTGATTTTCTCCTATTTATGCGAAACTTACAGCTTTTCTTTAGACATAAAATATTGGTTGAAATTTTGTAGAGCTTTAAAAATGAGTCAATGGATTTGTAGATAAAAATCTTCTGAAGATTGTCTTAAATACTCTGGGAATATATTTTTTACAGACATTTAAAAATGTATGACCATGGAGTGGGTATTTCTAAAGCCAATTAATTAACTAAATATCGATTGTTTTCCTAAGAAATAAAGGGAATAAATAACATTTTTTCGGTACATTCTTGGAATGCCCATCTCGAATTATTTTTTGAGGAGTAGATAATTCATAGATGTTTAAAAATGACTTTACAACAAATCCTAAGTCTAATAAATTTCTGTTTAAATTATATTATTATTATTATAATAAAGAACCACTTTACTGAGTTCTGAAAAATACAAAGTGCTTTAACCCCATAACACATTGTATAATAAGTAGACTATATTTAAGCTCATTTGACCAAAATAACCAAGTTAATAGACTTACCAAAATTATTAGTCAATTCCAGGGGCATTTTGCCTTTGGCATATGCATCCTGTTTCAGTTCAATGAGATTGTCAACGGAGAATCGATGCATTTTGTCGAGTTCCCTACGGTTTTGACTGTGCTTATCCTTCGCATAGGATCCATCGTGTTGTTTCTGTTCCAGTTCCATGGATTGTGGCGGTGAGGTGTAGGATACCTCAACGGCTGACAAGGAGTGGGATGCAGATGCTGGTGCGGATCCGTGTCCGTGTCCGGATACGGTTACTGATGAATTTGGTGCTGCCGACGGCATTGCAGATGCGGCATAGTAGAAATTGCCGGCATTGCCGACGGGTAAAGAGTGCAGTTGCTGCTGATAGTTTAACATGGTTGGCAAATTGAATTAAAATTTCTGAAATCACTTGATCAATCAATGTTTTGTCTAATTGAACAATTGCTACACAGTCACAAGCGCGTTGACAATGACACTAATGATGATGATGATGCTGATGATGATCATGAAGATGAGGTGAATAGAATGCAACACAATTGAATTAGGTATGCGAATTGTGTGTTAAAATTCTTCATTTGTCTCTCTCTCTCTCTAATTGAATGCTGATTGAATTAATTTATTTTGTTGGCTCTCTCTCTCTGAATCTTTTAGGGGGGCATCCTGCGCGAACTTGGATAATTGGTAATTGGATTAGCACACAACACATAAACGAGTTAATTACGATAATTGTCGCGACGATACTAAACCGTGCCAAAGTCGTGTGCCCACTGAAATTAGCCTCAAGATGCTCAAGATGTGAGAACACATTGCTCGCATCCACAAGATATCCATGCACACAGATACACACGCACATAAGATACATAAGTGTATCTTAAGTATGTTTGCTCTCTCTCTCTCACTTTCGCTGATCGCATCTAATTATAGCAACCCTCAGCCATTGGCTGATCCACAACTGATCTTCTGTCTCTGCATCCGACATTTTGGGGGCGTTGCTGTTGTTGCTGCTGTTGGGAAAATCGGATGAAATACGAGGTGAAAAGTAGCAACAAGTTTTGGTTGCATTTAAATAGCAATAAATACCAATTAGGTAACATGTCCTGCGCTCCATTTTCACAGGATGTGCCCAAGAGAGAAGTGGTGCATCATGTACTTGAGATTTCCAGCTGAGCATAAATCTTGCCACGCACAATGTTTGTCATCCTTTCAGGCTAATTTCCATAACCACAACATGATGTTAATGTTCCACTGGCACTGACAGACCTCAGGACAGGACAGGACAGGCCAAGCAACGGAAAGTGGGCGGAACTGTCAGTTAAGTGCATTGGATTCTAGTTTTGTTGGGTTTCAATTGCAGCCTGCCTAGGAATGTGCCTATTTGTGGTATGGTAAATTGTTGTCATAGTTGTGCAGGAAATTTATTATAATCTAAGTAGTTAAATGTCTTCTTCAAAGTGTGCTTTAAGCCCAAGTTGACTCATACACTGATAAAAAAATGTTCTTAAATAAAAATTAAATTAAAAGATTTTGGTCTCAGAACTAAGATTTTTGGTCTAAGAAATGAGTCAAGAACATATAATTCTTAATTTAAAAAAACACGTCTTGGTTTTAAGTACATTTAAAATATTCTTATTTTAAGAATAAATGTTCTGAAAATTAAAAAAAAAAAATAAAATCATTAAAAATATTTTTTTATTTCATATGAAATTGTACATATTTAAACCTTCCTAGCAATTTAAGATTTTTATTCTTATATTAAGATTTTATGATTTTTTAGATTAAAAATCTGAGTTTTAGTAATTTGGTCTTAAAATAATTTTATTTTAAGAACCAAATATTTAAGATGTATGTTCTTGATTTTAGAAACTGTTCTTTTTTGCAGTGTATACTCGTACTAATTGCGTTAATTACATTGTCATTAGCAGTCCGCTCTTTTACTTTTACAGCTCCTCATTAGATGTTGGCAAACTATCAACTAATATTCTAATATTCCTGACATAACCACAAGCAACGTGGAGCACCTCATACGATTTCCTTCCCAAATTGAGCTGTCACAAAAGTTTAGCCAAAGTACTTGACACTCTACTGCGGTAAGGACGAAGCTATTCACCTGCCCGCAAGTGCTCTGATCCCGGCCAGCAGCAGGAGCAGGAGCAGCAGCAGGAGCCGGAAACGGAGACGGAGCAGGAGCAGGAGCCGAAGCAGGTGGCGGCTCAAGTCTCTGACTTTCTAAATTATCTCACGTTTTCGTGTGCAAAGTTCTTGAAGAATGTTGCGGTGTGTATTTTTAATAAAACTTCAAAGTTTTGCGCTACTTGCAACGCTTTACAATGTCTCTCCGACGTTTTTCATCTGTTTCACTTTTGAAATTCTTTGTCACGAAACATTTCTCGCGTGCAACTGAAAGGAGTTCGAGGGGAAGACTTTTTATCCATAGTAATACATCCACAAACCCACACACACACACACACACACACACACTTACACAAAAGAGCAAAAAAGGTAGTAGAAATTCTTCTGGCAAGTTAGAAATTTGAGCAGACACTTTTAATGCTGTCAGATAGCAGAAAGTAACTGCACTTGGCATGGACATTGGTATGGGTGAAAGTCGGAATTTTCTAGACAACGGACAGGCATCTCAATAATTTTATGAAACGCTCATGTTTCTATGGCTTTCTATGGCAGCTTCTGAAATTACATGCCATTCAGATGACGATGAAGATGAAGAATTGTATGCCAAATTGTAATCTTTTACTGCCGCTCCCAAAAGTATGCAACAAATAGAATTTTCCATTACATGCTGAAAGAAAGTTTCTATTTCTATGGCTTACCTTCAGTAAATTTGAATGAAGTCAGACAAATAGAGACCATAGAATTTACAAACTGAGGTTTATCAATGTAGAATCTAAAGTTGAGATTTTTTATCTGAAATGTCGTCAACTCACTTTGATTATACTTGTTTATCGATTATACAAGTAATGTAAAATCGGAAATATTTATTTTATTTTAACATAAAATTGATTAAAAAAAACATAACAGAATGAAAGGGAATTCTAAGGAGTTTTCCTTTAAAATAGATTAGAAAATTGTGGTATTATACAAAACAATTTATTAATTTTTCCAATTTTAATTTTATTTATTTATCAAATACACAAATGTTGTCCTTTAAAATGTTGGAAAAAATTTCCGAAACATACAAACAGTTTATTAATTTTCCCAATTTTTTTTTTAAATTTTAATATTTATAAAAAAAAAATCCTAATTGTATAAAGAAATATTATAAAGAACTTAAGTACTTAATTATATTATTGCAAATTGGTTAACTCCTTTCAAATTACAAGCTTCTCAAAGTACGGCGTAACTTGCAAAGGAAACCGAACCAAAGGGAGTGAGATTGTGAAATGGCGACCAAACCACATTGCGGTGTTTTTCGTGCTGTGCGGTTGTTTGGGGCATGCAACATGGCATAACATAAATTGCAATGGCCGCACAAACTGCAACCATGTAGATGTACGACTACAGATACGAACGGAATCATGCAACATGTTGCAAGCTCCAAGCAAAATGCTAATTAAAAAACCGTCCGTAACGAGTGAGATGACAACATGGATACGGCCGGGTATAACCAATGTCAATAAAGCCGCATATCGACATCGATTTGCATGAAATTAAATAAAATGACACATTTTCAATTTTGATGCAAGCGAATCAAAATCGAATGGAGTCCAAATGATAAATATTCAATGCCGGATGACAAACAAACAGCAAGGAAGAAGAAGAAGAAAAGGAAACAGTTTTCAATTCAAATCTGTCATTTATAAATTATGCAAGCGATTTCATAATCGAACTAGGCTCAGAGTTTTCATAGTTTTTTGTCAATTTTCTCATGGTCAACTTGGAAAAAGTCGAGTCCGCTGCTGACCCAACTCAGTATCATATTGTGTGTGAGTGTGTATGGTCAACTAAGTGGACATTTTGGGCCGTTCTGGGAAAGACGATTCTTAACTTGCTTTTAAAAGTTTGCTTTCTCCCCGTGGAGATTGAAATATTCATAGGTCTTATAGACTTACTTAGTTGCCAGGCCTATGTCACAATAAAAGTCAAAAGCTTTTCGTGCTGTAATTAATGTAAATCCCCGTACTGACATACATACTATACGTACATGTTGCAGCTGCAGGCCGCTAGTGGGCGCCACTTTGTATGCACATGTAATTGATTTTCTGTTTACGCACTCTCAACTCGTTGCACAAGGAGTGACATGATGACAGCGGTAAAGAAGAGAGGGGGGGAATGTCTGTGTGCGTGTGTGAGTGTGTGTGTGTTGGTGTGCGGTATGTCAAACAGCACGCTTCCTGTGTACTGCTTCCGGTTATTTCTTGTTATTATATTTCATTGCCTTCGTATTCGTATTGCAAAAACAAAAAAAAACTTTTCATTGAGACGGCGCAGAGTAAGTTTTGTGATAGAAGAGAGATGATAAAGGGGGGTTGATAAATTCTTGGTAGAAGGGCACATGCCAACACTTGTTTTCTGTTAAGTGATTTAGGCAAAAGTTTTACCCCTCGCTCTCCCCTATCTGCTGTCAGGCAGTGTTCCGTTTGGTATTCGTGTTTGGCATTTTGGTTAGACGACACGCTCGACATGGACTTTGTCTGAGGAGAATGGGGCATGTGGCAAGTAGAAAGTGAGCGTTGCGGTGTTCAATGTACAGCTGCCTTGGCTCGGTGTTTTATTTGAAATATCGGAAATGTTTTACAAAACTTTTGCCAGCTATACAACTTGGCTGACTGAATGGCTGCCACATAATCGCCGTCAAGTGAAATTCATTTTCTTGACAAACAACATGAACTTCAAAGACTTCGCGTTTCCCATAATTCCCCCCCCCCCCCCCCCCCCATCCACATCCATCGAGTTCCATTTTCATATTTTGCGCTTGTTGCTGTCTCTTCCGACAAGGAAATTGAAATGCTACGTGTGTGTTTCAATGTGTGTGTGTGTGTGTGTGTGTGCAACATTTTGGGGCGTACTTTAGTTGATTAATTGCGGCTGCAAATTGATTTACCTGTCAAATCAAATCTAGTTATTATGCAATTTTCGAAACTATCAAATATCACTGCATCTTAATAGTAATTTCCAGAATCGTTTTATTGCTACATATTTGTCTGTTGTCAGGGAAAATACAAAATATCCGATGACAGCAGTTATCCTCAAGTCATTTGTTGATTGCACATTTTCAATTTGTAGCTCAATGCTCGTTTTGTTATATCCTGTAATCACCAAATGTAGAGAGTATATGCAACAGTCAGAAATTTGAATATCTAATGTCGGATCATTAACCAAACCATTGAAATCATTTATTTTTATACTTTAAGAAACACTTATTTAAAAATAGGTTCAAACTTCGAAATTCATAAAAATGTTGATAAAAAATTAATTTTTAAACAAATAATAGAATTATGTTGAATTTTTTTACAAAGTTAAAGGTTTTGTATTTAAATAAATTAAATTATAATATTTGAATTACATAGGTTTGAACTAGAACCTTAGGCTAAGGTTCAAACCCCCGAGCATTTTCGAAAACGTTGATGATTTGCTGCCCTGATAATATTCAAATTGAATCTACTTAAAAAGTGGAAACTACCTGCTTGTTAGGTTCACAGTCGATTATAGGGTATTTTCGAGTGCTCTTATTTGTTTTTCTTACCAATAAATGTTCTTCTTGTCACTCAACTGGGCTCAGCTCAGTCAGCTGCGAAGTCAGCGCCATTTAAATTTCGCTCACGTTTGCTGGCGGATGAACTGTAGCAAAAGAAATTACGCGAATTGAAAATCAACGGATGCGGATGTGAGTCTAGCAACTGTCACTGCCATCCTGAGCTGGTAAACTGGCAACTGGCAAACTGCAATCAGATGCAATTAGAGCACCAATCCTTCCGTCCAATTGCAGATGAAATGACAATAAAATTGAATTGCAAAATTTTTTGTGAATACACAAAATAAAAGTGCAAGTGATTTTTAGCTTTTACTTTTGCATACACATAATTGAATTTGGGTCAAGTATTACGTTGAGAGGCTTACGGGTTGTTGTCAAAATATTGTTCACATACGTAGTATGTGTATGTACGTAGTATGAGTATCTTACGGACAAAATGTAATTATTTTAATGCGCAGCATTTCACATGATTAATTTGACTATTGACTACATATTCGATTGAGCATCCAAGCACTCTAATCGATGACATTTCGATAAGCCTTTTGAGTTTGTCCTATGACCCACTTGGCAGCCAGGCAAACAACATCACAGCATCATATTGTTGTCATTTTGCTTCAGTTGCCTTACAAGTGTTGGAAATTTTTAGAAATATCTGCTTGAGTTTTAAGTAAGCAAGGTTTTTGTTTGAATTCAATTTTGACCGGACAAGTTAAGTTTAAATACTTTTAAAATCGATTGAAGGCTTTTACGTGTTATTAATACTTGAGAAGTTTACATCAAAAAAAGTCAAGTTTTGATACTTGTAGATTGAATTTTAATTTGATTTTTTGATCTATAATTTTGCATAATAATAAATAAATTATCTCTGATTTATTCAATTAAATGTTTTACGATTAAAAGGGTCTTTTTGTTTAAATTTAATTTCTATCATTATATAAGATCTACTAATATCAAATGGATGATTTTTATTTAATATAGAAAATTTATCTTAGAATAATTTTCAAATCTACTTTGGTCTGATATTTCATCTCTTTTGTTGCAGTTATTGTGGTCTTCCTACTTTACTTTGCTGGTTGCCAGTGTGCACTCGAGATGCAAATAATTTAACTGCAAGTGCACTTCAGAGTTGCTGCAGAATCTGCTTCTCTCTCTCTCTCTCTCTCTCTCTCTCTCTCTTTTTATCTTCTACTTCTTCTCTCTCTTTCAGTGCAGCTGCGACTTCAACAGATGCATTTATTAATATATGGAATCGCTATCTTCGATGGTTGACGGAAAGAAAACGACATCGTTATTTTATATCCACATGGATAAGCATTCATTTTCCACTGGCCGCAAAAACTAATGAGTGGGCGTGGCAAAGGCAAATACGGAAATACTTGTACTTAAAGAGCTGAGCAGAGCTGAGCAGAGCGGAACACATAAATCAAACTGCAGCAGCAACTTTGTTGCTTGAGTTTCAACTTATATTTCGGTGGAAATATTTCATGTGCAGCGCTTAGTGAAAGCCATGCCCACCAAGGATTAGGCCAGGATGATATACGCTCCTGGCGCGTGAGCAGATTGCGCATCCAGCTATATGCCATAAAGGTAAAGGTGTCCTCTTCCGTTTACTCCACTTTCCCCCTGGCTTTTATGACAACACCCATCAGGCTGCTGAGCTCCATTGCCGTTTTGGCGAGGCCACTCGCTGGCGTTGATTGTGTGACTCCAGTGCCGCATAAAGTCAGCGCCAGGTGGCGCCAATCTCTCTCTGTGTGTGTGTTGGTATTTCTGTGTGGGCGTGTGTGTGTGTGTGTGTGTGTCTGCAGGTGTCTCCACATTAAAAGCCATAAAAGATTCATAAAATGCATTTCGCACGCCGAAACCAAATATGCCGCAACATTCACGACGCCACATCCATAAATACGAGCCGTACACGGAGCAAAACTCCGTACAGCCTTGTAAACACACATAAATTTTAAAGTTTGTAATGTGCAGGTGTACATAAAAAGTATTTACGAGCACCGGCTTGTGCCAATGTGAATCCTACATACTCATTCGAGCGGTTCTTAAGAGCCTTTCTTATATGGCGACCAGTTGTTTTGCAACCCTAATGAAAGCATTAAGGACATAAGTCTCACATAACCTTTCTAATTAAGACACTATTTAAAAATATATATTTTCTACGGAATTATAAGATAGCAATCTTTGAGCCTTCGGTGCGGTTACCACAAATCCACGTTTAACCCACTCCTTATATTGTTATTAAGCATTAAACAAAACTTTAAGCTTGAGATTTTTAATTTCAACCAAAATGAAAAATTGATTCATTAAATTTATTGAAAATGGAATGATGATTGAAAAATTATCAAAATGACATTCCGCATGAAAATCGGTTGCGTTTTGACAAAGTTATGAGAGTTTAAAATTTTCGAAAAAATGTCAAGTGGTTGGTATGCAAATTTTGGATGATGTACGGCTTATAGTGGAAAAATATCAAATTTTCTAAGTGAAGAAAATTTAAATGCAGAATGAATTTGGAGACCAAATCATGATCAAAATGGTATTCCGAGTGGAAATCGGTTGAGTTTTGAAAAAGTTATGAGAGTTCAAAGTTCTTGATAAAGTGTTAAGGGGTAGGTATGGAAAATTTGATGATGGATGGCTTAGAGTCGAAAAATTTAAAATTTTCTAATTGATCAAAACTCAAATGCAGAATCAATTTATAGGTCATATCATGATCAAACCGACATTCCGCTTGAAATTATGTTTAGTTTTGACGAAACTATGGTAGTTGAAAATTCTTAGTATATTTTAATATTAGGAAAAATTATATATACAGGCACAAAAAATCCATAGCTCTTTACCAGTTAATTTTTATTGAATGCATTTTGATGACGTTAGGAAAAATCGCTTATGAAAATCTTATCACGTACGCGACATTTGCCAATTGCTGAAAATTGTGCACAAATTATATCAATTTGAAAACGTAATCATTGAAACTTATCAATTTTGTTGGCACCCAAACCAGGGACTGCCTTTAACAGACAGACAGTCAGACAGACAGACAGACATCCGGCCAGACGGAGAGGTTGTAAAATGTGAAAATCAAATATTTATGATACTTTTGAGCACAATTTTTGGCCTTCGGCAAAAAGCAAACTACAAGTTTTCATCTGACGCCATCTTTCGTATATTTCACTGCGCTTTCCTTTTGATTTTTCTTATATATTTTTTTTTTGTGCTTCTCTTTTTCTGCTCGTTGGATCCACGGTTTTGCCATCGGATTTATGTGCGTGCCTTTTGAAAATTCAATTTAATTTTCATTTTTCTTGCACGGGCTGTGGCATTTCCTATGAATTTTTGAGAATGCGCAACGGGCAAATATACCCGCATATTTTGCAAGTTATAATCCAAATTGGAAGGCGCAGTAGAAGCCAACATATTGAAAATTCTGGCCAACAGACGTAGTAAAAATTTTAAATAATCTGGTAGTTTGACAAGTTACGATTTAGGAATTATTATATCATTGTGTAGTTTAATTAGTTCAATTTAATCTACAAATGAAGTTCATTCACTAATAAAATGCAAATATTTTTTAGATTAAGCTGTCATTTTACTTTATTCCCAACAACCCTTTTTGTAACACACTTACAAATCAAAATAAGCACTTGAGTATATTTGCATGCTGAAGTCATCTGTTTGGTAGTATTGATTACAAACGCTACCCAACCAGCTAAAGCCCATTTGACACTTTAAGCCAATTGGAATAAGGCAAAGAAATAGTCAGGCAACTTGTCTGACCGCTTCTCATGTAAAGCATTTGTACATATTATTGCAATCGGGGTCATTTTACGGGGCATGTACGTATATCTAGAGGCTTTGGATACACATAGATAAGACCCAATTGAAGTTGCATTTGCCACTTGAACACGCTGCACAATACACGTACATCCATTGATATATGTATACCCCTTATGTATTCCCCCCTCATCACTCGATAGTGTCAGGAGGCAACACTCTGTGAGTTGCTTGTTGTCCTTGTCCTTGTTGTGCTGTTGGTTTTGGCTTCCAATTGAAGCTGCTGCAATGCATTATGCTAAAATGTCATTGCAAGCTTATTGGAGTTACGCCCGTCCTTCCGTCCGTCTGTCCGTCCGTCTGTCCGTCCGTCCGTCTATCCATCCGTCCGTCTGTCAGTTGGCAATGCATATTGGCCTCCGGATGAAACAGCGACTTATGCTAAACTGACAGCAGCCCGTTTGAGAACCAGACCCAAACCCAGTGCTAAATCCGGAATAGTCCTCGTACTCGTGCTCGTGGAAAATTGAATGGAAGCTCGTTTATTTTGTTGCCATTTTGCCATTGTGGCAAGGAATTGATGCTCCATCGAGCGATGTGATGCGATGCGATGCGACAGGATTTGTCAGTGTCGTTGGGAGAGGACAAGTTGCCAAGTTATAAATGCCTGGCAATCGCAACACAAAGGAATCCCGGCAAGGCATTACCATTACCCATTACCACTACCATTCTTATGTCCACAGACTAACATACTATACATATACATATTCACTGTATGAAACTGCCATTATCGGTTGGCTTGCCAGCAATTACACATACCATTGACACAGATACTCTACACACACAGTATAGGATATTGGTTAAAGAGTCGAACAGATTCTTCCTTGTAGTCTTACCGGCGCTTTCACTCATTTTACTGATGTTTTTTTTTTGCGCTTCGTGAATGTTCAGGACATCGTCAGGCAGCACACTCACACAGAGACACACAACTATATTGATATACTCTCTCTCTCACTCAGTCCAAAAATCAGACACATTCAGCTTCAAACTGTGTCTGCCTGTCCAAAGTATATTGTGTTTTCTTTGTTGGCTGTCTCATGAATTGCCCCAAGCTCTGTTTCATTCATGTTGAAAGGATGTACCTACACACACACAACACACACACACAGACGCACACACAGACAATCAAAGTGTGCAGATCGATAAAGGACGCTTAAAGCCAATGGCCTTAAACAACCTTTAAACAACTTAACGAATTCACTTAAGGGAATCACTTGGGTATTTTATTTCTGTTCTTTAACAAAGCGACTGTATTTTCAAATATTTGTATCAATTATATTACAAAATTTATTTCAAATTATTTGATATTTATACATTTAAAATTAAATCAGAAAAACCTGAATTGATGTCCATTGAATTGCCCATAAACATTGCTGTCGACTTGTTCATTTAAATATCTTATTTATGTTCTTTAACAAATCGATATTGTTTAAAAATTAATTTTATTTTTCACAACTAAAAGTCTAGGATTTTTCCAAACAATTTTTCAATTCATATTGAATGAGAACAATTGAACTGGTGACTATTGAATTGGCCATAGACATTGCTGTCGTTTTATTCATATTGTATAGTCCAAGAATGTTGATTTTTAATGGATCACGTGCCAGTTGAAGTTGAAAGCTCTCAAACTGAAAGGCATTAATAATACAAAAAGATCTGAAATAAAATAAGTTATTTATTACGTATACGTACGACCGCTTCAAGTCTTCTATCCAATCGCGATGCAAAGTTCGTATACTGTTCCATTAGCTGCACTAATTCTGTATGATCATCTATGACATGGTATATATTGGAAATGGAGATCCAGACGTCCACAAAGTATGCGCCTATTTCAAATGCGAGCATTAAGAAGTACAAGAGGTTCCATTTCATTCCAGCAGTTCGTTTCAGAGCGGAGACGGTGAAGTAGATACATCCGATACTTGATGCATAGGAACTGGCTGAAATACAAAGACCTTGAAGACCAAAGACACGAGCCATGCGACCGCCAAGTGACTGTAATTCGGACTGTCTTTTGGCTATATCCTCCAGGCGATCGGCTAAGGAACAACACTTTATCATAATGGCAGCTCTTCTGTGTTCATTCTCCAAGGATCGTATCTCATTTAACACTGTGCGTAGTTCCTGCTTCAGCAGGATATAGTGAAGATGGATATTGAGCATTGCGAAATAAAAATGCGATATGATGACATTGACAAGAGCTGCCAACATATAACTGGCTAAGATGCTGAGAGTCAAGTTGAACGTAAGTAAATTTCTTAGAGTCAGAATTGTGCCCAACATTTGTATTAACTCTGTCACAATAATACTCGTGAATTTCTTAATGACTCCACGTCGCCACAAACGGATAACTTGAGGTTTGCGAATCGTCAAGCGTCGAAAGGCGTTCACTAATCGAATGATCCTTCGACGTTCCCACCA
Organism: Drosophila phalerata; assembly: GCA_951394115.2. NCBI lineage: Eukaryota > Metazoa > Arthropoda > Insecta > Diptera > Drosophilidae > Drosophila > Drosophila phalerata. The sequence continues at coordinate 4,907,267 of OY729850.1, forward strand.
ACGACTAAATAATGTTGCAATCACGCACAAGATTCTCATGCCCATTACGACCAGAAAGAGATATTCGTGAAGTAGTCCGGCATATTTCCACAATATGTGGATCAGTTCGCTGCGAGTCAGAAGAGGAAGCATGCAACATATTGCAACATTCAAGACAGCAGCATAAATCGTAGCTCGTCTCGTTATCCGAGCCTCTCCGGTTTTAGTATCAATCTCAAAGTTAAACACACCAAGAACTCGAGAGTAGTAGTAGGACATTCGTAAAATCAACTGCACCGTGTCGCACATGCTGAGTGACTAAACAGGACTTTGACATTCAGCTAATGAACCAGACGGTCTAATGAAAATGCGTACCAGTTGATCCCATGAGCAGATTAGGTAATAGACTCGGAATATTAACTGATGGACAATTACGAAATGAAACATTATAAATGAACTGCAGACAGTCCCAAGAAGAAATTAGTATAGTAAACCAAGGAAAGCATATTAACTAAGAGAAATATATTTCATAATATAATTCATATTAATTATATTAATATTAATAATAGAATTTATTCTTTGTTTTAAGACTTGTGATGCGAAACGACCGTGGAATTTAAAACTTCATATAAATATAACAGAAAATAATTTTTTCGCTGTTTTTTTATATGGAGTTTTTCTTTCCGCAGTCGTTTTGCTTCCAGTGTAAATAGCTCTTTAAAGAAAATTATTATTTATTATAACATAAATTTTTTATTCATAAAATAAAATTCAATATATTCTTAATAACAATGCATAAACAATATATATTTTATAAGTAACAATTTGAGTATTATAATCGACTAGTTTCCTGACAATTAAAAATGTTGTATATCATACTGAACCAGAACCAAAGAGTTGCTTACTATGGAGCTGCTCATAGCTGCAAGTCTCGATTTTTTCACAGTGTAGAGGCCCAACACAGAGAACTTCAAAGGATTCCAAGCCAGTTGCAGTTGAAAGCTCTGGAACTGTTAGAAAGTGTGAAATTACTATGAGGACCTATGAGTAGGATGCTCTTACGGCTGTTTCCAGGCGCTCATCCAATCTGTGAGCAATCACTGCATGCTGGGAGAGTAGTTCCATCATCAGTGAGTGTACATTTAGAACAGCATATACAATGTTGACTGTAATATGCATATCTGTAAAGTAAAACAGCATTTCAATGCCCATTAGTGCTAATCCCACATAGCTCCACATGAAGGTTATTGTTGAGGCATGCAATTCGGAAAAGGTGAAGTAGATGAGACCAACTGTGGACATGTAGTAACTAAAGGACATGGAAATGATCTGTAGTCCAAAGATGTTTGATATTTGCTGTACCAATGTCTGGAGTTTATATTGTGTTCCAGCTATGACATCCAGACGATCCGCAAGAGCACAACATTTAATAATATATACACCCTTTCGGCGCTCAGTCTCTAAACTGCGAGTCTCATCCAGCAATTGGCGAAGCTCCTCATTCAGCAGGATATAATGTCCATGGATATTCAGCAGAGCGAAAAAATATTGTGAGATTATTACATCGACTTGAGCTATGATTGTTGACAGAATCCCGAGGCCAAAGATCAATTGAAATGTGAAATGATCTCGCAGAGCCGTTAGACTGAGTATCAATTGAAATATCTCCGACAAGGTAATGATCACAATTTTGGATATGACTGCTCTTCTCCACAGCCTCATCACTTGTGGCCTTTCTTTTGCCAGTCGTTGAAGAGCATTCACAAGTCGTATATAGAGCCGACGTTGCCACCAACGTGTGAATATTGTTAAGACTACGCAGAGAATGCGACACGCCAATATCGCCATAAAAACGTATTCATGAAGGTAACTAGCTTGTGACCAGAAACCATGTATCACATTGCTGTTCATCAACCAAGGCAATGAGCCCAAAGTTATCATATTCATCAGCGTCGCATAGATTGTAGTTCGTCTAGTGATTCGTGCCCGACCTGTCCTCACATCCACATCAAAGTTAATCACTCCTATGAACCGAGCATAGTAATAACCGATCCGTAACAGAGACCTGACCACGTCAAACATTCTGAAGCACTGAGTAGAGCTACTTTATTCTGAAATTAACATAGAATAGACATTCTCTGTAATGAAAGTGCGTCGATGTAATGAATTGATTAAGCCGATTTAACGATTATCAAATAAAACAATTTTAATGTTCATCGGAAAGTCCTTGATGACATTTCTATGTATGAATAGTTAATAAAATTATCGTCATACATATTTGTCCCTTTTTTTCATGTTCTTGCTACGTATATTCTATGGAAAACTATATACACACTTTTTCATTGACTATATTAATATTTATTGAGAAACTAGACAGACAAATGAAACGTGGATAAATCTCCCCATGTGATCTAATTATATGAATTTCTAACATAAAATTCCTTTTAGGTAAACATACATTTAAGGTGGATCCTCTCTTTGTATTTAATAAGTCGTTAAAATGTAATAAACTAAATGGTTAATTTGCTTTATAATCTAACTTAGAATAACGATTTAATTATGACTTATTATGAGTTTTCATAAAGCATGAAATTAGTTAATATGTATTTGAACCGACAATTTTTAAAATATGACAAGAATATTTAGCATTACATTCATATCTCTAGGAATAACAAACCACGCAGAACATAATAAATATTTCAGTTCTTATAAAACAATCTAGTTGATAAGTTGAATATAAGAAATCTTTTATTAAAAACAATCAAATTGAAGTAAATTACATTAAAAATTGTAGTTTGAATGTAAACAAATATTGTGTTGTGAACTTAACCCAAAGGAAATTAATTAAGCTCGAGCGATTTCGTAGGTTCCAGTCTTCAAATCAATTCCTGCAGTCTAGTTCTGTTCGCAGACAAAAGGTGCGGTTGCGGAGCAATCCTTGACAGACAGACGGTAATTGAAAAATCCAAAGAGGTTGTGGTCGTTGGCATAAAGAGTCAGACAATCGCCATTAGCTGGTTGAGGTTGACCCGCTGACCAGGGCAGATATTTGGCCAGTTCGCCAGTGCTTTGCCAGTAATAGGAGCCCTTGTGACCCAATGAATTTCCCGAAGTCCAGAACTCATAAATCCAAGGCTCTGTCACATTCAACCACTGTGAAATCTGTTCCAGCTGTGCCTCATTCTCCAGACTGAGGAGTCCGGCACCCAAGGAATTGCAGTGACGATCTGCTGTCTTCCAATTGTACAAATTGAGGGTGGATAAAAGACATTTGCCTGCCACCTGGGAGAAGTTGGTTTTACATCCGTTATCACTGCTAACTTGTTGCAATTGCAACAGCACAAAACTGAGTAAAACAAATGTAATTAGTTGATGTCGCAACATGTTGAAACTGTGAGTAGAACTAACTAATTGAATTTTCGGCTGTGAATGCCTTTTATATAGTCACTGTTTCGACCACGCTTATCTGCTTATCATATTTTGAAGTTGATAAGAATAAAGCAAGAGAATAAACCTCAGTTGACAATAGCTAAAGTTAAATACTTAAAGATATTCCACATGGCGGATACGCAATATCCGGCCTGTTGAGCTACTATCAGTTAACACCTCAAGTGCTCTTTTTACAAGAGTACAAATTATTAAACAATTGTGAACGAAATCTTAATAACTTGGCTAGAAGCGTGCCCAGCTCCATTACCTAATAATTTAACTAATAATTATTATCAATTCTAATTGATAGCATTATCATAGCTTAAAAAATAATTTCTAGTAAAGTGCCTTATAATATCAATAAAAAATTCTTAGAAAAGAAATCATGAGTTGATAATAAAATTTTGATGAAAATACTTTATGATTAAACAAAAACAAATGCAATTGAACGAAAGTAAAGAAATGCAAAATTAAGTTAAAATTCTTACGTTTTTATTATATACAAATACAATTAGACAACAAACGGTTTGAACAAAATAAAAATTCACACATTTATTTTATATTTGTAAGAACAATTAAATGCAAATAATATTAGAAATGTATTTAAAACTTGCTTTAAGAACCATAGTCAAGAATATTGAGATAAAATATATATACTTTGCATAAGAAAATGTGTAAATTTTTGATTTTGTCAAAACATTCTGGATGAGCGAAAAAATATTGTGAGATTATTACATCGACTTGAGCTATGATTGTTGACAGAATCCCGAGGCCAAAGATCAATTGAAATGTGAAATGATCTCGCAGAGCCGTTAGACTGAGTATCAATTGAAATATCTCCGACAAGGTAATGATCACAATTTTGGATATGACTGCTCTTCTCCACAGCCTCATCACTTGTGGCCTTTCTTTTGCCAGTCGTTGAAGAGCATTCACAAGTCGTATATAGAGCCGACGTTGCCACCAACGTGTGAATATTGTTAAGACTACGCAGAAAATGCGACACGCCAATATCGCCATAAAAACGTATTCATGAAGGTAACTAGCTTGTGACCAGAAACCATGTATCACATTGCTGTTCATCAACCAAGGCAATGAGCCCAAAGTTATCATATTCATCAGCGTCGCATAGATTGTAGTTCGTCTAGTGATTCGTGCCCGACCTGTCCTCACATCCACATCAAAGTTAATCACTCCTATGAACCGAGCATAGTAAAAACCAATCCGTAACAGAGACCTGACCACGTCAAACATTCTGAAGCACTGAGTAGAGCTACTTTATTCTGAAATTAACATAGAATAGACATTCTCTGTAATGAAAGTGCGTCGATGTAATGAATTGATTAAGCCGATTTAACGATTATCAAATAAAACAATTTTAATGTTCATCGGAAAGTCCTTGATGACATTTCTATGTATGAATAGTTAATAAAATTATCGTCATACATATTTGTCCCTTTTTTTCATGTTCTTGCTACGTATATTCTATGGAAAACTATATACACACTTTTTCATTGACTATATTAATATTTATTGAGAAACTAGACAGACAAATGAAACGTGGATAAATCTCCCCATGTGATCTAATTATATGAATTTCTAACATAAAATTCCTTTTAGGTAAACATACATTTAAGGTGGATCCTCTCTTTGTATTTAATAAGTCGTTAAAATGTAATAAACTAAATGGTTAATTTGCTTTATAATCTAACTTAGAATAACGATTTAATTATGACTTATTATGAGTTTTCATAAAGCATGAAATTAGTTAATATGTATTTGAACCGACAATTTTTAAAATATGACAAGAATATTTAGCATTACATTCATATCTCTAGGAATAACAAACCACGCAGAACATAATAAATATTTCAGTTCTTATAAAACAATCTAGTTGATAAGTTGAATATAAGAAATCTTTTATTAAAAACAATCAAATTGAAGTAAATTACATTAAAAATTGTAGTTTGAATGTAAACAAATATTGTGTTGTGAACTTAACCCAAAGGAAATTAATTAAGCTCGAGCGATTTCGTAGGTTCCAGTCTTCAAATCAATTCCTGCAGTCTAGTTCTGTTCGCAGACAAAAGGTGCGGTTGCGGAGCAATCCTTGACAGACAGACGGTAATTGAAAAATCCAAAGAGGTTGTGGTCGTTGGCATAAAGAGTCAGACAATCGCCATTAGCTGGTTGAGGTTGACCCGCTGACCAGGGCAGATATTTGGCCAGTTCGCCAGTGCTTTGCCAGTAATAGGAGCCCTTGTGACCCAATGAATTTCCCGAAGTCCAGAACTCATAAATCCAAGGCTCTGTCACATTCAACCACTGTGAAATCTGTTCCAGCTGTGCCTCATTCTCCAGACTGAGGAGTCCGGCACCCAAGGAATTGCAGTGACGATCTGCTGTCTTCCAATTGTACAAATTGAGGGTGGATAAAAGACATTTGCCTGCCACCTGGGAGAAGTTGGTTTTACATCCGTTATCACTGCTAACTTGTTGCAATTGCAACAGCACAAAACTGAGTAAAACAAATGTAATTAGTTGATGTCGCAACATGTTGAAACTGTGAGTAGAACTAACTAATTGAATTTTCGGCTGTGAATGCCTTTTATATAGTCACTGTTTCGACCACGCTTATCTGCTTATCATATTTTGAAGTTGATAAGAATAAAGCAAGAGAATAAACCTCAGTTGACAATAGCTAAAGTTAAATACTTAAAGATATTCCACATGGCGGATACGCAATATCCGGCCTGTTGAGCTACTATCAGTTAACACCTCAAGTGCTCTTTTTACAAGAGTACAAATTATTAAACAATTGTGAACGAAATCTTAATAACTTGGCTAGAAGCGTGCCCAGCTCCATTACCTAATAATTTAACTAATAATTATTATCAATTCTAATTGATAGCATTATCATAGCTTAAAAAATAATTTCTAGTAAAGTGCCTTATAATATCAATAAAAAATTCTTAGAAAAGAAATCATGAGTTGATAATAAAATTTTGATGAAAATACTTTATGATTAAACAAAAACAAATGCAATTGAACGAAAGTAAAGAAATGCAAAATTAAGTTAAAATTCTTACGTTTTTATTATATACAAATACAATTAGACAACAAACGGTTTGAACAAAATAAAAATTCACACATTTATTTTATATTTGTAAGAACAATTAAATGCAAATAATATTAGAAATGTATTTAAAACTTGCTTTAAGAACCATAGTCAAGAATATTGAGATAAAATATATATACTTTGCATAAGAAAATGTGTAAATTTTTGATTTTGTCAAAACATTCTGGATGAGCGAAAAAATATTGTGAGATTATTACATCGACTTGAGCTATGATTGTTGACAGAATCCCGAGGCCAAAGATCAATTGAAATGTGAAATGATCTCGCAGAGCCGTTAGACTGAGTATCAATTGAAATATCTCCGACAAGGTAATGATCACAATTTTGGATATGACTGCTCTTCTCCACAGCCTCATCACTTGTGGCCTTTCTTTTGCCAGTCGTTGAAGAGCATTCACAAGTCGTATATAGAGCCGACGTTGCCACCAACGTGTGAATATTGTTAAGACTACGCAGAAAATGCGACACGCCAATATCGCCATAAAAACGTATTCATGAAGGTAACTAGCTTGTGACCAGAAACCATGTATCACATTGCTGTTCATCAACCAAGGCAATGAGCCCAAAGTTATCATATTCATCAGCGTCGCATAGATTGTAGTTCGTCTAGTGATTCGTGCCCGACCTGTCCTCACATCCACATCAAAGTTAATCACTCCTATGAACCGAGCATAGTAAAAACCAATCCGTAACAGAGACCTGACCACGTCAAACATTCTGAAGCACTGAGTAGAGCTACTTTATTCTGAAATTAACATAGAATAGACATTCTCTGTAATGAAAGTGCGTCGATGTAATGAATTGATTAAGCCGATTTAACGATTATCAAATAAAACAATTTTAATGTTCATCGGAAAGTCCTTGATGACATTTCTATGTATGAATAGTTAATAAAATTATCGTCATACATATTTGTCCCTTTTTTTCATGTTCTTGCTACGTATATTCTATGGAAAACTATATACACACTTTTTCATTGACTATATTAATATTTATTGAGAAACTAGACAGACAAATGAAACGTGGATAAATCTCCCCATGTGATCTAATTATATGAATTTCTAACATAAAATTCCTTTTAGGTAAACATACATTTAAGGTGGATCCTCTCTTTGTATTTAATAAGTCGTTAAAATGTAATAAACTAAATGGTTAATTTGCTTTATAATCTAACTTAGAATAACGATTTAATTATGACTTATTATGAGTTTTCATAAAGCATGAAATTAGTTAATATGTATTTGAACCGACAATTTTTAAAATATGACAAGAATATTTAGCATTACATTCATATCTCTAGGAATAACAAACCACGCAGAACATAATAAATATTTCAGTTCTTATAAAACAATCTAGTTGATAAGTTGAATATAAGAAATCTTTTATTAAAAACAATCAAATTGAAGTAAATTACATTAAAAATTGTAGTTTGAATGTAAACAAATATTGTGTTGTGAACTTAACCCAAAGGAAATTAATTAAGCTCGAGCGATTTCGTAGGTTCCAGTCTTCAAATCAATTCCTGCAGTCTAGTTCTGTTCGCAGACAAAAGGTGCGGTTGCGGAGCAATCCTTGACAGACAGACGGTAATTGAAAAATCCAAAGAGGTTGTGGTCGTTGGCATAAAGAGTCAGACAATCGCCATTAGCTGGTTGAGGTTGACCCGCTGACCAGGGCAGATATTTGGCCAGTTCGCCAGTGCTTTGCCAGTAATAGGAGCCCTTGTGACCCAATGAATTTCCCGAAGTCCAGAACTCATAAATCCAAGGCTCTGTCACATTCAACCACTGTGAAATCTGTTCCAGCTGTGCCTCATTCTCCAGACTGAGGAGTCCGGCACCCAAGGAATTGCAGTGACGATCTGCTGTCTTCCAATTGTACAAATTGAGGGTGGATAAAAGACATTTGCCTGCCACCTGGGAGAAGTTGGTTTTACATCCGTTATCACTGCTAACTTGTTGCAATTGCAACAGCACAAAACTGAGTAAAACAAATGTAATTAGTTGATGTCGCAACATGTTGAAACTGTGAGTAGAACTAACTAATTGAATTTTCGGCTGTGAATGCCTTTTATATAGTCACTGTTTCGACCACGCTTATCTGCTTATCATATTTTGAAGTTGATAAGAATAAAGCAAGAGAATAAACCTCAGTTGACAATAGCTAAAGTTAAATACTTAAAGATATTCCACATGGCGGATACGCAATATCCGGCCTGTTGAGCTACTATCAGTTAACACCTCAAGTGCTCTTTTTACAAGAGTACAAATTATTAAACAATTGTGAACGAAATCTTAATAACTTGGCTAGAAGCGTGCCCAGCTCCATTACCTAATAATTTAACTAATAATTATTATCAATTCTAATTGATAGCATTATCATAGCTTAAAAAATAATTTCTAGTAAAGTGCCTTATAATATCAATAAAAAATTCTTAGAAAAGAAATCATGAGTTGATAATAAAATTTTGATGAAAATACTTTATGATTAAACAAAAACAAATGCAATTGAACGAAAGTAAAGAAATGCAAAATTAAGTTAAAATTCTTACGTTTTTATTATATACAAATACAATTAGACAACAAACGGTTTGAGCAAAATAAAAAATCACACATTTATTTTATATTTGTAAGAACAATTAAATGCAAATAATATTAGAAATGTATTTAAAACTTGCTTTAAGAACCATAGTCAAGAATATTGAGATAAAATATATATACTTTGCATAAGAAAATGTGTAAATTTTTGATTTTGTTAAAATATTTTGCTGACTAACTGTATATTCAGATCTCCACGCCGAAAACAATTGACTAGTCATTAATTACAGTGTGCGACTTTCATTTTCCATGTCATATGCGACAATGACTTTTCCAGCTGGCTATTCAAAGCTTTTCATCACACAGATACAAAGACACACACATATGCACACACACAGACACACGCATATTCCTTCATTTCTTTGATTTGAGGCTTTCGTCGGCCATTTTCCGCCATCCTTATACGTGTATTTTTCATTTCCGCTTCGGCGTTGCGGCATTTCCGTTCATTTTTCACATATTTTACGGCGTCGAGACTTTGTTCATATGTGTAAAAGCCTCGCCAAAGTGCCTCGCAAATGAAAATTCGCATTTTGCTTTTGCTTTTCATTTCATTTCTTTGCAATTCATTTTTCATGTCACCAAAGTCGTTGGTCGTTGTCCTTGTCGTTTTCATTGTCGTTCTCGTTCTCGCTCTCGTTGTCGTTGTCGCTGGCTTTGCTTTAAAGCTTTTCGTAATCCTTTTAGAAATTACGTTTCTCTTTTCAATATTATGTTTTGCCACCACTGTGCACTGTGGCGCTACATTGTCAATATTTTGAACAATGAGCTGCGGATGTGCTTGTCGCCATGGCCAGGCATTAATCTTAAGCGCAATGCCACTCACCTGATCTACCTGTGCTACCTGAGCTACCTGCCTGCCCAAGGCGATAGATGCTTGCAAATGCCCAGGAGCAGTGCCTTTTAGTGTTTGGATTTAGCTGGTGGCAACAACAACAACAACAATAATACAAACTACAAGCTGCAGGCGCCATAAGGAGTCATAAACCACTGAGTGGCCAAGTGAAAATACCGCAAATATTTGCCGCTAACCAACTCGCCAGCAAATCTCACTCCATCTTCTAGATTTCAACTCGCACATACATACTTTCTCTCTTTCTCTGTCTCTGTCTCTGTCTCTGTCTCAGTCTCAGTTTTGGTCGGTTTATGTACTTTACTCTTTCGCCTTTTGATATATGACCAAAGCCATCGCAGCCACCTTTCCAAATTGCCTTGTTTTTTTGGTGGTGTGAAATGTATACACAGAGAAAAAGAAGCAGTACTAATATTAAGTTCGAATGAACTCGAATTAAGTATTTTCGATACTTAAAATGAATACTAGATATATGTACGAATTACTGAAAATAGGTATAGAAATTTATAATTTTCGTTCTCATTTGTGTAGTAATTTAGGAGTTTTACTTGATTCAATATTCTTTATTATTATAAAATCGGTACCCAGTCTCGACTCCCAGATCAAGTTCGTCAAATCTTGAATTGAGTTCATTAAATATTATTTAAACTTAAACACCCACGCTTATGATTTAGATTATTTAATGAGGCAGCGTGAGGTAATACCAACTTCAAGAAAATTTCACACATGTATATCAATTAAGTATACACGATATTGATTTAAGTCTGCAATATACTTGAATCAAGTATCATGTTCATATCTTAACATATATTTTCGTACTTAGATTCAGAATGTTAAGAACTTGGATCAAGTTTGAAATGTACTTAAATCAAGTAAATACTTAATACTTAAAATACCGAAATTTCGTTCTTAAAATATCGTATTTGAACTGAGATCGAAATCCCCGATTTCAATATTTTTCATTCTTAGTGAGATATCAAGTTTGAAAAGTGGCGTTTTAAGGTGAACGAAATACTTGATTTTTTCTGTCTGTGTATATATATATATATAGTATATATCCTTAACATCCTTGGCAGTTGGTCTGTTGGCCTGGCTTGGTTGCTGCGGGTAAAACTGAAAGTGCTGCCATTTATTTTATTGCCACCTTGGCGAGAGTTGTTGCGGCTGTGACTGCGGTTGCAGCTGCTCCAGGTGGACAGCTCGAGGACCCAACAAAACTGACAGACCGACAGTCCGACAGACCGACAGTCCAACACCACGACCGTCAAGGCAATGAGTAAAAACTTTGAAAGCTGCCATAAAATAAACGAAAAATACGGAGTGACCCAAATGCTGCAGTGTTCGTATTTTTATAGTATTTGGATTTCTTGGTTCGCCGTTTTTATGATGGGATTTTTTAACGAAATTTGCTTGTCTAAATTGGAATTGGAATGGATGGAACCGCAGTGTCAGCAAGGTTAAGCTACTCATCAGGCAGGCAGGCGGGTAATCCTTACATTTTACCTTCCCTGACAATTTCCAATCCTCAATCCTCAATCCACAATTCACAATCCCCAATCTCCTTTCTTGCTATCCCCAATCTCAATGCGAATTTGAAGCACTTGCCAGCTCATTATGGCCAAGTTCCAAGCGAGTCTTACACATTTCAGCTCATCCTTATCCCGTTCATTGGCTCGATGGCATTTCGAGTGGCAATTTCAAAAACGTTGGCACTTAATGCGACAATCCTTGGTTGAACAGCTGTGCGGCATTCAGCTTAATTGAAAAGCAATGTTCCTACATAGTTTATGCTTAAAATGCGATTACATTAATTTCACACACCACAAAACAGATGACAAAGTCAGCATTGGGGCCAATACAAAAGGGTTATTGGGTCCACAAGCTCCAAAGTAGCCTCAACTTGTTGAGAATACTCCGTGAGCAAACAAACAGAAAGAGAGATAGAGAGAGAGAGAGTGAAAGATAGAGAGAGAGTGAACCACTTTGAAAAGCCACTCAGTCAGGTGTTAAAACTAATTTACGACAATTTGACCAACAAACAACAATGGGTTAAACCCTTGCGTTGGGCTATCCTGTGGGCGTTGGGCGTGGCACATCAAGTGCTACACATATTTCACACATTGCCTGAAAAGGGTGCACACATTGACAGCCAGAAGTCCAAAGTCCAGTTCAACCGCAAAAGCATCTAAATCGAATAGAACACTCAGATACAGATAAATTTACAGATACATTTACAGATACAGATACATTTACAGATTGAGTTTGAGATTCATTCAGAGACAGGCAACCAACCGCAACTTATCCTATTTTCAGTTGCTTAATTTAGATACTTGTAGTCATAGACTAAACAAGTTACAGTTTTCTTCCCAAAGAATTAATCGGCCCAAAAGTTCAAGCCACAAAATGTGAAAGGTGAACGGTGAATAACGCAATTTAACCCTAACTAAATGCAATTCATTTTGAGCAGTTGAAACTTGCGATATCATTGCCAAATAATTTGTGCGTAATTAAAGCAGTTACGCCCTATTGGCTTCCCGATAAGAGGGTGAAGAAAGTGGATTAAGGGTTGCAGATTTACGTTAATGACTCTTGCTGAATTTTCAAGGCTTGTATAATTAGTATGCATTAATGTTGATAAATGAAGCGACTAGTTTTACTACTAATTGGAAATAAAGCTTAAATTGACTGTATATATAAAAGATAGAATATAATCCAGTTGATTAGTAGATACCATAAATATATCTATAATGAGCCATATAACAAAAAAAATAAACAGTTTCACAACACTGGGCATTTCAGAGTGTACGTCTGTCACGCTGACCGCCCCATCCACTGCAGATATGACGATCACAAACATCATCCTGTACAAAGGACTTGCCCAGTGTGCTCCTAAGTTCCGCATCATAATTCGCCTTCTCCTGGATCAGCAAGCTGCTCATCTGATCCCGTCTGGCCGTCTTGGCCAGCTTCTGGAGACTCTGCAGCTCCATTGTCATGGGACGCAACAGATCAGCTCGTGGTGCATTAAAAGGAGGAGTCTCAGTGCCATGGCACTTCATCCAGTTGACAATACTGCAATAATTACCAAATCATACTAAATTATTCAAGTAAATTATAGGTACACTGAAAAAAAGAACAACTTCTAAAATCAAGAACATTCATTTTAAATATTATTTTCTTAAAATTAACATTATTTTAAGAACAAATCAATAAAATATGTTAAAATCTTAATATTAGAATAAAAATCTTATATTATTCAGACAGTATAAATATGTACTATTTCATAGTTCAGTTGTGAAGCAGTTATAAAATTACTAAAACTAAAATAGAATAAATTGTAAATAAATCAAAATTTACCAATAATCTTAGTTCTGAGACCAAAACCTTAATTTAATAACTTTTTTTATTAATCAGTGTAATACTTACAAGTTGCTCATTTTAGTGGAATAGATTTAAGGTTTTTGGAACAACTGAAAATGTAAAATTGTGAATTGGAGCTCCGTCTCTGTATGTGAGGGAAAACAAACTGATGTAGTCAATAGTCTGAATGAATTTGTAGTTAAATATCCGCCTACTTGGAAAGTTTTCTTAAAGTCTACACTACACACACACACGCACACACACACACACACCTCAACTCCATTTTGAAAGTTCTTCCTCATTCATTCACCTGGTCGAGTGCCTAATGAATTGCAAAACCATCTCAAATATGTCAAAAAAGCACCCGCAACACTGAAGGCAAAGTCATTATATTATACATTTGGACTAATGAGATTTTTTTTATGGTGATGATGGCCAGTAATGGGAGTGCGAGCGAGAGATAGACAAAGAAAGAGAGAGCGTACTAAAGACACGCGAGCCTCTGTCTTAATTATTCACAATGAACGAATATGGCATTAAACGACGAGCCAGACATTTTGACACCTTTATAGCTCAATAAATTCGAGTGCATTTGAAAATCCAAAAAAATTGTAGAAAAACAGAAGAAACTGGTTCATTAGAAACGCGATAGGGATTTGATTACACTCGGTGTGTCGAATTAGAGGTTTCAGTACACGGACGTCAATATTGAAGCTCATAATCACCAGACTTTTGAGACTCACATAACGGCCATTTGAGCTGAGAAGTAGTAAAATGTCAGCTGTACACGTACAACTTGAAGGCAGCCAGACTGTTAGCCAGAATTGGAGCTGCCCTTTGGTTAGCATGCCATTAGGTCGACTCTCGTACTTGGCTAGCCTTGGTGCTGCGTATGAGTAATGTTTTAATTTCAGGCTTGCGAACTCAACTCGTCCTGGCTCTCATCGTCATCGTCATCCTCATCGTCATGACATTCGCCTGGGGTTCGTTTGCCCCTTTTGGCACGCAATTGCATGTTAAATGCATATGATTCCTCCGATTCCCATGCCAAGCAGCAGCTCAACTAATATGCGAAAATTATGGGTTGTAATTTAAGAGGCACTTTTGCTTATTTTTTTAATGACATCCCATGTTTGTACGAGCACATTAGAGTTTAGTTTCAAGCCACTTTTCACTTTTCCCTGTGACTGTCTGTATATATGTATATGTGTAGACGTATGTATATGCGTGTGTTTTCTGTATGTATCAAAGCCTAAGTGATTAGGCGCAATGTTTATGTCGTTTAGAGCCATTCACCATAATTAATGGCGTCTGCACTTCACTAGGGTAACATTAGAACTTATAATTTAAAAGTATATAAAAAATCACAGAGAATATAACTAAAACTGCTATGGAAATTTAAATACCTAATAATAATGGATATTTTAGCACACATTATTTAAATTATACAAGCACAAATTGAATTAATTCTCATTAATTAATTAGAACATTAGAACTTCAAGTTTAGAAATATATAAAAAAAAAATCAGAGAGAATATAGCTTAAACTTCTATGGAAATTTAAATACCTAATAATAATGGATATTTTAGCACACATTATTTAAATTTTACAAGCACACATTGAATTTGTAATGAGATCAAATGAAATTGAAATTTGAGTGAAGATTGAATGCAATTTTATATAACAATAACAATAAATTGTAGTTAATTATTAATTATTTAATATTTGTAAAGTATTTAATGTGATTTTGTTGAATTACGTTTGTTAACATACATCTCTAAAATGAAGCGATTTAAATTGTGCGCCTGAAAGTATGCAACAGTTTTTATTTGCAGCTCGAATTCAATTTCAAATGGCGACCATTTTGCTTCTTTTGCGGCCGCTTCCGTTTCCGCAGCTGAGCTAAAAATTGTTGGTTTTGCTGCGTATTATGTATGGAATTCTTTTTTTGTTTATGTTTCGTTTAGTTTTGTTTGGCATTTTGTTAGTATTTCAGTTGATTCGACAGTTATTTTAGCATTTTGATTTGTCGCCTAAATTCAACACATTTTTTCGATTATTTTCAGGGGAATAAGAGATATAACAGCATTGCTGCTGTTTGTTGCTGTGGTATTTGCAATTTTTATGTCATTTGACGAAATGACAAATGCATAACACTGCAAAATGCTGACTTTTACTGGTATTTGAATATAATTGAAATAAGAAACGGCTGCATTTCGCTGACAGCCATCAAATTGGACACAAATATGCATGAAATTATGTGTGTGTGAGTGTGTGCGAGTGTGTGTGTGTGTTTAGTGAGGTTGGGAGAGGGGGAGTGGCATGCAGCAGCCTTCGGCCTTTGTCTACCTCAATGTTTGCCCAAGATGCATCGACACTCGGGACGGGCCCGGGGCACTGTTTAATCTGCACTCGAATGGCGAAAGTTTTGCACCGTCTTCCATATTATGATACTTGTACCTATGTTACTAGGCTCTTGCCACTGCTGCTGAGAGACTTTTCACTGAAAATAAGTGTTGTGCAAACATTTGATGGTTATAGAAATTTTTGCAGCAACATCATCTTTGTTTTCTCCCCCAGGGAAATAGGGCCATATTTGTCAAACTATGAACTAGGTTTTGCGGCAGCAAAGATGTTTAACACTTATTATCATTCAGCCAGTGGGGAGGTTAACCATATTGACACAAGCATATTGAGGGCCAGTCGAGGGCGACAGACGACTCAGAATATCACTAATTAGTTGGCTTTTAATGATGATGACTAAGACTCGAAAAAAGGGAAAGCGGAGAGAGGAGTTGACTTGAAAAAATGTAACCCGAATAATATTATCTGAATAAATGAGAAACGAATAAATTTTTATTACAATTAATTTCAGATCTTATTTTTGATTTTTTATATAATATATATTTAAAATGTTATTATAAAAATTATTTAATAATTTTGATTTTTTAATTATCTTACAAAAATTTCAAGAAAACATTTATTTAAATTAAATGTTTATCAAAAAAATCAAATATGATTATTTACTTTTGATTTTTATGATAATTAAATATATATTTTTTTAACATTTTATTTCAAAAATCAAATAATTTTACATTTTAATTTCTTAACATACTTTTCAAGATCAAATTTTTTTAGATTTAATTTTTATTAAAAAAAAAAACAAATATGATTTATATATTTTATTCTTATTATAATCATAAATATAAATCATATTTGATTTCTGTAATAATTAAATTTAAAGTGTGGACATATTTTTGTAATGATCTACACAGTTTAATATTTTTGTTTGTGGATTGCATTTTATGTCTAGACTATTTCGGAATGAATTTTTTTCAAAAAAAAAGAAATAATAAAATTTTCTATATATATTTCAGTTAGTGAGCATTTCAAAAACAATTCGCACACACACACACATACACAGGAAGATATTTGTCCTAACAATCAAAATTTTCGGTAGCCTGTCACAAGGACCTCGACCATGGATGTCCTATCAATAAATCAACAGGTATATATCCGTCGATCCGATGGCCGGGTTCATCGGGCTCGGATCGTGAAATTGGATGGCAGCACGAAACCCTTGGTGACCGTGGAGTGGCGAGAGGGCGAGTTGACACGTGGCAAGGAGATGGCTTTGGATACCGTAATACGGCTCAATCCGCAGATCTATGGAACGCGCTGTAGTAATCGAGCTGAAGCAGCTTCAACCAATGCTACGGTTTCCATAGCTCCGCGGCCGGCCAACACCAACAATCCACAGCACTTTCCTCTCAACGTGAATGGGTTTGTAGTCCCTCGACTTACGGCGGGTAGTACCGCCTTGTCAGCGGTGGTAACCGCCACACCGCGTCAGCCCATCCCTTTACCCCAAGACGACATCGTGCAGGAGATCGAGCGACTTCGGGTGCAGCGGGAACGACGTCGTCTGCTGAATGCTCAGGCCCGAACACAGCGTCAGTGGTGCAAGAACTCGTTTGCGGGGAATCCCAACTGGGAGGTGGCCCGGATGCTGCGACTGCATCGCCTTCAAATGGACATCCAGCCGTTGGGGAGCTGTGGAGGACGCAGTGCACCGAAGCAACACCAGATATTGGTGTGTGTGCGTAAACGTCCGTTGAATCAGCGGGAGCAAACACTGTACGAGCTGGACGTGATCAGTGTGCCGCACAAGGAGCTATTGGTGGTGCATGAGCCGCGCAAGCATGTCAATCTGACCAAGTTCCTGGAGCACCACAACTTTCGATTCGATCACACCTTCGACGAGCACTGCACCAATGCCCAGGTGTATGAGCACACGGCTCGTCCGCTCGTCCAGCACATCTTCGAGGGCGGCATGGCCACCTGCTTTGCCTACGGCCAGACGGGCAGTGGGAAGACCCACACCATGGGCGGAGAGTTTACGGGCAAGCAACAGAATTGCCGGGATGGCATTTATGCTCTCGCTGCCAGCGATGTGTTTTCCAATCTCCTGCTGTCCCATTATGCTCATTTGGGACTCACTGTTGGCTGCAGTTTCTTCGAGCTGTACGGCAGTCGAGTGTATGATCTCCTGGTGTCCGGAAAGCCGCAGTTGCGTGTCCTGGAGGATGGCCAGCAGCATGTACAGGTGGTGGGACTGACGGAGAAGCCAGTGACCAGCACGGATGATGTACTCACACTTCTCGAGTTGGGCAACAGTGTACGGACCTCGGGTCAAACATCTGCCAACTCAAAATCCTCACGCTCCCATGCGGTATTCCAGATTGTACTGCGCACTCCGGCCAAAAATCAACTGCATGGCAAATTCTCGCTTATTGATCTGGCGGGAAACGAGCGAGGTGCGGACAATTGTTCCGCCAATCGTCAGACGCGTCTGGAGGGAGCCGAAATCAATAAATCCTTGCTGGCCCTCAAGGAGTGCATTCGTGCTCTGGGTCGGCAATCGCCTCATCTGCCATTCCGAGGCTCCAAGTTGACTCAAGTGTTGCGTGACTCATTTATTGGCGGCAAAAAGGTGAAGACCTGTATGATAGCCACCATTTCCCCGGGTCTGCGATCCGTGGAGCATACGCTTAACACTCTACGCTATGCGGATCGAGTCAAGGAGTTAACACCTCATCTACCAACCAAGGCCAAGATGAAGCCAGTACTTGATATTGACAGTCCGGTAATATCACAGACCAGCTCACTGCCTGATATTCCTAATCAAGTGAACCAGTTGAACCGCGTCTCATCCACCATCTCGCTCCCCGAATCTGAAAGCCATCCCAACGATGTGTGCAGCATCTGGAATGCCTTCAGTACAGGTCATGCTCTGCAGGACGATAATCTGGCCTACTTCAACCAGGCAACCGACAACTACGTCCAGCCGCAGGAAAAGAGCACAAGTGGGACATCAAATAACTAAAGATCGCCAACAATTTCCAAGCGATACATTTTTAAACTCATCAATATTTAATCAATTACACAAAATAACTAAATTTTGTATGCAAAAAAATTCTTTATGAAAATCATCAATGTTTCGAAAAGACAAATCAAATTTTTGTAAACTTATTTATATTCTTATAATACAAAATTATTATTATTATTTTAAAAATCATGCATTTTTTTCATTGAAATAATAACTATTAGTATAAAAAATATCTAAATTTTGTATGCAAAAAAATTCGTAATGAAAATCATCAATGTTTATAAAATTTTTTTAAAGTAATTTATATTCTTATAATACAAAATTTTTATTATTATTTTAAAATAATGAATTTTTTTTAAATTGAAATAATAACTATAAGTTATAACTGAAAATGAAAGCATTAATAAGTTAATGAAACTCTGCCTTAAATTTGTAGCGTTAAAAGAATTTTAAGAATGATTAAATATTTCAACTGATACCAAATGAAAATCGAAAAAATAATTGAGTTGTCGATCAATTGGAAAATAATAAATGAAATAACAAATATGAAGTTTTCGCAAATATTTACAATAGCAAGAGTTTAATATAGTTAAGTTTTGTAATAAGCTCCGATATACAGCTATAATTATTTTAAATTGACTACACCAAGTCTATCTGGGTACTAAAAAGGTTTTATTATAATGAGTATGAGTTAATGAGTATGAGTAATTTATTGTTTGCAATCAGTCATCCCCTATATCATATCATCGCATTAGCTGGTTAACGTTCATATTATATAGACCAGTGGGAAAAACATGAGTTCAGTGTATCGAAATGTTTGGACTTGTCAAGTTGCTATTACGGATCGCTTACTACCAAGCACGGATTCTAGGCGGACTTAACTATGAGATCGACTTTAATACGGGTCGAGCCAAAGCAACGAGACGTGCTTCGATTTATACGGCAATTGTTAACCTGATTTGCCTGAGCATTCCATTATTTCTGTGTCGGCGTGAGGAAATGTATATCCTGTGGTCAGGAGCTATCCATTTGCATGAGTATTTATTTATGGTCTTTTTGGGCACACGTTTAATTTACGTCTATATAACCATGATTGTCCGCTGGTGGCAAGTCCGTCGACTTGTCCGTCTGACAAACGCTTTTCGGCTCTTGGCCGTGCAAAAACCTCAAGTCATTAGGCTTTTGCAGCGTGGTGTCATTAGCAAGTTCTTAAGCGTCACATCGAAGGAGATTATGGAAACTACGGTCTTTCTCTTTGCACTTTGGGACCATATCAAATATACACAGATTTTTATACTCTGTACTTTTATGATACTGTCAACTCATACCGATTGCATCATCTATCAATATTATTTGAAACTTTTGAATGTTCATGCGCATTATATTTTGTTGAATCAGGAGTTACGGATAATTATGACCGATATCCGTTCTCTGGAGTTGACACATCGACGAGCTAGAATAATGATGAATTGTTGCTGTCTGGCCGATCGCCTGGAGACTATAGCAAAGTCCCAATCACATCTACAAGCTCTTGTCCAAAGAATGTCCAGTTTGTTTGGACTGCAGAATCTTTGTGTTGCCATCAATTACTACTTGTATACTATCTGCATCGTATTCTTTCTGTACTCAACCTACAAACACAATGTGATGAACCTGAGCTTGAGTTTCGCCGGTATGATTTTAGTCCTAATAAAGGTCATCTTCTACTTTTTGGACATGTATATATCGGTCAATCTGTCATATGTTGTCCTAGATGTGCATTCGGAAATGGTGAGTCTTCTGGCAGATCAATCGGACTGGGGATTTAATCTGGACAAGCGACTGGAGGCTGTGGTGAGCAGAAATAAATAATGACTTTTTAATTTAAAAAAAAAAATTAATTGACCTTTAATTTTAGTATCAAAACTTTGTATTGCAATTGGCGAAAAGTCCGCTTAAGCTGCCTATTTTTCATCTCTTCAATATGGATCGAAAAAGTGCCATTTCCATGGCCAGTTCCCTGTTAACCAATATTATTGTTGTAATTCAGTATGACATGCAACTGGATTGAAAACAAAAAAACGACTTGAGCATAGAATATAATAAGTTCTTTTATGAGAAAATATTAAAATACTGGAGTAAAAAATTGATATTTCTAATTAAATATACATAATTATATATAGAAACACTTTAACATAAGATAGTTAATTATTTGATTTATAAACTTTTCATCAAATTAAATCTTTTATTTCATTCATATCCAGTTTATTTACCTGTCAACCTGTTTAATATACCAGTTTACTTACTTAAAGACATGTATTTCTTGGTATACTAATACTTATGTTATACTTGAACACAAACTGAAGGCATTAAGCCAAAAACTTACTTTTCCCTTCAGTTCTACTTCGATGATGCCAAGAAAATGGTGAAATGGTGACTCAGGGGGCAAGGGGGCAAAGGGGCCATCAGTGACAGCTGTCAATATACAATATTGAGGATTATGATGGTAAAGACACGTCTTACGAAAAAAGCTTTGTGTCAATATATTAAATTATGGCTTAAAGGCTTTCCTTCGCCGACTTAGTGACGACATTCAACTTTTTGGCTTTTCACAGAGAGCGCGCCAATCCGTAAATACTATAAATGTCAAATGGAGGGCAGGTCAGGTTGCGACTTGGTGGGAGGATTGTCGAATGTAAGCTGGCCTAACTATGACAAACATTTGACATTAATTAGAGGTATAAAATATAATTTACGTAATTGTCTTTTTTTGTTGAAACTATTTAATTTGCAACAGAGTTGTTATTTTTAGATAGATGAAAGAATTTGCATAATGCATTCAACTATAAACATTTCAATTTCATTATGCAGCCAGACAAATATTTCCATCTCGGTATATACAAAACAAAATATTTGTTTATAAAAGTTATGCAGCAGTTGAAACTTTTGCCATTAACATTAAAAACCAATTAAAATTACTTTAATCAACTAGAAGGCAGACCACAACATCTATATCTTATTCTCTCTCTCTCTCTCTCTCTCTATCTCTCTCTTTCTCTCTCTTTGTCGGTCTATCTATACAGTTGTGTGGCTCTTTTATGTCTTTCGCTTTATGTTGCTCATACGCACCGTGAGCCATTCCGTACTGCGTAACTCAAGTTTAATAAACGTAGAGAACTTACACTTAACAAAGCTGATGAAGGGAAATCTTTTTTAATTAAAAAGCAACTGTTTGCCACCATATTATGGACACGCCCACAGTCGCCTACATTCTCTCGCTTTTAATTACATTTTTTTGTTCACTTCTTACTCGAGTTAATTTTGCTTTACGAGTATTTGCACTGAAGTCATAATTTTCATCTTTTCTAGGAATTTATTTGCATTTTTCTTGCGCACATTGGCTCCATCTAGCGTCGTATTTGTGTATTAGTTTAATGGCAACTTTAGTATATGGCAAGTGATGGAAATTAAGTAGGACTTTTTATAATGACATTATGAGAAGATTGCTCGAAGTATAGTATTACCAACAGTTTCAGAATATTATATTAAATTAATTTAGAAAGTTTGGCTTAAGTCGCTATGGCAGTTGTTCACAAATAAATCAATAATAAATGCCTGACTCACAGTACTGAAATAATAAAATTCAATTCAAGGAAATCAGCTTGGTGTATTTTATTTGATTTAGAATCGCTTTTTTTTGGGGATTCTATTGGAAGTGAAATTCTTGCCGCAGGCAGTGTGCATCGATGACATCCAATGCCACGCCCACTTGGTTGGAGCCTTCAAGTGTGACAAGTGACAGGGCAAATCGAAGCGAAATGAGTCGTACAATTTGTCATAACTGCGAGGGAAGATTGAACAAAGCTCATAAGTATCTTGAAGCGAGCAACATTCGATTTAGGAGAAACCCGAGGCGTATGTAGGCGACCCGGACTAGGTCGAGGTTGCCACAAGGCAATCAGCTGCACAGTTGTCTCTCTCACTTACCGCCTCTCTCTCCCTCTCTCTCTCTCTCGCTCTCTCTCTATTTCACGCGTTCTATCTATCTCGTTAATGAGCTGTCAACAATCGTTGGAAAAATGCCTTCGGCCAAACAATTTGTCGTGAAAGTTTCATTAGCCGTCGACTCTCTGACGTTAGCCAACACTGTCACGAGCTTTGCACTTAATGAAGTAACGAATTGTCACAATTATTTGAAATAAGCCTCGGATTTTACAACTCATTAATTTCGTGGCATTAATTTGGACAAACAGCTGTCAGTTTGATGGCATTGCATCCAAGGTCCTTGTGAGTTATTTTGATGAAATGTCCCATTGAATGGAATCTTGAGAACCCTTTAGATCTTTTGTGCTGATTCAAAAGTTCCACCAATTAAATACACTTATTATTTTTGAGGCCGGAGGAAAAGTTTTGCTCTCACTTTGCGATAAGCCAAATTTATGTTGAACAATACTTTCAACGCCAAATTCGAAAGGGGAAAATATAAAACAATAAACAAATGATAGAAAGGCATAGAGTAGAGGGAAATGAGAAGGAAGGAGGAGTAAGGAGAGAGGAGAGAGGAGAGTCTGGGGGCTGATACGAATAAAAACTTGAAGCATTTTTATGTGTTCACTTTATTACATTTTGACAAACAAAAACTTTGCTGCTAGAATTTCCCCAAGTCTCAGTTAGAGTTTCCGCTACGGTTTCCGCTTGTCTGGCAAATGTATGTGTGTGTGTGGGAGTATGTGTGAAAATACGGGTATGTTGTTGTTTTGTATGAATATCTGTAGTGGTCCCCCTAGAAAACATCTCGAGTCGTACAACAGTTTATTGTTGTTTGGCTAAATTATGTTGTACTTGGTATACTGTATAAATGGGTTGTGGTAAATGATGGTAAGAAACAGGAATAACAACAACAACAACTGACTGCAAGTGTTAGTATCGTAAAGCATCAAAAACTTTGCAGTCACCGGGTGCTATCAAGTGAATTTGTTACAGTAAAAAGAGTCAATAAAGTTTCACAGCTCATTGTTCATTGTTCATGATACACTTGGGCCTTTCATTCTCTATACTTCTCTTCTCTCCTCTTCTTCGCTTCTCTCCGCTCATTAGTTCTATGTCGCATCTGGTTGAAAAGTTGTTGAACAAATCAATATGAAATTTATGAGGCCACAAAACTTGGCTAGCACCTTAAAGGCAACTTAGAAGCAAGGTCAAGTGTGCAGCAACAAATTAAAATTAAAAATAAAATATTTTCTACACTTGTCCTATATATGATGAAAACAGTTCTTTAACATTTTCCTCCCTGCTCTCTTGAGTAAGTGGAAATCGAGTCAAAGTCACGCGATTCACTCAAGTATTTTTCATTTAATTACTGTTTGGCTGGCTTCTAGTAATTATATTCGTAATACTCATAAGCTAAGGGCACTGGGAACTGGCATTTGATATTGATTGCACCGCGATGAATGGCAAATAATAATAATAAGTACTCATACTTTAATTGCAGTATGGCATTGAACCACAAAAAAGTTTGTATAAAAAAACTCTGAATAATAATAATTCATGAAATGTCAACGCTAATTAATATTTATTGCATGATATTGTTATTATGCGGTCTCATACTAAATCCCTGTCCAAATTACATAATCTTTTAAAATTGAACTTGCAGAGAAAGAGAAAATGCTAATGGATTCGTTGTCAAAAGTTGATGGAATTTCAAACCAAAATAATCGGACACTCTTAGCTAAGCTGATTCTGATAATCCTTTTGCTTCGCTGCACTTGCATAACTCATTTGAGTGCACTCATACACTCATATGTGAGAAATATATTTCACCAGCTCGCCTGTGAGTTGTGAGTGCTTCTCTGCGGGTATGAATGTGCCCCTGTGATTTTGGTGGCAGCGAATTTAGTTATTATAAGAGCATAATACACAAATATATCCTTCCTGCCACACGATGTCTCCCATTGCTTGCAACTCGGTCTCCTGGAGCGCATTTGCATGTTGTTCCCTGAGAATGGCACAAGAAAAACACTCCACAAACACCCTTTTATTCTCTAAGTAGTGCGGGTATATAAGTTCCCAATAATATAAAAAAAAAAAATTCACATAGTTGGAAAGATATTTATTTATATTTAGTTTAGTTAAAATATTTCAGTTTAATTTAAAAAATTTCAATTTAAGCTGGTAATTTAAAAATTCTTCATTTCTCTTTTAAGTTTTAAAATAATTTAGCAGAAAACAAATACACATAATTAAAAATATATTTATTTATATTTGAAATTAAGCTCTAATATTTCAGTTTTATTTTAAATATTTAAATTTTGGTTTGTAATTTTAAGTAGTTAATTTCTCATTTAAATTTAAATCTTTTTAAATTTTTATATATTTAAATAAGGAAAAATACATTCAATTGTAAAATTATTAATTTTTATTGTTATATTAAATATATACATTTTAATTTGTAGGTAAAAACTTTAATCTGTTAATTTTTGATTTTGTAGTTAATAATATTTTAACTGGCTTTTGAAATTTTAGTACACAAAAATATAAGAAATTTTAATTTTAAATTAATTAAGAAGTTTGTTTAAGTATTAAAAAAAATGTAATTGGTTTCCTTAAAACTGAATTGGTTAATTTGTTGTATTATTATATAATACAAAGTTTCTATACTTGGCCATGAATAATAAGAAAAGAAATATTATTATTTATAATTTGATTAAATATTAGTTGGATTGCGTGGTAAGTTATAGTCAATCAATCGAGAGTTTTTTGGGTGCAAGTTTCATATTCTTTTTGTCAGTCGCTTTATTTGCGTATGTGTATTTCTCTTGGCCTTTTTTTTTTTGTTGTTGTCGCTAACAGTGGTTTTTGGCGAGCATTGCGTTAAGAGTGAGCGAGAAAGAAAGCGAGAGAGAGGGAGAGAGCGAGAGAGAGAGAGAGGAAAGGAAACAGACAGTGACACAGAGAGTGTGTGAGTTTGGCAGACATGCATAATTCAAAACGTGGCGGGAATATTTTTGTTTGGTTCGTGTGTTGGCCACTTTTTATGTTGGTAATTCGACGACGAGGACGTGTGACCATGTATGTGTATGTTGTGTGTGTGTGTGTGTGTATGAGTATGTTTGCCTGTGCGTGTTAACGCAATTTTCGTTCAGCAGCGAGAGAGAGAGAAAAAAATGCGATTCTCGCCAACTACTTTGCCGCCTTCGCCCGCTCGTTTGACATATTTTTCACACAGCGTCTGCTTGTTAAATTGTTGGCGGCAATTTTGAGGTTAGCGTGACACCAATCCACACACACACACACAGACACACACACGCACACAGCTACACACACACAGAGACATGTTAATGCAACAAAGTTTATGTTTGTAGAGCTTTCAGAAGGTTGTTTTAGCTGTTGTCCTTGCTGTTGTTGTTACACTCGTAGTTTGCTGCATTGACTTCATTTCACACATTGCGATCATTTTTATTTTCAGTTTTTCTCTTCAGCCAAAAAAGCTTTTGGCAATTTTTATGAGTGCAGTGAACATAGATCGATTATATAAGACCCGAAATAAAAATTAGCTGCAAAAGGAAATGTTCTAAAAAATAAACTGACCGTATAATAGAAATTTTAGATTATCTGAGAAATAAAAATACAGTTCTAAATTATTTATTTGCATGACATCTATATAAGTTCCTGAGTGCGCTTTGTTCTAATTAGAGACTCTGAAATTTATATCTAGCACTGTCAGATTTGGTAAATATGTAAATTTTTATGTTTATTCACCGGCACTTTCAAATATTTTCCATATTCTCTCACGCGATTTGTTAACTGCTTGCATGTTTTCCACTTGAGGGCCTAATGCACGATTTGGGTTAAGACAAAAACGCCCTTAAAAGTGGGCCGGAAAAAGCAGTTCCCATTGAAAATGGACAAATAGGATTAGAAGTAATGCCACATGTCGGACAATTAAACATTCTCTGCTTCACTTGAATCCAAAGATAACTTTTTGTTTTGTTTTATATAAATAAAAAGAGTTATTTAGAACCTATGTGATAAATTGTAAAAGAGTATAATTCTTTTTATTTGTGTGTAATAAATTTAGTTTTTATTATGCATTGCTTTAATCCCTAACTTTTATCATGTCCAATAATTAAAACATTAAATATAGAGTAGAGATTGCACGATTGAGTCTGTTTCTTGTCAGAGTTTTATTCAGATGTAACTGCAATTCTCAAAGAAAACAATTCAGCTCGCCAGTCGACAGTCGACAGACAAAGTGCCTGGCAATTTAGAAAGCAACAACTGGCAACTGCCAAAAATTTATTGTCTTCAAAATGGAAACTACCAAAAACACATTAGATATGCAGTTTATACGAGTAGGAGCAGAACAACTGGACAATTATTGGTGTAAACATTCCAAAGAGAAGAATTAATGACAAAACGAAACGAACGACAGTAAGCAAATAAATAAACCAGCCACAACTGTTTGCTTGTACTTTTAAGACAACATGACGTATGCGTAATATGCAGACTTAAATTGAAAATGCACAAAAATTATGTGATATTGTGAGAAATTATTTTGGCAAGGCGTTAAAATGTTGCAGCATTAATTATTTTAGCAAATCGTATTTAATTTTAAATAAAAGAAATACAAAATATAACAATTGTGTTGATAGAATGTGATGCACAATAAAATCGTTTGATATTGTGAGAAATTAATTTGAGAATGCATTAATTTGTTACAGCTTTAGTTATTTTAGCGATTCGTATATAATTTAAAATATTTAAATTGTATAATATAACAAATCTGTTGATAAAATGAGTACAATTGCTGTGGTGTGTTGACAGCAATCAGGAGAGAAGTTCTTGAGCTCACTGTAAATCAGAGCTCGGTCGGTCATTAATCTTACAAGTGTAATGTCCATTGCCGCTCTCAATCTCTAACTGTGTCATTCCCTCAATCAGTTCAAGTTGATGCCGTCTATCATCCAACTATCCATTTGGCAAACTCCATCCATTCGCCTGTGGCAAGTTGTTGAGTTAAGTTGAGTTCTGCAGGCGGCACTTGGCATCAGTTTCAGTTTCAGTTTCAGTTCAAGTTGCAGTTGCAGTTACAGTTGCAGATTCGGTTTCGGTCTTCAGTTTGAGTTGCAAAGTGCATTAGACAAAGTAATCGATACATAGAGTACATGCTATGGCGCAAGTTCTTAAAAGTATTTTCGTGGTAACCAAGTGCTTTAAGTAAGTTTTTCTCTTATTGGCTGGCTTTAAAATTCAACAAATCTTTAGCTAATACTAAGTACAGTATGCTTGTATATATATATAACTTACTTATATGTATGCTTGATACATTTGCACATTAATGGGACTTATCAGTTTCAAATTGAAATATTTGCACTTGGATGAATCCGCACGCGTTTCCTTCCGGTTTTTGGGAGGTTTGTTTACCTCCCTCTATGTCTATATAGTATGTCTGTCTGTCTATCTGATTGTTTATGTTGCTGTTTATTTTGAGTGGGTGAATTGTGTGTGTGTGTGTGTGAGCTTATCGAATTTGCGTAGGTAGCAAAGACAGCTAGGAGAGAGAGAGAGAGAGATAGAGAAAGCTTTCTAGCCGTTTTAATGCCTGGCAAGGTAAACACTTGCGAAATGAATTAACTTTAAGCCGCAAAATTTGTGCCCGTGTGTGACTCTCACACTCTTACTTAATCAATGTGTGTGTGTGTGTGTGTGTCTGTATCTATGTGTTTGTTCTTGTGTGCGTGCGCACATAAATGCTCGTAATTGTTTATTTACATAACCTGACGTGAGATTAAAGACGCTTTGATTAACGATGCACAGCCTCGCTGAATTAAACTGTAGACATTAAATTCTGACAGCCAACAATTTTAGTTGACACTCGCAGACAGGCAAACAAAGCCACTTACACACACACACACACACACACACACACATATATATATATTATATAAATAAATTTGATGAGTTGATCATAGACAACATTACATATTAACTCATGTCAATAGACGTATACTTAATTTATTTAACGACTTTCCCATATCGTAACTGGGATTTATTAGTGTAGATATCAAGTATACGCCCTCAAGTTCTGCGCTCTAAACACACAAATATTTTTGAGGCAAACTTTGACGTCTGTTCAAAAACTTTGCAAACATTTTTCTGATTTTCTATTTTTCATTATTTTTTCCTACTGATTTAATATGCGGTCGGCACTTTTCTGCACAATTGCGAAAACAAAAATTTGACTTTACTTACAGCTCCAACTGTGGCCGAGTGGACGAGCGGACAACTTATGCAAATGACTTATACAGCACATTTCTCTTGTGATCCGCAATTTCTGCTCCTTTTACGCCATCATTCTCCTTCCCTCTATGGCCAAAATGCAAAGTCAAATAAATGCGAACTTTTGTTAGTTTGGCTTAAGTGCCGTGGCAAAGGTTGCCGGCTGCAATTGCTGCTGTTCGGTAAATGGAAGGGAGGATTTTCGCAGAGGTCAGTTCTTTGTTTTACTATTGGCCATAAGGGGTGGAGGGTGGAGGGGGGGAGTGGTTAAGAAGTTGCCATAAAAATACAAGCGCCATTGAGTTTGGTAGCATGCACAAATAACTCAAACGCCTTGGCTGAAAAATATTTTGCTGCATTTCATTTGCATTTCTCATTTTGCCAAAAGGGCCAGCCAAACATTTTAACAACTATGTGAACAAAGAAATGAAAGAGAGAGAGGCAGGGAAAGAGGAGAGTGAAAGAAGAGAGACAGAGTTGAAAACTTAACCACACATTGCAAATACATATCTCAAGACCCTGCAAGCCAATTTGTGGCCACTAATTCGGTCGTCTTGAAGTACTTGAGAGTACTGCAAAGTACGAAGTACGACAAAGTACTCGGTAGACTTTTAACGATGTCATCGCAATAAACTTATGCCCCTATTCAGCTACAGTACGCTATCTCACTCTCTTGCTCTCACTCTCTCTCTTTCTCTCGCTCCCCCTCGCATCGTGATATGCCTTTATCAATTACGTTGGCTTTTTAATGATTTCGGCTTTGCTAAGAGCGCAGTTGAGTCCTTTGGCCCTCCGCTTTTCACTGATGTTCTTGCTTTCTTTTTCTTTCGCTGACAAGTGCACATTTTTCACCCCTCCACCCCCCACCCCCCCAGAGCCTCTTCTACCCCTCTTCCCCTTCCAATCCAAGCAGCAATCATACGACGTTCGCTGTTTTATTGCTCAAGAAAAAGCAAACTTTGTGCAGCTTCTTTCGCTTTAAAAAAAAACTTTTTTACATTTTCTGGCTGAAGTTGGGGAAGATATTTTCTTTTTTCACTCGCTTTTTTTTTATTTTTGAGTATCGACCAAGTTTGAAGAATGGTGCATTTCATTTTTTTTTTCGGTTTGCTCTGTTAGCTTTTTAAATTATTCAGCCGTAAACACATTTCAAAGTGCCTCTT
This sequence comes from Drosophila phalerata, assembly GCA_951394115.2. Lineage (NCBI taxonomy): Eukaryota > Metazoa > Arthropoda > Insecta > Diptera > Drosophilidae > Drosophila > Drosophila phalerata. The sequence goes on from OY729850.1 coordinate 4,937,433, forward strand.
TGGCTTCTCTATTCCCGTTTCATGATGCTAGCAAGTTGATTTTTTAATTAATTAGTTATCGTAATTATTGCTCGTATCAATTGATATGATTCAAATGCTCTTCCCGGGATGCCTTGTGTCCAAATGGAATTGAAAAACTCAATTGCAGTACACATAATCGCATGTTGAGTTAAGCTTCAATATGTTTCAAGAATTTACAAGTTCAAATTCATTTCAATTTACGGTATTCCTTTCAATATTTTGTAAGCACTTCAATTTTGTGAATCCTGAAATAAAAATGCGCTTTGCTTTGATGTGAAAACTACTACTGCGATTACAAACATCATTTCAATTTGCTTTGGATTCTCTTTTTGCTTTATGTGTGCTACTTTTTCAATGTCTACACAGTGCTTATCGCACTGCGATAATCAGATACATATGCCGTCAAATATGAAAGTATTTATCACTTAATCTAGGCACAACTGACTGACTGCCTATTCAGTCAGTCAGACCGACTGCCTGACTGACTGACTGATGAGGGGAAAATAGAAGGCTCAGCTGTGCACACAAATGTTTAGTGCTTGGGACACGTTTTGTAAATAAACACAAGGATCAAATGGATGGCAACTTGTTGCAAATGCTTATCAATTAATAAAAATCATTGCCTACTTTTTTGCGCTCTCCTTCCCGCCAGGGAAATGTTATTTGCTTCTGCTCTCACACGTCTGCATACATACATACATACATACATACATACACATATGTATTTGCTGATGTGCTGAGGTTTAATTTATTGCCAGCGTTACGCTTTATCCCCATCATTTATACCAATTTGAGCCAAATAGTTGCCATATTTAAGCAGCAAGACTCTCGGTTAGTTTATGTTCGCATTGGGATTAAGGCGTAGCTTCTAATACACATTTAGGTGATTCATTTGGTTGCATGATCTACAAAATATTCTCATATTAAGTTTTCTAGATAGCACATAAGTCTGATAGATATATAAAAAAAAATATATAAATATTATTGATAAATACTCGTATATCAAAATATCAATTCATTTGGCATTTACGATGTGTATTTACAATGCAAACATGCATAAATAATTACGGAATAGTGAAAAATATCGCACATAAATAATTTTATTTGCATATTCAATAGTTTTTGTTTAATCGAATATTGTTAATTAAACAATATATTTCAAATTACCTTGTGTGTCAGGTAAAGCTTCATAAATTATGTTTGATATATTTAAGGAAAACTCCATTGTTTGAATCACACAAAATTACTCGTACAGTTAATTGAAATTGGTTCGATGTTATTTAAATTTTCATTCAATTTGTTACTGTTTCAATGAAACAGAACTCAATATTATAATTCTGCGAACTGAAATGAAGATACTTTAGAGTTTTCCCAGTGTTGTGTCAACCCACAGCAATTAGCCAACTTCTGGGTCCCTGTTTAATTGTTCTTGTCGCATACATAATAAACTAAACAGTATGAAAGTTCTGACTGGAGGCAGTCTGAAGTAAAAGTGCTTAAGCTTTTTCACTGCCTCTAATTCACTTGGGGCCGTAAAAGGAAATAGAATAAATTAATATTGGTCCCAAACGGGAAGTCGCCAGCTGTTGCCCGGGATTTGGGCCTGACTTGTGCCGGACTCCAGGCGGCCATGTCCAGTACGTAATTAATAAAGTTATTACCTCCGACGGGTTCTCCGACTGGAAACAGCTTACATGTGAAGACCATTAAGTTGTAATTATGGCTAGTTAGCGATGCTGCAGCATTATGGCCAGGTTTATTGGACGTCCCTTTGGGAAAGCGGGAAAATCGAATCGAATTGCAGCTGTGACAAATGTACACGGATTGCAATTTGTTATCAGCAGGTAACACAAAATTGTATTTTAGTGTCTTATAGTTTTATTTGAATTTAAAATATTTAAAGATTTATTTTTGACAATTATTTAAATTTAATTACGTATATAACTGATCGCATTAAATGCAGTAAAAATTTAATGTTGTCATGACAGTTAACGTATTTAAATACCAGTGATTTGAAGCAATGATAAATCAAAGCCGACGCACAACATGGCGTATGTGTAATGCTTACATTTGGCAGCTGACAAGCTAATACAGCTTATTGAAAAATGATTGCATACTTTTCGGGATGCGGCACAAAATGAACAACTAGGCGCAAAGCGATAGAGATAGAGAGAGTGTAAGAGAAAGAGAGTGAAAGGGAGAGAGAGAGAGAGGGAGAGGAGCAGAGATATCTGTCTAATGATTTATGTCGCAACATTTCATTTATTGCACATAATTCGTGGTAAGCCAGCAACCCTCGGCTTTGCTACTAGCTTCATTTATCTAAACATTTGCAGCTTTCGGCTGGCTGGCCGAAAAACATTTGCTAAATAATCGAATGCCATTTTTTAGTGTCGCTTAAATAATATTTATTTACCGGCAACGTCAAAAGTAAAACTTGCACGTACTTCACCTTCGCTAGGTTTACGGGGAAGTTTAGGTTAAGGGCGAGTGGGGATTTGGGGGTGCTTGTCGTTAACATATTGTGGCATATTTATTTCTTTCATGCCGTCGCTGTCGCCATTCTCTTCGCACGTCAATTTCGCAAGAAGAAAAAAACAAAAAACCCAAAAAACAAAAAAAAAAAACAAAATGAGAGGCAGCCAAAACGAACGAATTCCTTTTGTACGTGCCTGACATTTCATTGTTCTGATGCGGATGCGGATGAGGGTGGAGTATGGTAAGGGATGGTGCAGGGTGTGCCATCAATGGCAGCAACCTTCAAATGTCGCCTCTAAACTGAGTCGATGCCAATGTCGATACATTTTCGCTTTGCCCTGCCTTCCCTAAGTATTTATCCAATATGTGGGGTATTCTTAAATTGTCAGTTCATTTGGCATGTCGAATATAAGTCCTAGAGATTATTAGTTCTATTCTCTATTATAACCACTTTTATATTTCAGACCTAAGTTATTGTTAATTTTATAGAAATTATTGTCGAGCCGCATTTATGAGATGAAATTAACTTTCTTTTAATGTAATGCTGAGTTTTCACTAAGAATAATTACATATATTTACTTTAAGCTCTCTGACTTTTACACGAGATTCTGACACTTTCAAATTTACAGGGAACATTAAAAATTGGATTTAATTTAAGCTTTTATACAAACAGCTCTCAAGACTTGCCTTTTGGACTTGGAAATTGTGCAAAATCCTATCATAAACACATAAATATCTATAATAGTTAATAGGTAAGGGTATCCTTGGCATCAGCAACATTGCATATTTTCTATTCAGTTTCGTTTAGTCTTCGTTGTTTTTGTGTATTTTTCTCGCTATCGCAATGTGGCATGTCAATTTATTTGTCAAAGAGAAAAATAAGGCAGGTAAAAATGTAAGCAGGTGGAAAGGTAGTAGCAAAGAAATAGCAGTAACTGTAGCAATAGCAATAGGAATAGCAATAGCTGAAACATAAAAGCGTCACACAGATACAAGAGCTTCGACGAAGGCGAAAACAATGACAGCCTTAAGTTGCTTCCCGTTGAGGTATAGACATGTGTGTGAGTGTGTGTGTGTGTGTGTGCGTGTGTGTGTGCGGGGGCGTGACTCGTATGTCTAGGTCTAGTTATATCTATGTGTGTGTGTGTGTGTGTGATGGCAGCTTTAAGCACTCGTTGGCGATGCCTGCTAGCAAAAGTAATCGATATTTATAGTTATGGTAATCACAAAGGAGACAAGCCCCTGCACATGAATGTGTATCACGTTTGCCCAAAGATAAGAAATAATATCGTACGTTGGCATGAAAATATTTCCAGGCATATAAAGCTTAACCCCCTACCCACTGCCCTCTATACCGGTTGCCGATTTCCTCCCCAAGGGAAGAGAAACCTATTTTCTTGTTGCTTCCTCACAAACTTTGCTTTTTAATCTAAATATTTTTAAAGAGAAGTCAGTTCCATTTCATTTGGTAGTGTATGCCATATTTGTCAATTTTAGTTTAACAAACTTTTAGGCAAATTTAATGTGATAAGTTAGATTTATAATAAAATCTGTTTGATGTGAATTCTAAAATATATATTACGCTTAAGACATAAACTCTAAGATATTTAAACAAACTGAGCGCTGTCAAATAATATTTCTATAGTATTTTTATTATAAAAATTAAAAGTATCCAAGTGAACTTTAAAATGCTACTCATAGGTTAATATGCTTATTTAATGCGCTTCATTTTCTTCATTGTTGTGTGAGATTCCATTAAATAACAGTATATAAATTACTCTGGCTTACCAGACATTTTGTAAAGCCTAGAACGTAAAGTCAAAGCTGCAAATTTATAGAGATCATCTTTTTGAAATGTGCTTCACTTGTCACCTTCGTCTTGTTACACTTGAAAAAATATCAGTTGAATGATTTAATTTATTTTAAGTGAATAAATTTTTAAATAAATCTATGTATACTTAAAAAAAAAGTTTCAGTTTCGCATAATTTATACTTTAAACTTTTTTGAGTATAATTAAATTGATTTTCAGTGCATTGAGTGCCAGTCATTTGCAGTTCTCATTCAATTGAAGTGCTCAAGTTGCTTGAGCTCATTTTTGCCGATAATGCGCTGCATTATTGACAGTTTATTAAATTGATTTCGTTTAGAATTTAACAAACATGTCATGCTGCATCGTCATCGGTTTCATCATGCTTAACTTCATCATTTGAGACGCACGCACAACTTGCCATGACAAAAGCAGCTTCCTTCGCTTCGTTTCCCTTTCCTTTCCTTTCCTTTCCCTTTCTATCTCTATCACAACTTGAGTTTCCCTTTAGTTATCCAGAATGTGACTTTTTATTGCATGTGTGTATGTGTGTGTGTGAATCTAACATATACATGTATAGGTACGTGTGTGCTGGCCAAGTTAAGTGCTCATAAAATATTTGCAAATGTTTGTGCTGCGCTGCAGACACACACGACATTTTAAAGCATACTCACGGGCGTTGAAGCCTGTCGATTTTTGGATTCTAATGCTGTCAATTAGGTCTTGTAAATAGTTAAACGCTTTGCCAAACAATGACCCATCATCAGACACAAGTTGCATAAAATGTTCTCATCTTGGCCACAAAACTCAAAACTTCTAGTTTATGTTGCTTCTGCTTTTAGGTTTTCCACTTTTTTGGCTACAAAGTGGTCAGAAAGTTCGTCTCTGTGCGTGTCCATAAGTAATTGTGTGTATATACTATGTGTGTGTGTGTGTGTGTGTGTGCGAACATTTATCTACAATAAACTCAGTATCCTCTCGAATAACTTTTGCTTTTCCCCAGTTGTTTTTGCTCACGAAACTTTTTACAAATTCATTAGCCAAAGGAGCGCTTCATTTTACATTTGATATGCGAGAAATGAGAGATGCCACATCAAAAGTTTTCGGTAAAAACAATTAGAAAACAGACCAAACAGCTGGGGACCAAGACGTGAGAAAGACTGCAACACAAATATATGCCAGTTTGCAAAATGTTTTCAAATAAAATCTTAGATATCTAATGGGAATACATTGAGGGATTAACAATTTAGTTGATATTTTCAAAAGTAAGATATGCTTACAATTTAAATGAAGTGGTAACCTGGGCATTAAATTAAATACAAAGTAAAGCCAAATAATGGTATTTTAAGACTCAATTTAAGTGCATTTCTAGCAATAGAAATCAGCTGTTAAAATTATCAGCCTACTTCAAAAGTTAACTTTGCCACAATTAATTAATTTCACGTGAAAGTATTTGTCGCAAAAGTAAATCATTAATTGCTTTTACGAAATATCTATACCAATATAAATATATGCCACTGCTATTTGTTGATTTTGATGGGGAAGAAACTCAAACACAAGTACAAGTAACTATAAATAACAAGTAGAACTAGAGACCATTTGTATGCTTGGCTATGTGTACCATATATAAAGTATACGCCACGTTGTCGGCTGCAGTGTAAATCAGGAAATGAAGTATTCTCTTAGGCGCACTCTACGCACGCACAACCAACACCAACACCAACCCATTCACATATACTCACACACACATACACATCCACACACACACATCTAGAGATATGTTTACATAAGCAAGAACGACGTGTGTATCGTACGAAATTGTTATTTATTTTTTGAAGTGCTTCCATTTGGTGTGTGCATTTGTGGGTGTATCTACTTGGGAGCAGCAGGTGTGCTTGTATCTGTATCTGTATCTGTCCTCTACATACCCGCAGATACATATGGAGCACACACACACACACACACGTGCAAGGCGTACTGCATCTAGTTTGCGATTCGTCGTCGCATTTGCCAAATTTACCGTGTAATTATCAGCAAAAACGAGAGACGCGCTTAATGCTGCCCAAAATGCAACAAGAAATGTGCAAATAAAACCCCTTTTGCTGCCTGTCTGCTGATATGCAAATTTTGTAGCTTTTCATAGTTGTTGTGCATGTGTGAGTGTGGCTGTGTGTGTGCGTGTGTCCTTGTATGTATATTGGCCTCGTTTGTTTACCTAACTGCAATATTTGTTCAGCCGGACCGACCGAGCAATTCAACGATGCGACTAAACGAACGAATTTCAATTGCAATTCTCATTTTCATTTTCATTTTCATATGATTTTTGCTCATTCGCCTATCACTCTTTTATCCTATCACGTAAGCAGCATTTTGGTTGACTGCATCAATTACTACATACATACAACATGTGACGAGTAAATGCAATATGAGGTAATAAACCAATTGACATAAAAACACATTCACGCAACAAATTGAGTTCCCTTTCCCTGCTCTTTATAAATTCTTCATAAATTTTCAATGATTTCCAATCGACTTACTTATATGAGTAACACATTTAAAATGTGCAATCACAACTATTCCATCAGTTATTCTTTATATTATTATTTTTCTTTTTTCTTTTCTTTTGAATTCAATTCAAATTTATGAAAATTGCGCATACGCCGCATGTGCGCATTAAGTGGAAAATATGTATGTATATTCAAACTAAATAATTGTTGTCAACGCCTGTGGCTTCATTTTGCGCTAATGTAATCAAATTGAGTAATTTCTCAAATTCAACTAATCCATTTCCCAAATCCTCATACAAATAGCCAAATCAGTGTTAAGCTTCTTTGTCATTTGATTTAATTATGCTGAAAAATATATGCATATATATATATAATATAAATGCAATTGTTTGCATAATATCATAAAGTTAAAGCGAAAAACTAAATGAATTGCATAAATAATTAAATAAACAATGATGCCAAAGGGAAACTGTATTCATAAAGTTTGAAGTGCCATTCAAAATAATTTGTTTAATTAGCTAAGCGCAAATAGTTATCAAATGCATAAAATATGCAATTTTAATACAATGACACTAGTTGACCAGGTTAAGCCCTTTTCAATATTTTTAGTGAAAATAGGAAAGATGAGTTTAAGGAACCTTAACTAAGGATATGGGTCATTCAGTCTGACATGGTCTATTGTTATACCATGACAAGTACTTACCATTTGCCTTTTCAAATATAGTATAACAGCCCTTAGCTGTAGGGCAGCTGCTCCCATTTCCCTTCAATTTCAATTGAAGTACCTACCCAAAGCAAAACAATTCCAAAAAACTATTCGATACATAGTTGAGAAACAATGGCCATGTGGTTTCTTTTCCCTTCTTTTCTTTATATGTATTTTGTATTTTGTTTTTTTGCCTTTCAACCATTTTGCTTTACCCATTTATGAGTGAAGTGATTTCCGCTGTTGTTCTATAGTCGTAGTCACAGTTCCCAGTTTCCAGTTCCTAGTTCCCAACCAAGTGCTTCGAGCGTCGGTGCATTCAATGGAGTGCACTTTCCGCAAGGAATACTTGAACTCAACTCCAAAGAAAAGACGCACAACAATAAAATATACAGAGCTTTTGTTCGAGTATTCGTATCGAGTCCTGCATCCTGAATTCGTATTTCGAATACCTATAAATATTGTAAATTGTGCGTAGAGCAACTACCAAATATGAAGTGTTAGTTTATTGACTGAATGCAGATTATAAACAACATACAATATATATAATACAATCAATTTTTATAATAACTCGAATTTTTACAGCTGGAAAATATGATTGGGGTGATAACTGTTTGGAGGTAGCATTTTTATAATTAATCAAAATTTATTTTCTATTTATTTTAACTTACATATCCTCACGAGCAAAGCGCAGAGTTTCCACCAGGCGAGTGAGTGGATAAATTCCCGTACAGATGCGATAGACCGTGGTAAATAGTGGAAATCTGTAAATGATTAAGTTAAACAGTGATTAACTAAAGAAAGTTACCTACTTTTCCTCAAGACCCTTTTTCCTCAGCATTATGTTGATCAACTCGGAGGTAACCGGACCCAAAGGCTCATGGCCTGGTATTAGAATATGTTCCAGTTCACTCAATGGCTGACCCGTCTTCACAAAAGCCTCAGCCAGTCTGCGATTGCGATTGGCTACAACCAACAGAAGATCAATGAGAGTTCAATAAATATATAACAAAATACACTACCATAACAGCTGGTAACCAGATCGGATAAGCCACAGGCCTCAAAGAAGGTAGCTAGTCGACTGCCCGGATAGAACACATCCACAAATTGTAAAATCTCCAAGAAGCCACGTCTAATGATACCAGCCTTGGTATTCTCATTTAATTCTAAGCCATCCGCAAGTCCAGCCCCAAATGCAACAATATTCTGTAGTATCGCCAGTTAGAAATCGTCAAAGGATTAATCCATTGCTTACCCTTAGAGTGGAGCAGATTTCGACACAGTCAGCATCATCAGTGACAACCACACGAAAAAATTCGGACTTGAAGAGATCGTGCAGAATACGCATATATTTCTGATCTCGACATCCAACTGTTCCCTCGGCAAAGTTATTATTGGCAATCTCATGAGCCAGATTGCAGCCCACCAGCACCGAGCAGGGAATCTATGACAGTGAAGCGAACAAAAATGGACAGTGATAGAAAAAAAATTTAATTTTTCAATATTGATGCAGAATCCAAATAGACGCCAAATATTGATTAAACTGACATTCCGCAAGGAAATCGTTTGAGTTTTGACCAAGTTATGAGAGTTCAGAGTTTTCGAAAAAATGTCAAGGGGTAGGTATGCAATTTATGGACCATTCATAGCTTATAGTCGAAAAAAATCAAATTTTCTAAGTGATCACAATTTAAATGCACAATTATTTTAGAGTCCAAATGATGATCAAAATGATATTCCGCATAAAAATCGGTTGAGTTTTGACAAAGTTAAGAGAGTTCAAAGTTTTTGAAAAAGTGTCAGGGGGTTGGTATGGAAAATTGGATTATGAGCGGCTCATGGTCGAAAATATTGAAATTTTGTAAGTCAGTAAAATTTAAATGCAGATTCAATTAAGAGGCCAAATCATGAACAAAATGATATTCCGCATAAAAATCGATTGAGTTTTGACAAAGTTATGAGAGTTCAAAGTTTTTGAAAACGTGTCAAGGGGTTGGTATGAAAAATTGGATTATGAGCGGCTCGTGGTCGAAAATATTGAAATTTTTTTAGGTCAGTAAAAAACTTTAATGGGTTGGTATGCAAATTTTGGATGATGTACGGCTTATAGTCGAAAAAATCAAATTTTTTAAGAAAAGAAAATTTAAATGCAAAGTCAATTTGGAGGTCAAATCATGATCAAAATGAAATCCGATAAGATTTGGCCAAGTTATGAGAGTGCAAAAAATGTCAAGGGGTTGGTATTGATTCGATGTATTCGATATATTTTTACATCACTGGTAAAGGGTAAATATTTAGTCAAAGAACTGCTCACATACCTTCAACTGTCGCATTATGAGGTGAGATATCAAGAGGATCTGTCCGTCATCGCTGCGCTCAAAGCCCTTGATTAGAGAGACCGCATGGGCCATGGGTTTGACCTTGCCTAAGAGAGTCTTGCAGCAGCTGCTGACAAATGTCGGGGGAATGGCAAAGATAAGGATATCCGCATCACGTGCCGTGGTAACCACATCATCATAAGCCACCTTCATGTATTTCGATTGAGCAAGTGATGCTGAAGAGTTGGCAACTAGACAATCACTTACCACATTCGGAGGCAAGACAAAGTCTGGCATATATTTGACATTGACGTGCGTCGTGTTTATGATCTCTGTTAGCTTACGTCCATCGATAATTTCCTCGTACACATACATATTCACCTTGGGCTCCAACAGTTGGGAATGTTGCACATTGAGGCCCACATTGCGTGCTATGGTTGTGGCCCAATTACCGGACCCGATGATGCAGACATTTAAGCGGTCAGCCATTTATTCCAAGTGCAATTGTCAAAAGTTGTAACTTTTCGAATTGGCAACTTGTGCTAAAGTTTTAAATGATTTTTTTCAATTTAAATACACGTTGAAGTTCTTTACAAATTGCTCAAAATTGTTATTCGAATTCATAAATATAATTATTTCTTATAAATGCCAGCTATCACAAAAGTGCAAATAAAATTAAAATAAAATTTATTGAAATTTTTAATGATTTGTATTTCGCCAAGATGTTTGATTCTAGTTTAATAATTGCCGTTAGTAAATTATTTATTTATATGTACATTGTTACATAGTATATTCACTTATAAATTATAATATGATTCAATCAGTGTGCCAAGCATACAAAAAGAGACTGCCACAGTCACAGACATACACATATGTACACTTACTTATTGATTGAGTGCTGGGCAAATAATTCATCAGCGAATGCACACAATACAAACTTACACACTTACAGATACCCTTATGTATACACTCATGTCTCATGTCTGTATTCTCACTCACACACACACACTACAGATAAAGCAGCGAAGGGTGAAAAATTACGCATACGTCACGTTCGCCAAACTGGCTGGCAAATAATTAACTGTGGTCAATTCGTTGGTTCGTCCAGGCCAAAAGTTTTATTCCGAACACATTGGACATAGGGTAGGTAGGAAATCGTGGGATATCCATTCAATAATATTTACAACGTAAAATATGAAGCTGCATTTCACATTTCACATTACGCATACGCATACTGATCCACATTCGTATTCGTATTCATATTCATATTCATATTTATATTTTTAATTACGCTCCCGTTTAAAGTTCGGTGAGCAAGTGCTTACTCATTTATGGCCAGACTGCAGCGAAAGATGGCAACAAAATAAATAAAATATTAAATTGCCAGCGTTAAAATGCAAAAGGCCGAAAGCCAAAGTGAAAGTTATTTTTTTCAACGAAATCAATGTGCAAGAAAGTAAAGTAAACACTTGGAAATTGTGAGCCGACGAATGTAACGAATTGCAGACACGCCCAACACTTCGCCCACCATTCTCCCTCTCTCCCACTCACACACACACACACACACACACATACATTGACGCTCGCCATCTACTCGACTATGAAATCAAAATGGATGATGGGCGAAATGAAAATGGAATTTTTAATGAGTTGGCGCAGGCAAAGGCCAAACGAGCTGAGAAAACAATGGCAACTCTGCCGCCTATGTAGGCGGTTACTGCAGTCAAATGGGCGTGGCCAGCAGCCGAACTGGCAGCACTTTAAAAGAATTTCTCAGTTTAAATAACATTTTGATTAACTAAACTACGAATTGAGCATATCTCACTTGGCTTTAAATCTCAATTTGATGTCAGATTTCTATTATATTTAATTCCGATTTCAACGTTAAAGGAGATTCACTTGAATTGGCAAAGCTATTTTGAATGCCAGATGTATCTGAGAAATTGCAAGTGGTATCTGTGTCACAGGTGAGTGCCTTCCCATATCGGATATATTATCCGATCGTCAACTGATCGACATTATCCATTAGATTGTGGCCTCCATGGCTGCTTCGATGTGCGCCTTCTGCGTTGGCAATGCGTTAGCTTACACCTCTCCGGCTCTTCCCACGATGACTAATGAGAATATTACCAGCTTTGAGGTGTCCAAGCAACAGGCTTCTTGGGTGGGTGGCATAATGCCACTGGCTGCCTTGGTGGGTGCCATTTCGGGAGCTCCGCTGGTCATAAGTGTGGGCAGGAAAGTGACCATTGTGTTGTCATCGGCACCCTTCATTGTATCCTGGCTGATAATCGCATCGGCCAGCTCGGTGGTCATGGTATTCATGGGTCGTTTCTTAACTGGCTTTGCTGTGGGCGTGGCATCGATATCCCTGCCCGTTTATGTTGGTGAGGCAGTTCATCCATTGATTCGAGGCACATTGGGACTGATGCTTACACTCCTGTGTAACTTTGGTGTACTTATGTGCTTCATCTTTGGATCGTTCACCAACTGGTCACAGCTGGCCTATATAAGCGCCGCACTATGTATACCCTTCCTCATTCTAATGCTCATTGTACCCGAAAGTCCTCGTTGGTATCTTACAAAAGGCAAAATCGTGCAAGCCCAGAAAGCTTTGACTTGGCTACGACGAAAAAGTGCTAAGATTGATAAGGAATTGCAGGAAATGTCCCAGGCCCAAGATAATGAACCCGAAGAATCCAATGGTTTCAAGACAATGTTTCAAAAGCGGTACCTAAGACCCGTGTGCATACAACTCGCCCTCATGTTCATACAGAATATCTGTGGCATCAATGCGGTCATGTTCTACACCGTCATGATCTTTAATATGTCCGGATCGACCATCGATAGCTATGTGTCTACTATTATTGTTGGCGTTGTCAATTTTCTGGCCACTCTTATAGCCACCATAGTGATCGATCATGCTGGTCGTAAGGTGAGCTTTACAAACCAATTGCAAGTTGAAGTAATTAGTTAATTTAATTTAAATAATTTTCAGATATTGCTTTACATTTCCACACTGACCGCAATTGTCACATTGTTTGTGCTGTCCGTCTTCTTTTACTGCAAGTCAATCAATTGGAACACTTCCAACTATGGCTGGCTACCATTGACCAGCTTTGTCCTCTATGTCCTGGGATTCTCATTGGGCCTTGGTCCCATTCCCTGGCTCATGATTGGCGAGATATTACCCTCTCGTATCCGCGGTCAAGCCGCATCTTTAGTGGTCGCCTTTAATTGGATTTGTACTTTTATTGTGACCAAAACTTTTCAGGATATGATTGGTGAGTTCTTCAAAAGACAACTGTGATATATTTTTATATATAAAGTACTCTCTTCTTCCATCACAGATCTTGTGGGTATTCATGGGGCATTCGGTTTCTTTTGTTTTGGCAGCATTGTTGGACTATTATTTATCATATTAATGGTGCCCGAGACTAAGAACAAATCACTGGAAGAAATCGAAGCGGAGCTAACTGGGAAGAAGCCAAATGAAGTTGTTCAAAGTTAGTTGTAAATCATTCATGATGAGTCCTAAATTTCAGTTGTAAACATATCTTATCCATAGAACTTGATATGATACTCGGCATAATATAATTATTATTCCGCTGTGCAAAGTATACTTTTATAATCAAATTAAAAAAAAAATAAAACATATTACAGTGTCCAAAAACTGATGAAACTTTCTCAAAACTGTATGGATGTTGGATTGTGTTTTGATCATGGCTTGGTCTATTAATTTAACTCGTTCAAAAAATTTTGAATTATATGATTAATATAGGAGCAAAAAGTTAAAAGGCTATCAAATGTTCTATATAAAATAATTCTTCTAAAATACTAAGAAGCAAGTAGCATTAAGATATACTCGAAATGTTCCATTACGAATTTAAAATGGATATTTAAATGAAATTGCAAATTTTCCCTCTTCTTTCCTTGTATTTTATATCTTGGAAATTTAAGCTTCAATCGAGTTGAGCAGCTGTTAAACAGATTTAGTTTCTATTCATCCAATTAAAATTCTCAAAGGTTATCCATGCGAAGTAGAGGCAAAAACAGAGAGCTGATAAACAAGACCTTCTCACACTCCAAAGTGGGACGCTTTCCCACCACAAACGCGCACTTTGATTGCAGTTGACCTTGCTGTTAGCCTGTTTTAAATCCATACTCCATTTAAGGCTAACTGACAAACAGCCAGACGTTGGACAGTGGACTGTCCAGACCTCTGGGCATATTTTAATTACCATTTAGGCGAAAGTGAAAAAGAACAAGAAACATTAAAGTGAACTGTCGTAGGGACAAAATTGAATAAGCAAGGAGAATGAAAAAAAGGCATACAAAAAAAAGAAAGGAACAACATAATGTAAAAAATTGCTGTCTGACTTTCTAATTTTGGCTGGCGAGACATGGTAATAAATGCAGTCTGTAAAATATGTATTCAGTTGGCTTAAAGTATCAAAATGTGTGTGGTCCCGAGCTGAGACATTGCAGGCAATCGATATGGCTAAAACACAAAAGTTTTTACACTGGCACTCTGTTTATTCTTGAACTTCTCCAATTAAAAGTAAATATTGTGAGTAGTTTATCTTGATTTTATTCATTGCCAGCCACGCTATGCAGAGTCAGAAACAGAGTTTCCAGAGGAAGGAGATTGCTGCTTATTTAGTTGCCAACTACTCCAAGGGGATAGCAGAGCAGCTACTGCTATGTATATATTCCATGTATCTGTATCTGTATCTGATTTCCACTTGAATCCAGCGCCGCAGTCCTAAACTTTTGTCAAACTTTCCTTGCCGCGTAATTTAATGCCATTTAGACGGGCCAAAAACTTGCAAGATATCTAAGTGCAAGCGACTCCTAAATGGCCAAACAGACAACGACCTTTGTTTACTTCGGCTTAACTTGGCTTGCCGAGTGTCATAGCAGCAAGCTTTCGTCTGTTAAATTAGACTTATCGCGCTCTACTATTAGTAAATTTAATTTTGAAAATAAAATAAAGCAGCCAGTGCCTTACCACTTCTATTAACTACATGCAGTAAGTCAAGTAATTATTTTGACAAAGAAAAAATGCACATATATTCTTTTTTTATAATAATAATTAAAATCGGTGGATCTGATAGACAACTGAAGAATACGATCAAATAGAGAAAGCTCAGAAAATATTAATCTTTTTTATTATTTATTTTGTCACAACAATTACTTGACTAACTGTATATAATTTTGTTCTGTTCATGTACTTATCAACTTTGGAAGAAATCACACGCGTGTCAGCGCTAAAAATGAGCCATAAAGTGGCAAGTGGCATCTGGCACAGTGCCACACATTTGTATGTGTACACACTCGTACATTTCTATTTGCATAGGCACACACAGAATGAACCGAATCATGCACAACGTGCATAAAAACACAATTTCTTAGTTTTCTTTTTCTATTTTTTTTTCCATTTTATTGAACGTCGTTTTGCCGAATTATGATTTTAGTTTGGTCTTCTTTTTGCCACGCTCCCGTTGCAGTTTCTTTTTGCCGAGCACACACAGACAAAATCACGTTCTCGCATACAAAATGCTGGCATAATTTTATTTACGATTCAACTTTGTACTACAAAACATCATCCTCTGTCTCGTCAGCCTCCTTCGCCCTCTGTCCCGACAGTCTTTGAAGCAACTTGGCCAGTTTAATGCGTGTGCTTAGTTCCGGAGTTGGAACTGGGAGTGGAGAATGGGAAGGGAACGACGGGGGAAGGTGGCAAGTTTTATTATCCCTTAATGTAATAAAATGCAAACAGTGGCGCAGGCAAAGAATTGCAAGGGCAAAGGAGACTGTAGTGAATATTGCAAAAAGTAAACGAAAGAAAAAAGCGAAAACTGAAAAGAAAAACATAAAAATGCGTAGCAAGTTTATGTGTGGATCGTTCAGTTGGTTTCTTAGCGGCAAATGTTAACTAAAACTGCTCATGTTAAGTTCTCTTTATGCGCCAAACCGAAAAAAAATAAAAACTCAAATTAATGCGCGAGTTTTGTGGAGCAAACAGATGTGAGAATTCCATTTCATTCATACTATATGTTGGGCACTTTTAAGAGGCATCCCAGACTCTGTAATGTGTTTGTGAATTGGATTAGCAAAGTGTGGCTATAAATTATACAGCATAATAATTATTATATGCCAAGTATGAGTACAAGATCAATGGATACAAAGTGTTTACTTCAGAATTTATAACTAAACTTACAATGTCTTCATTTGGCGATTTCTTGCAGAAACCTACATACCCAATTTAGTGTATCTAGCTCTTGCAGATACTGAGATCTACGGGCTTATACTGACTGATCTGACTGTTTTACTTAAAATTTCTCAACTACAGCGTTCTTACTTCTATAAATTCTGATTTTGCTATTCAACTTTCTCTTTAATAACATTTTTTCCAAGGGATATTTACAGCATTTAACAAAATTCACCGTTAGCCAACCCGTCACCCTTGGACAAACCCCATTGCAGTACCTTGGGGCTCTTTATGTAAGGTTCTGGAGCAGTAACTGTGTCAACGGAGCTATTTACTCCAACCTGCTGCCAACTTCAATTTTTTTTGCTGCTGGCACTGTTGCCATTGATGGTGGCATAAATAGGAATATGTAGCTGCCTCTTTGCCCCTTCCCAATGGGAAATGGCTTCGTTTGTAGGTACACTCAGAAAAATATGACTTAAAATGAAATTTAACTTCAGTTTCATCATAGTGGAGGAAAGAAGAGGGAAGAGGTGGGATGGGGTGGGGCAACTGGGGAAATTGGCCTTGCTTATGATGAGCATAGACCCCATTTCCATGGACACGTTGTGCGTTTCAGAATCAACAGACTGTGACATTTTTCACGCAGCTTTTGCGTTTGAGTTGATTGCCAATTTAATCGGCGCACAATTTCCGTGCGTCGAAAAGGGGGGCGGCAAGTGATGATTAGCGGGCGTGGGCGTGGCAACTACAATTTGAGCATGCAACGCGAGATTTTTCAACGTTGAAGATACATATTTTCAACGGGTTTTTGCGAAGCTTCTGATGAAATGCTCACAGTTTATTGTTGTGCATACATGTGTGTGTGTGTGTTGTCGGATATTTTATTTATTTTGTGCTGTGAGTGAGATGCCTGGTTGTGGCATGTGCGCTCGTGTCCTGGTCCTGGTCCTGGTTTTGGTACTGGTCCTCGTCCTGTTTCAGGTTCTGTTCGCGGCACATAATTCCGAAACGTGCCTTGCATATGTTTGCTGCCCACTTTTTTTGTGTGCTTTGACCTGAAAGGACATATGCTACAAACATACACATATACCTATGTAAACTCGCCTGTATGTGTGTCTGCTCACAATGTAAATCGACGCTGTCAAAGTCGCGAACGGCACTCAATGAACTTCTTATTCTTTTCGAAAGTCCTTCCAGCGTTGTATTATGTATGTATGAATATGTTTCATTCAAGTAGGAGAAAAAAACTCATCGACCTTGGCACCTTGGAAAAATGTCTCAAATTAAATTAATTCCAAAAGAAAAAAGCATCTGCTATTTTTAGACCTTTGTTAAAATTCATTGTTAATTTGATAAAGATAAAAGAAAAGAAGATTACAACACAGATGCCGAACCTAGAGATTCGACCTTTTGCCTTGTCTTTTTCTTATACAGAAAAATGTGCAAGAGTCAAGGTAAATTTGGATTTAATCTTATGATAGCTTCATCAGTCGGTATATTTGGGAATGTCCTTGAAAGTAAATCGGGTGTATTGTATGTTCTGCATTCAAAGATGTTTTTAGAGATCTAAAAATTATTAGAGTAGTTTGAAATGCCGTTACTTGTGCAGATATTCCTGCTTACAGAGTATCTATCAAGTTGTACATTCTTCACTATATGATTCTTTCATGTTTTTATCTCGTTGTCGTGTGTTTTTGTGTGTGTTTGTTCAACTCACATGAAGTCAGTTGTTAAATTGTTGGCAGTATTTCTGAGGTTTGCATTCGGATTTTCTTTTGGCTGCCTTGTAAATACCCTTACATAGAGTAACACTATTTTAACACAGCATATATATCAAAAATGGTAAAACTAAAACTTTCTGGATGTACAAAGTTTGTAAAATGATTTATTTATGTTCTTTTTTAAGATATTTAAATCTGATTCACCCAATACAAGTTGAGTCAGAAATATCCTGAGTATAAACAAAATATAATAAAAATAGTAATATATAGCAGGGAATGAATATATTAGAAATAGCTATAGGAACATGCTGTAAGAGTATTTAAAATTCCGCTTAACAAAATTCCTACTATTTCTTGCCTTTGTTGTTTTTTTATGAATTTTTGCTTGCTCAGGTGTCTTTTCCCACTGCCATTTTATGCCACACACACACACACGCTCTCCTTCACACACACACCCATACAGACAATCATACCATACGTGTGTATTTAGTTTTTGTGAGCGGTTTTTTGGATCTATTCTTTATGCTTGTTTATTCTTTTCATTTCCATTTCATTCTCGTTTTTTATTCTTTTCGGTTTTCACTTTTTTTTTTTGCATACGAGTATTTCTTTGTTTTGGTTCATCACAACTACCTACACACACACACGCACACACACACACTCACACACACTCACACTCACACACACACAGATTCCCACACACAGCAAATAGACTTTTAAATATTTTTGCACTAAATTTAGCTGACGGTTTGCGGCGTTCACACATTCGCATAGCCAGAGATAAGATTTATGAGAAAGCACCTGCAGGTCGCTCTGTTGCATGCCACATGCGCTGACAAAAGCTGTTTGCTTTTCTATATGAACACAGAGACAAATATTTTCATATCTTCATGTTTCGTTTTGTGGCATATTATTAAAGAATGACGGCGAATCACGTCTAAATTAAGTTTTGGATAATAACAGAGCATGCTGCAATTTTAAATAAGGTAGTTTCTGATTACATTCTCTCAAGTGTTTAGTGATTTTTGACTTTAGTTTTATTTTTGCTCAGCTTTTGGCTTATATACTTAGCTCTTTTAAGCTGTTTTATGAGCAGCTTAAAAATCAAAGAGTCTTTTTTTTGCATTTGATAAATTTTTGGATTAAGGTGATAATATTTAATTTAAATTTGTAAGCCAGTTGTATATTTGTATAACTTTGTCACAATTGCAATGCATTTATCAAGTTTGTTTGTCGTTCTTATTGTTTTATATTGCAGTTTACAAAGAGGCAACAGCATGCAACAGTAAAACTAACAACAATGCACTACGATACAATAATAATAATATGAAAGAATCAGAGAATATATGAGAATTTATTTGCATTGCGATTCGGAAATTTATTCAACTTTTCGCATATTTCACTACAATAAACTTGAGCAATTTTAAGTTCTTTGGCATTTTCAGTGCTGAATTTATAACGAAAACTTTTACATTTTGCAAATCATTTTCAACACCTGCGGCAGGTTAAAGTTCAGCCAGCGAAAAACTTTGCGAATTAGAAGAGCAAGGCAACATTTTATATTTATTTCTTATGCTTGAATTTCATATTTATATTTCGCTCAGCGGACGTTACATTTAAAATGAGTTAAGCCGTTAATGGTGTAATAATGGCAAAAGAAATGCCCAAGCAAAGGCAAGAAGCGTTAAGCGTTAAGTCCGATGTCAGCCAAAGATACCTCGTGGGTTAACAACAAGAACAACAGAGCAAGAAAACAGGAAAACAACAAGACGACAACCCGACAACCCGACAAGATGCGACCATGAGAATATAATGCGAATTCCACACCCGATTACAGTTAAACCAACATATGTCCCAGTTGTGTTACAGCCACAGATGCTGACCACAAGCAAATGGCAAGATTTATGGCCAAGTAATCGACATCTCTGAGCCATAAATCTAAGCATAGGTCCCTCTGTCAAAGATTCCCCTTGCCGAGAGTTGCAACTGAAAGTCAACAATGAGAAACTAAATGCAAATTAAAGATGTTTTCTAGCTGACTGTGAATCATTAAAAGAACCCTTAAATTTTACGTATACTTAATTATTTAGAGAAATATGCAGCAAGAGAGAGAGTCTAATTAAATCCTGTAAGGTTAATAGTAAGAGTTAACAATGTTAATCTATATATCTATTAGCCAATGAATAAACAAGCAATTCACGTTTACCTCATTATTTGAAATAATTCATGATGTAGAGAGAAAGTTTTAGAAAGCGAAAGAGATTACCATTTATCTCACACTTTGGCGCACATATGTGGCATTATTTCGAGTGTCCTTGTCAAAGTTGTAATACCCCTATTGATGAGAGCAACAAAAAAATGAACTTAAGCTTATTAAAAACTTTTCATCAAACTATTCAAATAAAAACACGAAAATTCCTGAACATTTGGCAGCAAAGCAGACAACAAAAAAAAACAGAAAAGAGAGTCAAAAAGCTTGGAAAAAGCTTTGCTAGCTCTGGAAAATCTCAAGCAGATTTGCAAACAATTTACAAAAAAAAAATTAAATAAAATTAAAAGGAAAAAAGCAATAGAAAAAAAATTACGCAACGTTACAAAACTAAGATGAAAAGTTGCATCAAACTCATTTGGTCAGTTTTAATGGATTGTTCAACTAGCATTTTTTACGCTTTTTAATTAAATGTGCTAAGAGTAAAGTTGGCACTTAGTTTGGCCAAAATCCGCCTACAGTCCACACTTCTCAGACTGCGGACTAAAGACAAATTTTTGACACTCTTATGAGTTTAATGCCAGCTTTGCATAATTTATAAACATGTCCGGAACAAAAGCAGGAATATAAGGAATGAAATACTTTTGCATGGTCCATTTACTGGCTGTCCCTAATAAGTTTTCAAAGGATATACAACATGTAAATTTATATGTATGCATGTGTCAGAGTGTCAGACACTCAGAGGGAAACTATAAAGCCGAATGAGGTGTAACCGTAACCACATCAGAGGGAACTCGGCGATGTTTGCTTTCAAATTAATTACAACTTGACTATGGCCGACCCAAAGTCATTCGTGGACATCATCATCGACATCTGAAATGGCCGAAATCCGAGTTGTAATTACCTCTTGGCACCCGCAAACATATAATTAACTTAATGATAACGAGCCAAAGGGAGGAAGCAATACGGAAGCAAGAAGAGTTTCTCGAAGCAAACTGTTATGTTCTGTTCTGTTCTCTTCTATTCTGTCTGAGTGCGAGTGTGTGTGTGTGTGTCTTAATGTCTTCCGGCGTGTATGCCAAAATGGCGGCCATTGTGAACTGTTGTCCTGGCCTTTTAACGGCATTTGTAATTGTCTTAAATGTGCCCGCCACTTGTGAAATTTAAAACTTTTCAATTAATTTGCTTGACTCCAAAACACTCGTTCAACACTTGTCAACAGGCAAGACGATAAAAAATGTTTTGTTGGCCAAAACAATCGAGTCTTCACCTGTTTTAACAAATAAAAGTTTTTTATTTATTGGCCACCTGCTCACAATATTTAACATGGCCATGAATTGCACCTGTTCCGAAAAAAAATGTTAAGCTTCACAATGGAGATAAAAACACAACTATTTTAAGTGCAGTACATATTTTTAGAGGGTTAGAGTTTTTAATAACTTGTTGGATATCAAAATGCCATTCTGTTGGTGACATCTGATTTTGTGTTTATGGTCATAACCACACACATACATAATTAAGTAAGAGTCAAGGGAAATATGTCACAAGCACGAAATGAAACCTCGTTACAAATTAATTGGCCAAAACTTACATTCCTCGTTATGACTCAATGCCAATGGCTTTGATTGTAAGCCAGCCAGCCACACGGACACTGTATGTATGTACATAAGCAATTAACCTAATGATAAAAGAGGTTGCCCAGGGTGATAGCCATGGCCAAAAGCAGCGCCAAGGCGACGTCTATAGTATTCTCATCATTAGCCGCAAAATTGTTGCATTTTTGTTTATGCTTTGGTCTGCTTCGTGTCCCAAAAACTAAGTGACAAATTTGTGTAATTTTTGGTGTCACAGAAAGGCAGACTCAATGTGAATGTAAATATATATACATCTATATATATACAAGTCCCCGGACGATGCTGACCAAAACTCATTATTCGTCACTTGGTAATTGCATATTTAAGACAGTATGAGACTGATGATGATGTCTTGACATCGCTGATGTTGGTTGAGACCCAAACTGGGGATCGGGGGTTGGGGGGTATATAACAATTAGTTGAATATCCAGCTGAGCGCCTTTTCATCTTATTCCCAGACTGAAAGCATGTCAAGCTTTGCTATCTAATTAAAAGCATGTCCAGGACAGCCTTAAGCCTCAGTTGTATAAATTTATCAAGAATATTAATAAAGTAGCCAATGCCTCGACAATCATTAATAGTTGTACAAATTTCAAATCTCAGTTGTTGTTTGAGCATTAGTTAGGAATAGAACCTAGGAATTTTGTTTTATTAATAATTTCCAGTTTTAGTTAAATTTTTAGTGAAGTACATTTGCAAATAAAAGAAGATGGATTCGGAAATGGAAAATCCAGGCATTGGCTCAACAGATATTATGGGATCCAATACTGTAGACCTGAGCAATGAGCGATTAGACTGCGAACATCTTGGTAAGTTTATAATGAGTTTATCTGAAAAATATTGTATTTATTTAATTTTCTGCAGATGACATAACGGAGAGGTGGATTGATCCCAATAGACCCTCCTTTGTCACCGTATTACTACGCTTCTTTGGCAATATATTTGGTAAGAACAGACAAATATAATTCATATTAAATACTAATTATTCTACTTGACAGTGGACTGCTTTAGAGCTGTTTTCTCCTAGAGCAAGTCATCGGGAATGTGCAACAAATCTAGTCTCAAATTGTATAAATATATTTGGCAAATAAATAGAGATTGTACTAGTATAGAAGGATATTTTATTTAGGCCATTTCACCATCCCAGTATACAATTATAATTTAAGTTCCCATCAAACACTACTGACCCATCGATTGATTGTCCAAGTCAATGACATTGAACCACATCGTGAAGGGTAATTTTGCAATGGCATCGTCCCTGAATTTCCTCAACAATCTCGCTGGCTTCATTGAGAAATTGCTCCAAATTGCCAGGATTACGAAAGATATCCTTGGCAATGGTAAACTTTTCAGTATCCCAGATCTTCCAGCGTCGCATGCTGGCAACGACATCGGCACAGAAGCTGCACTTGTGTCTCTCTCTCTGCTCAAGGATCAATCTGATGCGTCTGCGTCGTCTTCCTGCAATATAAGGATCATTAGTTGGAAGAATCATAAATTTGAGCTGCCTTTTCACTTACTTTCGGCCATATTATATTGAGTCAACCTCGATTTGGCATCACGCAGCGATTCGTCGTAAGCTTCAATAATCTTATACATTCGACTGTCTACATCGACTGTCTTGTTCAGGAATTCTTCGCAATGAGGCTTACAGGCTCTCTTATCGTTGGGCCCCTTATATGGAACTGTAGTATAATACGCATTATCACGGAATTTTTGTCTATGTGTTTTAAGCACCGCTTCACGGTTAAGCATTGCGTTGTGGACGCGTCCATTGTGGAATCGAAACCGAATGCTGGCCAAAAGTTTCTCCACACGCGACAGACATCTGAAGGATTGAATCTACAATCAGTAGCTTATACTTGGTGTTTACTGTAACTTACTTTGAATCGCGAATTGAGTAAACACCCGGAATGGAGTAGGTGCGCAGCAGATGATGCAGCTTAAAGGCCACACAATTCAGCAGATCCTGTGCGGCACATGTCTGCATCCTCTTCAAAGCACTCATATCGTGCACGGTTCGTCGAGTCCACCAGCCGCGGAACAGAGCCTGGATCTTGATGGCCGCATTGTTGTAGTAGTTAATCAACGTATTCTGCAGCTTACGCTCCACAATCGACACAAACTGACTCCGCACACGGTATCCACGCCACCAACGCTGTATGGTTACGGCCGCCTTCTCGAAATTCACGTTTCTCTTGCGACCGGAAAAGCAACGCCAGTTCCGCTGTATGGTCCGGGCAGCCAGGAACTGCACATAGTCCATAATCAGCAGTGGAGTGCTACGGATTTATTGGGAGGAAATTTCAATATGGCTTATATGAAATACATATTTTAATTTGTTTTTTAAACAGGGTTCGAAATAATGAAAAATTTTTAATTTATTTAATCAAAACATCCATGACAAGTAATAATTAAAAAAAAAAGAATAGCATTACATAATTATAAAATCATGAAATTTCATTAATTATAACAATTGATCTTAAAAAAAATCATAAATTACGATTATACGATTGCAATTTTATATTTTTCTCAGAAATATGATTTTTCATAAAATTTTTTAGAATATATCATTATATTATATGAATATTCATCATATAATCATTATTTTGCCAATACATACAAATTTTATAACGAATAAGTGTAAATATATTTTTTTTAGATTGTTCGCCAAAAGGGCAACATTTTTTAATACAGTTTTGTTTTCCATCTATCAAGATAAGTTTTCAAGTTTTTCAGACAATAAATTTATTAAAAAATTATAATAAATGAAACACATAATTAAATAAGTTTCAAATATTTCTAAAATAAATAAATTCAACTAAAATTTGAGTTTTTAAAGACTTACCGGGGCAGTGTTACCTCCAAAGACGGATAAATACCAGAGGTATCTTCTGAAAGCCCCTCTAGTGTCAGTTTTGTGTTGCTGTTCATAGATTGAATGGCTTATATACATGCTGATAATAGATTTATCGGATAACTTACGTGGATGACACATCCGTAACGCGGCGACTCACGCGCGTCATAGTTTTGTTATCACGAAAAACCCGGGTTGTCATTTTGGATTAAACTGTCCCGATATATGTTTTATGGTTTATGTTTTTTTCGGGTGTTGTTGTGTACTGTCGACGGCGTGTATTATATTATGTAAGTATACTTAACACTATGTTCAACTATTTAGTCGAGTTTTGAGATTTATACAATAGCTTACTTTGATTCTACTTTAGAGTTATTGCAACGAATTTCAACTCAGACTATGGTAATTTATTAACAGTCCCTTAAACTTGCATAAATCTAAAGATGAACTCCATTTAGAAGACATTTTTTATCTGGCTGGATGTTGTATCAACATGTTTCGCGCTTATCGCATCAATTCGAGATTTACGAGCAAATATTTCTTGCAATTTGTTGCGCCTGCGGGTCTCATGCTATAAATTTAACATCACCAGCAGCTCGAGTTGTATTTAATTGAATTGTATTTGGATGTAGCAAAAGATGCTGCAGGTAATCAATATATAGATCTATATAACTATATAGAGGGAGCTATGACAATAGGCACACTGTTGAGATTCTCGTTTATGGATGTCCTTGACACAATTGTGGCTTTAATTGTGCTAATGCTGACAAATGGCAAATGGCAACTGCAGTTGGGTTAAAGGTCAAGTTGTGGTTGCTCTGATGAACATTGCAGTGACCACACAGACACACACACACAGACACATAACAATGTGGCCATAAATTTTGTAATATTTGTCAGGCCAAATGCCATTAGGAGAATCACGGCAAAGTTTACCGCTTTAAATGAAAATCAATACGTGTGTACTCGCATAACCTACATTGTCAGCCCGTTTTTTTTCTTTTGGCCTTCCCGTGTAGTTCCTATTTACCCTTACTGGATATCATCTCCCCTTGCCATGGTCATTATGTGCCACAAATGAACCACACACAAACAGCGGAAATGAGTCGGAAATTCTCATTTATGGCGCCCTTGACGCCATTCGCTATTTCCACTATCCTATATATTGCCTTTCCTCTTCCCTCTTCCCTCTCCCCCTTTCTCCTTTCTCCCCTGCCTATCAGACAGCTGACAAGTTGGCACTGGTTTCTGTTCTGCTGTAAATGTCGCCGATTCTGATTCTGATTCAGATTCCGATTCTGGTTCTGATTGCTGCAGCCATGAGATTTATGTGCTCTCATGATATTGACGATGATTATGATGATGATGTTGCGGCTGCCCATTGTCAACATGATGATGGCCCAATAACTGAAATTACAAATATGCCCACATTGGGGAAATGCTTAAACCGCTGAAAAGAACGTGAGTTGCGTTGACTGATCAGTTTACGGACTAATTAGCATAAGCCACCTATATAAAGGTCCCTTTATAAAGGAAAAATTCAACTTCAAGAAAAAATAAAAATATGCATGATAAGCTAAGCAACTTATCAGTTTAGATACTCTACGCTTAAATAGAATCGGCTTTAAATTGTATAAATTTTAAATTATTGATTCTAAATTCTTTTCTGATTTGCACTTTCCTGTTGGCCTTAACCTATTTTAATTTAATCTCTGTCAAATGTTTGAGGATTAAATAAAGTGTTAGTTGCTAAAATTAAGTCAGATACATATTAAATTCCAAGCCAAAATTAAGCTTACAAATTTGTATTTTATAAAATAAAATAATAAGTAAATAAAAGAACCTGCCTAATATTTTTCCCTTAAGATTCCAGAAATATACGCCTACAAAAATCGATGCGCATTTCACAATTGCCAAAAAAAAAATGTAACCCAAATGACTATAAAAATGCGGACAACGTCGTGTTCTTATATATATGAATATATATATAAATGTATGTATATATATTTATATAATAAAATAGGTGCACAGTGTTGTCCACCTTCGATTTTCCATTTAACCTTTCAGCCGCGACGTGGCATCCTTTAGAGTTTAAAGAGCAAGAGGCAGTGCAAGAGGAAGTGAAAGATGAAGAGAAAGAGAAAGAGGAAGAGAAAGAGAAAGAGGCCATTCACCCACATAGAAAACTTTTGGGCCATTCATCAGCATTTATGGCCACGTCCTTAAATGGCCTGTGTAGTCCTTGGGCCCAAAGTGTTTGCGGTTTTGCTAGCATAGTTCTCAACGTTCTCATTGTGCCCTTATAGAATGTCTGTAAATTAGTTTTTACACCTGACTAACTTTGTGTGTATTTGCACGTGTGAATGTGTGTGTGTGTGCGTGTTGGCCATGGCCAGAAGCTCAGTTTAAATTTGAGACACATGTTGTTTGATCCCACGATGCGTGAACTTTATTTAATCGATGCATGATTTTTGCCTTAATTAAATGGCAGCTGTGTGGCAAATTCGCATTCAATCGAAGATGCTGCATCAGGTCTAGACTGTAGAATGAATGCCAAGTCAGCAAATTACTTCGATTATATCCCACAATGTATTTTGTTGTTCTTATACCGACTGCTTTAAATTGTGTTGTGTAAATATTGCAACAATTTTGGGTTCGCTTCACATTTTATGGCAGTTGAGTTGGCCAAGGAAAATGCGATGGCTGCACGGACTGCGACCGTTCCTAAATCTAATTTGAAAAGTACTAACCCGTAACGTAGCAATGGCCATATATCAAAAGCGAGTTACACACACACACACACCCTGAGACACTAGAGAGAGTTTACCTCTAGCTTCTGGTTGGAGATTTCTACGAATTTACGAGCGCGTCCAAGCGATGCCCCGAAAATGTTGGCTATAAAATTTGTCTGGGCAGGTTGGGTGGCCTTATAGCGGATATGGTTGGAAGCAGGAAGCTGCTTGTATTGTGTGTGTGTTGTGCCAGACACATGTGAACATAAATGTCCAAAGTCAGCAGGTGAGGTTGGGGAAATGAAAACGACAGATATCTAGTGCACCTGTCTTAACAATTTGTCACCGACTGCGCTTTTTGATTAATGCAATTGGAAAAGGATTCATTCACAGAGTTAAGTTGATTATAAACCAAGAACCAATCATGTTTTCATTGACATTTCTCGATTTCCACACAAATCAAATCATCACACAGCCGAACAAACACAACAAATATCTCGAATATTATTTTATTTGCAGCTGAGCTAAGAGATTGTCATTATAATGGATTGCTTATTGCTGGGCGAGAAGATCACCATTAACCGATCCGATGGACGTGTTCATACCGCACAGGTCATCTCCAAGCATCATCAATTTAAATCAGTGTTAGTTTCCTGGGAAGAGGGTTTCAAGATGATGGGCAAACAGTTATCCTGGGACTGTGTTATGGCTCTCAACCCGCAGCTGGAGGATCGCAGTAAAACAGATCACGATGATGAGAAAGAAAACACCAACTCATCGGAAGAGGAGTTCTTTGAACTGGAACCTCGTTTTGATGAAATCGGACTATAATATTTATTGATAGAGAAGAAACTTATTAAATTAAACTAAATTTCGATATACCACAAACGACACTCGCTATTTACATGGATATATACATTAATTTATAATAAGGATCTTTCAATAAAATGTTAATTTGATAAAAACGCATTTGATAATCAGTGTTAAAAGTTTTTCGTCCCCAATAAGTTTATCTAGCTATAATTTTTAAACATTGCAACGCTCAAGTTTCACTTCAAATCGCTGAGGTGAAATAAAAAGAACTTTCCGCCCTTTATATTGGCCATTTGTGAAAAGACGGCAACTTCCTGGGGCATTTTTTGCTCTCTGATACAAATTTATGAGCAACCAAAGTGTAATCAAGACTGTGAAACAAGGAAAAAAAAAAGATGGTGTGGATTTGTTAACTTGGTTAACTGGCGAAAGTCCCGTATCATGTGTTGCAAGTCGACGAAGAAAAGCAAAAGTTGTGAGAAAAACTTTGTGGGCGTAAAACGTAAGAAAAATTGAACAGAAGAAGTATTGTTAAAGTTAAACCAAAGTTAACTTTATCTGTAAGAAAATTATAATCACAATCTGCATTTATTTACTGGCTAAAAGTGAATTTTTTAAAATCAGATATTGACAGCTTTTACATACCTCAAATTAAATAATAGACTTACCATAACAAAGAGATGTTTTTTTATAATATTGATTTTTTTAGTCTTTAATATCTCATATTTATTTCAAAACATATATTTATCATTTTAGATATTAGTTTATATTATTAAATATTACGTAGAATATCATCAATATTATCAGTAGCTCCACAATTTCGACTATCTGGTAGATCAAATCATTTCCACTACTCTGATCTCCGGTTTTTTGGTCCAATTCGCCGCCCAAGTAAATGCAGGTCTCATGGCCATTGATTTTGATAGTTCCAGAGCTTGGTAGTATTTTGATAGTGTTTGAATTGCCGTTTATCTCCAGGATTCCAGAATTATGATTGGCCGCCAATTGCAAATTGTCCTTAACCTTTAACTCAGTCATTTTACCGAATTTACAAATTATTGCAATTATGAAATTCTTTCTTCTGATTGATTCGATATTTAATAAGAATCGATACTGTTATCGATTATTCTTACATTTCCTACACGTGAATGTAGGGCTGCACTGAACACAAGAGAACAATGAGAATTCAGTTGAGAAACGATGGAGTAAAACGAAAATAAAATATTATATTGATTTTGAAACTTTGAAAATGCATTTAGTGCAAATTTTAATGGAAAGTGCATAAATTTCAAGTGCTTACAAAATATTTAGCAAGCAAAATGCTCTTAAACTTTGAAAGTGTCATCTTTGATGATGATGGCGATGATAATGATGATGATGATGACAATGATGACTCCAGACCGCAAGCTGCTGTAGACAATTTCCTGCTTTTCCACTCAGCGTTGCATCCAAATGGTGAAATTTTCCCCAGATGCCGAAAATTGCAACTAATTTCATGCGAAGCGAAGCCAAATCAGTTGTGCTCGAAACTTTCTGTAACTTGACGTCACACACACATACACACACACACACACACACGCACACTTGCAGATCTAATTTGGAAAACTTTAAAATTAGTTAAGTTATGCTCAGCAGTTACCAATAAAGCTGCCTCAAATGTGAACAAACAAATTTATCTACTTATGGTTTGAGAGATTAGAGAGAAATACACATATATCTGTATATATATATATATAGAGAGAGAGAGAGAGAGAGAGATGGAGAGTCGTTTGTCTTGCACATTTGGATATATTTGGTTGGATGTAATTGGATCAACTTCGGTTGCTTTTCACGCTTTGATGTGGCCTCGGCATTGCGGCATTTTGCCAACTTTTACTATAGCTTAACTTGATCAAACTTTCAATCAAATTAGCAGACACGTTGTCCTAAATGCCAAACAAATGAATATAACGAAAGCTAACTAAAAAGAAAGTGCCAGAAATAGACGGATAGAGAGCGAATGAGAGAGAGAGAAAACCATATCTGTAATAGATGTTAATTATTCTTTAAAAGCAAGCTTCTTAACTGATTTTCTATTTAAAATTCTTTTCATTTTGTGGGTTACTAGAAGTAACAAGTGAAAGTACGTTTTACCAATTTTACGGTGCACAAAAGGCCAAAAGCAGCAAAGGACAATTTGTGTCTTTTCTTTCGCTTGAAAATGTGAATGAAAAGGAAAAAGAAAAAAATATATAAAAATAAAAGAAAAAAATCAACTAAATACAGCAGCAAGCTTTAGCTTTCACAACACAATTTGTTGTTATTTTTTTTTTAGCCTCATCCTTTCCCTGGTCGCGTTTCCCTTAGCTGTTTAGGATGGTTTTAGCCAGGCAAGGCACTGCAGTGGCAAAGAATTTAAGGGCCAGACTTGAAGCGAGGATGACGAAGGGGCAATGCAGAAACTCGAAGCAAAACACTTAAGTTTTAACCCAAATTGTTGCCAACAAAGCGGTTTGTCTAACATTCTTTTGAGAAAATTTGTGCGAAAAGTGTTTGCTACACACACACACACACACAAACCCACTCACACAGATACACACATGCACAAAGCTTTCACCCAAAGAGCAAACATGGCAACCAAGAGGAACCCAAAGAGAAAACTAGATAAGCAGAGGTACAGTTACATCAGTTACATCGGTTATAGCAAACGTAACTCTTTGGGGGTATCATAATGGGTTTAATATGGAACAGTGGTAAAGGAACAGCCAATAGATAGGTATCAAATTAAGTTAAAATAACTGAAAATTAAGAGAAATTTCATTAAAACTAAAATAAAATTGAGATATTTGTTTGAATATAAAAAAAAAGCATTTAAATTATATTATATTAAGTAAAATAAAATAAAAATATTAGATTTATAAATCAGAGCTACGTTCATGCACAACTCGGACTTATTCGGCAGCGAAAAACTCCTGAAGAGCACTTGAAGACCGTGCCTTAAACTTTTCCAGCGTCCAAAAATGCAATTGTAATGAATTACTCAGGGCGAATGAGTACTCGAAGTGCAACTCAAACTGAAACTTTGAACAGCTTTAAGTTGCCAGCTGGATTGCAAGTGGATTGCAGTCACCGAACTCGGCCACTGATAAACGATATTAATCCAGCAATCTGGCAAAAATTGGGAAAGTGGATAAAAAAGTGGGGAGCATTGCACAGGGACCAACTAATATTTTAGTCTGGGCTTAGTCTAGGACCAGACAGCTACAGACATATGTACATACACACATACATACATACATACATACATACATAGGCTGCCAGCGACATGTTGACCTTAAAAACTTGACGTGTTCAAATGTTGCAAAACAACTCAAGGGCTTTCGACTTGAGCACTTTTTCTGTTCGCTTCGCTTTTGGATAGCACCCTCTCTTTCATGCTTATGCCTCTCTCTATTTAACTCTAACACATACATATGTATGCACGTAAGTATGTACATATGTATATTTGTATGCACACATACTCTTGTAGTTGGCTCTCTGTTTGACGCACATGAAGTGCCGCACTTGAAATATGCTTTTTTGCCCCCCAGCAAAAGCGGGAGATGAGAAGGAGAATGAGGAGGGAAGGGATGGGAAGGGAGGGGAGGTACAATGACAGCGACTGGGGTAGGTGTGGAAAATGTGTTTTGACAAGTGTCACTTATGCGTAGCTACTATGAAATATGCAAACCTGTCAGTCAACTCAAACTCAAACACAAATCCCAGATCCCCCCCACACTCGGATATCCTCTACAAGTATATAGCTTGTTGTTGTAATTGCTATTGAGCAAACTGCATTGGCAGTCGTCACAAAAGAGGGAGGGAGAAAGGTAGAATGCTGAAGAGCTGCTGGGATCTGGGTGAATTGCATTGACATGTCTATGAATCAATAGGGATATCGAGTGTACATTGAAAATGAAAGAGGATGTAATTAATTTGCAATAAGCACTGGAAAAAGTGTATGTGTGTGACAATTTTAGCAGAAAGAAGAGCATAAAAAGTAGTTATATCAAAGGGAATGTCAAAAAGAATTATGGAAGCGATATGCATATTGGAATATGAGAATATCAATTGAACACTCGCTGTGAAATAAAGCTTAATAAAATTCAAAGGTGCTGACAAACAAATTAGTAAATGAAACGCGGAAATACTTATAGGACTATTAAATCAATTAATGGCCACTTGGTAACTGTTGTAAACTGTCTTTGTCAAACTGAGCATAGCTCAAATTACAATGTCGAAATACTTCAAAGTCGCTTTCAGGCCAGGTCCCAGTCGTCCTGACTGGCGGGAAGATAACGTCAGGTTGCCATTTAATATGCGAACCCTTTGCGTGCTTAAATTTTCAAATAGACACAAAAGCCAGTGACCCCAGGGATTTGTTATAAATATTAAACCAACGCTTCAAATGGGCCCCAAGTGCAGCGGCATATTAAATATATTTTATATAAATTTAAGACTTTCAAAATTCCCATGCGACAGTCGAATTCCTAGCGAACTGCAAGCGCTAAACGCGGCGTATACGTAATATGCTATTAATATTTAAGCCACGTTAAAGAGTTATCAACTGCGTCTTAAAGCTCTATCTTCCTTGGTTCCTGGCAATCATTTGCCAGCTCGAAACTAGAACGTTGGCAACTCTGATGTCGCCTCCCTTATTAATTAGAATTTACTGCGCTTTGAATTTCTCGCTCTCTTTTTCGCTTAAATATTTATTCCTGGAATGGAAATCGTCCCACGGTGCGTTCTTTGAAATTAAATATGGCCCAATCCAAAAATGGTTTCGCCAAGTAAATTCCCAAGGCTTCAATTACAAAGCAAACAAGTTTTGTGAAATTAAAATGCCATTTAAAATGGTTCACGGCACTCTTAAGGATTGAATTTCGCCAATTCAAATTATGAGCAACTAATCTTAGTTGCTTTTAAGACTTGTTTTACGTTAAAGCATGTTCAAATATTTCCCCAACATTTTCTTTATTCACATTTGCATAACAACTGCCTGTAGTCCTTGTTGTCCTCCTTGTTGCAACTCGATTGCAATTTGCCGCATAGTTTTTGAAACTTTTCACACCTTTTCATTTGCCTTTGGCAATAATTGGGTCAAATGCGTAAGAATTACGGTTACTTTGGTACGGCCAGTTACATTGAACACCTTAGGCCACTTTTGACCATAAGCTAGCCACTTGCTTTTAGTGTTATTTGGCCAACAATTTCTCTCTATTTTTTTTTTGTTTTTTGCTGTCAGCAAATTGCAAATCAAAGGGTCCAAATTGAGAGCAGGCCTCAAACGCTTAAAAGCAATTACGAATTCCGGCTGTCATTTTGCTGGCGAACCGGAAGTCATTATCATGGCAAACAAAGCGCAACAGAGACGGTACCCACAGCTAACCACAGCTACAACAACCCCTAAAACAACAACAACAACAAGAATGAAAGGAACAACAACAAAACTAACACACCATTACATACATTTTGCGCCTTTGCGACAACTTGGTCCGTGTCCGGCTTCGACTACGAGTTTGCCCTCATTATCAAGTTAATTATGTGAGTGTGAGTGTGAGTATATATCTGTGAGTGTGTGTGTGTGTGCGTGTGTCTGTGTGTGTGTGTGTCTATGTGTGTGACCAAAGGTAATTACAGCAACGTTTCCATTGTTGGTCTGCAGCTTCGCTCGATTGTCAATGATGTTCCTTGTTCCATCTTCCTTGTTCCTTGTTCTCTATCGAGTTTTACACCTTTGCCTCATTGTAATTAATTCGCAAGGCGGCTGCCCTAATGATGTGGTTCGGTCTATTTACGGTGATGAATATCTCTGGCAGAACGTATGTACATAAACTCCGCCTCAGATCCGCCCATCAGATTAAGCACAACCTATTTGCAAATTCATCACTGTATCTCAATAGTGTGTGTATGTTGTTTGGCTTCTTACACGGTATCTTAAAATTGATCCATTAGAGGCCAAATTAAATCATGATTGATGCTTTCAAAACCTCAACTAATCAATCATTTTAAATAGTGATGTAAATTCAAACTATGAATCAAGCTTAAAATCAAAATGTAAAACTAGAAAAGTGGAATCGATATGTTGATCAATGGCCAAATAATAGAGCGGAATTTGGAATTTCTAATTCTGATGCAGAATCAAACCTAATCATGTTTAAAATGACATTCCGCATGAAAATCGGTAGAGTTTTGACAAAGTTATGAGAGTTCAAAGTTTTTGAAAAAGTGTCAAGGGGTTGGTATGGAAAATAGAAAATATTGAAATTTTTAAAGAAAAAAAATCACATTTTTTATTCATTAGAATTGAAGCGAAATTTAATTGAAATATTGTATAAATACCTATCGGATACTTGGCCAGAAATCTAAAATTATTTTAAAAAAGTTTTATCTAGAATTTAAATTTTATATTATCGTGTTGTTTAAAAATTCCCCAACTGTATTTAAATTTGAACATTTCACTTACTGACAATTCTATTTATCTGTCTCTCTCTCTCTCTCTTTATCTCTGTTTCTCTGAGTTCACACTCGCCATTGCCGTTCATTATCAAAGACCCAACTCAATGCTTATCCTGAAGGTTAATTACATTTATCCAAACGCAACTGACCCCGCAGGACATTGACTTAATTTCCCCAGCGTTTTTTTATTTTCGTTCTATTTTTTTTGGTTTTTTTTTTTTGTT
Source organism: Drosophila phalerata (assembly GCA_951394115.2). NCBI lineage: Eukaryota > Metazoa > Arthropoda > Insecta > Diptera > Drosophilidae > Drosophila > Drosophila phalerata. The sequence goes on from OY729850.1 coordinate 4,972,155, forward strand.
TGCTTTTATTTGGTTCCTGCCCTTATTTCTGTCTGCTTCAGACTTTATTTTTTGTGCGCTTTTTAATTTTTTAATACCTAAAAAATACAGCAGCAAAATTGAGGCAGAATGGGACCGTAAAACGCTGCCAGCGATTTGGGCGATTTCAGTATATATTTCTTATTTCTTATTTGCAGCTTTTTCTGTCTTTTCCGCCTCCCACCTCTCTGTTCACTGTACAGTGTTCTCTGGTTTTGTTGTGCTCGTTCAAGCGCCTAAATGGTAATTAAAAATTGTTGCATTGCCGCTCGAATGCGTCTGATATTTATGTAGTTTGGCGCTTTTGTAATTTGCGTTTGTTTTCGCTATTATTTCTTGCTTTTTTTTTACCACTTACGGCAAATTTAAAGTCAAAGATGTTTTTTTGTTTTAATCAAAATGTTGGAATTTAATGGTTCAAAAGAATTCCTAAACAAGTAAATTCAGTTTAGCAAATAGAAAAGTTTAGTCAGCTCTACAGATTTTTGTTGCAGCTTAAAGCTAGCTGAAAATTTGCATGAAATTCTTCACAATGCCAACTGCAAACCGCTCACTTTATTTTCAATTTTTTTGGGACAGTATTTCGAACCGGCAGCTCGACCAACTAACCAAACCGTATCACGTAGAGCTCGGCACTTCCGTCTCCGTTTTTTGACATTTTTTCTCTATGATTTCCGGTTTTTTATTTTTTTTTTCTCATCTTTTTTTGTTGTCTTCCGCCCAAATTGCCAAAATCGAATGCACTGGCAAATAAATTTTGATTTGACAGCAATGTTCGGTAGAATGGCAACTTTTGTTAGGCGTCAGCACGTATTGCAGGCACTGTATTTGGACAGGCAGGGCGCATAGTACATACATAGCTGAAAAGTGCATCAGATGACAAAGTTGCAGGGAGCAGAATCCGAATCGCCGTGACTGCTGCTTGTGTTAAGTGTTGAGGACGGAAGCATCGCAAAAATCCGCCATAGTTGCAAGCTGTGTTCTGGCCAGGGACAAGACCTAATCCTAATCCTTATGAACGCCATGTAACAGCAGTGACAGCAGCAACAGCTGCAGCCCTGGTAACGGCAACGACAACGACAACCCAATTGTGTTATGAAACATGGCACAAAGTTAAGTTACCCTACAACTAAATCGGAAGAAAGGTATGCCAAACTAAGTTGATTAAATACTGCATATACCAGGAGTATTGGAACTTGTGTATACCTCATGGTTGAGCTAAAATCGTACTCATCATGTTGCGTGTTCATGGATAAAAAAATACACACACTCCAAATCCGTTGGCAGTTCCATTGGCATTTGTTGGGCCACAGTTTGCGTGGATGCGGAGTGGTTCATTCAGGCAATGCGGGCTTAAATATTTAATTTCATTACGTCAGGCGGTGAGCGCGCTGGTTTCACACGGATAAATGCTTAGGGAGAGAGTGAGAGAGAGAAAGAGAGAGAGAGAGAGAGTAAGGGAGGGAAAGAGATCAACCGCACAAAGCTCAGCGTGGTATGGCAAGTTCCAAAAGGACTTTCAAAGGGATGCGCTTCTATGGTTGCCTCCTGTCATTGAAGCTTCTTTGATTTCATATGAGTATATATATGAGTGTATGTGTGTGTGTCTGTCTGTGTGAGTGTGTGGGTGTGTGTTGCATTTCCAAGTGGCCCTTAAAGTGAGCAACACACAAAACTGGCAAGACTAATGCAGCGTAATTATAAAGAAGCTGATACTTATGTCTATGTGAATTACACATCAAATGGATTCATTTAGCAGAAACTCTTTCATTCACTTGATGCAGTTATGAGTACTCATACTTATACTCATTGTAAATAAAATTTAAGGCTGTTTCACTTTCTTTAGAGCCACTTTTGACATGGCCAACATTGCTACTTAAGACCCGACCACATCCGGTTTTTACTGCCAGCAGCGGAAGTGGAAGATGTTGACATTTGTGGAACATAAAACCCATTTCTATTGCAACCTACAAAGCTCTATCGAATCCACTTAAACTGAACCTGAGCCAAATGATTGTGCTACTAATTTCTGTGTTTGTGGAGCGGTGAAAACGTTGGTTCTTTCACTCGACCAAAGGAAACGAAAAAATTTGAAATTCGTCTCGATTTCATATTGTGAATTTCCTGGGACGCCGCCAATAATTTCATCAATATTATTGTTTGGTATTTTCTATAAATAAGTTCGCGTTACACGTGGGCCGATATATTGATATATGAGCAGAAGTCATGCAATGCGGCAAACGATAAACAGCCACAAACCAATTGAGGCTAAATTACGCAGATTGTGGAACTGGGGAAATTAGTAAGTGTTCCGTAAAATGTATTTGTTACATTAACTATAATGATACTCGATACAATTTTTATAATATTCCAAGATAGAATTGAGATATATAAGTGTACGGAATTGTCACTAATTCTGAATATTACTTGCAGTTTGCTTAAGAACCAGTTGTTAAATGGTTTCCTTACCAAACTTAATCAACAGCTGTTTTTTTTAAATTAAAATCCCACTATTTTAGATTTATGTTTTAGAAACTGCCTTGGTTTGTTGGGAATCAGTACTGAAAACACTTTCAAGAAAGTAGAAAGTAATGGCACCACAAGCTACAAGTTATAGGAATTTTAATTTTCAAGAGCAAATCGAAGGTTGTACCAAAGTTGTTTCAAAGAAAAATCGCAATATATTATGACATTTTTGAAATTTTAGAAGAACTTAAAAAAAAAAATTAATTAATATCATTAAAACTAAAAATGTATTTTCATCAAATTTTTTATCTTGTATCTGAAAATATTTATTTTTATTTTAATTTTTAAATCTATCCCATCTGTTCTATTAATAGTGATAAACCAAAGAAGTTATGAGATAAAATCTGCATCTAGATACAATTTCATGTTGACAATTGCCACTTTAACATGGTTGTTGCTCATCTGTATAAGTGAGTTATGTGGAGTCTGAGGAATTCAATTGACAAGCCTCAGTGCATGTGTTGTTGCAGGTGTTTTCATTTATTGCTGCAATTACTGGGAACTATTCTGGTCCCCAAGGAGGAGTAGGAGGAGAAGGAGGAGGAGTGCAACATCAGAGCAGGAGAATGTATCGGAGCAATCGGAATTGGAATGGGAGCAACAGAGTATGCTGCTCACACAGTTCGACGATGTGAGCAACTGTTGAGCAACTGTTGTAATTGTTGCGCCACTAAATGAGGATTGGGATTAGCAGAAATGCAGAAGAAAAAAAAGAGACAGGATGCCGACATGCGACAGATATTTTATCAAGAGAACACTGTAAAACAAATGAAAATAAACAAAAAGAAAGAGAGTTGCAGAGAGAGAGAGAGAGAGAGAGTTTAAGGTAGAGGAAGGCCAACAGCTGGCAGCGATCATCTGCGGGGCAATATGGCGACGAGCAGCTTCCATTTCCATTTCCGTTTCCGTAAACTTAATTCCACACAGAATACACACACACACACACAACTATAAACTCCATGTGCTGCTGTTTCCTTTTGTATTTTTCGCCTTTGCTTTCAGCGCCGTTTTGCTGTTAACTTTTTCTTTTCACTTTTCGTTTTCGCCTTTTGCGCTTTGGCCAAACAAACAAAACAGGAAAAAAAAGAAAGTAGAAAATATTTTATTATAGCTACAGCTGAAGTGAAGTATGTTTCGGGTTTGGTCCTTCATTCCTTTGCCGACTGCCACTGAAAATAGCGTCTTTTATGCAAATTCACAATGCCCGCTCAGGGCAAAAGGGGTGTGTTTCAGCTAACATGACTTCCGCTACCTAACTGGCTTAATTTCAGGAGACAGAGAGAGAGAGAGAGAGAGAAAAGTAACCCGAAAAAAGGTACAAAAGTAAGCAGCAAAATCTCTTCATACTGCATGTCTTTTATGTGAGAGCAGTAAGAAGTTATTTCTCATACATCTATTCATTATTTATCTGCATTACGAGTATGTTGTATTCAGAGATTCAGATTACATATCCGTTAGTTATTCGCATCTGTTAGCTTTCACTTTAGCTCCAGCACAGTGCCTAAAAGTTTGTTAACTTTTTCTGGCAGCTTTTTGTTTAAATTAATAAAACAACAGACAATTTAACGGACTTTGTCGTACAAACAAACTAAAAATTAACTAAATTTTGCAGAGCAACGGCAGCAAAAAAAAACATTAAGTAAACAGCCGAAAAGTATGCTTTAACTTTGAGCATAACATAAATTCATACACACACACACAGACAAAGGAAACAGAGGGTGGTGGAGTGTTAAAGAGAAGGGGGAGAGAATGATTGGAGTGTAACTGAGGGGTAGTGGGACAGAAACTAGAGAAAGAGCCATAACATTTATCATGACCACTTAAGGATGCTTAAAATACACAAGAAGCGAGCACGCACCCAACGTTCAAGGGGAATGATTGAGTGAGGGGGTGGCCGAGGGAGGGAGAAGTGGTTAGAGGGTGTAGAAAGTTACCAACCAGCAATAATAACAACAACAACAACAATACGCTTTGTTAAATCAATTTGATAAACTGTCAATAATGCGCCATAATTTAATGTGCTCCCTCAAGAAACCCAACCAAGAACAACAACAACAGCAACAGCAACAACAACAACAATAAACAGAAGCCTGAAGTTGTTTTCAGATTTCCTTTGACTGTTGTCATACGTAATTATGATGAACTTGGGGCTCATCCACATCCTCTGACAGCTGCCCTATTAGCACTTTGTAAAGCAAAGACAAATTTTTGGTTTGCTGGACAAGCGAAATGTTTGATTTTGAAAAGATATCACAAAGCTGGACAAAGACGAAGTGAGGAGCTGTGGGAAACTGTGCTGGTACAAAAGTGTCATAAAGCAAAGGCACATAAACAGATAAAGCAGAATGAGAAGGAGCAGGGAATCGGAGCAGGGAATCTTAGCAGGAGCAGGAACAGGAGCTGGAACAGCAGATAACAATGGCAAACGGCGTATTTGACACTGGCGAAAATGGTGAGAATGATGAAGACGATGACTACGAAAAGTAGCAGCAATTGTGAGAGAGGGGAGAACTGCGGGTATGCGGGCTCTATACACTGAAAAAAACCAACATCTAAAATCAAGAACATACATCTTAAACATTTTGTTCTTAAAATAATAACAATTTAAGATCATATTACTAAAAATATTGATCTAAAAAATATAACTTCTTAACACAAAATTAAAAATCTTAAATTAAATCTTAATCTTAAATCTTAAAATTAAAATATTGAAAACTTTAAAATCATTTTAAAATTTTTATTTCTTGATTTTAATTTGAAGAACATTTTTTCTTAAAATAAGAACTTGGTCTTATCTAATACCTTCTTAAAACCAAGATGTGGATTTCATAATTTAAGAATTTTATGTTCTAAATGCATTTTTTAGAGCACAATTCTTAGTTTTGAGAACAAATTGTAGAATATTTTTTTATCAGTGTACTTGGTCTGGGTCTCTTTCTGGTTCTGGTTTTGGTTCTGGGTCTCTGCGTGCGTGCCTCGAATCCTTTTGTGCTATTGGGGGCTGTTGGAAACGACCTTCATAAAACAAACACGCCGATAATGAGAGCGACTCGAAGTCCCCGTTGTAAACGGGGGATAGAGAGTAATGAGTGGGGAAAGTGCCGAGTATCTTTTTGGCTCGGAAGTGGAAGATGGCATCAATGGCGGAAGCGAACATTCAGTGCCTGGCGCCATTTGCCATTTGCCATTTGCCGGCTGCTAATGTGAAGAGTTTGCAGACTGAGCCTTTGAAGGAGGTCCTGTGAGTGCAACTAACTAACCGATAATCGACATTTGATTTGCTGTGCCACAAACTTTCAGCTGTGAGTTGTGAACTTCTCAGGAAAACAACAACTGAATCTACATATTTTTACAAAACTTATCGACTTCAACTTCACTTTAAATGCACGAATGCTCCAATTAAATTATTAAACATTCATTTAACTGTTGTAAATAATTTAATTACTTTTTGCATTTGTCACAAAACTCAAGTAAATATTTAATGCGACACTTAAGAAATATTTAACCACAATTTATTTGTTTGCCTGCTTTGTCAGCATTTATAAATAAATGATTTTGTACTTGGAATATTGAATTACGAATTGAATTTGTGTTTAAGTAAGTAAAAGAAAATTTCGTTAGCTGTATAACATAAGGATATTTGTATTTCTTACAGATAAGTGGAAAGTCAGGTTTGTTTTCAAATTTCAGGTGTGCTTTTTATTTCCTAATATCTCTTCACGTAACTTCTTTTGACTTTCTGCACAGATGCACTTCAGACAGATTTGTACCTGGTCTTCGAGTCTGCAGTCTGGGGGAGGAGGGCGGAGGGCGGAGAGGGGCGAGGCAGACTAAGGACGTGGCCATGACAGAATCGCCATTGTCAAGAGTTCCTGCAACAGACAAACAAACAACCGAACAAATAAAAAACAATGAACGTGTAAAAGGGTTTTCTTTTTCTACCCTTCTCGAGGTTGTTTAAAGAGGAAAAGAGGCGGCGTAGTCAGAGTGAACGGGTGGGCGTGGCGTGACTCTTGAGACTCAGCTCAAAGTGTTTGATATGCACTTTACTCGCCCTAGGCTTAATTATTAGGCTGAATAGAATCTTTTCCCTTAAATCGAACATACAGATACCCTGCTACAATTTATAAAGTAAATGCTGGTAAAAGGGTAGCTGCTAGTCGTGCATTCTTTGGATTTAACGCGGAATTGCAATTCCGAATAGACTGATAAATACTTCTGAGAATGTTGTCAATTTATGCGTGACAACGACAACAATGGGAAATGAATATCGGATTAGTTCTGAGTTGTTGCCTCCCCTTCACTCAATTGTCATTACATCTTCTGTTGTGTTGCATGTTGTTTTCATTCCATTTGCCACAGACAAATACTCGAACAACAATTGCAGCAAGTAATCGCGAGTATTTCAGCATCCTTGTTGAACTTCAATTGAACTGAAAGGATGCCATAAAAACCTTCACTCATAATGCCCGCAAATTAATTGGCTCGTATTGAAAGGTTGATTAACCCAAGACCCCGAAGCGATTGAAGAGAACTTCAGATAAACAAAAAGTCTCACTGAATTCGAAATTTAATTTTGTGCCACATGTAACTAGGAAGCAACAACAACAACAACTTGTTACTATAAATAACATCATATTTGGTGGCTGATGAAGCGCTGCTCGCAACTGTTGCCAAAGTTTTCCCTCTCAAACTTTTCAGTCGCGTCGAGTCTTTTTGCCGTGATTTTTCGACATGCCAACACTTGTTTTTGGCCTAAGTGATTTAGGTAAAAGTTTGCCGCCCCCGAAAAACGACGGAAATGTTTCACCAAACAAGAGGAAAACTTTTGTTGCGCATAATCGCTGCTCATCCCGGCGGAAATGGGAAATGGCTCAAAGAAAACTGTTTGCCAACTGTATTTTTGCAAATGAATTTTTTGAAAAATCTCGCTTAGAGATAGATGTCTCTAAAATTCAGTTAAATCCGCTTGAGTTTGTCTGCAGTTAATGCAATTCGAATGAAGTTGAATCAATAAGTACTCATACTAAATACTTGGCTGATTAGTTGCTGCTCTTAACTTAATATGTCTGTGTGTGTGTATGTTTGTAGAGCATTTAAGGCTGAATAATTGTTGTGCGTGTGTGTGTGTGTGTGTGTGTGTGTGTAGGTGGGTGTGTGTATGGCACGCAAACACGTACCTCTGCCCTCACAATTCGACCATAATTCATTTGCATAACATTAACAATTGCTGGAGTGCGTGAGAAACCGTCTAAAGTGGTCTAGCAACTGGGCTTAAACGATATATGTATTTCCAGAATTATTCACAAACAATAAGCTACACTTGAGTGTTGAAATATGGATATGTTTAAAGGACTTGAGTAATTCGTAATTCACTAATCGATTTTTAATCAAATAAAACGTATTGTTAATTTAAATTTCAGCTCAATTTATTATCAATATATATATCTAAATTTGCATATTATTTTGTGGACATTTTGTGTTCGATCGATTTACTTCTTCAGGAGTGTGGAGACAACAGCGGGAGCAGCGGCATAGGTGGTAATTGGAGCGGCATAGGAGGAGTACACTGAAGGTGCCACATACGAGGCGGAGTAAACGGACGGAGCTGCGGCATAGGCGGTGTAGGCACGGGGAATGGCCGCCGAGTAGACCGAGGGAGCGGCAGCATAGGTCAGAGCGGGGGCAGCGGCATAGGTGGCAACTGGAGCCACAACATGAGCCTGGGCCACGGCAGCGAACAGAGCGACGAAGCAGATGAGGAACTATAATAAATATTCAAGATAAATTATGCGATGATCACGAATATCAGTCAGACAGTCAGTCAGTGAGTCAGTCAGGACAAACAGTTGTTTATATATAGATTCTCAGTTAATATTAGTCATGATCAGGATAACTTACTTTCATGTTGATTGAGTTGTTTTGGGTTGGTTTGAAGTGCGTTGACTGATACTGATAGAGATTGAAGCTACTCCATTTATAGTCATCGATAGTTGAAACTGAAGTATAAGAACAAGTTCTGTTGACGCGGATGTAAACTGGTAGCAATGATCTGGCATATCGAATGGATTAGCATTGTTCACCTTGGTCTCGCACTTCATCCAAGTGCTCATTGCTCACCTAATGGTTGTCTATTTTTACCCACGAAATTCGGTAATTGTTTGACTGTAGACGGGAAGGGAAAAGGGGATCTTAGGCTTATTGATTTCGATTTCATTGCGTCGTTTCGTGCTCAATCGAAAGGTGACAAACAACATTACCAATCACGAAACTCAACCCAAAAGCGGTTCACAAAAATAATAATAATAAAAATAATAACATGTGTGTATCCGCACAATTGGAAGCCGTCTCATGTACTTTACATCATAAACTTTTGTTTACAACAATTGTGTTTCGTATTTGGTATTGACATTGACCCTCAGATACGAGAGAAGCCAGATAATGGATGGTGTTGAAAACAACTCAAAGAACTGCTTATAAAATATATTTAAAAATTCGAATGAAAAAAATATAACAAAAAGTTTGTTTCTTTAAAAACTTATTTGATGACTTTTTTAACATTTTTGTGAAATAAAGTGTATCTATATTGGAATATCGATTACGTACTTATTATAATTTGTTTTTTGGTACCACTTTTCAAATCTTGATATTTTAAATTTTAAAAATTTTATAAACTTTGAAACTGTTAAAATAGTGCCTTTGAAATAACTATTTAATTTCAATTCCATTGTTTCATTAAAGTTGCTCATTTTATTTATCGTTTTGTTACTTATCGATAAGATACAATAGATATATGATATAATTTGACATTTTTGCGTTTCATCACTACTCAAAAAAATTAAACTAAAGTGCAAGTCATAAGTTTTTTAAAATTTTCTTATGGTGAAAATATGTCGAACAGGGGTAGTTGGAAAGGGTCCTTACCCAGCGGAAACAGATCGAACAATGGACAACCGAATCAAGATCCTACAGATATTAATGAGCTTATCGAAATGTATGGCAAAAGACGTGTCAAATTGAATGAATGGATAGATAAAGCCGTAAGTTATATCATATGGGCAGTTTCCTCTATATCCTGCCCACTTTGTGTTTCCGATTTCTTTCCAACCTATAGAGTAGCTTCTATAAGGAGGGGAGATACGACTGCTTCGTGAAGATGTTGGAGAGTGCGATCACACGTGGCTCCAAATACTATGTGGACTATAAGACTGAACTGGTGAGAACCCACTTGATTCTGGCGGCATACTATATCCGTCTGGCGCACTCCGATCCCGGGCATCGGCGAGGCGAGTGGCAGGAGAAGGTGTCAAATGTGCTGCAGGCTGTGGACAAAGTGCAGGTGGCACCAAGTGAGAATCTGCAGTTGCAGTCTCGCGGATTTGCCCTGATGCTGCTCAATCAGCAGCTGCCGGAAGCGGATAATTGCTTTGTTGCCGTGCTGCGACAGTTGCCTACGGATGCGATCGCCTTGCTGGGACGAGGCTGCTTGGCCTACAATCGGCAGGAGTATCGTGTGGCACTCGGATACTTCAAGAACATACTGCTCTATTATCCCCAGGGACCATTAGACGTGCGCGTGGGCATCGCCCACTGTTTCCTCAAGCTGGACGACTTGGACAGGGCTCGGCGAGCTTTTGAGCTGGCCTTGGCCAGCAACGGACGCTGCCTGAATGCGCTGCTGGGAATGGCGCAACTGAAGCTCAACGAACGCAATCGTACGGCCAACGAGGAGGCCATGAATCTGTTGTCCGCCGCCTACGAGCTGAACCAGCGTCATCCACTGGTGCTCAGCTGGCTGGCCAACCATCTCTACTATTCCCGGCAGTACGAGACTCTGCAGGTGGTGGCCGGGAATGCCTATGTCGCCACCGACAACGAGCAGTTGAAGGCGCAGAACTGCTTCCAGATTGCTCGCAGCTTCCATGGTCAGCAGAACTTTACGAAGGCCTTTGCCTTCTATAGCAAGGCTGTGGCACACACTCCGGCGGAGTATCCGCCTCCCCACATGGGACTCGCCCAGATGTATGTGCGACGCGGACAGCTCGACAAGGCGGAGAACTCGCTGCGGACTCTTCTGAAGCTGCTGCCGGATCAGCTGGAGGCATTGCGCATGCTCGCCACTCTCTATGTCCAGGCGGATGACGAGAGCAAGCTGGACATGGCGATCCATCTGTTCAGGAAGGCCTTGAGCGTGGATGACTTCGACACCTGGCTGGGTCTGGCCAGAACCTATGAGCGCAAGCAACTGTGGCAGGATGCGTTGGAGTCCTATGATCAAGCTGTGCGCATCTATCAGCGATTGCACAATACCACCCAAGATGTGCCCTTGACTTGGTTGAACAATGTGGCTGCACTCCAGATGCATGCGGGCAGACCCAAGGACGCGCTGAAGACCTTGGACAAGGCCCTGTCCATGACACCCGATGCCACGCAGGAGCATTATGAGAGCAACCTGCTCACGCTGAGATTCAACCGGGCTCGAGTGCTGGAGGAACTGCATCTGGTGGAACAGGCTGAGGACAGCTACCAGCAGCTGATTGTGGAGTATCCCAACTACTACGATTGCTACCTCAGACTGGGATCGATGGCCTACAAGCGCAATCAACTCCAAGTTGCCAAGGAGAAGTTCCAGGCTGTCCTCCAAATAGACAGCGCAAATGAAGCAGCCAAGTAATAGTTCAATTTTATACCTCCTAGTAGTTTAATTCTTATGCATTCTTTCAGCATCTATCTGGGCAACTACCATGTCAGACAAGGCGATCCGGAGCAGGCCATGCTCAACTATAATGTGGTCATGAATCGTAACAATGAAGTGGAAGATTCCTACGTGCTCGTTGCCGTGGGCAATGTGGGTCTCATCAATCTGCAGAGATCCATTGACGAGGGAGATCAGGAAATGACCAAACATCAGCTGCAGAATGCACTCCAGCTGTTCAGAAAGGTAAATGGAATAGAGCTACTGAGCATTTACCTTACCAATCTCACTCTTTTTCAGGTTCTTGAACAAAACCAACGTAACTTGTGGGCGGCCAATGGAATAGGCGTGGCGCTGAGTTGCCATGGTTCCTATTCGGATGCCGAGACAATCTTCAAGCAGATCACAGAATCTACTAAGCGTTGTCCAGAAGTTATCTTGAATTCTGCTCACGTAGCTCTGGAGCTGGAACATTATTCGGATGCCATTGAAATATATAAGCAATACCTTACGAAGTTTCCACCAGTCAATTGTGTGGTAGTGATGCACTTGCTCGCAAAATCCCTTTTCCAGGCAGGTCGTATCGAGGAGGCCAAGGAATGGCTACAAAAAGCTCGTCATGTGGCGCCCCACGATCTTAACTTGCTTTACAATCTGGCAATTGTAGTCAAGCAAGAAGGCAGCGATACATTTGGCAAAATTGGATGCAACTTGGAAGAGCTACAGCGTGCAGAAGGAGATCTAAAACTGTCCCTCAGGTTTGTCCAATATATCATTCTGAAAAAATGTTTTTTAATCCTTGTCCCACAGTTTCTTCAATTTTCTGGGCCAGCAACAAGAGTCCATACATTCTTCTAAAAATCAGGCCGATATAAACCGTCAAATCATGGAAAATGCGCCTGCAGGTCTAAAGAATTTTCATAAACTGGAAGATGAAAAGAATCAGGAAAAACTACAGAAGAGGGAAAATAATAGTCAGGAGATTTCCATAGATCCATTTATTAAACCTAAAAACTTGGATAGAGTTCCATCTACCAAACCGAAGGAGTCAGAAAGAGAATCATCTAGTAGATCTAAGAGGTCTGATAGAGAATCATCTACTAAGCTTAAGAAATCAGATAGACAACCATCTGCTAAACCAAAGACGTTGACAGAAGAATTATCTACTAACCCAACAAAATTGGAAGAAGTATCATCTATTGAAAAATCAGATGGAGAAACATCTACTAAACCAACGATGTTGACGGAAGAATCATCTACTAGTTCAACAAAATTGAATGAAGAATCGTCTGTTAAACAGAAGAAATCAGATAGAGAATCATCTACTAAACCAAAAAAATCCCATAGGGAACACTCTTCTAAACCAAAGAAATCCCATAGGGAACACTCTACTAAACCGAAGAATTTGGATAGAGAACCATCTACACAGCCGATGAAATTGGATGGAGAAGGAACTTTTGAACAAAATAAGTTGCTTGAAGAATCACCTACCATACCAAAGTTGAGTGAAGAATCATCTACTAAACCAGCAAAACTGGAAGCAGAATCATCTTCTAAGCCGAAGAAATCAGATAGACAACCATCTGCTAAAGCAAAGACGTTGGCAGAAGAATTATCTACTAACCCAGCAAAATTGGAAGAAGAATCATCCATTAAAAAATCAAATGGAGAAACAACTACTAAACCAACAATTTTGACGGAAGAATCATCTACTAGTTCAACAAAATTGAATGAAGAATCGTCTGTTAAGCTGAAGAAATCGGATAGAGAATCATCTACTAAACCAAAAAAATCCCATAGGGAACACTCTTCTAAACCTAAGAAATCCCATAGGGAACACTCTACTAAACCGAAGAATTTGGATAGAGAACCATCTACACAGCCGATGAAATTGGATGGAGAAGCAACTTCTGAACCAATGAAGTTGCATGAAGAATCACCTACCATACCAAAGTTGAGTGAAGAATCATCTACTAAACCAACAAAACTGGAAGCAGAATCATCTTCTAAGACAAAGAAATCAGATAGACACTTATTTGCTAAACCAAACACAGAAGAATTATCGTTATTATCGACTGACCCAGCAAAATTGGAAGAAGAATCATCTATTAAAAAATATGATGGAGAATCATCTACTAAACGGACGATTTTGACGGAAGAATCATCTACTAGTTCAACAAAATTGGAAGAAAATTCATCTGTTAAGCTGAAGAAATCGGATAGTGAATTGTTTGCTAAACCAACGATGTTGACGGAAGAATCATCTACTAGTTCAACAATATTGGAAGAAGATTCATTTGTTAAGCCGAAGAATTCGGATAGAGAACCATATACTAAACCAACGATGTTGACGGAAGAATCATCTACTAGTTCAACAAAATTGGAAGAAGATTCATCTGTTAAGCTGAAGAAATCGGATAGAGAATCATCTACTAAACCAAAAAAATCCCATAGGGAACACTCTTCTAAACCTAAGAAATCCCATAGGGAACACTCTACTAAACCGAAGAATTTGGATAGAGAACCATCTACACAGCCGATGAAATTGGATGGAGAAGCAACTTCTGAACCAATGAAGTTGCATGAAGAATCACCTACCATACCAAAGTTGAGTGAAGAATCATGTACTAAACCAACAAAACTGGAAGCAGAATCATCTTCTAAGCCGAAGAAATCAGATAGAGATACTAAACCAAAAAAATCCCACAGGGAACACTCTAGTAAGTCGAAGAATTTGGATAGAGAGCCATCTACCAAGCCGATCACGTTGGATGGAGAAGCAGCTATGGAACCAAAAAAGTTGGATAAAGAATTATTTACCATACCGAAGAAAATGGAAGAAGAATCATTTACTATACCAAAAAATTCGGATAGAGCACCATCTACTAAACCAAAAAAATCCCATAGGGAACACTCTGCTAAACCGAAGAATTTGGATAGAGAACTATCTGCTACGCCCATGAAATTGGATGGCGAAACATCTTTTAAGCAGGAGAAAATAGACATAGAACCCTCTACTAAGCCGAAGAAATTGGAAAGAGAACCATCCTCCACACCAAAGAAGTTGGATGGAGAATCTTCTACTAAACCAAATACGTTGAAAGATGTACCATCTACTAGTCACCAGAAGTTGGATGGAGAATCTTCTACTAAACCAAATACGTTGGAAGATGTACCATTTACTAGTTACCAGAAGTTGGATGGAGAATCATCTACTAAAACTAAAAACTTGGAGGTACAACCATCTACTATATTAAACCAATTAGATAAAGAATTATCCACCGAACCAAAGAAGTTGGATGGAGGATCATCTGTTCAACCAGATAAGTTAAAAGAAGAATCATCTGCTAATCCAATGAAGCTGGATCTTCATCCTGGATCATCATCATCTACTAAACTCAAAAATCTGGATGAAAAAGCGGAAACCACGAAAAATACAGATAAGTTGGATTCAAGCTTATCAACAAATATTGAAGAAAACAATACAACTGTGCCGATTGAAGATACGGAGAATCTACCCACGGGATCTTCGAGCAAGAAGAAAAAATCGAAGAAAAGGAAGCACAAGTCTAAAGATAAAACAAACATGGAGAGTAGTTCCGAATCAAATGAAAAGAAAAAGAAAATGTGAGAAAAAAGAAATAAAGCAGAAAAGAAATAGTCAGATATAGCATTTGGTAACTTGATTGAGTTAAAGACAAAACAGTTTATTGTTTTTGTGTGTTATGTCAATGTCATAAATTTAGGAATGGCAATAGTTGTTCAGTGAATGTTGTCATTTGCACTCAACCTCAAAATACGAGTATACTTTGAATTTCCCCCGAGGTAAAACAAGTGCACAAACAGAAATTTTCCCATACAATTTATTTGCGAAAGCTCCCTTAGCGACCGCCCTCCTCCCCCTTTAGAAAGCCGAGTGGATGTCGTTGCTGTTCTGTGAGCACAGACACACATGCACACACACAGACACACAGATACACAGATACATTTGTGTGTTTGTTCATTTGAATGTCGAGTCATGTTAAATAACCACAGGACATTGGTCGCCGACTCAAATTACACATACTTGGAGGCACTTTGTAACTGTCAGAGTCAAACGAACCGAAGTCAAATTCAAACGCGAAAAAATATGCTCGCTCATTAATATCAATTTATGAGCTGAGACACGAAATTAGTCTGTGACAAGTTTCGCCTCAGGATGTCGACTCTTCAAGCTCCCACACACACACACACACACACTGAGAGTGAGAATGTTGAAGGAGACGAGAGGTGAGAGGGTGAGATTAATTATATATAGTATGTACATACAATACACATATGCGGCTGTTTAATTTAGGCAGCTTTTGGGTGGCTTGTCTGGGCTTTTGTTGCGTTGCGTTAATTAATTCCAAAAGTGTATTGCGTGTCCTGCCAAAAGGACAAATATGCGCACACGAACTCATGTCATTTGTGTCCTGTTGTGCGGTTACCCTGCCTCCAAATGTCTGTTGTCATTAGCAGCGGCTTCGGCTTGGGGGCGTGTGTGTTTCCAAAATTATGAAAAATTTCAGTCATGTCAACTGACAGCATTCGGGCATCTATCAAGGTTAAGATTTCTGACAGCTCAGAGCCAACATTTTTCAATTGTTTTCGATTTTGTAAATGTAATATTATATACATAATTCAAGTCATCTTTCAGCTATCTGTAAAAGTTTCACTTTAGTGAATTTAATTTCAGCAACAAAGGTATAGTTTTTGAAATTTACCCATTTCCGACCAAGAAAACACACTTTGATTATTTTCAGATTTATTTCTTTATTTATTCTTGCACATATTTCAGTTTATCTTTTCTTTTATGATTTTAATATTAAGATTTATTTCAATTAGACGTAAAAACGCTTTGAATTCATTGCAAATTATAATCCAAAAATAAATATTAAATGTTTTGCTTACAACTTAAATAATTGACAGAAAGGTTGAAATAGTAAACCTAAGTTTAGTTCTAATTATATTTCCAATTGAATGGCATTAAAAATCAAACAAAATGTAATTTATAGAGTTAAACTTTACAATATATTTTATTTTTTTTTTGTTTCTATTTTAATTTACAATTCGAGTCACAATACAATTTGATTTTGTCCATTGAAAAAGCACTTGTAATTTATTTATTTACTTAGATGGTTCCGTAGAATTTCAAAGACTGGCAAAAACTTGGAGTTCGTGCATTTTGTCTTTAATCATAGAGAGTTTTACGTTTAAATTTGTAATTTGTTTTTGAATTTGAAATTTGGGCGGGTGGCAAAATTTTTACATACACATTGAACATTTATGCGGGCATTTGGATTTAAATTACATATATATTTGGATAGTTTCGACAACAGATGTTTATAAAGTTCTTTCACATTTAACAAAATATTATCGTATTATCAATGATACATACAATACATATACTCGTAATTACAATTTGCGCCTAATCAGTTTATTTTAATGTTGTGCTATATGTAAGTATCTGTATATATATATATCGATTTATGTTTATAAATATATATATTTAGTTATACTCATATTTATGCCATTTAATTCAGTAATATACTCAGGATTTGTTCATTCATTTGAAAGGGGGATAGTCTTTTCGTAGATTCAATGTGACTAACTAATTTCAGTTTAGACTACACAAGTTAAATGACTACAACTAATCAGAATCTTAGCCTATTTAATATGTACAACTCTGTCTACATTCTAAATTCTCAAGGGATATACATATGAATTGTTTTTAAGTATTTCTTTTTTTTATTTAAACTAGTTTCTTGACGAATTCAGAAGCATAGCTCATTATTTTCACTGAAGTATTTTTGCGCACATAGTATCTCAATTATAAGTATCTCTTTAAGTAGTATATATATGTGGTTCAGTATATTACTTATTCTTGGTACAGACATGTAAGCTATAACTAACATTCCGACTTCAATCTAATTCTCAGATTTCACCATGTTTCATCTTCTTGCTGCTGATTTCTTGGTACAAGTAAACTAAGTATAAATGCTTTATCCTTTGTCCTTTGTGGTTTACAATTACTTTTAGTCGGGTCAACATCTATGTTATTGTATATCTTACATCTTATACATAATTCTAACTTTCTATGATCTCTCTGCCATTTGTGGAAGTCTTATAAATTTTTTTGTTCGTTTCGCTTCATGCAAATCGGTTTTGGAAGTAATTCCGGAAAGCTAGACGAAAGCACGGGTAAACGCCATGCCGGGCTGCTTAACTACTATAATACAATATGGGATTACAGTTCGGTTTGGGTTACGGTTTTCGGGATGAGGGAGATTCTCTAGACGATTGTGGTGCGCTCGGCGCCGGATGTTGTGCACGTACTGCTCCCCCCAATGCATACGATCTGACATTTGATGTCATCTTTGGCTAACTCTCAGGAGCTCACCGTCTCATAGTTACCTGCACCGCCGACGACTCCAATCAGGGAGCTGCCCACGCTGAGCAGCGGCGATTGCGTTCCTCCCACGCTGCCCAGCGTGCTGTAGGCGGTCTGTGCCCGCGGTGAGGTGAGCAGGGATTGAGCTGCTCCAATGGTGATATTGCCGCTGGTCACCGAGCTGGTCATCGACGCCGAAATGCCGCCCGAGTGCAGACTGCCCGGATGCGGCAACGTATTGCAGGTGACTCCTCCGCCAATGCTGCTGTTGGTCTGCAAGGAGCCATTGGACTGTCCGTTCAGCAGCGGCATCGTGCACGTGGTTGTCGAGCCGTATGGGGAGGTGGGGGAGGTGCGCGTCTCGTAGGCGGGCAGATAGGTGGTGGCTCCGCCGCTGGGACCACCGCTGCCTCTTCCCGGAATCCTTGTATAAATATTTGGTGGCGTTCGTGTCGACAACAGCGGCGGCGGAGCGGTGTAAACCGGTCGCTGGGCAGCTGGCGCCCTTTGTGGCGTGTTGTACAAACTAAATGCCGGATTGGTCGTCAGCGAAAGTTCTCCATACTGCAAAGAGAGTGAGAGAGAGAGAAAGGGAAAGAAAGGGATGGTTCGTTAAAAACTGTTCATAAATAATTAAAATTTAAAGTGCAACTTTCACATATTTATTTATTTTTTTGTTGCATATTTAAAAGCTGATAACAAATTTTTTACACATGTGGTTAAAAGTTGCGAACCAGCAAAAAAACAACTTTGGCTTCTAATGAGCTTGTTACCAACCAAACCCGACCGAGATGGAGTCACCGCAACATAAACTAAAATCCAAACAAAAGTGAATTTAACTTTACTTGACCAACCAAAGTCAAAAACTCTTTCAGCTCATCAAAATTTAACGTTGACTCACATCCCAACAATAGAAGAAAAAGCGAATAATAGCTACTCTGTCACATTTAAGATATAAAATTAGACTACAACCTTAAAATTTTCCATATAAGTAGGTGTATAAATTCTATTTTCTCTTCTATACCCCAAATCAATTTAATGTATTGTCAATAAACTGTCAATTATTTCTGTAATAAAAAGATGAGTGATATGTGTAAATAAGAAATGGGTTTTATAAAGACTATGTGTAGACACAAAAGTTAAGTCAAAGTTTTACCAACATGATATTCCAATTAAATTGCCATTAGCAATCGCATAAGACGTTTATGCGATTTATGACTTGAGTGTGAAATATGTATATTAAGTTCAACTAAATTGGATAAAAGTCTGCCCAAAGGACTTATGAGATTAATTTAGACAAGCAAAAAATAGCTGTGATTATCCAAAATTTGACTTTGTCTTTTAAAAACACCAGTGAAATGAATAAATACATTTAAAGCAATCATTTGAAAAAATATCCCTAAAAGCATGCAACATGTTTGTATATCGTAAATGAAATTCCCAAAGTATGCAACAGTTTTATACGCAAATATAAATTGAAAAGCTCAGTTGAGTAGTGACTAATTTGTGGCAACTTGAATGCATTATTTATCTTTCGCGGCTCACCTGTTTGCCAAATGTGGGCGACAGCGAGGGAGGAGGCGGCGATGCGGTGGTAATGCGTGTGGGAGGCGTGTAGAGGATGCGTTGTGATTCCATATTCAGGCGGTCGAATGCCTTCTCCTCGAGGTGGAATTCATCCTCGCTGTTGGCCTCCTGCGGCACAACATCCGGGTTTTTGTCCTCCAAACTGGAATGGCTGCCCATGTTGCGTGAAAGCGGCTCAGCGCTTCCCTTGTCCGCCTCCGTCGTTGTGGCATCCCCATTCACATGCCGACGACTCCGCTTGCTGCGGAATTTAATAAAGATCACCACGCAGATGGCAACCAAAAAGAGTGTGGCAATCACGCCAACTAGCGCGCCCAGCAGCGGCGTCAATTGCACCAGCACCGCTGTCGAGGATGCTGCAACAACAACAGAAGGGAATGGAACACAATGGCAAGTTAGTAAAAGCATCCGCATGAAAAGGAGATTGCAACCTGGCGAGAAATTGAATACCAGCAAACCGATATCATGTGTCCAGATTGTGGTTTTACCCATTCTCTCTCCATCTCTCCATCTGCCTATCTCTCCATTGTCTCTTACCTGTGCGTAGCAGTGGGGCGGAGAGTGTCCGTCCTCTCACTCGATAGGCCATCTTGCTGGCTCCCTGGGCATTTACCGCTGTCACACGTATGTTGAACGCCGAGTCACTCGGCAGACGCTTCACTGTAAATTCCGCATACTTGTACGAGGCATTATAGAGTATCTGACGGGTCAGTTCATCGTAGACCTGGGCATGAAAATGCTGTGGAATTCCCCCATCATATCCGGGAATGCACTGAATTTGCAGCGAATTCGCTGTCGCATTGAAGGCTGTACAGTTTTTCACTGGATCGGGAAGGTCTGAAATTCGGATGAAAAATATGGAGAATATAAGAAAAATAGAAGGGAATAAGTCAATAAATTGGTCAGTTTATTCCTAATAATACCTTTGTAGCTGGCATATAGTTTAGTCACGAAATGTGTAACGAGTTAAAGTAGGCGTCACATAACGTAACCTAATTGCGTGTTAGACTTATTATTTTTATTTATCCTCATCGATTACCAATTATAAGAAATTCAATGGATTTAGACTTTAATTAGTGACAAATTTCCTAACTCTGCATGGGAATCGGTTGATTTTTAACAACCTTTCAATTTAGTAGTAGAATAAATAATAAAGTAAACTCTGAAAGGCCCAAGAAATTGAATTATTTTAAGTCAGTAAAATTTAAATGTAGAATCAATTCAGAGGCCAAATCATAAAAAAAATTATATTCCGCATAAAAATCGGTTGAGTTTTGACAAAGTTATGAGAGTTCAAAGTTTTAAAAAAATGTCAAGGGGTTGGTATGGAAAATGGGATTATGAGCGGCTCATGGTCGAAAATATTGAAATTTTTTAAGTCAGTATAATTGAAATGCAGAATCAAACAAGAGCCCAAATCATAAACAAAATGATATTCCGCTTGAAAATGGGTTTAGTTTTGACAAAGTTATGAGAGTTCAAAGTTTTAAAAAAAGTGTATTTAAGTAATGGACTATTTATGGCTTTGTGATTTAGTAAATTTGTCTTAAGGTCCAACAATTTTAATACCGAATTTTGTTGGACTTTACGCTTTGTTTGGAATGAATGCCATATGTATTAGCTAAAAGGATGTTTAATTTAAGAGTTCTCTGTAATCCGATGTGGCATGCGGCAAGGCAGACTACAGATGTCGCATGACACATGCTCTATTTACTGTTTTTGCAGCTTTAATTGCATTATCTTTGTGGCATTTCAGGCCATGGCCAATGTGTGTTTTAATTTAACGCCAACACCCATTGGCGATAGGTAAATAAATGATGCGACTTACAATTTATTGCATTTGATTATCAGATTATTGGCGACACAGATTGAAGTTGCATCAACAAAGTAACAACAACCAACAACAAGCAACAACAAGCAACAACAATGGCAACATGACCGTTGGTAAATGTGGCTTTTATTGCTGCTGCCAGGGACAATGTGCATTGTGCAGTGGAAGGACACTCGGACAAGGACGGTTAAACAAGCGGACGGACAGTGCGTCAAACGGAAAAACGGCAAACAATTGCGACGCGTAAAATTGCCACATGGCCAACGCAATATCGCCATGGCCAAATGTAAATAACGCACACAGAGATGCACGCACACAAATATCTGCCACTTGGCCGCGATACGTGCAACAATTATCTACTGGTCACTGTCCACTGTCCACTGTCCACTTGCCACTGGAAAGGGGGGTGACCTCTTGCAACCAAATTGAGTAAACATGTTGCACGTCACAGCGTGTTGAAATACTCACTCCACGCCCGAGATGCGAAATTAATTAAAATAAATTTGTTATTCTTGCAACTAGAGGATAAGCAAACTTGCCACTTCAGGTAGAGCTTGTGACGTAAATTCCAGCTAAACAACGAGTTAAAAATTGAATTTTAAGCATCGCCAGTGAAAACATCGATGAATCGGAAAAAAAATGCAGATTCAGAGAGATTTTAAATAAAATAGTTAATTATTTCAAAAAGTAAAATTAATTATAAATTGAATATTATTTATAAGAAAATGTTAGGACTCATTAAAAAATATTTTCTTTCTTCTTATTGTTCTTTGGAAATTATTAATACGATATTAAATAATATATTGAGTTACAAAGAGGCAGATAAAGGGGATTTGAAACGATTCATTGCAGGATAATCATTGATTTATCGCTGTTACGATATATAGGAGACATTGCACTAACCTGCGGGTTGAATGTGGTACCAACAAGGCTGGCTGTGTCCCATTGGGCTGTTGGCCACGCAGGAGATGGCCCCGAAGCTCTCGTAGCTCTCCACGTGGTAGCTGTAGACGTTGTTCAGCGGAGGCGCTGACGTGGTCGAGGGCGTGGCCATGACCTGGCGATGATGCTGCTGTTTGTGCAACGCCGCAAGACGTTTACGCTCCGCCAACTGACCGTTGATGGCGGCACCGTTGTGATGGACACTCGTCTCACCAGGTTGAAGGTGCTGTGGTTGCTGCTTTCGTTGCGGCTGCTTGTTCTCCACGTGATTTTTGTGCACCATGTTGGAGTAGACCATTTGTGGCTCCATATAATCCGGATAGTTGTCGAACTCCTGCTCCTCGTGCTCCTGGTCATAGTCATCCTCGAAGTGCACCGGTTCCGTCAGGTCCACAATGCTGGCCACGCGTCCATGGCGACCGTGCAACAGATGCTGACTGCCGTGTGTGTGCTTCCGTTTGCTGCGTTGATAATATCCGCCGTTTCCGTTGCCGTTGCCGGAAGGACCAAGCTGCAGGGGCAAAGTGGCTGGGACTAGATGTGCCATCACCGGCAACTCGATGAGACTCTCCAGTGAGTTGTTGAAGTGCCACTTGTAATTTAGATTATCGAGTGGATTGGCGTCCACCTCACAGGTAATGTTGATTGTCTGCTTGAGTGCAGCGCGTATAATCGTCGAGTCCGACTTGCACACGGGCGGATCTATAAGGTGGAAAGAAGGTGGGAAGTAAAGGACATGAGTGCAGGATAAAGTCAAGTGCTTGGTCGAGTATTGGTCGCTTGCCGGTCACTTACATTTGACATCGAGGTAAACCTCATTGCTGGACACGCTGCCTTGCAGGTTGGTGGCTCGACAGAAGTATTGGCCATGTGACGACTTAGAGATACCCTGGAGTACCAGTGTCTGGTTGGAGATGATGATGCCGCGTGAGGAGTGCAATTGTTTGTCCTACACATTGGGAGGGAGATAAAGGTTTACGATATTCAAATTACGATATACGCTTTACGATATTCAATTTACGATATTGACTTTACAATATTTAATAAAATAGACACTTACATTGTGATACCATTCGACACGAGTAATGGCAGGATTTGCACGCACATCGCACTCAAGATAGACATCGGACCCTTTAAGCAGGTTGTTGGGATCAAGTGGCGCTCCCAAATTCAGGTTAACGATGGGTGCATCTATAAATAATGGAGAGATTTTACAAATTGTTTGGACAAGCGTGCGATTCTCTACTTACGCGTTACGTTCAGCACACGGGAATCTTTAAGGTACAAGCCCGTATTGCCATTGCCCATAGTTGTCATCACTGTGGTGTCGCCTTCGTGCAGCTGCTGCGAGGTTATACCCGAATTGAGGGCAATGGAGCACACAACTTGTCGTTCATTGTCCTCTGGCACCGGAATGAGCATTAACTCCGATATGGTTGTATTCCCATCCGAGGCAGTCTGCAGTCAAAGTGAAAAATTACGTTGTGAGTGTATCGAGTGATCAGAGCTTGTTGCAAACTTACCGATTGAGTGGCACCCTTCAATACCTGACCTGCTTTAGACCAGATTATGTGCGGTGGCGGACGAGCTCCGATTGCTGTACAGGTCACATGGGTGCGAGTGCCGGCGACCACAGCGTGATTTAGGCCTTGAAGCAGCAAACTCAGGGGTGGTACTGTAAGAGAAATTAAATTTAGGTTATGATACAAAATTACGATATTCGATTTACGATATTCAATTTACGATATTCATTTTACGATATTGTAGTAAAGTCAGGATTGCATTCGACACAAATTTTAAAATAGCGAAAATTTTTATGGCATTAAAAATGTTAATTGTCGACGTACAAATCCGTTGTGGCATATATTTAATATTCTTGTAGCCGCTTTGCAACCGGCGTATAACGGCATACGTTCTCATATATTACTGCACTGGCCTCGCTCATGGGAGCCACAACGCGATTAGCATATTCGCAAAGTGGAACAGTCCCCACTTTAGTTGTTGTTGCGTTGTCATAAATGCATAAACATCGGACTGTATGGGTATTAGGGTGCTCCACAATGACAAAAACTTTAATTACATTAATTTCCATGTAAAAGCCAGCACATCTACAGTGACCACGCCCACTCTCACTCCCACTCCCACTGTGTGGACGACCTTGAACTGTTGACATTTGGCAAGCGGCCAACGTGAAATCATAAACATAATTACAAACACAAAACTGACTACAATATCGTTGGAGTTTTTAGTATAATTTTTGAGCGAGACATGCATACGATATTAAATATATTGTGATTGCCTCAACTTACGGTTCATGTCCAGGATAACTTTCTTGGTCAGCGCCGGAACAACATGGCCATTGGTGGCTTGGCAGGTGTACATCTGAAAGCATAAGAAGAAAGCACCTGTTTGATTTATGCACTTTACGATAATTGGCCTTCTATTAATAAGAACAATATGCGATAAAATATTGGCGATAATGAGGGGATGTCTGGAAGATGATAAATCAACCTGACCAAGAGGTGAACATTTAATTTTAATTGCCTAAAATGTTCGTCGAACACGCACCACAGACCAAACACCACCTTAACCCACCTTATCCCACCTCAAACCCCCCAAATGCTAATCAATTATGTTTTCGTTCGCTCGCGCTGTATTAATATCATAAATTCTGTAGCTACATTTTAGTAGTTGTTGTTGTTGCTGTTGCTGCTGCTGTTGTTGTTGGTAATACGATACTTTCTGGCCATATACGTTTCCAATTGGGACATTTTATTGGGGCACGAATATTGTAACGATGTCTAATAAAAATATTTGCATAACTTGGGGAAAATTAAAACAGGCCGCTCACTTGCTTTGCTCTCCGCCCCTCATCGTCTCCCTCGGCTGTCTCGCAGTCTGTCAAAGTGTCGTTTTTGGCTAGGAAATTGGGTCATAAATTTTCATCGGTTATACAACTCGCCAGGTGGGGTCGCAGTAGGTCATCGTTGTCCCTGATGTGTTTATTGCTTATGTACGCTGCATTTCTTGTTGTTTTTAGCCGTTTAACGGAATTGCTTTGTATACCAGAAGAAGTATGTCGAAAATGGGAACTGTCTGGTTTTTAAATACCAATTGAGCAACATTTTGTTATACTTTTAGGAGGTTAAACTTACAGAGACTGGATTTAATAATCTAATTTCATTTTATTAAGGAATAGAAACAATTCCTTGAAACTTTATGAGTTGACTTACAATATTGTAGCTCAATAATAATTTTATTTCAGTAGCGATAGATTAAAAAAAAAATGGAGTTCATAAATATAGTTATGTCTTATATTAATATTTTTTTGGAAGATCTTGCTTCATAACATAACTATCGGATGTGTACTTACTGTTTTAGGAACGTAGAATATTAGTCAAATGCATCTAGAAACATCTTTGTTGTGGACCAATAATTTAGGGTATTATGCCGCACAAGTTTCGAGTGATTTTAAGACGAGCATTAATTTAGTTTGGTTCACAATGCTAGCCGAGCACAAAGACCAGCATTCACAATGGCCAACAATTTGTACAAGTGGCCCGCTCTGGAGGGGAATTCAGCTCTAAATCGCTGGATTAGCGTTCTAACAATATTGTTCATTACAGCAAAAGCAAAATCGGCTTAGAATCAACAGAGAGCAACCAACAAATAGCATCCAACTGGCAACCGGCAACTGGCAGCTCCACATTGAATACGAGTAATTCCCCAATGCAGCCGCGGTTGCATTCATTTCCCAGGCACTTTGATTTCTATTAGCCATTGTGTGGCTATGGATGGCGGAGGGGATATGGGGGAAAGAGGGGACTCGACCACACCAAGCGCTGTGTCATTAATGGGAGGCGCTGCTTTTGTGGCTAACCGAAATAAATGGCCAGCGGTGGGTATTGTGTTTGGCTTATACACGTACATTGAAGTGGCCAAAGCGACCAAAGCGTCTTTGTTGACTGCTCGTAAATAAGGCTTAAGAATTTTGGACATCATCTGAGCACTTACCGTTAGCAGATCCTTGCGTTGAATGTTCTTCAGCTGCAGAGCATTGCGCACTGAGCCGTCGGGCAGCACCTGATAGGAGTCATCGACCAGGGCGTGTTCTCGCCACCAGGACACCCGAGGGGGTGGTACACCACCGCTCGATAGGCAGGTCAGATTGATGCTATCCCCCTCCAAATAGGGCCCTGCGGTCTGATCTCTCACTGACGCACCATGATGGTCCAATATGGTCAATTGGGTGGGTGGTACTGCAAATCAAATGGAACGGAGAGACAAATTGAGTCTCCTGCAGGACTTCGCATTGTGAATCATTCTCCACTTACCCAAAACTGTCACATTAATGCGCCAATTGCGCGTTGGTGATTTATGGAAATCAACGCGACATTTGTAGAGCCCAGCATCTGAGGTCTGAATGTTCTTGATGCGTAAAGCCGGCGGATTTGTGTCATAGTAAAAATGCGCCTTCTTGTTGAAGACATTCTCATCGGCCCAGGGTATTGCCTGGTGTAGTGGTCGACCTCTGGCATCAAATCTGAAGTGATAAATAAAATATTCAATTTAAATATTGTCATTAGATATTTGCAGATTTTAAATGCTAAAATGTAATTGAATTAAGTAACTGAATTCAATTTATTAGCTTAACAAATTATTTGCATATTGCTAAATACTTAGCTAGCTATAAATAACAAGAAGAATGTCAAATAAGAGAGTTCTTTGGGAGATTTAAGCTTCTACTTTTTACTGTCTTCGTTTTAAAGATATTGTCTCTTAATCAAATCCCAAGCACGGATCATACAGAAATATCTATCAAATTTATAATGTCTCTGTTCCATGACACTCCCTGGAGATTAGTAGATATGTCAGAGAGGTCGTTTTATTGTTGTCAATCGGTTTTATTTGACAGCAATTAAGAGACGAAATCAAAAAGAATATAAGAGAGTATACAGGGAAATGTATGTCAAATCCGAAATTAAATGAGAATTAAAATCGCTGAAAATGCACAAAAATCCACTCGCAATCACACCGTAAAAATAGAATGTCTAATTAACTTTCCCCAGCCAAAACAGAATCAAATGCAAACAATGGAAACGATCAAACAGTTTTCTTTATTTTATTGTTATTACCAGAGGTTTTTTCGGTATTTTTGTTTATGGCTCTCTCTATGCATTTTGACAAAATACCGCATTAAATGCCAACGCCCCAAAGTTACAGCCAACGGCAGCAGCAGCAACAATATAAAAAAAACAACAGCAACAACAAATCGTATATCGTAAATCGTAAATAGCCCAAAGTGCATTTCAGAACTTTCGATTTTTATAAAAATTCAGTTCTTTTTTTTTAACATTTTAAATGGTTACATTTAAATTGTTTGCCATCTGTATTTTTGTTTCTCTCTCTTTCTATGTCTCTGTATCTTTCTCTCTCACATTTTCACTCTAAATTTTTTCTTGTTTGTCCCCCTGGCACATTAGTTTGGCTTTTTATGTGTGTGGCACTTAATTTGATGACACTTGTAAATTTTTAATTTGTTTTTTGTTTTGTTCCCAAATTCGCGTTTCCCTTTTTGTGTTTCGCCCCTGAAGACCCGCCCTTCTAGTTGTTGTTTCCCTTCTCTTTCCAACAAAAATGTTGGCAACCAAAATAAATTTCGCTGTTTATGTTAATTCGTTGGCTCGGACTAAGTTTTTCATTTTATAGTTTGCTTCAATTAATTAATTGATCAATTTAACGCTGGTTGTTTTTTTTGTGTACTTTTTAAGCCGATTCCATTTACATTCTGTTTTTATTTTAATGTTTATTTTTTTATTTGTTATTTCTCTTTATTTGTTAGCTGCATTACAGGTCTGTTTTGTTTGCCAACCGTTAAGCATCTTTAAATAGACCAAAACCAGAGGCATTTTATTGTACATTTTACACCCACAATCATAAAAACAGATGAATCCATTTACATAATCTTGCTTTCCCTGTCGATACATGTGTTTTGTGAATAGTAGGATCCATAACAATAAATAGATCGTATTCCTCAATTGACCTTTGTTCCCTCAAACATTGTTAAAGGTCACTTTTTAGCCTGTCCAGTGTCAGTTTAACCCCTGTTTGTGTTCTGTTATTTATGATCGCCTGATATCAAAGCATTCCCCTAGATTATCTCACATCTTGCATATATCAAAAGCTTATGCATATCAGCTTGAGTCGAAGATACCCTCATGATGCTGGTGATTTATCACTGGGGAACATTTAAATGCACCCACGAGTCAACCACGAGACTCCAAAATCCCGAAAGCGACTGCAATACTCGAATGTGGCAGAAACAATAAGAGAATAAGAGAAAGAAGTACGAGTAAGTGCCACATGATGGATGGTTATTTGTTAATGGACTTAAAGATAATTAAATTAGGTTCAGCAGCTCTCTTTCTCGCTCTCCTCCCCCTGATCCACCTACCCCCAAAATACACTTAATACAAACTTTCATAAGTGCACGCAGCTTCAGGCAGTCAAAGGTCATTGATTGGGCTGATGCTGAGGTGGGGAGAGAAGTTGTACCTGGTTGCTGTCCGGGCAATTGGGCAACAACAAACTTCTCATGTAATTAATCTTCCGACCTCTTTGGCATATGGAAATTTCACTCGTGTTGTAAAAGCGTTCTAGAACAACACCATGCAACAAGAACAACAGTAACAACAACGAAAATTTATGAAGTGTAGAAAAAGCAAATTAAAATTGATGGAAAACAATAAAAAATGCGGGTCGGGGCATGAGAGAAAAGCGCTTTATTTGGTAGCTCGACAGATCTGTTCTACGAGCAAGTGGAGAAGGGAGAAGGGGGGAGTGGAGAGTGGAGAGCGAGGTGTGATGAGTATTCAGTGGGCAGAGCCATAAACTTTATGCGGCCATAAAAGCGGCACTCGCTGTTGCTGTAACTGTAATTGCAGTCACCGCAGCGAGTGAATACTGTAGTAGAATCAATTGAACCACATGAATGCACATTCAACTTTGACACTTTGACTTGCGTATAATCGATTTCGTTTCGTTTGGAGTCTGTTATATGGCTATATGGTTATATGTGTGATGTGATGTGATGTGATGTCGTTGGGAGTGTGAGTGTGACTGTGAGTGTGCTCCAAGGTTGCCAGCAGCGTATGTAAAATCAATTTATGGTCTGGTGAACGTCACTGCATCAGCTTTAACCCGCCTCAAGTTGTCTTCTCTACCTTCTTTCAGATTCGCTAGAAGTACTCGTACCTAAGAACCTATATGTATATGTGTACCACCCAACTGGTCTCCCACCTGCATACATATTTCTGAATACCTCGCTTTTTAAAACCATTTGGCTTCGACTTTGAGAAAGGCCCCTCTCTCTCTCTCTCTCTCGCCCTTCCCCTTGTCAGTCTCCCTGTTCTCTAGGAAATATCAGGCCAACAGATTGCACGTACTTGGCTGGCGCTCTTTATATACTCGTATGTGTGTAAGTAATGTTTATATCGTCAAATTCAACATAAATGCCTTACGTTAATAGAATTTATAATGAGCACACCTAGTCGCGTGTGTCGCCATCTTCAGCTTTTCATAATTGGCCCCACAGAGCTCTGGGAATCGAACCGAAAACGTTGACATATACCTGCAGTAATACCTGACTCCCCTCTTGAGATTGCGTGCTTAAATATATTCTCATCTTATTGCCATTGAAAATATCAAAATATGTAGAAGGTATCTGCAAAATGGTTAATTTAATTTTTCTGTAGGGTGTCACATTAATAGCATCTTATTTGGGAGATTAGAATGCATGGGTTGCCAATAAAATGATTTTAAGTCAAAGGTATCAATGTGCTTTCAAGTACTTTCGAGAATTGAGTGTGCTAAATCAAGAGTTTAATGAAAGCTGCGGTTTTTTTAAATATAAGAATAATCGTTAAGTAAGTATTTTATAACAAGAGAGTGATAAGTACCTATGATAAGCTTATGGCTCTATAAAATTATACTAAGCTGAAGAAATTGCTCGTAGAAAAGAAATAGATAGTTGGACAAGTCTTCAACATCTCAGCTCGTCAATCTAATCGAAAATATCTATATTTTTTGATAAAACCTCTTTGAATGATAATTGGCATAGACAAAATATGCAGATAATAGAAAATTAATGTTCTAATAATAAACAATTATAATTATTTATTAATAAGAATAAAAATGAATTTTAAACCCTATCCACTTTTATTAAATTTATATCACTTTAATTTTTTGAATTAATACTCACGTATATATGGGCTTTACATTGCCCTGTCGATACCAGATGACCAGTTGAACCTTATCGGCGATCATTGTGCCCGGCATTAGATCACAAGGCAATGCGACCTCGGAGCCAACGGCCGTCAGGACTTCGGAGAGAGGACCTGAAAGATGGAAGCCATAGATGTGGTTGAGTTAATATATCAATTACATTACAGATGGCATTAATAAAATATGATGGTATTGGGGCTGATTTGACTGTCGTTTCTATTGGGGTCGCATTTAATTGAAATATGTGAACTTTGACATTGTGTAAGAGGCTTCCTCATACCCACACTGTTCAGCGGGTGTGCGTGTGTGCGTGTGAGTGTATCTGTGTGTAATGTCATAACTATAAATTGACTGACAGCTTGATTTCCTTTAATGATAAGCTGGCGCTGAAAGGGTAAGCATGCGGACTGGACTGGATTGGGATACAGATATGGATACAGATATGGATATGGAGTCGTCATCATCATCTATGTTATGCATCTACTTTTCGTATATATGTGTGTCGTATATATAGAAGTGTCACTGTAATCGTGTGGCGCCTCAACTCGCAACTCGCGACGTGGTGTCGACATCGATGACTTCTTCTTCTTCTCCTCCTTCTCCGTCGTCTTCTTCTTCTTCGGTGGCGTCGCGCTGTGCATGAACCGCCCGCTGTGGAGCTGAATGAGCTGCTCGGCTGGGCGGACAATTAGTCGCTGTTGCCCTCAGGGAGGGGAAAAGAAATAGGAATGGGAATGGGATTGAAACTGTGCCTATATTCATTTGACAATTGAAGCAATATTATTTTTGTTGTGTTGTTGCCTTTGTTGTTGATTGGTATTTGGTATTATCAAAGCATTGTAATTATACAAATTATATTTTTTCATATTTCTATTGCTACACCAACCAAGCAATGGGCGTGTCGTACGTGCCTATATGCCACATACTCTGTCTCTCTGTCTCTGTCTCTGTCACTGTCGTACCCCTTTCCCCTCCCTTGGGCACTCCATTTCACCCCACCCAGAAATGCTTATCAAAATTTTTGGTGCCTCGACTGTGTAAACAGTTATTGTTTGCATTGCTTTTAAGCTTTTCAAAATATTAGTAAACATTTATCTATTAAGTAGATTATCAAAATGGAGTTCAAAACGTTGCTGCAATTTAATTAATTTAATGCAATTTTCTACGAGTATCTCCCAATTTGGGTTTATTCCGCCTATATACCTATTGTTAGACGAATATCGTAAATTGCCAACTGTTCCCAATCAATAGAAGAGAGTTCTTTTATTTCCGTGCTCGATTAATTGTTGTAATAAGCGACAAAAGCAGCATGGTTTGCATATGAAATGAATCGTTGAAGGGGCAAGTGGAGGGGGCAGGTGGAGGGGGCAGGTGGAGGGGGCAATTAGGACAAATAGGGGCAGAATTATTATTAGCTAATGAAACTTGTGTGTATGGAATGGAATGTTGTGGATACAACAAGCTTAAGCTAATGGATTTAATCTCAACTAGTTAATTGAAAGTAGTTCCGAATTTTCGTATAGATGAAGAGATTATTTAAAATATGTCTCTTAACTAGCAACTTGAAATTTAATGAATAATAATTGCAGTTTTTGTGCTCCCAGTAAGGAAACATATTTAACTAATCCGATGATGAAATAAACTTGGCACTTATCAATCGTTTTGGTTCCGTTTCCACATCTGTTTCGCATTCATTTTGGGGGGTACTCCAATAAATTGGGGGGGGGGGGGGCAGTAAACCCCATTTGAAAGCCATGAGCAATGGCCATGGCCATTAGTTATGGCCAAACGAGAAAGATGTGTCAAATCAGTATAACAAATCGTAGGAAAATATACAAAACGCACTTAGTCAAATGTTTTACGGGAAGGAGGCGTCAAATCGAATTCGAAATCGAATTGGGATTGGAAATGGGAATTGAACGAATGATTTAATTCATTGAGGGCAAATGCAATTTGTTTGGCTTCACAAATAGGCAAAAATGGGGTCAACAGATCAAAGCAATATAAATTGTGCCGCAACAAATGAGTTACGGATGAAGATGGGACCAATCAACTGAATGAGTTGGGATGGGATGGGATGAGTTCAGTTCTGTTCAGTTGAGGGGCAATTGCTAATTGCAATTGCACAACAAATGTTCACACACTCTGCATATGAATGAAAACGAATCGAATCGAATCGAAACACATTCAATGAGTAGAAATCGAAGAAAAAAAAAATGCGAGCTTTTGCAACTGTCATTTGTCGGGGAGGTCGTTCGATCAATTCAACGGAAGTTGTACAAGAGGAAAGAGGAGGAGAATTCCCCCTCTCTTGTCTACCCCGCAACTCGAAGATTTATTGTCACACGATCCGAATTGGACGCATTGATTGAATGAATGAGAGTCTGACGCCAAAGTGCATTTCAATGTTCTGTAACATCGTAATGGGTTCGTCTCTGATCTGCTTTGATCTGTTCTCAACCAGCCGACTCGACGCGATGCTGTCGGCCTAGTTTTATTAGCCAACAATATTTTGACAAATTCGTTGGTCTCTCCGCCCTCGAGACTGATGGACATTTGGCTGCTAATGGTGCATGCAACAAATTTCCTGCATGATGTATTCTATAATTAAGCAGCAACATGATTCCCAGTCCTCCCTCTCTCTCTCTCTCATTCTCTCTCCATCTCGTTCAAGATGTTGTGCCCCGATGTTCTCGCCTCATAATTGTGCCACTTAATGTGGGCGTCAACATGTTGCGACCAAGTTGTTCCCAATTCCTCATTCTCTCTCTTTTGAACAATTTTTATTCGAACAGAACATGAAAATATTTTACTATAAGGGAGTTTATAACACTTTCAAACTGTTTTTAGCGTTTCCAGAAAGTCAATTTATGAACTCTGAACACCGAAATGCATGTCAATTGCAACGAATTCTTGGAATATTAAAAGAGTTTATTAAAGGCGGGAATGTCTAGATATTGGTTTATATACTCTTGTTATTTATTTATACATTTTAAGGCACAACTTCTTGTAAGTATCACTTGATCTTGCCACATTTACACCGCTTGCCAAAACAATCAGAGCTAAGTGCAAAGCAATTATCCAGTCAATCAGTCAATCAGTCATTCAGTCAACCTTTTCCCCCTTTAGCTACTCGTAAACGAACATTTATTTATTTATTTAGCCTGCAGCTCGAAATTGAAATTAAAATATTTTGACAATCGGTTGCATGTGGCGAGTTATGCTTTAACTCCACTGTGTGCAACATGAGGTAATTATTTAGATCATTTGTTTGCTCTTTGGGGTATCCCTTGGGGGGGCCTTTGGCAATGGGGAAATGGATATGGAAATGGGAAATGGGAAACTGGACTGCCCTCGAGAGCTTTTCGTCGCATTCATAAATAAACAGCAACAACTTGGCGCCTCTTTTAAAGAAACAAACAACAGCAAAAGCAAAAGATCCAAACAGATCACCAAATAAATCAAACAAATGTTTATGTTTTTTACATAAGCAAATGAATGAGTTGAAATGGAAATGTTTTTTAGAAATAAAAAATTCTGAGAGAAATAAAATTCCTTTTAGCTTTAAGTTTTCAAATTTTTTAAGCATTAACTTTAGTCCGTTGAAGAATCAAGTAAGACTTATTTCTAAATTTACAATTAAACTTAACTTATTTATTATTTATTTTAAAAAATGTATGTTGATTGTAATAAAATTCCTGACAAAACTTCTAGATTGTCAGCTGTTTTGATGATGAGATATAATATTTTATTGATTAGCTATGTCTAATCAATGTCTGTCGTTAAACAATTTTCTTATTTGCTATCAATAAGTTGTTTGTTATTCAAGTTAAGCCAAGACTTCAATTGTCTTTAAGCCACATGTCACCAGCAGCAACAGCAACAGCAAAGACAATTGCTGGTGACAAATTGGCAATGACTCAAGCAAACGCCTTCGTTTCCTCCCTCTCTCCCTAAATTCAATAGGCGCCACTTGACAGCAACAACAACAGCAGCAACAAAGGCAACACTGTAACGTAAATGTGTCTTTGATTTTTCCTTTATTTCTATATTCTCCAACAACAGCAACAACAGCAACAACAACAACAATGCTCAGTGGCAAAGTCTCTGCACGTGACCAATGACAATTTGCGACTCAAGTTGTTGGCCATTTATGACCCGACTTGATGACGGCCTTGTCCCCTCACTTCCTCCCACCCCTCCCACCACCCCTCTCTCTCTCTGCTCAGTATTCTGTTGAGTGGATTTTTTATTTTATTTTGCTGTCGTTTATTTGACTCTGGGTCATTCAAGAAGTTTACTCGTTGTCGTCGATTTGAGCTTTAATATTTCCTGCAGGCACATTTGTCGGGTTTTAGGGTCTCTGCACTGACATCAAAGCGTTGGCGGAAGTTCAAATTGCTGTGGCAGACACACACACCCACACACACACATATATACCAAATACCCCGATGGAGTCATAATTCGATTCCAATTGCTTATGGCCAAATGACAATCTCACCTAAATTAACTCCAGAATTTGCCAAGTTGGCATGAGTTTTGTGGATTTCCTGTAAATATCACAAGTAACTTCACTTTCTTTTATTATAGGAAGTTATAAATAATAAAAATAACTGGCCATTTTATTAGATTTTCTTTTGAAATATTATTATGCATAAAAGTTGATGTAGATATGCTACAAATTTTGATTGTTTCTTACCGCTTTTTATGACTTGGATTGAAGCATTAAATTTAAACAATATAACAAAAAAGATCATAAGTCAAGTTGGGTCAGTTAGTGACTTTATTAGATCAATTGCGTGGCATGTCTGGGTCACATCAGTCATCCACTGAGTGCACTCGAGTACTCGAGAACATGAATATTTATATAACCGTATATTATTATTTTTATGTTTATATTTTATATTTATAACAAGCTGCTTGCAACGTAATCTATTTTCAAAAATCTTTGTGCGCAGCGAAACTAATTTTATGATGGATTACCTCAACCCTCAGACGTACTCCCCCATTCCAAAGCCAACCCCAACCCTAAAGTAAAGCCGTATAGCAATACCAATCCGTACTTTGTTGGAGGTTCCACTGTGTTGCACTTATCGCCGTCCATCAAGTGCAATGCAGCGTGAGGCTCGCCACGCTTATCACACACATACACACACCACACACACACCACACACACACCACACACACACCACACACACTACACACGCACACCTGCTCCTCAGTGCTAATAGAAACCTCAAAGCGCGTTTTACTTCTGTTGACATTTGTAAAATGCAAACAGAACACGCAGAGTCGATAGATAAACCTGCTGCCTGGACATGGATACGGAATCGGACTCGGCTCGGACTCGGACTCGGTCTCGGATATGGACACACAAAGTTCTCGGACTTTGACAATGGTTAGAGACATCACTCAAAGTGATTAGATCATGGCAACGAGCACGTCTAGCAGAGGGCCCAGAAATTCCAATAGATAGATAGCCAGACAGATAGATGGATAGATAAGTAAAGCCGCGGTTTCTATAGAAGTATGGCAGAATGAATTATAGTATTCCCTTGGAAGAATATGTGGGAGCTTCAATTAGTTCGATTTTATTGCCCAAATGGGCATGAGAATGGTTATGGCAATGACTTCTTTCCCTTGCTTTACTGTTTTCCCCATTTTTACGATATTGACACTAGAAATCGTGACTTTTTCATTATGAACGGGATTTACACGTGTTTATGGCAGCTCATAAAAGGGGTTTTTTTTTGCCCTGTTCTATAAGTCGACTAGACTTCAGTCGACTCGAGTCTTGTAAGTATTTCCAGAGTTCAAGATGTTGCTTGAGTTCAGTTCCCAGTTAACTGCTAAGTAAGTCGCATATTTACGATACAGGACACATTATGATCCCAACTTTGCCTTCTTAGTTCTTGGCCTGTTTCCGTCTGGGTTAATTCACTGTTTGTTGGCGCAAATGATAGTTCACTTTGAAGTGCGACGACACCTTTGACAAATAGTTGCAATAAAATGTTGTAAGTGCTCGGTGTCTAACTTAAAGGTTCAAGTTAGAGCAGGCATCTTTTCTTGGCTCGAATTCCGGCCCTGAACTAATCGTTGGGTAACATGATATTCATGCCGCATCAAATTAGCTGTTCTAGCCACGTCGTTGGCAGGCACGGAGGCAGTCACAATTCGAGTCAGAAAGAAGATATTATGCAAAATAATATATAATTTTGATAGCACCCAATTTGAGCCTGTCATAACAAATGTGCTGAAACAAGTCCTGAATATGTATGCCCTATGCTCGCTCTCTTTCTCACTCTCTCTCACTCACTCTCTCACACTCTTGGCAGCTCTAAGCACGCAAGGAAATTTCTGAAAAAAGAAAGGAAAATATTAAACTGGCCCACAACAAGAACAACAACAAAGTGAGCCAACAAAAAATCGATATATGTAAAAAATGTTTGCATGACTTTAGGAAATTTAGCAAACTTTTTTTCTGTTGTGTTGCTGTTGTTCTTGTTGTTGTTGTTGCTCGGATCTTGGCTGGGTCTGGCCAAATAAAGCTTCATTGATATGAAAAATATCTTTTAAATGCTATAAAGCAGCTGGGAGCGAGGAGAGTCGAGGAGAGTCCATGGTCTGGGTCTCTGTGAAGAGCGGCAGAAACAACACTCATAAAATTAATATGATATAATAAAGAAAAATTTGCAAGCTGCCAAAACCATAACGATTGATTCTGAATTATAGCTGAAAGCGAGGGACAACGAGGGATGGTGAAGGGAGTTGTGGTTCCGCCCTCAAAGGCCACTTTGCCGCAATATGTTTGTGGGGCTCTAAGCGAAACCGATTCGAATAAATAACACAGTGCCACATAAAACCAAATATGTTGCACCCAACAAAAAAAAAAGAAGAAGACAGAAAAGAAGAGCAACAAAAAAGATGGTTCGGTTCGGTTTTTGTTGGGACGTGGCCACAAGGAATTTCCAAAAGGGATTAGTGCGCCACTTGCTCAATCCTCAGCTGTAGGGAAATGTAGGGGAGTGTAGGAAAGGGAAAGGGGAAGGGGCAGGCAAGAGGGGATACGTCAAATTAATCACGGCATTGTTCAGCGCTTTTCAAAATAATAAATACTTCAGCGCAACTATAAAATAAATTACTCAAAATCATTTCACATTTCACTATCGCAACGAATGCAACCACACAGAATAGAATAGAATAAAATAGAATATAGAATAGAATAGAATAGAATTGTATCTATGGAATGGGCAGAGGTTCTGGGAGATTGCAGTGAAAAACACAGCGGAACTACGTGTTTGGACAGTTTTAACATTTGGTTTCAGTTTTCCTCCCTCCTTTCTCCTACCGCCCTTTTCCCTTTCCCCTTGTCGTGCGTTGTCATGCGTTTTGTGTGTCAACTTCAAATGAAATGAAATGTCTGGGGAACAGCAAAAAGTATAAACGCATTGGGCCACTTAGGAGCCATGAATGGGCGTACTACCAACAACAACAACAACAACAACAGCAACAACAACATCGCCAGTTGTCAACGGCCCTCGGATACTACGAAGGCAGCTACAAAAATATATAATAAAAATGCCAGGGAGTACCCAAAGCGGCTGTAGCATTAAATTGGAATGGCAAAAATTAATCACAGCAAACAGAGGTATGAATGAAAAATGCAATCGCTGCCGGCTACAAGATACCTTTGAGTATATAAATACGCAAATAGACTACTACAATATATAGGCTTAAGTATGGGGCAACATGAGATCAGCTGTTTTCAGTTCCCTGGAGATGTTTCCATTCACAGTGCAAGAGAGGGATTTAATTTTAGAGACATGTGTGCTATCATTCATCCAGTCAGTTTGAGCTCAATCTGAACTCAATCTTTACGTCACTCCTATCCTTGATCAAGTATCTAAACTAAGTATTCTCTAATTAAAATAATGCCAGTTAAACTATTTTAATTTTTATGCAACTCGATATTTAATCAATCCTATTACATTCTTAAATTAACGTCAATTAAACCTTTAAAATCTGAAAAATTCAGTTGATTCACTTTTTCATTGAATGAATTTCAAACATTTCTCTATAATTCATACAATATGGAAGCTTTCTTTTTTCAATTGTTTGACAACACTATTTCAATCCTGATTCAATCTATATTCTCAATCATATTAGCTCTCGGGTTTATTCTCAATGAAATCGTCGAGTATTTTTAGCATCTCCATGGCATTTTTAAGCCTCTGCGATTTATGTGAAATTGAAACTAAATTCATGTGCATATTTTCGTTGAGTTTTTAATTTCACTTTTCATGTTGCTCTTTCCACCCTCTTTCCACCCCGCAGTCACTTTCAAACTGGCACAGCAATTTTCCATTTTCCAATTCGCTTCTTTCCACTATTATTTCGCTTTCGAGGCAGCTCGTTTTGCTTCTGTGTTTTGTTAGCTTCGTTTTTTGTTTTTTTGGCCACTTCCGGCCGAAGTTTTGGCTTTGCTTTTGTCTGGTGCCATGCTTTTTTAACGCTGCACTTGGGAATAGGGGATAGAATAGGGAATGGGAACGGGAATGAGTCCCCAGTCTGAATAGAGACTACAAAAATAAAGGTGCATCCATAAAATATGGCGTGTGCATCTTTTGTGTTTGTTCGCGTTTCATTTAAAGTGAGAAATGTCAAAAAGCGACAACAGAATTAAGTAAACAAACTATAAAACTAGATTATGAGACTTATAAACATAAACTAAACGTCAAAGCATTTAATAAAGAATGAACAACAAAAAAAAACTAGACAGCTAAAACACATATTCAAAGAGTTAATGTTAAAAGGAAGGAAAAACTAACTTAAGATAAGGTCGCGCTTTATTCGCTGTTAACTTAATTAACAAATGAAACTTTGAAGCTTTTGAACACTTTAATAGCTTAACAGTTTTTAGTCGCTTTTTCAAATTTTTGAAATATGCACCATGTGTTTTTTTTGTTTTGTTTTGTTTTTTTGATGCTCACTCATGAATATTCATCGGAGCCAAACACTTGATGAACTCGTAAATTCTCCGACACTGCCTTTTAAATATGCATGAAAATCAAATTTGCCTTTTGCTGCACACAAGTTGATATTTAAATTTATATATATAGACGTTATATATTTGTATATTTTATTGCCTCGCTGTCACTTTCATATACATATATTCAACTTGGAGGCCCACTTAATATGTGTTTTTTTATCATTTTCATTTTTTTTTGTCTTTTGTTTTATATCAACTTAATTGAGGGGGCTTCTGCTTTTAGAGGAGACAAACTGTTTGACTGAATGGGCGGTTTATATCATCAATCGTGTCAAAATTTTGTAATTTGTAAATATCAAACTCATCGCACCGACGCATTTGTCTAAGACAACATATAGATATAGATAGAGATGCCTTTGACAAGATTGATGGATAGATAATACGACTGATAAATCTCCATTAGGGCACACATCCTTTTACAGTGACATCCGCTGAGAGTTAATTTGAAGTCAGTGAGACAATGATTTGATTTTGGCCGTGTCATTGTCATCCTTCAGCCTCAACCTCATCGTCAGTTCTAACGAGGTGATTCCAGGATACGCCCAACCATCATTTAACTAGTAACCAGCTGCCAAGTAACTGCTTCTTCATTTGTCATGACCCAATGACAAGGTAGTCAGGGATCAATACAAACACAATTTAGCTATTTTCTAGATAAAATTGGCCATTCAAAGTTGAAAATTGAAATGAATTCTATTCTAGAAATATAAATTTTGTATCCAGAAATTATGATTTACAAAGTATATAACCTCTAGCTATTTTTAAATTAGCTATTTTTTAGTAGTAGGCTGACAACTCTGTCGCACAAAAAACACACCAATACGACTCTGATTGGGAGGGTCTAAAATAAAAATTGAAGGAAGCATAAAATAGTCGATTGATTGGCATCAATGATGGCATTTTAACCAAATCACAAACCCATTTACAGCAGATACCTAATGCAGATGGGCTGACAACTCTAAGACAGAGCTGAATTCAATGTCAATGATGGAAACCCGAAACTAAACCCGAGAAGCCGACGTGTCATCGTTAAACGGGCCACCAAAGTCATAAAGTTCCAACTTCTACTGATTGAAGGTGTCTGTTGCCAATTGTTTTCATATAAAACTTGGTCCATAAATGGATTTATAGTTTAGCCCAACTGAACATTAAATACGCTCAGCTGAGGATTAGATGAAATTAACCCATTACTCATTTATTCATTTTATTCATTCATTTTATATTAGAATTTCGAATGGTCAAAGCTATTTAGTGTTATGGCTGATTAAATCACAAAATAGGAGAAAATATAATTAAAATTATGTTGTTGTTTATAGAAACTATGGCAATTATCAAGTAATTATAAAAGCTAATTAGATATACAATTGAAAATGAAATCAATAGAATTATTTTTAAATCAACTGAACATGCAAAGTGCCTCGGGGTGAAAGGATATGTAAATATATATGCATGTAGATACTTCCCCAATTGTCTAATATCGATTTCTTTAAGTAAGCAAAGCAGACAATTTGTTTTTCATTCACTGTGTGCATAGCATAAGCATGAGCATCAGAATAGTAAAAGCATTTCAAGTGAAAATAAATAGTAGTATGGAGTATAGTAGTAGAGACAAGAACAACGGCCACCAACAGCCAACATCAAAGGACTCACACACACACACACACACACACTCACACACACTCTTGTCTAAGTATAAGCAGGGAAAATCGCTTATGCAGGAAGCACTTTTCTTTGGGGCTCCTGCTGAGATTTTCCACGCAGCAACTGCTGCAAGGATACAAGGATAAGAGCTCGCTTTCTTATCCTCGAACTCTGCAGGCTGCTTTTCTCGATGTTGGCTGTGTGGGAACGTGATTTCAGCATAATTCGGTATATCAGCGCATAAATGGAGCATGCCAGTGACACACTCTATAAAAACAAGCAAACACAGATACTCACATACACACATATGTATGTATGTATGTAGTCAGAGTCACGGCTGCACTTTTCCAGTTTACTGCGGCCTCAGTTCCCTTAGAGCGATACTCGTATCGCTGGCGGGTCAAGTACATTAAAAACGAATGCCAAAATTTGTTGAGAATCCCAGCACATGTGTTAAAAGAGAACATGATCAAAATGCTAAAGAGCAAGCCAGGAATTGTAAATGGTAAAGCCAAGAAGTTGCAGCCAATAATCGCATTTGTCTTTGAACTCTAAAATTAACCTATTTATATATTTATTTATTTATTGATATATTTTATTTTCAATGCATGTTTCGCTTACGTTTTAAACAGCCCTCGCTGTGTGTTGAAACGGCCATCGTTCAATGCTGAAAATCGAAAATCATCGAGTGCCAATTTACAATTTGCAAATCGAAAAGGCATCCGACGCCAATGCGCAATCCTCATTTGAGAATCGAGAGTCGAGAGTTGAGAGTTGAGAGGCGAGAGTCGAGAGTCCGCAGGCGGCACATGGCGAACGGTCGGAACGCCGTCAAAGCCAGGATGCTGCCTTGACCGCATCAGCACACACACACACACACACACATGGGACACACTCAGACACATCGATAGGTGGTTGGTTGCCCAACATGAAACATGAAATTCGAGCGGTTTAAAATTGAGCCCATTGATTTTTGAGCTGAGCACGTCTACCCCCGCTGTCCTTCCCTCTCAGCATCCCACGCTGGTGTAAGGAGTCTGGATATTTCTGTATGTGTGTGTGTGTGTATATTTGTTATAAAATATTTTCTGGCTTTTCTGCATTTTCATTCATGCCGCACCGCGTCAAAG
The DNA here is from genome assembly GCA_951394115.2 of Drosophila phalerata. Classification (NCBI taxonomy): domain Eukaryota; kingdom Metazoa; phylum Arthropoda; class Insecta; order Diptera; family Drosophilidae; genus Drosophila; species Drosophila phalerata. The sequence continues at coordinate 5,014,269 of OY729850.1, forward strand.
GCCACAATCCATTCCCATTCACATTTACATTCCATACCCATATCCCTGTCCCTGTCCCTCTCCCTATTCCTATCCCTATAGCATATCCATTCACAGGATGTTGTTGCGGGTGGATAAATTTTCAAGTACTTGCTGCCATGTTCTGTTCCAATGCTGTTTGCTTAGCTTCTGTTCTCCGAGAGCCACGAGAGTCACAACTGGAAAAGGGTCGGAATATCCTATGTGTGTTTTATGGTTTTTTTTTTCCCAATAGATGTATTTGTATGTATTGGCAACTGAAATCACAAGGATTAAAATGAGCAGCATCCGCCAGGACTTTGTTTATTTGCCTTCGCGCTTAGCGCCGTCAAGGGTTTTGATTCCATCAGCAAGGATGCTTCTCAGCTGCGGCAATGCCAACATTTTTACAAATTGTTGTACAAATATTTGGAATTCAAAGTTGTCTGCAAAAGGACACGAAGACTCCTTCTGACCAACCAAAACACAAAAATATTTATATAAAAAATACCCGCTACGCATTTATTGAATTAATGGATTATTTCTGTGTGAAAACATCTGCGTTCTCCACACATTTTTTTTGTTTATTGTTTTTATGTTTTCTCTTTCGCTTTTATTATTATTTATTCAAATCACTTTGGCTCCTGGCATATTTATTTACTTGTTTTACACTCTTGGCAGGAGATAAAGTTGTCCATATTTAAATAGCATATTTTTGTCTTTATTTGGAATTCGGTTTCGTTTGCCGCATTGAAATTGAACTCCGTGCAAATAATTAAATGGAAATTGATATTAAAGTCTGATATATAAATTCAAACGCAATTTCAAGAGGGCGTTGCTAGGAAACTTATCTATTTTTAAGCTAATATCAACCTTTGAGGACATGAAATAAATTTATAAAATTTGTAAATAGTTTTCAAAATAATTTTTAAGGTCATATTTGGGTATAAAAACTTTGTTGAACAATTATGCCGTTTTCGCTTTCGTACAAATAATTATTACCCCTTTGAACTCGTTTCTGCAGCAATTGTGGAATCTAGAAATCCCGCCAAATAGTTTGTTGCATGTTCAAATTACATTACGAGTACGTTTAGCCAAAAAAAAAGGCCACAATCGCAACTGGAACTTTGGGCAAACATAAAAAACCATGTCAATTTTCTATTCCAATTGGCCAAAATATACATACGTGCAGGGGCAGCCAACAGTTTGTAGGCATGTTTTTATTTTTATTGGCCACATTCATTCCAATTGCGGCTACTCACACTCAAACACACACACACACACACACACAAGTGGAGTGGACGTCTAAACACATGCCAAACACAAATTGGCCAAAAGGAAAACGTCGAGGCGCCAGTTAAGTTTTCTTTTTTTGTTTCGCATTAAAATGCACTTGTTAACAAGTAATTTGTCGGGGAATGGCAGATATTTGCTTATCGCAGTCATGAAATCAGTTCAGCGAAATAAAAAAGGTTGAATATTTGATTAGATAGAACGTTTTTGGGTAGACTGTTGGGCCCCATGTTGACCTCGAACCTGGAAAAGGAACAACGTATTTTACATTTAATACAGTCCTTACTAAATGCCCTTGTTAGACTTGATTGCTAATTGAAGTTGAAACCCATGGTTGGGTAAGAATTGGAAACAATCTCATATAATTATGCACTTGAATGGAATGAGGAGTTGAGTGCTCTGAAGATGCACTTATAATTAAGATAATGACAACTTCATTTAACGTCGCTCTTCCCACACACATAAAGAAAGCACTTCATGAGGAAACATAACATATAGAACTTAATCTTTATTGGAGCATATGCCTGAAGAGCTAAAAAAAAAAATGAATGAAACTCGAGCTGCGACTGCTTATAACTTTAACACTTAAGCCGCATTGAAGTCAACTCGAGTACTTGAAAATAATACTACAATATGGTTATGGTTCTTCAACAACAACAACAAAAAGGAGAAAAGTCAAGTCAAATCCCCAGCGAGACCAAATCAATTTCAATCAAACAAATGCAACCGTCCGAAGAGAGGCTCAGGCATCAAAATTCACTCAAGTGATCCAATAAATGAAAACATGGAACACAAAAAAAAAACAACAAAAACAAAAAACGAAGCGAACCCAAACAGGAAAAGTCAAAAAACTGAAAGCAGAGGGTCTTGAGGGGTTAAGAATGAGAATGAAACTGAGCATTCCGGGAATGAAAACGAAAATGAAAATGAAATGAAATTGAAATGAAATGCATGTTACAATATAATTGAGAATAATCAAATTTAAATCACATTTGTCTGACGCTGATCATGATAATCACGATGATGATGATGCTGATGATGAGCTGGAGATGGCATCGATAACAGTATGACAAATGCTGTCAATGGAGGGGAAGGCGGGAAGGAGGGAAATAAGTGTCACAGTTTGTCACCAGCAGCATAAATCCAATTACACATGGCACAATTCGGTCTCAGCTTCAAGGGGAAAATTCGACAGGCGATTTGTATGAAAATTTACAAATCCGTCCCGCCGTCCGGAATCGGAACCATCGGAATAAACATCCCTCGGTCACAGTTGCAGTCGCCATCATCGAATTGCTTTGCTATCCAAGCGCAACATTACGAGTACAAACTCGGAAAGTGCATTTCTATTTTCCAGTCCCTAGTAATTAACGGTGATGCATGTGTGTGAGTGTGCGTGCGTATCTGTGTGAGTGAATTTCGATGCCAGATGTTTGGCCTGAAAGGTTACGCCTCTGTTTCAAAATACACAAACGAAAAAGTCAACAAACAGTCTGGAAATCAACACATAATCACAGTTGGCGGCAATGAACCAAAAACAGTAACAACCATAGAAACCCAAGTTAAACCGGAAAATCCCGAAAAAGGAAAAACCCATTGACATTTGATTCGATTTAAGTGAAGTACTTTCAAATTAAAGAGAACGAATTTTGGTTTGTTTAAGAGTCATGACTTTGTGAAGTTTAATAGCTAAGCTGCATATTTGTTATTTTTATTAAGGTACTAAATAATATAAGTATTTATTCAAATCTGTTGTCTTTATACTAATTTTTCATTCCACAAAAGGAATTTCTCAAATCAATGCCACATGGAAAGAATCAATCAATGCAGGGATTTATAAAAATTATGTTAGTCCTGAAAAAATAGAGTTTAAAATTTATATAATTTTAAGTTTCTCTCTGAGCTAATTCTGTTAAATTGTCAGCTACAGATTTTTGTCAATTAAAAAATACTTTCAATTACTTTTCAAACAATAGTTATTTAATCTTCAGATTGTACAGTTTTGTTCCATTTTTTTTTTAATGTTACCAACATTAACGTGGTAAAAAAAAATGATGGCTGTCAAAATGTTATTCCCACTTCCCTTGTCATTTAAAGCGCATTTTATCTAACTGAAATTTTAACGGAATGTAGCAACCCCTGCGTTGCCATTATCCGACAAAGTGTTAATGGCTAAATTACTTTTCATTCCCTTTTTTTTTATTTTTGTTTTCATTTTATTTTGTTGTGTGCTGTCGGTTTCTTTTCGGTTTGAGTTCGCGTTGGTTTTGTTACCCTGCACACTTTTCAACTTTTTCAACATTTCCATTTTCATTTCAAAACATTTCGACTTGTGTTCTTGTGGTTACGCTGTTTATTTTTCAATTGAGGTTTTGACGCAATTCCGTCAATGACTCCGAATGTTTTATTTATGCCATCGGTGTGTGTGTGTGTGTGTGTGGATCGATACACACAGTGTAACCCTATCAGTTGTGGGTACATGCATATGTATATGTAGAAAGTATATATATCTTTAGAAAGGCATAGGGATCAAAACACTCACCTTCATCAGCCGTCGCCGGGTGCTGTTCTCCCAGGCTGCCAGGAACGCTTTGCGCCAGGATAAAGGCAGCCAAGGAGAGCCACAGTAGTGGGTAGAAGTTATGCTCCTTGCTCATGAGCTTGTTGCTGTTGTTGTTCTTGTTGTTGTTGTTACTTGTGCACATTGTGGCAATTGCGCACTGCGCCTTTTTTGAAGGAGGAGAAGGACGAGCTTGTTTCAGTTCAATCTACGATACCGACTCTTATTTGAGAGGCACGGAGGTGAGAGCCTCTCACCTGTCCCTCCTCTGTGTGAGTGGGTGTGTGTGTGAGAGTGTGTGTGTGCTTGTGTATGTGAGTTCAAACTTTTCGCTTTGCTTTTGTTAATTTAGCGTTTTTCATAAGTTTTTCATTGCGCCAGACAGCTGTTCCGAGTTACTCGCAAAACTTGTTCGAGTTGATGTTTGTATTGTTCTCATCGTATTGCATCACTCTCTCTCCCTCTCCAACTCTCACTCTCACTCTCTGTCTCTGTCTCTGTCTCTATCCCTTTTCAACTCGGTGTTTATGTGGTTTTTCGTCAATTCAATTCGATTTGATTTGCATTCGGTTTTTGCCACTGACGTGCGCCACTGTAAATAGAAAATAGAATACGAAACATTTTCACGAATTAGTTTTCATTTATGCATAGCGACAACAATAACAACCACCACAACAACATTCCAAACAACCAAAACAACTACAAAATATTGAATTGCAAATGAAATGAATCAAAGAATGTATGTACAATATATATTTGAATTTGAATACGAATTCGGATGCTGCATTCGTTGCATGCAACACATTTTTGCTCTTTTCATTTGCAAAATTATTAAACATTTCGATTGCGTTTTGATGTGTCTGTCAGAATTTGAAATGCCTTTTGTTTTTCTTAATTCTAGATGTTGATGCTGTGAGCTAGTGCATAACAATCGGATAAACATCGATTTTAAGTTGTACGAGCTGCAGAGCGATTGTTACTATCTGAAAGTTTGCATAAATTAAGCTTTAATTAAAAAAATAGAAAATAATAACAGTTTTATTAAGCAACAAAAATTATATAAAATGGTATATATAACATTTTTAATCTACTAAATTGATATTGAATTTAAAACAAAGTATATATATGCCACTGAGACCAAAATTAGACATTGATAAATTAAGCTAAATTTCAAATAAATAATAATAAACATTTTTTTTAAACAAGAAAAAATGTATTGAAAGGGATATATAACATTTTTAATGTATTAAATTGAATTGAATTAAATAATTGAATTAAAATAAGAGATTGATAAAATGTGCCTAGCAGTTAGACTTAACTTAGAAGTCCTGTATTTATATTAAATATTTTCTTGGCAGCTTCAAGGCGTAATCCTCGTTAAAATTGAATCAACAAGCCCGTCTAAAAAGAGTTGAAACAACAATTTGACACGCACATACTTTGAGAAAATACCAAAAATGCCTTTAGCAAAGCAACAACAACAACAACAACAACAACAACTACAACATGAAAATGGAAAAGCTTCTGTAAAAATGACTCATTTGGAATGCATGGGCCCCTGCCGAACTAATGTAATCATTTTGATGGCAACTATTTAAATATTAAAAATGCCCGAAAGCGCTTACAGTGCTCACAACAACAGTGACAGCCACAGCAGGGGAGCAATATTTTTGATAGATTACAGTTGCCGAGTCCCCGACTCCCCGAGTCCCGGTCGGAGCTGCCAAATGACCATGTTGCTGGCCATTTGCCGAAGGCCGAGTAAATAATAAATAAATAAATATTTATTTTAATATTAAACAACAAGAATGCTGAGCATGCACTTGGGGTATGAAAATTGAAGGCAACAGTATTTTGTCAACCTTTCAACATGACAATACAAATTGACCTCAATTTTTTATAACAAACACTCAGGATTGTCGTGTAGTCGACTGAAATGGTAGAAAACGTATCCGAAAATGAATGCACAAAGTAAATACACACACAGACCAGGTAAAATATTGCTTAATATGAAGTAAATACAAAGATTTAAGTAGCAATCAGGCTACAACGAGTCCTGCTCCTCCATTCCCTGGGGAAACTCTCCCCTCGACATGCTCTAGTTTTATTTCTTCTATTCTGCTTCAAGCAATTTCGCAAGATTTTCTTTAGCTACGGGACTTATCAGTAATACTTCTAACACAAATACACAGACACAGACACCCTCACACTCTAACACACACACACACGCACACATTTACATTGACACTTTAACAGGCGTACAGAAGGGCGTCAATGAGAACAGGATCGATCAAAGGTATAAAACGGGCCCAATAAGAATTATTTGTACACTTTTTGATTTATTCAAATTAACACAACTCAATTAACAATTATGCAACAGTATTTATGGAAAAACAACACAAAAATTCAAGTTTTTAATTTAATATTTTGATAAGCAAATCAATTACTTTCGCTAGCCGACGATTCAGAACCCTCATCACTATCTACTATAACAATATAGGGTCTTCCATACTTTTTCATATAATTCGTAAAGTGCATACGACAAACTGGACATCGACGATTCCTCCAAACAATCCTGCAAAAGTCCTCCATGCACTCCAAGCAAAAGGAATGCTTGCAGGGTAGAATCACCTCGTCTTTCTTTGGGGCTAAGCAAAAGACACAACAGTCCAGTTCACCATTAATTTGCGCCATCACAAAGCTAATGAATTTTCACAAATTTATAAAATTCTGGTAATATTCCTTTCGACAGATTTTGAAAAGTAAATGAATTTCAAGCGCATATGTTTTTAATCTGTTGAATACATTTTTTCTTTGCATGCAGCGGCCTTTTGTCAAAGTTCCCCTCGAGCCGCTCCTGTGCAACTTTGGCTCTAACTGTGTCTAAGGTGAGCTACAATTTTCGTAGCAGCAGGAACCGAAGCTGGAGCAGGGGAAACTGGCAACTACAGTGTGGCAACAACCGTGTGGCAACTGGCAACTGGCTACAATGCATGAGTTGCCATTCATAATATTAGCGCGTCGAGGCGATGACGACGATGGCAACGAGGACGATGACGAGAACGAGAATGAGAGCTGAGTGTGGCACACACACACGCACACACGCACATAAACAAAGGTTCAAGCCATGTGCAAGGACGTTGTTGTGGGCTCGACGAACGAATTGGCAAATAGAGGCAGGAAAGAGTGCCACAAACTACACGTGTACGCAAAGCAATCAACAAGCAGGATACGAGTCGAATGAGTAACATAAATAATAAAAACGAGAGTCGCTGCCACCTGACCCCCCTCCACCCCCCACTCGCCACTCCCCATTCCCCTCTTCACCTACATGTCTATCCCTCAATCTTCCACTCACAATATTCGCATGAATGATGTCTGAATGTTGTATGTTGTATGTGTGTAATGTGAGTGGCAGACAGCAGCAAGGATAACTCGTTGGGGAGGTTGAAAACACACACACACACATCTGACAGGACGCTGCATATTTATGCTGTGCCTATTGGCGCCACTTGAGACCCAGGACCTCAGACGGACCTCCTATCTCCTACCTCTTTGTATTCATCCATTTGAATCTAGAGCAAATAGAAAATATTTATGTATTATGCAAAGCGAAATGCGTAGAATCCATGGAATTGGAGTTGCCAAATAATGGAAACCTGTTGGCTGAAAATCTAATTTTCATGCACGAGTCGAAGCTCCCAACGTATCCCAATGATTCCCAACGAGCCTAGTACGTGTAAATATACTCAAATTCACCAGTACAGGTTACAATACACACTCACAGACAGACAGACAGATCCAGAGACATAACTCAGTGACTAGGTGTGGGACCATGGGTATTTAATTTGGGTTTATGCCTCTGTTGCCTCTGTCAAGATTATGTGCGACTGGTAAGTGTAGATGTAACGTTGCTCCTTTTCTTATCTACATACATATTTATAAGTACATATGTACATATGTATACGCAGCCAACCGGATAGATGGCCAATTGTTTATGGCCCTATTGTCGAATTGCGGTGCGAGTATCTGGAGTAACTGTGTAAACCGTAAAACAAGATTTGTATTGGCCAAAGTGATTGGAAGTAGGAAGACCCAAGAGGACTACAGTAAGGATCGAAAGGAGGGACAACAACACAAACGTCCATTGAAATCATTTTCTTCCTTTTCTTTTCTCGCAAAAAGTTTGCTTTAACTCACGATTGAGAAAATTTGTGTATAAGAAAAGAAAACTTAAAGACTGCTGCTCTTAAAGCTTTCCACCTACGTTGCCATACAATCAGGGAAGTTTCCCTTGCCAGGACAATTTGCATAAGTGATTTGCTTCTGCTGCTGAGTTGAGTGATGTTTGCTAGGCGGGTTCCAGCTCGCTTCACATGATCTCTACGTTTGCCGGAGATTGAGGTAAACTGCGTCAAAACAGGACAACGTGACGTGAACAAATTTATGGACTAAATCTGTACACCGAAAGAAAATATCATAGAAAAATTCAAGTTTAGAATTCTACAATTTTACAAGTATTTCAATTTAAAATAAGACCACTCTTGACCAATTTCCATTCAGAATGTTTTCTTTTGTTATTATCTTGCCTCTATTTAGATTCTTTATCGAAATAGTCGATTTCTTTCCATCGCTGTCAGTTTTTACCATACTTCCGATTAATGTCGTTTTCCACACTTTCTCTTTGACATTATTTCGAATACTTTGAACTCTCATAACTTTGTGAAAACTCAACCGATTTTCATGCGGAATATCATATTGTTTATGATTTGGCCTCTTAATTGATTCTGCATTTAAATTTTCTTTACTTAGAAAATTTGTTATTTTTCTAAAATTTGCATATCAACCTCTTGACATTTTTTGCGAATACTTTGAACTCTCATAACTTTGTAAAAACTCAACCGATTTCCAAGCGGAATGTGATTTTGGTCATGATTTGGCCTCTATTTTGATTCTGCATCAAAATTGAAAAATAAATTATTTTTTTTTATATTATTTAATACTAGTGAATTTGTATTTTGATATTAATTAGAGGTTCTTGAATAATTTTACACCGGAATACTGTATGTTTTTTTCTGTGTAGATGCAAAGTAAATTACGAGACAAGTCTTCCTTCCAACACGGCACAACACAGAGGCTGGACGACGTCACATTGACAGCTTCTAGTTCTTATTAAACTAGAAGGGATGGATGCGAGGGATGTAGAGGGGTGGGGGTGTTGCCAACACTCCTGTTGCAGTAAGTGAAATTAATTAAAAAGGACGCATGGCGTTAGTCAAGGATTGTTGGCTGTTAGTCTGTGGCAGACAGCAGGATACGAGGACAGACGGACTGCCAAGCACACAATGAATGGGCAAAAAGATGTCAACACTTTGTTCAAGATGATGACGTCGTCCTCGTCCTCGTCTTCGTCTTCGTCTCATCCTCGTCGTTGTCGTTCTGCTGTCCATTGTTGGCTGTCATTGTTTCATATTGCTCTTCTCATCGTCCTTTTGCTGCTGTTTATGAAGTGCCAGGATATCTGCACGTCTCCTCGCCTCACAACGAGGCGCATTGTTAATAATAGAATCTTACTTCTATTTTTTGCTCGCTTCGCGTTACAAACTCGCAACAACAACAGCAACAATAGCAACAACAATAAGCACTTATTCTTTATTTTGTTTCCACTTGAGTCTGCAGGGAATTTGCTTTGAAAGAGGTTACTTTGCTCTTTCAGTTTCAGTTTCTGTCTCTGTTTCAGCTACAGTTTCAGTTTCAGCGTCTTTTTATTTTACTTCACGTAACTTCTGTTTTGCCACTTGAAGTATTTTCTTTTCAGCCTTTTATAAATTAATATTCGCTGTTTCCTTTATTTTGAGTAATGGGTTCAAGTGTTTAGCAGACTCGACTTGGCATTTAAATAATTGAATTTAATATTTAATGTCATGCGTTGAGTTTGTCAAGTTCCCTTTACTTCCTCTCTCTCTCTCTTTTGTGTAATTTCTGTTTAAATAAATATACTCATATATATTTTATTTGGGAAGTAAATTGAAATTTCATAGCGCTTGGTACTCTCTGCAAATAATGTTTAAATACTGCGGTTGAGATAATTAATTAAATTTGTTCACGGCTCTTTGCTCTGGCATTTTCTTTGGCTAAGCAAACATTTTGCCTAATGAATTTCTGACAAAAGCGAACAAATTTTCAACTTTTCGTGCAAGTTTTAAACCACTTGAATTAGACACAAATATGCCTTGGCTAAAAGCCACACAAATCACAAGAGCAGAATTCCAAAAATGATTTTTAAACGTTTCAACAGATACTCGAACACGTATCCTGGCGTTGTCATAAAGTCCTGTGTCCTCTCTCTCTCTGTACTGTGGTCAACCACAAGAATTTGTTGCTCAAAAATGCACAAAAACTTTAATAGTGCATAAACAAAAATATGTTTCACATGTTGCATTTGTTGTTCTTGCAAAATGAAAAGCAAATAAATTCCAATTGCATAAAATTTTCAGTGTGAAAATATTTGCAATGAAAAATGCAACGGCAAACAAAACAATTCGCAGCATTTGTACAGTTTCCCCTATGAAAACATTTACGAATATACATATATTTATATTTTATTATATCAGCATATATATTTTTTTAATTAAAAGTAAAAAGCCAATGCGGCGTGTCCGTGTGCCCTGCGGGGGAATCTGGACAGGATGCGGGCCTTGTAGGCTCCAACGGAAGAAAAACAGTTAAATTACGGCAGCTGATTGACTGTATGATACCCTGGAATGAGTATTGCAGTCAATTCAGCAGCTTGACAGTGGGAGTGTGTATTTGAAATGTGGTAACAAGCAGCAGACCCTCTTCAGCACTTTTTCTACAGGGTATATTGAATAACAACAGCTGGAAATCATAAAAAATGCATACATATATATAAATAGGTATTACGCATATTGTTTATATAAATGGAGTCAAACTTATGTCGACTGTGGTCCAAAATGTTATTGCATTGGATCTCTCTCTATCTCTCTCTCTCTCTCTTCCTCTTTCTCCCCTTTTCCACCTTCTGTTGTCTGTCACTTTGTTTACAACAAGAAAAATGTGATTTTCGTTTTTGTCCGTGAAGAAAAAAAAAAAAGAACAGCCGCTCAAAGACTCTTGGGGATTTTCATAGAAAAATGCCGTGTAACGAGCCACAAGGTGCGCCAGACACACCACACACACACACACACACACCAGACACACACCCACGCACACACACGCACACCAACACCCAAAGTTAGCCACAAATACACTCACATGAACTCTGGGGATCCTTTGCGTATTTCAAATGGATTACAAAATGCTTGGAAAATTATTTTTAAATGTGCCGCCAGAGAATTTTTGTGTGGCTGGTTTGAGCCACTTGCAGTCCTTTAACAGAGCCGCCGGGCTAACCAGAAGTGGAGTGAGGAACAGAGAGGGCTTAGACATTCGTTAAAACATGTTTTATTGGCTCGTTCGCGTGTTTTCATAAATTTATTTTGTAGGGCTGCCAAAGGCAAAGGCAGAACAACTGTGTAAAATAGTGTGGGAGTAACTGAGGAGGAAGCGGAAAGCGAGAAGAATGAAAAGAAAGAGGTGAGAACAGGCGGAAATGCTATTGGCCAAAAGGACTTTGTCTGCTTGCATTACATTTGGCGGTTTTCAAATCCTACGCACGTGTCACAAGCAACTTGTGATAATTGTGGGTGTGTGTGTGTGTGTGTGTGTGTGTGTGTGTGTGTTGGTGAGTATATGTGTGTGTGTGTCCTTGTTAATTGACGGTTTATACACACACACTTGTGAGGGAAACAGGATCTCAGCTACTCACAGTTAATTGGCAGCCGCGTGAAATTAATTGGATTTATCTATGTTTTAATTACAGCGTGTAAGTAAACAGTGTTAGACACTGTATGCTGGTATAACAATTTACAGTCAGACCAAAAGGTTTTCTCTTCACAAATATTATCTATTGTTTGTGTAAACGAGCATTTAGTTAAGTTATCGATTTTATTTAAGTGTATATGGACATTGGCAACAACACGTGATCTCTATCAAGGGATCATTAACTGTAACCCATCCCCATCCCCTCCTCTCTCCACCAGCAACTGCACTCCCTTCAGTAATGTACACTGAATTATGATGCGTATGCCATGTTACAACCAACCACAAGAACAACAACAACAACAACCACCTAATAATACCTGTAAATAACACTCACACACATAAACAACCACAGACCACTTTGGTCGCAGCGACGTCGTCGTCGGCACTTTGGACATTACGGAAAAGTTCCCTAACTTACTGTCCAGACACACACACACACACACACACGCACAACCCTAAAGCTGACGCCAGCCAAGTCCCCGGTCCCTCAATAATGGAGATTAACTTTAACCCACATCGGCGACAACAAGTAGCAATGTCTCGTAACTCTTCTAAAGTTAACTGGCTATGCTAGCAGATACCCTATAGTAATTATAATTAAAGCAGAGCAGCATCAACTTTAATTTCTCTTTATTACTATTTTGGAAAAATGGAAATCTTAATTATATTATTATCAATTTAAATTCATAAATGAAAAGATTAAAAAAAAACTTAAGTTAAATTTAAGTTTAAGCCTTTAGTTTTATTATGATATTTATAATTTTTATTAAGATATGATTAGTAGATTAGTAGAGCTACCAAAAAAAGCTTATACATTGAGGAGCTAGATCTTATTATTCAATTTTTTATTTTTTTTTAAATTAAAAAAAAATATTTATAAATTGAGGATTGTTATAAAAAATAATATGTGAAAATCATAAATGAATTTAATTTTTATATTATTAATATGATTTTCTGTTAACTGATTCAATATTTTTGTCTATATCAGCAATTCATAAAAATATTCCCCGTCAACCATCAAGTACATCATACCCATTCACGCTTTTTTTTAGAGGCTATGTACTCGTGTGTACAATTTATATTGCGTTTTTGTGTCTCCGGCTTCAAGGCTTACTTTGACATATGCACAGAAAAACACGTAACAACAACACGCAGGTCGAGGCTGAAGCTGAGGCTGAAACCGAGGCAAGGGAATCTCCTGGAGCTGCAGGACTCAAGGAGAAAGGAGTAAGGGGAGTGCGAGGTGGTGGAGGACGAGAGTGAGGGAGGGGGAGGGAGAGACTGTGGGTCACGCACAGCGCGCAAATTTTTCATCGTTAACAGCCATAAAGAAGGCAAAAACCGACGAAGCTGGCAACTGGTTAGCCAGGAACAGGCAACTGAGGACAGCGGAGTGGAGTGGTCAAAAGGGGTAAAGGGGAAGGGGGAGCAACAGACCACAGCTAATGCAAAAACAAACACAACGACCAAACAAATTTTGCACAATACACACAGAAGACGAAGAGGATAAACGATATGGAAAAGGAGGGAAAAAGAAGTAGGAAAAGGCAGAGGAAGTGAGAAGTGTGGCAAGATGGATGGGGAAAGAGAAGAAGAAGAGGCTGCTAATAACAAAACAAGCGACACTGACAACAACAACAATTGCTGTTGCAACAACCACAGCAACAACAACCACAACAACAGTTGCAACAACACATGTTTGCTGTTTTAATTTCCATTACTTAGTCGCACCCTTCCTCCCTCTCCTTCCCCACCCCCACTGCTAAATCACCCACACTTCTACCCTTTGTCGGCATCTGCCTTTGGGGTCTCTTGGCTTTGGGGCTGTTGTCGCTTTTACACTTTGCCATCGAAAGTGTGGAGCACCAATTATTAAAGGCGCTTCGACAACAACAACAACAACAACAACAACAACAACAACAACAACAACAACAAAAACGTAGCTTTACAATTAATTTGTTAGAACTAAGCAAACGTCCATGACTATAGCACAGTGGGGCAAAGACTATTGAAAAACCATAAAAAAAAATTATAATTTCAATCTCTTTGTTTTTATTTTTGACAATTAATAATATTTATTTCTCAATTATTAATTTTAAAAAATAAAAGAATTATTTCCATCTTAATTCTTCAATTTATTTGGCACTTATGAAATTTACAACTGAAGTCTTAAACTCATTTATCATACATATATAGTGCATACGCAATTGGGATATATTACATTAAAAAAATTCATTATAATATAAATGAAATAGTTTCCACATTATTTGAAATTAATTTTAATCTAATCTCTCTGTTATGAATTTAAAATAATTTCAAATAGCTTTCTATTTTAAAATGATATTTTTATTTAATGTTCTAATTGTAAATAAATTTGTTTAAATGGAATTTTATTGTACAATAATTAAGATATTTAAATATCATCTCTTGCTTTGGTATTCATTCATATAGTTCACTTTGATTCCATTTAAATTTAGTTGTAATATATGCTTTGAGACTGTCAGTGTGTCACAGAGTGTCACAGTTTGTGTGCTGATGCGTCACAGTATTCAACAGTGGCTTGTTCTTGTTATGCATTTATAATATTGGTTGTGCATACACTAATACACACACTCACAACCGCACACACATACACACCTACACCACACCACACAGATGTGTTGAGTGTGGCGCCAACATCATGTGGATGCCACCTAGTTAGAATCCCTCGTCGCCACGCTTCTGCTCCCTTTACCCCATTCTTTGGGCCATTTGCAATCCCTTTTGGTGGCGCCTCGCACAGTCCAGGGGTGGTGCAGAGGTGGATGAAGGGGTCTAGGCGTGAATTATGACCTATTGAAACCTCAAACAAGTCGCACCACAACAAACAAGGCACCACACACACACAGACGTCCATTACAACACCTACGCTCCCTAACTCATTTCATCATACCCTCGGTTCGGTTGTGCAACATACACTCCTTTCTTTCTTTCATTTTATATTTATTCATTTTTCTCTTTCTCTCTCTCTTTCCCTTTCTATGGGTCTCTGGACTCCGTTCTTTCAGCAATTTTTACTTTATGACTTTATTTTGTCCTCGTTTTATGCATTTTTTATGCTCCATGTCGCGGTTTTCTCACTTTGTTCGACAAATCCACTGCCAGTTTCCAGTTCCCAGTTCCCAGTTGTGTTCCCAATCCCAATCTCTATACACAGCTCCCCTGCACCCTTTTCCTATCCTTTTTCAACAAAAAGTATTACCACCCGCCTTGTGTCTGTCGTTGCACTTAGTTTTCATGTTGTTCTTGTTCTTGTTGTGTTTGTTTTTTGTTTTTTGTTTTTCTTTACTGTCGACAGAGTTTTATTATTTATGCATTATTTAGTCGAAACGACAATTATAGGTTGTTAGGAAGTTTTATGAGCCCAGGATAATGTGAGACATGTGTGAGACACAAGTTGAGTCAAGGCTCCCCAAGGATAAACACCCACACCCACACACTCACAAAGGAGCGGCCCTTTAACCCTTCATCCTTCAACTTGCACCCTTAGTCTGACTTCAATATTTATGCACAAGTATAAAAGTAAAGTGACTATGGAAAAGTTCTAAAACGTAGACCAAAATGAGAAGATATCATAAAAATTATATAGATTACTTTACTTCTCAAATTAAATATAAAAATGATAGAATATAAAGTGAATCTAAATATGTTCAGTTATATAATAATATTTAAATTCACATTTTATTCATTAATTATTTATTAGAAGGGTAGATAAAAAGATAATTATAATTGCTGAAATTGTATTTCGTCTCCTCATAAAGAGAAATTGGTCCCCATTAAGTGACTGAAGCGAACAGGGGAAATTCTAATCTAAAATTATTTAATATAGATTTCAATCTAAGCAATTATAAATGAAATTAACTTTATGACCGTTATGACTCATTCATAAACCCAAAATAGTTACAGTTTACACATTAAAATAAAACTAACTCGAAATGTGATAAAAATCAAAACAAACTAGGGGAAAAAACTATTTTATAGAATACGTATCAAATTATAATAATAATAATGCAACAAAATAATAACGAAATAAACATAAAGTTTGTACAATTTAATGCAATTTGGCTTGCAAAAATGAAATTAATTTCCCAGCAACAACAGGGAATGAGGGAGACGGGAAATTTATTGGAAAACGGAGTGAAAAAAGAGAATATGTAATGAAACAAAATGGGGAAAAACACGCGCCACACTGTGCATTAAAGGAGAACTGAATTATGTACAATAATAAAAAGTTATGACTGTACAATTTTTTAATTGCACATTTGGGAGTCTTGCTTGTCTGTTCTGTTCTGTTTTTGTTTTTTTTTTTTTTTTTTTTCTTTTCATTTTGTTTTTTGTTTATTTAATTTTAAATTCTTGTGCGCCATTTTGTTCTCCTTTATTCTCTGGTTTTTGTTTTTTATTAGCCACATTTTCCGGACAGGCGACACTGAAACAACTTCATCGACATTTTCCATTCAAAATTTGTCGTAAGACAATGACAAAGTTTATTTTGGTTTTTGCGGTGCTCGAAAGTGAAACAAAAGTTAAACACTTGAGAAACAAAAGCAACAACAAACAGCTGTTTTTAACAACATTGTTGTTGTTGCTGTTGTTATTGTTATGGTTGTTTTTATTTGTGTGTTGTTGCTGTTGTTTTGACTGGGCAAACATCGTCAGTCGGTTTTTTGTTTATGCCAAAAAATGAGCGATTAATGACCGCTAGGCAAATGCTTTTCCACTGGCTTTTCCTCAATTTGTTTATGTGTGCGTGAGGTGCGTGTGTGTGTGTGTGTGTTAGTTGTTATACTCTTGCTTCTACCTGACTGAGGAAATTGAATTTATTAGCAGATATTTCAAAAGCTTTTGTTACCTTTAAAGATGAATTTGGCTTAAATTTTGCTCTCTTGAGGCAATAAATCATATTAAATATTATTGTCAATTGTTAAATAGAACTAGAGTACTTAAACTACAAAATTAATCGCAATTAATCTTCAATTTAATTATCGTTCTCTATTTCATAAAATTCATTGTTCTTATTGACTGACCGACTAACTTATTGGCAGTCAAGCCTCTTAGTAATAGTTTTAAATTAATAAATAACAGTCTTGGGTGAAATTTTGTTAATAGATTTTGTAAGTAATTTACGTTTTGCCCAAACAGAGCAAAACTTAATTTAGATCTAATTAAGTTCCGAAAATTCCTCCTCTTTTTTTTAACTTATCAACTTTACATTATTGTTTTTCGGATATGAATTACATATGTACAGACATGCTGGTTGCGAATTGAAGGAAATTTTAAGGATTAAAACTTAAATTTATAAGGAAATATTTAGATCATGATGACTCAGTCAATTGTAATCTTGAAATGTGTTTTTCTCCCAGTCCACATTGAATCAATTGTAATTGTCATTGTTTTGTTTGCACACATATGCACAGAGATTGTAATTACAATGAGCATATATGCTCCATATATGGGTTTGTTGGTGTTATCGAGTGCAATGGACTAGCAGCTAGGGCATCGCCAAAGACCTGCAAGCTTCTCTAGTGATAAGCTCTCGCTCGCAGTCCAACTATAAATAACAACAGTTCAATAAGACAATCAGGCTGAAGCTCTAGTATTGCAATCCATGTGACCCGTGGAATGTTCATAGGTTGATAGGTTTCAATTGAGTTTGTTGAAGATCCATTGCCATTTCGAATGCCTAATTTCTTGGCTGGGTTAACCCGAAAGAATTCCCTGAAGCTATTCGTGGGTGACACGACTTTGTTGCCCCTGTACGGCTTGTCAGATGTACTCGTTGAATTTATTTAATTCTAATTTATATTGCGACTTTCATTTAAGCAAAGTAACAAACAGCAAACAAAAAAATGACCTACTTTTACTCAATAAAATATAAAAGAATTATAAATTAAAGTGGTTGTTATAGCCAAGTTTCACTGCATAATTGTAACAACTGTAATCCGCTTTCTAACTGTGCTCATTAGGAACAACAACAATCTCATTTTCTGCCAGCTGCAACAATTTTGAGAACAAAAGTTCTTAAACTGAAGTTATGCATATGATGTGACCATTTAGACTTTTTTTTGGCTAATTTGCTTGTGAGTTTATTTGTATTTTTTTTTTGTGGGTTTATTTTAATCTGGCCAAGTAAATTTACAAATTAATTAAAACAACAAACAGAACGGCGACAAAAAGGACAAGCAACAGTCGCGTCGGGGTCAGAAGTCAGAAATCTGGGCATAAAAAAAATGCGACAAAAAAAGAGAAACAAACGCAAAGCAACAACAACAAAACGAAAACAAAATTAAGGCACTAAAACAACAGCAACAACAACAATAACAAAATGTCACCGAGTAGTTGAAAAGGCAATTTTCAGAAGCGCCTGTCGCAGGCACAACACGGAATGGAATAGAAGCCGCTAGCCAGGACCAAAGGAGGACCAGTAAATGAAGGGACACCGCAACAATAACAACAACAACAGCAACAACAACAACAACAACCACAGCAAGGACAACAACAAAGCGTCAGACCAACCGCCAACCGCCGACGGCAAATGTAAAAAGTCAAAACTCTGAGGGGAATGAGAATTGTGTTGAGTATCAAGGAATGAAGGATTTCGGGGGGATGGCGAGGAAAATGGCACGGAAAAGCGCGTAGAACGCACAGAAATAATAATAATAAAAGTAGGCAGAGGGTGGCAGGTGGTACTCGGGTGTTAGGGTGGTACAGTGGTACAGTTCTACAGTGCTACGGTGGTACAGTGGGTGGTTGGGTGCGCGTTTCGACGGTTTCAGTGAGCACAGTAAATTATAAATTAACGCTGCAGGCGACGCGAGGTCAACGTGGACTCTCCACCCTCCACCCTCCCCCATTTCCCCCTTATCCAACAGCCCTTGTCCCCATTCCCCCAAGTCCCTTTGCGTCCTCTTAACCAACGTTGTGGTTTTTTTGGCTTTTGTGTTTGGTTCTTGGCACACACACACACACGCAATTGTATGTGTGTGTGTGTATGATGTCCTTTTCACGTGCGAACCAAAAACGCGGCACGCGTCAAACTGACCGCAACACAAAAAGCGAACAACGATTGAGAGGAAAACGGCAAACGCCAAGTGGTTCAACAATTGGTGGCAAGCAGCCAAAGTGTGGCATAAACTAAACTGGAGTGGAGTGGAGGGGATTGAGGGCAAAGGACAATTCCCGAATTAATTTGAGACACAGCGAGGTGAAGTGGAAAACACAAATTGAAAATAAGATATAAGCTTAGCAGAGCTTAGAGCGATAGAAATGAACTTGTTTAGTGAAGATTTATCAGCAATTTTATATGTTAATTGGATCCATTGAGAAAGAAGAAAAAGATTGAAAATATTGTAGTTTTCTAAGGAATTTCTTTCAAGCTAGAGTTTAAATTATGAAAACAATTCTAAATAACTTAAAATAATTGTAGAAATGGTTTGATTTCAATACTTAAAATTAAAAACCAATAATAATGTAAGGAATTTATTTATTTTAATTTAAAATGAAAATGAGGTAAAGATGTCGCACGATTTTTTAAATATTTTAAATATATTTAGAAATAGCTATAATCTATTTTAATGTTAATTAGTCCCTTGAAGGTTATCAACAAAATCAGAAGATGGGGAGAGATGTTTAATATACTCTGGCAAGGAAATTCTATTAAATAAAAAATATATTAAATTTAAATTTCTCAAATAAATATTGTAATATTCAAAAGCTCTGCAGAAATTATAATGCTTTGTAAACTATTTTAGTTTAATCTCTGCAGTGAACATTTTCTTTACCTCCCTAATTTCAACGACTTTTCCAAAATGGACAACATATATGTTAAGCAAATCCCTTTGCAGTGTCCAATATTTTTAATAGCTCCCTGAGTGGGATTTGGGAGTAAGTTAGGGCATTGCAAGGGGGGAAGGTGGATTTGTTGCACTTGTCGTGTATATTTTGGAGCATGAGGCAACATAAACAATCGGCAACGGTTGCAAGTTGACTTGTACAATACGCATGATGAATATGCGGAAAACATGCACTCTGGATGAGGCACGGATCCGGCACGACATAAAGGACACTCCCCCACTCAGTCACACTCAACTACACACACTCTCACACACACACTCACACTCACACACAGACTTTGGGGTTCAGTTTCGACACGCGTGCACAATTAAAAATTTCATTGACTCGAAACATGGACACGGACGGACATCCGTCTGCGGGTTATACAAATGTTGGAGGCGGTTGAGGGGGCGGTTGAGGGGGCGGGGTCGGGCATAAATTAATGCTTAATTAGTACTGTACAACTTGATGGGCATTCATAATTTTAATTTATTTTCAACATATGCAAATTACTTTGTTATTTAATCCTTGTCGTAATCCGTTGTCCAAGGAACCGTATCCTGTGCTCCTTTCCTTCTTTCTCCTCTCCTCTCCGCTGAAAATCTATTGTTGTGTTTTGTCCCACTCACTGAGAGCTAATTAAATATTTTATTATTATTATTTTTTTACACTTTTGCACTGCTCTCACACAGGTACACACACCGACACACACATATATACATGCAGTGTCCATAATCTGCATTCAATTTAACGGCACAAAAAAGGACACTCGTCACAGCTTTAATGTGCTTTTTGTTGTTCTCATCAAAATTTAGGCTTTAAATTCCTTTATTATTATTTTTAAATCTTTTTTCAGTGTTGTTTTAGGGCCTGAGGTGCTTTATTTTTAGGCGAATCCGACTTCGCAAGGAAAGAGACCGAGTACGAGAAGTCGACCAACTCACAATGGATGCACGGATGTTGGACAGGGGAAGCACACGTAACTCCCGACTGACTGGTCAACTGGTTGCCGCTTTGGATCTTTTAATAGCTTTCTGGGCAGACGAATATTGTTATAACGATAACGACGACGACGAAGACGGCGACGACGACGACGACGACGAACGTACGAGCGAACGAACGCGAATCGTTTATTGAAAGTTGCGCCAGCCGCTACAACTACCACAACGCTTGAAACTCTCGGCAACACTGACTGCAACATTGCCGCACGAAGTCACACGAATGTTAATTAACAGTCTATGTTTACAGCGTGCGTTGTGGATTGTGGACTCATCGCATGCGCTGCTGAGAATTAAATGCAGTCTGTTAACGGCGAGGGAAGTTAACAGTTGGTGCAGCTCAAGAACTGAAGTTACGAGTGCAATAAATATTTGTTACAACAGTCCATTGACTGAGTTACTTTTCATATTAATGTATGTTGATCATTAAAACTGTCAACATCATAATTAGCCATTATTTGAAGTCCTTTAACTCCATTTCTCACTAATTGACTGCTATTAATACGTAATGTAAACTTACAACTTGTATGTACATTATTTACATAAACGTTGATTGCTATGATGTCTATTTACATAGAAGTATTTAGTGGGACATGACAATACAAACAATTTAACATATGTAAGCATGTCTGTGCATATTGGAGTTAATGTTAACCGAATGACATACTTTCTAACATGCGTTCCACAGTTTCAAGATTCTGTTATTGCCTCTCTTGTTAACACTCGCTCTCATTCACTGTTAGGTTTCGGTGCTCTTTCTGTGGATGTTAAAAATGCGTCTGGTAATGTTATTACGTTTACATTGTGGGAATTATTATTATTGAAATCTATGAAAATGTACCAAACTATGATCAAAAATATTTATGATGGTATAAAATATGCTATGAAAAGATGTCGTCCTTTACAAATTAAAAACTAATTACTTTAGCAGAATTTTTTTACATCAACACCAATTGTTAAGAATATTTAGGAATTCTATGATCCACATCAACATTGCTGTTAGAATTGTTCAGTATTTTAGGTCCCACAATTCGGACTAATGTTGTGTTAATTTAGTTAACTGACCTACACAACAAAAATCACTGTTTTTCTTATTTAAATTTACAGAACTGAGAATAATAATGACATCATGTTATATTAAATATTTAATTAAAGCTCTACAAATTTGTAATAATTAACAGCTATTTCTGATCAATTCAATATTTTATAATTCTGCAAATGTTTTCGTGAAGCTGAAATTTACTATTATATATTGCAGCTAAAATATTTATTTCAAAGAAGTGAAAATATGTCAATTACGCGATATTTATGTATAAGTCAACTGAGAGTATCTTTTTTACTTTCCGCTTATTAACAAATATTCTGAATAAAAAGCAGGTAAAAAAATGATTTGAATGTTATCGAACATTTAAATCGCCGAGGGTCGAACAGGAGACCGATTATTTTGATTTTTATCAGAAATACGAGCATAAGCGATTAAATCTGAAAATGCGCAACAGAACTCGAGAATTTTGCTTTGTTTAGCTTTGTTTTTGGGCGATGAATGCAATTTGAATAGCGTCAAGGATAAAAACAGCAAATGCATTTGGATCTGCCTTTTAAAGTATCAGAATACGTCAGCAACAACAACAATAACAACAAGAGCAAGAGCAAGAACAAGAACAAGAAAAATCAACAATAAAGGCAGAAAAAATAACAGCGATTTTAATACCAATTAGGATACTTTTTCAGACTTAACTCGTGGTACGGCAAATGAAATGCGAATGGAACTGTAAGTGGATGACAAGCAGGGGAACAAGGGAAAGAGAGGGTACAGCAGCTACAACAACAACAACAACAACAGAAGGAACAACAACAACAAAAGGGCAGTGGCCAACTAAAGAAATGGAACCTGTTCACTTGGGCACGCGGCAGGTAGGAGAACAACAAAAACAACAACAAATGTACTGGGCAGAGGTGGAAAAAATGTAAAACTACATAAAGCAAGACAGAAGCTGAAGAGACTGAGAGAGAGAGAGAGAGAGAGAGAGGGAGAGAGCAAACCGGGCTGTAAAGATTAAAATCAGAATGACAGTAAACAGCAGCAGCGAAATGAAGAGCGAAAGAAAATAATGCAAATTCAGATGGGTATCAAAAGTTGAAGTTGTGATAGATATATAAAAGAAAGAGAGAGAGAGGGGACAGGCAAACAGGCAGACAGACAAACGGCAGGACAAATGAATGGGCAAAATGGATGGGAGATTGAGGATGACTATGAAGCATTCATCAGCAGGCAACAATACGCGTTACACGGCACAAAACTCTAGGGCTAAAACCACGCCCCTTACTCACAGTACAAGTATATCCAAGAACTTCTTCAGTTCAGTTCTCAGGTCGTTGACCCATTTGGTAGTATGCTGGTAGTCGACAGCAGGCAGCCAACATAAATAGATGATGGCCAGCAAGTGGCATGTTGGCCCCGGACCTGACATGGCCATAATGAAAAGATGCAACTGCCAGAAAGGATAAACTTGTCAGTCATCATGGCCGTGACAAGCTTCAAGCACAAGTTGAAGGAGCTCCCATCAGTTCCAGCTTCGTTTGCGATGCTAGATAAGATTCTATACAATCAGGGACTGAAAATAATTGATATTAATATAAAATTGCTATCGAAAAAATGAAATATTTTAGTAACATATATCAAATTTATTGGAATTACAGTATTAAAATTAAATTCGTTCATCAGAAAATGGGATATCAGAAATTTTGGGGCTAGAATATGCTTTCGTCACTAGACTTTTACCTCGTGTAAAGGTTTTTTTTGTGTGATTTGGAATTACAGTATTGCTTAATTACAATTTCTTGAAACTCTATCAAAGAATCATCTCAAATATTGATTTTTATTGAATTTTCGTATATTTATAAATAATAATGAGTAAAATATACTTTGTCGATTAAATAAACAATAATGAATGATTCACATTGTTTTTGTTTGAATATATGTTTTCAAATTAAGATGAATAAGAGGCTTCGAAGACTTCTATTTTTTAAAAGTAAATAATTTTTAAAGAAATTTATTTTTGTTAAATACCTTCGCAAAATTTCAAGGTAAATATTTTAATATTGCAATATTTTTAATAATTTTTTATCTCTTCTACCCTGACGAAATAATTTAATTAACAACTATTCTTTCAGTGTACCATTTTATGAGCCAAGATGGAAATTTAGTAAGGATTACGATGGCCATTTTGGCCAAAAGTCGAGCGTTTGCAAGCAGCTTAAATTGTTTTTGCATTGCATTTAGCACTTTTATTGTTGCTCTCGCCATTGTTGTTGTTGTTGTTATGGTTACTTTGCTTCATAGATTATACATTCCCAGTCACTTAGTGGGACTGCCTAGTACCTTCCCTCCCTCCCTTTCAACTGCAAATCATTTGCATAGTCTTCGTCTTCAAAACCTCAACTCTGTTTTAAAATTTGTTGTTGTTTCGGTTTCCTTCTGCCTGATTTCAAATTTCAGTAGAAAACTATTTAAAAGCGTATTCGGCGCGTCGGTTAAATATCAAAGAAAGAAAACACAATAAATTAGAAAAGGTTTCGGTTCCTTAAGTTATGGCAGCTTTAAAATGCTTTCAACATGTTACCTAAATGTCCTGTTCCCGCTACCTAAACAAAGTCCAGAGTATCTCGAGTTTTACACATCATCTGCATTATATTTTCATTGTCTTCCAAGTCTGTTCAACGTTTTTGTTGCTATCGCACCTGTTACACATTCTTTTCCTACCGCCTTTCGTCTTTGAAGGCCCTGGAAACTCGACTGGCGCTTCGATTTTATAGCCCTCATTAAATGCGCTTCTCTCTCAGGTATTTTCGCGTCCAAAAATTCATTCATTCAGTTTAGCATTTTAATTTTATTGCTTCTTTCCGTAGGGTGTATCGAATGGGTTTCTCACAGACAACGAACGGTAAGTAAGCAATTCTGTTTAACTTATTATTTTTTCATTTCACTGCACCAAAGTTCTTCTTAATAACTGGTGTGATTTTGAATATATATATACATACTGATAAATAACCATGGTTTCTAAAAATAATATTTGACGGGTAAAATAAAAAGAGTTTATAAACACAAACAAAACATTTTATTTAAGACGTATGCTGAAGATACCCAACAGAGAATATAAGTAAGAAAATTCTGCATATTTTGGAATTGTTAGTTTAATAAAAAAAATCCCTTAAAGCTCAAAAGTCTTTATACAATAAAGTATGTAAAAGAATAAATCTCTTATTTAGCCGGAAGTTTTTCTATTTTATAGCGTTTGCTTGAGGAAATTCTATTCATGCACAAATTGAGCATCAATTTGGGTGGCATTTAAACAAATTTTAGAGTTGTGCGCCTATTTCGCATTTATTATATTCGTGGCAAACAGTTCAAAGCAAACGTAAAAGCCAAACAAAAGTGCCGTCGAGACGTTTAATGAATTTTTATTTGGGAACCGCCGTAGAGAACCCTCTGCTCTCCCCCCCCCCCCCTCTCTCTCTCCAAGTCCCCTTTTCGGAGGTCATAAAAAGGGTTCACAGACGATTTGCTCGAATTAATTGCGCTGCCATTAACGAAGCGAGTCTGAGACAGGAACGTCACTTGACAAAGCCCGTACCTCCCCCTTTCCCCCTTACCCGATTCGAAACCCTGTACACCCTCATTCCGAGCTTCCCCTTGACGAACATTTTCCCCGAAATTACGAGAATTTGCGTGTAATTTGTTTTCGCCTTTGTTCGCTCTGACTGGGCGATAAAAAAAAAACGAGAAGAATTATTTATAAAAAAATTGTTGTTTATTTATTTATCTTTATGTGCAGTATTTGTTTTATTTCGTTTGTGTTTATTTTTTTTCATTTAGGGAGTTAGCAGGAAATGCAAATTGAATCGGGGTTAGCAATCGTGTATCTATAGCAACAGGTTTTCATTAATTGAATATGTTTTATCCTCTTTATTGACAGTTTTTTTTTTGGTTTTATTTCCGTTTTGTGCAAACTTTTTAAGAGTGGTCCCAATCAATTGGTGAGTTTATTTGTTGTTATCCAAATATTTACCCTTTTGGGTATAAACATCACAAAAGCATTTTTAATAGGCTTAATGAAGAAAGTTGATTGGATTGCTGAGGAAAAAGGTCACTTAGAGTTTCGCTATATAACCAGAAATTAAAGTGAATGCCAAAGTTCATTGGCAGATTGTATCAATTTCCATAAAATCGTTAAGCTAAACTTAAACTATCTGCTTTTATGGATTCTGTCTAATATTTCTTCATTAAAACCATACAAATTGATCAGATATTGTGTATCAGATAAATTTGTTGATCATTAGAACAACAAATTTTTGATGATTTCTTAATTTGTTTATTCAAGCAACTAAAAGATACATTTAGTTAAACGTAGATACATATCACGAGCCGTTAAAACGAAAACCTTGTTGTAGGTGCTTCCAAAGTATCATTAACAGGCAGTTAGCTGAGAAGTCGTAGAGTTATCAGATACAAAAAGCGAATCGCAAATGATATTTAGATCAAAGCAAAGGCAACAAAAGCTACTTCAAATGATCAAATAAAGTGGTTGTATCCCTAACTCTAGGTAGCTGCTTTTAATGGGCATCATCAAGATTACGCCCTCCAATATCAAGTTCATCCTGTAACCCATAATTATCTACTACATCATATTCAAATTCTCGCCCCCAGGCAATAAACGGGAATGAGAATGCAATTAAAGATGCGTAGAAACATCGCGATCGACGAGTTCACTCAACTATTTATTTCAGACTCGATATTCGAGAGTTGAGAGTCATGGATTTGATTTCTTAATTTCTTATCGCGTCGATTACCTAACATCCGACCTGGGCTTAAGTCATAAAAGCGGTACAGGCGACAATCCACAGTCCACAATCCACAAGACAAGAGCCCTAACCTAAGACACCAAATGGTCAGCAATCAAAAAGATACAAAGAGAGGGAGAGTAGACTGGGGAGACTGGGACTGGGAGTGATCTCCAACACAATCCAATCCAGTTAATCCCTTGACGTAGCAGCTGCATCTCGTAAAAAAAACACATGGATGAAAGAGAACCCTTTTTCTCAGTGACCGAAACAAAGCCAAACGATTTTTCCAGTTTCATTGGTTGGAATTTTTATTGTATCCGCATCTTTATGGGCGTTTATTAATTACCCATCGAGGCATTGATTTTCAGAGGAGTCGGCAATGCTTTTATCAAGACTCGAACACATCTACCTGAAAGCCTCTAAATGACAAAATCCAAGGCGTTGAATTAATTTGTGTCCAGTGGAATCGCTGAGTAAGTTCACCACATTTACCTGTACGTGTCTCTCTCTCTCTCCCTCTCTCTTCATTCTCCGTCTCTTGGAGAGTCTGCCGATAAAGCGTTTAGCTTTAGTCGTCTCCACTGATAAATCGGAGAACAGTTGAAGCTTCGCTGCGGCGGTTGCATTTCATTATTGATGACAGCCTGTCCGGCAAATGACCAAAATAAAGATAAGACTCGGCTCAAAACAAGACCCTCGAACCTGAGAAAATGCAACCGTTCGTCGCGATAAGCTCTGCTCCAACAATCTTCGCCTCTGTCCATTCTCCATTCTCTCCACACTCACATTTTGTGGTATCGAGTTCGGAAATTGAAAAAGCATTAACATTGTGCTCTTTGGTCGTAATGAGCTGATTTCAGCCTTGAAGGTATTTCACGGCCCGAGTTGCGATAGGTGTGAATATGGTGAGAAATGCCAGCGATAAGGCGAAACTCTAAAATTTTTAATTAAGCATCTGTGTGAGGTAGCAGCTATTTTTCAAGGCTTTAAGGATTTCACTTTAAGTCGCACGTCTAATTGAATCAGTTTTTAAAAAAGAGGAAAAGTGGAAAGGCGTGTCCTGTAGACTAAAAGCCCTTCAATGGGGTCTTAAGCAGATGATATGACAACAATGTGATGAAGCGCAATCAACAACTGTGATAGACGTGCTAGTACCCTATATCTGTGAGTAGTATAATATAATATAATATAATATAATATAGTAGACTATATAATATGAAAAATAGAAATGTTTTTTAAATATTTTAGACAAGTTGGAATATTTAAACAAAAATAACTGGTCATTTGTAGTCGTTTACAAACTGACATTACACTTTAATTAAAAGATTTGAATGTCACTAAGAGTTACTGGGTATTAATAAGTCGTGCAGCAGTAGCCTAGTCAACTTGTTTTGACAGAGATTAAATTCATTATCGCAGAATTCAAAGCAAGTCCTAAACAGACAACTGAGAGTGTCATCGAGCGAAGCTTAAGCTCTTTGGGAATCAGTTAAACGATGGGAATTAAATTTCATAAAGGTATTAAATATGGAATATCGCTTTTAAAAATATTATTCTTAGACAGATAAATCCCATTTTATCTGAGAAAAAGTAAAGAAAAGCATAAACAAGTTATCTTAGATTTCATTTTTATTGAAATTCTCTGCGTTTGTATTTGTCAGGATCATAGAAGGATGTCATGACGATGCGTCCACTGAATTTGCGACCACTCAGAGCGTTGAGAGCCTTCTTGCAATCCTCGGCGCTCTCGAAGCGAACATAGACCTTGCTGCAAGTGCCTTGAGGGACTTCCCCGACGGGACGTGGAATCTTGAGGCTCTTCACTTTGCCGTACTTGGCGCATTCCTGCTTGATGTCCTTGCGTATGTCCTCGTATTCCTCATCGTCCATCAGATCCTCGTACAGCACCATATTGAGCAGGCAGAGAATCTCGGTGGCCTGACTTGAGATACTCTCCGGTGAAAATCCGGGCACCTGGACAACTGGCAACTGACTCTGACTGCCAACCAGACTTCGAACCCCGGCAATGGCACGTTGAACGACGAGCTTGCGATCTCCCAGTTGCATCCCATTGAGTCCGGCAATGGCCTGATCCGTGATGCCGTGATCCAGATACTCGCAGAAAGCGAAGCCTTTGCTTTGACCCGTTACGGAGTCCTTGACCAGATTGAAACCCCGTAACTGGCCAAAGGTGACGAGCAGCTCCTTGACCTGCTCATCATTCAGACAGGTGGGTAAACCACCTACGTAGACCTTGTGCTGTGAGTCCGGCACCAACGAAGAGATTGCCATGTGGGATCCCTTCGCCGAGTTCGGGATGTCCAAGGTGGTTACGGAAGCCACCGGATGATAGTCATGAGGTCGTCGTATCTTCAGTATCTGGCCGCGATAATTGATGCCATCAAAGTTGATGGCCTGAGTGGCCTCCTCCATCGAACGGAACTCGAGGAAGGCGAAGTTCTTGTCCAGATTCGTCTGACAGCTGAGCACAGATTTGCCATCGTGCAGGACTCCACCATTCACCCGCTGGATCTGCTCATTGAAGAACGCCATCATGTCCTCGTCGCAAGTACTAAACGGTATGTTTCCCACGTACAGTCGACGAGCCTGTCGTGTCACCGTCGCAATGGCCGCCGATTCCCCCGTGGGAGGCGCATCCGGGATGATTCTGGATGCAATCTGGCCACTCGCCTGCATTGCCTTGTACTGCATCGGCGTGAGATTCTCATAACCACACGGTGCTATATCCCAGGCAGAGGATTTGCCTTTCCTGCGACGCTTAACGTTAGAGAACTCATTGTTCGAAGAACTGGATTGTGATGGACGCTGCTTGGAACGGGAACGGGAACAGGATCGAGATCCAGAACGAGAACGGGAACGAGAACGAGAGCGAGCTTTTTTCTTGCGGTTGATAGAACTCGATTGATGCTTTTCCCTGCGATCACGACCCATAGTAAAAATAAGAAACTTTTACAACGTGACGAAAGCGAGATGAAAGTAAATAAAATTCCAAATTTTCTGACAGTTGCTCAAAATCAAGCCAAAGGCAACTTGGATTTGATTTGATTTGTCTTCCTCACATCATCAACATTCCTTAAAAGTTTCGATTTACATATTTCCATCATTTTCGTTGAAATGATAATTGGAATGCCTCAACATTTTTGTTGAAAGCCTCAATTAAGTCGTCCATCATTAATCGAGAATTTAATATTCGCTGCGAATTAATATAATAGGCTTGTATCTATGGCCTGCAGATAAAAAGCAACAAATGAAAATAAAAATTAGCTGCGGGTGCAAACTCAATGATTTCATGCGAATAATCATCTTAATAATTTCTGTTAATATCGCTAATCAATTATAATTGATGGGGAAAAAGCGGACTGCAGGGGGCACAAATAGGGAATGTTTTCAAATGCGTGTGCCAGGCACAAAATTGGAGTCCCATTGTGTCTCCGCCATGTGTGGTCCAAGCTAGAAACTGACTGGACTGAGAAGAGAGGAGAGAAGTGAAGAAAAGGGAAGAGAAGAGGAGAGGAGAGAAAAGAGAGGCTGCAGGCGTTCAGCATTCCAGGGAAACGACTTCATTTTGGTGGCGAACACTGAAAGAGTCTCAATTAATTCACAAAAGGCGACACAATCAAAATGTCAACTGACACGAAGATGTGGAGATGGAGAAGAAAAGGGAGAAGGAGATGGCGATGAAGATGAAGATGAGAAGGAGTAGGATCCACCTACACACACACACACACACACACAACTTTGTCGTGAATCAAAAAGGCATTCAATCGAAAAACTCAAACTGTGTGATAATTAATGTCCAGAGAATTGGGATCCCAAGGGGATTTAGGGTTCATGATCGCATTGCGACTCAATGTTCTGTCTGGGGGTTCCAAATCGAGAAATCGAGTTTCAGGTGCCTCAATCCTAAGGATAATGATTGGGCCAGCAACCGTTTAATAGCTATTTGATGGCCAGACGCCGATCGCACAGATAGCCAAGATTTATAACCATTTCAAAGATTCCAATAATTCAAACCCAATTGGCACTTGTAAAGTGCGATGAAACAGACAGAATCGACAGAATCTCAGATGTGTAGTTTCATTAATGCTAAATTAAATGCATTTCATCGCTGTCCAAAAAAGCAATTAATTCTTTTTACCAAGTGTTTGTTTTTTTTTTTAGGTTTCATCAACCACAACCAGTCCCGATTCCAGACCCCATGACAAACGCAATTAATTTGAACATTTAAATTCAGGCAACGCTTCTGCAGACATTGACGATTCGACGATGTGACGATTCGACGATCTGACGATGTGACGAAACACATCGAATTTGAAAATCGTTCTCAGCACTCTTTGATCGTTCGCTTCGATTTCGATGTTTTTGGTTCGTTATTATTGAAAGGCGATAAATTAATTTTGAACAACAAAATATATTTTTGGGCATATTTGATAGGACGCTATAAAAATGCATAACAATGTGCTGAATGGAAATGAGAAACAAAACTCATTATAATGGATATAGCATAGAGATTGAATTGATTTCGGCGATATGAGGTAGTCAAATATTAAATTAACAACGTTCAATAAAGAAAGATTGAAAGTAAATAATTTTTATAACAGATTCTAATGGTATAAAATATCTAAGTATTAATTCGCATTTACTGAAACTTTAATTTCTCAATAATTCCGTAAGAATACGAGTTGAAATAAGAATAAGCTAACTTAAGAGGCAAAGAAAACAAATACTTAAATTACGTTTTAATAGAGGAATGTTTTGGTATTTAGTTTAATATTTCATAATCACAATAGATAGATTCACATAGTTATGGTTCGTATGATAATGGGATTCTTGGAAACTATTTAGATACGTCGTTCATGTGTTATTCCCACACACAATTTTGCATTAGTCATTGGCAATCAGACCCAAACTCGGTCTGTTCACTTTTCAGACTCTAATGATATCTGTTTCATTGGTGTTGACGTTTCCTTTCGTTACCCACCGACATTTTTTCCACTGAACCCGCAAAATTGATTATTTGCAGCAAATGTTGTTGATATTTCTATTTATTTCGAAATACTCATACATAAATAGTTGTTTTTATACCCGTTACTTATAAAAAATAAGTATAAGGGTATATTGTGTTCGTTGGAATGTGCGTAACAGACAGAAGGAGGCATCTCCGACCCCATAAAGTATATATATTCTTGATCAGCATCAATAGCCGAGTCGATATAGCCATGTGTGTCTGTCCGTCTGTCCGTCTGTCCGTCTGTCTGTCTGTGTGAGCGCCTAGATCTCAGAGACCATAAGAGATAGAGTAACCAAACTTTCACACGTAGATCAGAAATGCGTTGGAGCAGGTCAAGTTTGTTTCAAATTTTGGACCCGCCTCCTTCCACGCCCGTAATTCGCGAAAAACTGGTCATCCGTCTGTATAAGCACAAGGATCTCAGAGACTATAAGAGATAGAATAACCAAATTTGTCACACAGATTTCCATATACCTCACGCAGATCAAGTTTGTTTCAAAAAGCCACGCCCCCCTCCGCCCCCGCAAATCGCGAAAAACCACCTCACCCACAATTTTTCATATAATACGTATTTTTTGGTAATAACCGATATCTGTTATTATTATCTATTATCCCACTGATTCGCAACAAGATCGGACAAGTAGAACAGCAGTTATTGCGTGTCTAAGTTGTTGGATCAACAGGTTCCCCCTAGAGTATGCAATAGTTTTTGTATTGTTAAACCTTATTAGAATGCTTCAAATTCTCAAGTAATTCTGGCAACGCAAATATGACATTAGGATTGAATCGCTAATGTATTGAAATAAGTAACGGGTATCCTATGGTCGGGATCTCGACTATAGCCTTTCCCACTTGTTTTTTTATATTTTTATTAAATTTCGCAATGGACAACTATCAAATGATATGTAAAGTTCTGACCGCACACAGAGAGTGTTTTGTTTGGGGGTTATGGGAACAACACGGATTGGTTTCTATTTAGCCCCGGGGCAAATCAATATAGAAAGGGTCAAAACCCGAAACGTCAGAATGAATTGAAGCTTCGGATTGCGGTTGCTGCGTTCCACGAAAATGGGACTTATTTTTTGTCAAACATTCGAGTATGAATAAAAAGTTTTAATGAACTGTTTGGTCGGTTAGTTTGGTTGGTAAGTTGGTTGGTTAGATGGTTAGATGGTTGGTTGAATTGTTGGTGGTTTATTGGGTTGTTTGGTTCGGTTGATGTGTTGTGCTCAATTGATTTGTGGCCGCAGGCGTGTGAACGTGATTTTATTATCAAATATTTTATGCTGTTAGTTTTAGTAAATTAAATAAATCAACGGAGCAAATAGAGCAAACGATGACATGCATTATCCCCCAATCTCTTCTGCTTTGTTGTTGCTCTTATTATTATTATTTTTTCGTTGAAATGTCAACAAGAATATTTCAATTTATTTACTGATGAATCAACAGAAAAACAATTCGCAATGACATTTTTTTTTATTTTTTTCGTATTTCTGTTTCTCTTTTGTTTTCTCATTTGCTTATTTTTTGGGCTGCCCTTTGGTTCAGTTCAGTTCTCTCTCGTAAATATCTTTCGAGTGCATCCGCAACTACTTCAGATTACAGATTTCAGCATAACAATTTATTTTGATATGTATTTTTATGCAATTCCTCGACAATTTGTCGTCACTGCAACCGAAAGCACCCACCAAAAACAGTCAGAGCATCCTTCATTTCTCTTTTCCGAGGAATTTGCATCATAAATTGTCAGCAATGTCATAAAACATTTCTTTTCTCTTTTTTTTCGATTTTTTTTTTTCGCTTTTTTTGATTTTGTTTGTTTTTGTTATGGAATGTCATAATCGCTTTTTTTATTTAATAATATTCAATGTTTTGTTTTTACATATTTTTTTGCGCAATTTGTGCTGCAAAAAAAAATTAATAACTAAAGCGCAATTTATTTCGTCATCTTGCAAATTGAAGGAAGAGAGAATTTCTAATGACGTTCCGGAGTCGGGAAGACGCCGAAATTATCTGCTTAAAGCTTTTGAACTTCTGACAGCGAAATGCGACAAAATGTTGTTAGAGCACTTGGTAATCCAATAACATCCAGAGACAGCATTTTCAAGTTGTCTGTGTCTGCACACTGGTAATTGCATTTGCAAAGCTCTCAAGCTGCTTGCAGCTTTAACATAAGTGAGGTTATGTCGCGTTGTTTTCCCTTGGTGTTGCTCTTAAGCTCAACTCTTTATAACAAACCCATTCCAGAATATTCCTTGAGATGCTCTATTTATAATTAGGATTTTAATATCTTACATAGCTCGCAAGTTGTTTGCAGCTTTAACATAAGTGAGGTTATGTTGCGTTATTTTCCCTTATGTTGTTAAAGCTTATTCATTGCTTCAGTCACAAAATTAAACACAATCCATAATATTTACTTTTTATAAATCGGATTTTGTTATGTATTTTACTTAGCTCGCGAGTTGCTTGCAGTTTTAAAATAAGTGAGGTTATGTCGCGTTGTTTTCCCTAACGTAGCATATTCATAGCCCAATCAACCCATAATATTACTGAAGATTATCTATTCCCAAGTTGCACGCAGCTTTAACATCAGTGAGATATGTATAAAGGGAAAACCTTAAAGTTCACTAGCTAATATACCCATTCAGTGAATTTAATGGTGTCTGCAACACATCTGTACGCACTTTCATCCCCCTCTGCCCCCCCCCTTTTCGACTCCTTCAAGTGCAAGTTCCCTTTGTCGCCTTTGTTGGGGTTTCATTTCTCTAGCTGCATTTACAATATTTATTTGCTGTTTCTGTATGCTTCATCCCCCTCTTCCCCCTTGGAAACTTAACCCTTGAACGCACTTCAGAAATTGTTTTCTATGCATTGTTGCTGTGGCTTCCCTCCCTTTACTCCCCTTACTCTTAGTCACCCTACCATCGAAAGACTTTGCAGTTAAATTTATGTTTTTCCCTTGGCCATTATGGTCGAAATTGTTATAATTCAATAACAAAATTCCTTGGCTGGTGCCTTAACCGCACTCTTAACCTCACCCTCACCCTCACCCCCACACTCGTCATAGTCATCGTCATCGTCATTGCTTTGTTCTGATTTCCTTTTCATTGCCCTCCATCGTCCTCTTTCCTCCGTCCTCTGACGCAGAATGCGTTAAAATCAATTCAGAATTTATGCGCTTTGGCTTGTAATTTATTTTATGAATGTTTAATAATCTGTGCACTGGGTAAATTTATGACAATTGCATGTTAATTGCCT
The DNA here is from genome assembly GCA_951394115.2 of Drosophila phalerata. Lineage (NCBI taxonomy): Eukaryota > Metazoa > Arthropoda > Insecta > Diptera > Drosophilidae > Drosophila > Drosophila phalerata. Next base: position 5,049,007 of record OY729850.1, read on the forward strand.
ACTTGGCGCCGATATGTCAGTCAAACAGTCACTGGGGGGAGTGACTGGCGCCCAAGGGCAGGGGAGAAACTACGCCCATGGTAAGCTGTCGCTGAGGGACGTTTGACAGTGGGTTTTTCATTCTTCTGTTTACATTCAATTTCATAAGTGGCAATGCTGCTGAGAAAGTTGGAAAGGGGAAACTGCTGTCCATTGTTGACTGAGCGTCGAGCGGAGCTTTAATGCCTCCGTCGATACTACTCCCTATGTGGGAATCGGAGGGCGACAACAGTTGACATGCTGAGCACATTATTAGACGCCCTTTCAAGTTTACGATATCGATTCAAGCTCGTTCAGGCATTTCAAAATAAATAGCTTAGAGCTTTGAGTGGCGTCTGGGAATTGTATTCTTAAATGAAAGCCGATTAATGAGCACATATTGAGAGGCAATTACAAGTTCACAAGAAAGTGAAACCACACTTAAATTAACCCTAACATTCTACACTCCTAGAACTGCAAACTAGTCTGAACATTAATATAACTTTCACTGAGACTATTCATCACAATCTATCTTCTAAGAACTGCATTTCAGCCTTGACCTCAGCTTTCGCTCAGATAAAGAACCCTAAATCATTCATCATAATCTATATTCCAGGAACTGCATATCAGCCTTGACTTTAGCTGGATTATGGCACAGTTTATAACCAAAACAGTGGGTTAGACTTGGTCAGAGCTTGAAAATCGCAGCATAAATCGCAATGACAACTCTGGTCTGTTTAGTTTCTCTTTGCTCGTGTCTCGTGTCTCGTGTCTCGCTCTTCTTCTTGCCTGGCAGCTCTTCATCATCTTCAGTGACACTTGTTTGTCTAAACGCTGTCGCGTGTCGACCTTAGGGGACCAACAGAGACCCCGAGAGAGACCCCTCAGCTATACGACCTCGTGATCTCCTCTTCAACTTGGCTGCAAGATACAACAACAAGCACACAACCACAAACACAACAAGAACCACAACAACATGCACGTTAGCTTGAAACTTTCAGATGATTTATGAAACTCTACACATCATAAGCGAATGCGTTTATCATTTTTTACTCTCTTGCCGAAGCTGGAAAAATCTTGGAACTGGCGACGTTGACAAATGACAAAAAACAGCGTCGCGTCCATTTATGCTCCTCTCAGCTCTCAGCTCTCAGTTCTTAATTCTCAGTCGGGAGCCAAGCTGCTCTTAATTTTATCCAGCACGCGCATCCGGCCACTGTACTACTGTACTAGGCCATGATGGTAAGCCTGGCCAGAGTCAAAGACGGAGTCGGAGTCGGAGTCTGAGTCATTAAATATGCAATAGATTCGCTTTTTGTACTCGCTTTTGCAAACTTTTAAAGCGTCACAAATCGCATAAATTATTCTGTTAACAACTTGTGTCAACATGATCATTAGCAACACATTCATGCAACTACAAGAACAATTCCTCAGGATTGTGATATGATACCACAACTCAAATGGAACTTTTCTATTAGCCATTGGGAATTGCTAAAACAAACATGTGTATGACAATGCCTTAACATTTGCAATTTTAATGGATTACTTAAAGTTTAAAAATTTTTAGTTGAATCATTGAATGAATCAGTTCATTGAACCAACTCTGGTCATAGACCTAATAGGTACTCTTATACTTATGTCCCGGTCGATGAGTTATTCGAATATTCATAGACCTACCACTACCAATTACAATTATGACCACGTTGAGGAGTTCCAGACGCCGGCAGGCACTGCGGAAGTCCTAACACATAAAACACAACATCAAACAACCACAACAAAGTATCTTTTCCAGTTATTTGCAGTCGTTGAAATCGTTGAAGTGGTTGAAGTAGTCATCGTCTAAGCGCCTTTGCAAACATTTATATACTCTTGCTAAAGGTATTTTCATTTAATCATCAAGCTGAAAACTTGGTAAGAATTAATGGTCAGATTGTGTAAGATACTAATATTCTTTGAAATTTAGTATAAATCAAACAACTATGGCTTATGGCAATTATACTAAATTTGAAGTTGGGGAAAAACTTGTTTATAACTTGCATAAAAATTAAATTTCTGTTTAACAAATTTTATTGACGAAGTAAAAAATAAATGTTTAATTCTGACTTTAAAATAAAATTTCGATCTTGAACATTATTTTACAATTAAATTAAAATAATTACAAGGAATCAATTTTTATATAATCTTAAAGAGTATATACATTTCGATAACTGATTAAATTAACTATTTCAGCGAAGCTTGTTTATGATTAGAATGCAACCGTGGAATAAATCAACTTACAGTGGGCATGATTCATACTATTTTTATCGGGTTTGCTTAATCGCGCATAATATAGGTACGCACTTCCTTGAAGACTGTGTCTGAGTGAAAGGAAACCAATTGGGGGTATCCACAATGCCAGTACAATACAATGCTGAATACAATACACAATAATACAAAAAAACAAGCGAGAAAAAAAGCGATGATTTTTCAAGCGCCAAACAGCGTACATGCGACGCCTAATTGGATTTCTTTTTTTTTTTTTGCCGAGTGTCGAGTCGAGTCGAGTCGAGTCGAGTGTGGACTACGGAGTGGTCAGCATATGGAGTGTATGGGTGTAGGTTGTGGCACCAGCAGGAGGCGATACTAAACAATAAATGTGGCACGAATGTGCAGACACACAGAACCCATTCAATGGCTCTCCAGGTACTCACTGTATGCTTTTGTTCCGTTTGCCGTCGTCGTCGTCGTCGTTGTCGTCATCACAGTCGCCGCATAAAGTGAAATTGTGCGTAAAATTCGTTGGTCACGTTTCCACGTCTGTTGACAATTGTTTTTGCCCTGAATGAGGCATGCAACGTTTGCGCTGTTTGCAGCCATTAAACGCGTGTGCAGGTCTAGGTCCGGTCTCAGTCGCAGTTCCAGGTTCAGGTCCAGTTTCAGGGTCCATATTGCACATCCTCATACTCACTGCAGTTTTGACTGCAGTTCGTGTCGTTTTCATCGCTCGAAAAAGTGCTGCTAATCTTTTGTTTAGGCCAGACATGTGGCAGATACACAGGAACACAAGGGACACACAGACAGAGACAGAGAGAGAGAGAAGAGGGAGACGGGAAACACTCGGTGAGGTCCACTGTGCGCTTCCCTCAATTAGGCACAACATTTTTGCTGTCCGAGTGTCAGTTTCGATCATATCGCTAAGCCAAATTGCATTGGCGACAGTTCCCGGACAGTAAGTCCAATGGACACACCTTTGTCTGTGTTATTATTGGCAGGGATTTGGACTCATTAGGCGCATCGAATGACGCATTCATGTTTGATTTTCTTTCCAGCTCGCATTTCTCTCAATGCAGCATTTAACGAGCTGTCCATGTTGCGGTTTCTGTTTCGACTTTTGAGTTGACTACAATGGCAAATCAATGGGTTGGAAGTGCTTGTTGAACGACTGATGAATAGAAAAGAACAGGAAATCAATCCAGAACCAACATCGGTTTCGATATCGGTACGTTCCGATACAAGAACTTACATTTGTGAATGGTTTGATATAAGCAGTTGATTAGAAGTTAAAAATTGAGAATATTAATTTGAAATTTAAAAAAAAAACCAAGGGGGATTTCTTTGGAAAAAAAATTTCAAAAAATTTCACAAAAACTGAATGCAGACTGAATTTAGACTAAACCATGAATAAAATGGAATTCCGCTTGAAAATCGGATAAGTTTTGACAAAGTTATGACAGTTTAAAGTTGGTCATACTTTGATATGAAATACTATACATAGAGAAAATAAAAAATTTCCAAAGAATTAAGCGTTTAATTTTAAAGGAAAAGTGGTTCCTTTCTCTAAAGGATCTATGCAAAAAAAGGAATCGATAAATGTTGAAGAGTTTCGGAAAATTCTTGCGATCGACTTAAATTCCATTCAGCGATGTGAAATGTCAGCATGCCGACCTGTGGAAACTACAGCATACTACTATATTTTAGCATAAAATCAGTAAGCGGTCCTCAAACAGCGAGGGGAGAACTGAAGAGGGCCCAGTACCAAGTACTGAGTATACTTAGCCAACAGCAAAGAAAAAAAAAAAAAAAGGACTTAGTGAAGGTAAGTACATTGGTTGCTTGGTTGGTTTGCTCGCTTCGATGGATTGGTGGGCAACCAGGGATGGAGGATGGAGGCTGGAGGGTGCAAAGGGTTTAACAAAACAGGAAAATATTGTAATACAAGTGAAATGCTTAACGGTACAAAGACAAAGGGCCAACACTGTAGTAAACGAGAGTTATGAAATTGTTATTGAAGCTGCTTCCAGCTCCTAGGAGAGGAGACAGCTGAGTGCGGTGAGAAGGGGGGGTAAAATTGGGGGGTAGGTTCGAAGGCCTGGGGTCTTAAACTGAGGTAATGGCAACTGAAGTACGTTTCAAGTTCCAGCAGGCAGAAACATTTGCAAAACTGAAGAAGCGTGCTTGAGTAGAGAGTGCTCAACTTATAGATGACCTGTAATGGATAAATAGATATTGTCAAATCTAGACGGCTGAAACTATTTAGCTTAAAAGATGACTTCCTCTGTCTCTTACATATATTTCCACAAAATGTTAATACCCCTTTTCTTATGCTAAACAGGGTATGACTGTCCGAAAGAGGTCGATTGGTTGGCGCCTGTTAGATGTTCGAAGCTTATAAAGGATTACGTTGCCTGGATGCGCTGCAACAACAACAACAACATAAACGACAACAACAACAAACTTAAGAGGAACAGTTATAAATCCAACATTTTGCAGCTTTTGTTTAAGTTCAGAGTACCTACGATGTGATATTGAATGTCCTATTAGCCGACTGCTCCTTATTTTCATTTTCATTTTGAACTTATCCTGTTGCAGGTCCTGAAATGCAAAAATTATTGCACAATGTTTTTATGACAAGCCAAATATTTGTTCAACGTTATTTCATTTGCTTTCTGACTCGAATATGGTTTATTTTTTCCCCCTTTTTCTCTCATTTTCCGCTTTCCACTTTCTGTTTTTCGCATATTTGCGAGATTGTTCGCAATAAATGTGTTGAATCAGTTGTTGCACTCGATTCTGTTTACTTTTCGATGCCATTCCGATGTCATGGTGATTTTAAGGCCTTTGAGTAAAACCGAAAAATCCGTGCAATTAATACCCTTTTATAGACTGTAAATAAAACGTATCGAATTAAAATGATATAAAAGAGGAACAGCTGCAAAAATTAAGAATAAATTAAATTTAGCTAATCCATTCAGTTAATGATATAGTCAATTATAATAATTCAATCTAGGAAATGTCAATAAAAATAGCCATAATGATCTTATACCATGGTCTAAAGGCTTTGGGTCGAGATACATGTTGTTATAGCTGTAAGATGTTCTCGTAATACAGCTACACGTTACTTGTCATACGTTAAGTCCATCTGGAGTGTCCTTGTCTTAAGCCTTAGCTCGGTTGTTGGTAAGTCCATCGAGACAGCAGGCAGGACAAACAATCTCGAAGTGTCCACCCTTTAAACCCGCCCCAACAAGAAGCAAAATATTTGTATTTAATAAAGCCAGGGTAAGTGGAAGCATTGGGTCGCTTGACTTTGCATACGACTTGTGGAATTTAATGTATCCTACGGCATGGGGACAACAGCCAACAACGAAAAAATCCTTAACAAAAAAAAAAAAAAAAAAAAACACAACAGCGACAACGTGAACGAGCAAATAAAAAACTGAGCAAATGCAAAACATAAAAAAATACAATAAAATTCGAACATGAAAAGCCTATTTAAAATGCTGACATACGAAATGCGAACGAACGAATGAACTGAGCCGCTCGACACTTGAGGGCGCCACAGTGCAACAGCGTGCACAGGGAGAAAAAGCCGAGCAGGAGAGCAGGGGAACAGAAGAGAATGAGAAAAAGGCAACTGAGCGAATTACCATAAAATGAAAAACAAAAGGCGCGACTCGAGCCAGGGCAACCAAACAATAAACAGGGCTGCCAAATATATGCCGTTGCAGCAACCATCCCCCCCGCTACATCCCTTATCCGGTATTCCTGCCCCACTCCAAGCAATGCGATTGCGAAAATATGAAAATTGAGTGAAAATATGTAAATGTAATGAAATATTGTTTTCGCTGGCAGAGCGCAAAGGACACAAAAACAACAACAATAACAAGGGGAAGTAGAAGAAGAAAAAGAAGAGTGTAGAGACGACTTCGCATATGACGTCAAGGATTTACTTAGTTACTCAGTCCCCAAATGCCCACTTCACACTTGTCAGAACCTACTAAATTTATGCGTAACAAGTCGCTGCTCCATTTATCATCTCTCTCTCTTTCTATTTCTCGTTCTCTCTTTCGCTCGCTCTCTTTGTCTCTTTTTGACTGTGATTTTCACTCTCGCTTTTGGCATACGTCTGACTGTCGAACTGACGGACTGACAAACGGATCCAAAGTATTGAAGCCGTTCTTGCTGTTATTTAAATTATGAAAATTATTCAAACCACAAATGGAATCATCATCATCAGTTATAACTCCCTTTCCCAACAGACGTAATACACGCACTTAACTACACTGAAGTGAAGCTGAAGGGATTTCGAAAGAGCCGCAGTTTCCTTCACATTCAAACAGACAGATAAACTGACAGACAGACAGACAGACAGTCAGACCTACGGATTGAGAGGGTAGAAATATCCACAGCGAACCGGCAATAAAAGAGAAAAGCTCATTTATGTGAATAATGTGAACAGATTTTATGACAGACATTGAAATTCAATAGAATGCTCATCTATATGCATACATTTATATACCCTATATTTCATTATGATCACACCTAAAATAAATACAGATTATTTCGATTATACCTTAAGCATGTTTGCTGAAATTCTACTTATGAGTACTAAACTATCTTAAAGTTGAGTTATTATGAGTTACAACATCTGCCTATAAGATTTACATACTTTAGATACAATATCTACAAGAATGTAGAATTTGCTGCAAAAATTAAAAAAGTCTCAAGCGGAATAATTAAGATAATTATACTATGTATGTCATTTGAACTTTCAATTGATTTGACAATCGCATTTGTGTAGAATTTTGCTTGGTCTCTCTAATTAAATAATCGCTCTGACAATATTGCACACAAGCAAAGATATTCAATCTAAACTGCAGTGCAGAGCTGTCAGTTAACATGAAATGCACAAATTATAACCACTTAAAATTGGAAAGCACTCAAAATGTGGGCAACATAGAGTGGAGAGTAGGAAAGAGAGAACAGAGAGCAGAGATTAGAGATTTGAGAAGAGTCCTGGATAAATAAATGAAATGAGCCACAATTCCAAATGTCATTAATAAATCCCAGGCAAGCTGATTTGCTGCTTGTGTTTTGGGCAAATGTTAAACAAATGACATGAAACAACAACATTTGCCCAAAATGTTACCACACACATGAAAAATTCTCCAAGTATTTGTATGACAGCAACTGGCAGCTGCATATGTAGATACAAAGATACACAGATACAGAGACACTGATAGGTAGATAGATGCACAGATATTTACTGCTAATGAGTTAATTCAATTAAGAAAACCACACATCAAGTCTGAGGAGGGAAAGTCTATCGTGATCCCAGCAGTATTTGAATTGCGATTTGACAGTTTTCAATTAGTCAAAGTGTCATTAGGTCACGATGAAATGCTGTCCACCAGGTAGACACACAATACTCTATCCAAAGATACTGATACTCAAACTGAGCTCAAAGTTGACCATCACCCACTGTGCAGATCTACGTGAGTTGTTTGCCAATGCAACGAATTGTGAGTGCGATGTAATTGATGAATTCCAAACAGATATGATGTAAGTGAGGGATAGAAAATGAGTGAAAAACTGTCACGAAACTGACTTCGGTTATTTTTGGATAATTCCGTAAATTCGAGCATTCCAAATTCAATTAACCATTAACAGGATTGTGAAATAAATAAAATAGCAATCGAATAAATGCTCAGCTATTGCAGTTTTCCAAAGTCGAGTCTCTACTGTCAGGCAAACACATCCGTAAATAATTCATTAGCTTCGGGTACAACCCCTCGATTGTCCTTTGACCTAAAATTGGCTGAGAAGGACATTAAAATCGAAACGACATTGCTAATTTAATGAGTTCTCTACTCCCTGAACGTTTTGAACTTTGGCCCAAAGCTAAAATAAACACTCGAGCGTTAATGTACGAGATATTTAATTTATACATGGACTTACATCAACATCATGGCCAACATCCGAGTATGAGCCGTAGTTTGAAGGCTGAGTGAGTGCTTTAATGGTTCAGGGCCTGATGAGCCACTGAGGTGGCAAGTCGAAAGTGGCAAGGAGCAAATTTCCAGACGCGTTGTGATGTCCACGTTGCCAACGGCGGCTAATAAAAATCAAATATGGGACGATGGACGATGGACGATGTTCCATCTGCTGTTCAGTTGAGTGGCAACGCTTTTGAATTAGAGCCTGTCAGTTGTGTGTCTATCTGACGAGTCCACATCAGACCAGGTAACGACAAGGACTTGGAAATGGCCAGCAGTGTCTAGAGACTGCCATCTTCCATCTTTCCAGCCAGCTTTCTACTCTCTGGCCCTTGGCACGTGGCGATAAAGAAGACATTCATGGCACTTTGTTCGAACATTAAGTGGATTTAATGTAAAGTTTATGTTTTCCTTAGGTTACGTGGTCGATTTCCGTTTTATTACCTTAATTAAAAGATTGGCTCGGCACTCGATACTCGGTACTCGGTACTCGGTACTCTGGGTACTCTCGGTTACATTGGCAACGTTAGTATAATCAACGATATTTATGGCTATTTGAAATATTTATTTGGCTTCTTACCATTTTACGGTCGACCTCTCAAGAGCCCTAAGCGGAAAAGAGAAACACAGTTTTATGACCACCTCTTGAAAATGTGCACAAAAATTAAAATCGCATAAATTGAACGGTTTTAATGGCACCTTGACATACCACATACATATATTATATATATACCATATATGTATATATGATTAGCTCTATAAAAACACAGATCACAATTTAAATTGGTAAAGAAAGCAAAGAGTAAGGTTAGATTTTGATTTGATAGTGTTATCAGCCATAGATATTACCTAACAAGGCATATAAAAATCAAAGCCATATTAGTATCTGATAATATTAACAAATCCAAACAACTTTTGACACCTCAATCTAACAGCTGGTGGTTGGGTGGGTGTTTATTGCCTATCACCACGCATTGTTGTGCATTTTCGGATTGGGATTGAGATTGGGATTGGTGTAAAGTTCCGTCTTATAGAGAGATCAGCCATAAATACGGTCATAAATCGACCACGCAATTTGCACACCTTACACTCTCGAATACATCATCAACTGTTGATGCTGCAGCAGCTTGTTGCGGCTTATCGGGCAGATAAAAAATAAGACAACAACAGCGACGATAACAACGACTTTCAGTTTTCACGGCAATGTCTCTTTGGGTCAGGTTAATCGGTTGCATTAGCCGACAAAGCGCTGAGCATAAAACGACTTAGCTCTGACTTTCAGAATTCCAATTGTGCGCGAGTTTTCTTACTGGGAAGATAATATCATAAAGTGGAATAAATAAATAAATAAAAGCTGATAATGTAACACCAAAGTTGCCACAAAGAATGGACCATTATTTACTGACCAAGCTGGCCTTTGAGATAGTTAAACTAAGCTCAGCAAAATGATAAAGATCATAAGATCAAATAAAGCTAAGCATTAATTCCACATAAAATTCAGAGGATTATCAATGGGCAACACAATGAATCGCTTACCTAGGGGATTATCAATTTGAGGTGCTACAATAAATGCTAGCATATTATATTTAAAGTCCCATCTCTTTTATCAGAACTCTCTCAACTCTTAAACGACAAAGTCAGTAGAGATACATAGATACATATATGCATGTGTGTGTGTGTACTTGAATTGTTTTCATTGGACAGAATATTTATTTATATTGTTCATATGACGAAATTACTCAAAGCTTCTGCACTTTTCACTCAGCGTACGTTTGTAAATTTAAATAAATAATCAAATAAAAGGTAAACAAAATGTTTTCTTTGTGAGCAGCAGCTTTTTTCTCTCCTTCTTGATTTCTTCACAAATCCACTTGCAACTACAACATGTATTGTTGTTGTCGTTTCCATTGTTGCTGTTGTTGTTTTAGTTATTGTTGTCATTGCGGGTATGAAACGCATTTTACAACTTCTCTTGAGATCCGGCAGAGCAGAGCTTGACAACCCACTTATGGAGCAGCTACCAAGGTAAATGCAAACATGAGGTAGCTAACAAGAAAGAGAGCAAAATAACATGTCACTGCAAAGCCGAATCTCAAATACCCTGAAGAAGCAAGGTTATCAGAATATTGTGCAAGTAAGGAAATCAAGGAAAAATTTACTATGATGGAAATAGTTTGAATTTGATGCAGAATCAATATAGAGGCCAAATAATGAAAAAATTTATTTTCCTCATGGAAATCGGTTGAGTTTTGACAAAGTTATGACAGTTCAAAGTTTTCGAAAAAATGTTAAGGGGTTGGTATACAAATGATCAAAATTTAAATGCAGAATCAAGTTAGAGGCAAAATAATAATAAAATTGGTATTCTGCAAGGAAATCGGTCAAGATTCGACAAAGTTATGACTGCTTGAAAGTTGGATTAATTTTAAAAGAATACCATTTATAATTTCATCATGCTGTAGAGTTGCTCGAGTAGAGTTTTAGTAACTGGATTTCCAGATATTATAGGGCATTTAAAAACAAACGCTGGCGGAAACAGAGTTACCAAAAGGCTTTTGGGAGCTGAAGCAGCCGTTCAAGTGTTGTAGGGTTTGGGGGCAGGGTAGCTGGAAGGGAAGGGGAAACTGCTGCTGCTTCTGTTGCGACTTTAATGCAAACAAAGAAGGTTAACTGTGAAGCGAGAGGGAGAGGGAGAGAGTGGAGCACAGAGAGCGAAAGAGGAATAGAAGACAGGGGAGTGTGAACGGTACAACTTGCTTTATACTTAGTAGAGTGAGGCCTTTCACTCGACAGCGGTAGGTTCTCATTTCCCTACATCGTCTCCGTCTCCGTCTCCGTCGTCTTCTTCTTCTTCGTCATTGCCATCACCATCACCACCATCGTCACTTAATTGCGTAGGTTGGTAGCTGTGGAGATGCAGTGCTTCAGCAGCTACTTCACTCTGGGTACTCAACGGTTCCCCGGCCAGAGCCCTTCCCAAACCCTACACCTACCCCATTGTCACTCCTCCCTTCTCCCTCCTCCCTTACCGTATTCACAGTTCATCTTTGCTTCGCACACCTTTTTGTGGCTGTGTGAGTGTGTGTGCTTACATTTTTACTAATTTACAACAATTTTCGTTGTACTTGAATACAAAATGCAACACTGCACCCCACACCCCCTTGACAGTCCTTGGCCGTCAGTTTTCATACGCCCCGTGTGCTACTTTATGCGAGTGTGCGGGCATTAAGAAAAAGCAAAATGTGTGTTGATGCACCTGCAACTGCAGCGGGGGAGGCTGAGGCTGAGGCAGAGGCAGAGGCAGAAGCCCAAAAAATAACAAGATGATGCTCAGCAGCAGCAGTAAGACCAACAATAACAACTGCCACAACAACAACAACAATGGGTAGTAACAACAACAATAACAGCCGCAGCATTAACAGCAAAATATTTAAATGAGGTTAAGTTAGTGTAACAACTATTTAGACCTTATACCCACTGCTGTCGCCCTCTCTCTCTCTCTCTCTCTCTCTCTCTCTCTTTATCTTGTTGTGTCTGTCTGTCTTTCTTTTATTCTGCCTTGCATTTATTCCTTCTGCTTTCTTAACTTACTTGTTCTTTTACTTTTTGCCTTGCAGTTCTTCTGAGATTGCACAAAACTTCCAAAATTTATGCAGCTGCTGAATTAGTGTGTGTGTGGGTGTGTGGGTGTATAGGTATATGTGTGGGTGTCTGTTGGAGGGTTACATTCTTCAGGCGAATGCTAATTGGGTCAAGCACTCCAACAGTTGACAAAGAAACCTGTTACACCTGCAAAAGTTTCCCTTAGTTAGACAAGAATTTATTTGTGTGTTTAACTGTGTGTGTGTGTGTGGGTGTGTGTGTGTGTATGGGAGGGAAAATAGTTTTAAGAGATACAATGGCGAACTAAAGGAATAAGTATGCATTAAAGTGGAGAGTATATACATATATATATATATATACTATATACATCCGATGGCAAAAGTTCAAGGGCATATTTTCAAAATTACCCTTGCAGCACTGGAGATAGACAGGGGACTAATAAAAATAGAAATAAGCTCGATTTTATTTAAATTTCTCTCTCTTAATATCTCGTAATAAATTAAAGCTTCAAGTTATTTGGATTGACCTAAAACAAATATATTTGCCATCACTCGAAACAACTGCATAAACAAAATTATGTAAATTGAGTAATAAGTAAATCGATTTTAATTATGAAATTAATATTATTGTGTATTTAACTGTGATTGTGACTAGTGCATTAAATATAAGCTGAACTTCTAGTGCAAGTTTGTTAATTATAAAGAATAATCACAAAATAAAATAATAAAATAGCTAAAATTTTGATATTCAATAAATTTTAAATTAAAATAAATCCTCTAGAAATAATATCGCTCATTCGCATATCGAGAAAAAAAAACGGTAATCGATGCGAGCATTTTAAATTGAATTGCAGTAAATTGTTTAATAATTTGTTAAATGGCCAATTGAAAGGCGCTTAAGGTATTCAGGGCCCAAAAAGAATGCAGAATGAAACTTAATCAAGTTAAAATTGTATTTAATTTAAGTGATTGAAGTGTATTGACAGGAGCAACGCATCGCTGGAAAATTCCATGAGTGTCAGATGAATTAAATTTAATAATATTCAATATTCTACAAGTACTTGCTCTTGTATGTAAGTATGTATAATATATGTATGTGAAGTCTAGCTACTTTTTTTTTATGATTATCACCATAACTGAAGGCCTGTCCATAGTATAGGTGTGTGTGTGTGTGTGTGTGTGATGTGGCAGTGCAAATAAAATACAAAATAAATAAACAAGCAACTCGAGCAAACACACACACACACACATACACAAATACACACATAATAAATGCGTGGTTTCATTATTAATAACAAGTATCTGTATCTGCATTTGTATCTTTACATATATGTAGATGTATCTGTTTCTGTTTCTGTAGCAATATCATTTCTGGGTATCCGTATGTTTGTTTATTTAGTCGTGTTTCACACCCCCCTCCCTTCCCTTCCCCTCCTGTCAAAGGCCCTGCAGCTCGTGCAGAGATAAAATGTCAAAGTCTCAAGCGAAATCAACAAGCACATATCCTGCGGATATTTTGCTCAACATTTTGTCAGTTCTCAGTGGCAACGTTGTCACTCACTAACACACACACAACACACACACACACACACACACACATACTCACTTCTCTGTGCTCATAATGTTGGTGCAAACAAGTGAGACTCTGAATAATGAATTGCAATTAGCGCAATTACAACAGATTGTCACAAATATATAAAACGAGTATACAACTACCTGCATTTTCCCCTCTCTTGCCGCTCTCTCTCTCTCTCTTTGCCTCTCCCGATAGTTTTGCTGCACGTGCATGCAGTCATTTTATTTTAGCTAACGTTATAATTTGAATAATTCAACAACTGGACGGACGGACGGAAAATAAACCCCCCTTCAAATCTACAGCAGCTGACGACTAACTTAGCATATAACAATTTGGTTCTAGGCCACATCTGCTCAACACTCACACAAATAACCAGCCCAACCCTAAAGCTAAACTTCATCCCCATCCTCATTCTCATTCTCCAATCCCAATTCTCTCAATTCCAATCCCTTTTCACAATCTCCCCTTTCTCCCCAAATGCGACACGAGACAATTCTGTAATGCACAGTGGGCAGTTGGGAGTCAGTTCACCATTATTTGGTCTACGATCTGGTCTGGTCGTCTGGTCTGGTCGGTTCTGGTCTCCCTTCCATTGTTTATGAGCGTATCGAATTTTTGGGGTTACTTGTGGTTCCGCTGGGAACATAAATATTTATCCAGCGATAAAAGAATTTGGGTTATTTTCGTGGTATATAAATAGCACAATTTAACTTGGTTAACCTAAGCCAGTTCAAATGACGAAGGGAACCCGGGAAGGCCATTGAATATTTAAGTATAGAGTGCAAATGTCAAAGGAGCTATAAAATGGGGAGAAAGAGATATGTTTATAAGCCAAAATTCCTAGATACGACGGTAACGGATATAAGCAAACGACTAGGGTTACTACAAAAAAAAAAAGGGTTACTGATTCATAATTAAACATAGCTGAGTAAACTATTTATATAATAAGCGTTTTAAGTAGATTAACAAATATTAGCAGGAAGGTATGAAACACAAATATTAATATAATTAAATTGAAACTACTTATATTTATGTCTTTCTCAGAATTAAATAGCAGCAATCTCAATCTATAACATTCTCAGAACTGAATAGATACTATAAAATTAAACTTACGCTTCTAAGAATTGAATATAAAATGTGCTTAGGAATACAATCTATTTATCTGTTTTATAACTTAATAGGAAATTTTGTAGTTTCCTAATAAATTGAATTATTTGATTATGAATTTTAAATTAAATCTTATAGTCAGTATCAGACAGAATTTCTATACAATTTTAAGAAACCTAATTTATAAAATTGCAATATTGTTAAGTTTTGTCAAACTATTTTCATATCAATTTATTTAGCATTCCACAGTGCTGAAATTGCCACTGACTCGCTGTGAAATAAAGTGTGGAGTGTTGTAGCCTGCGGCATTTACCACAGAACAATGAAAATTACAGAGATGATGATGACGATGAACAACAACAACAACCACAACAACGGTGCCCACGTATTAGCCACACAGGTGAGTTGGTGCCATCCTCCTCTCTCCTCTCTCCTCTCCTTCCTCTCCTACCGTGTACCCCTCAGGTTAGTCGCATGACTGTTCGTCGGTCGTTTCTGCTCTTGTGTCAATATTGACGCAGACCATATCTTTTATGACATATTTTTTTGGCTACTGTCAGCTCTGGCAGTTGTCGGGTTTGTTTGCATCCTCGCTTACCCGTTTGACAATTTCATTTTTTGACTCTTTGCTAACAATTTGATAGCGAGGGGAAGTTTGTATGTTGATGCTTATTTCATATATACAGATGTGTATAGGGGAGTGCAAGAGTCAGTATGGCAAGTGCACACGTGGCTGAAAAACAAATCCAAATCTCTAACTTGGAACATGGCTGAACTTTGCTTTGGCTCTTGCTTTGATGTCTCACTTATTGTATCTGGGTTACTGGGTAATGCAGTATGAATTTTGTGCCGAAAGAAAGAGCTCAGTTCAGTTCGTGACTTGTTGTGGGAAATGAAGAGGGGTACGGAGGGGAGAACCAACGTCAGTTTGTCCCCAGTTCAATCACATTTGCATTATGGCCCCGTAAACAAGCAACTTGACAGGTTGTCTACATTTTTGGGTGGCACTTCTGGTTGACAACTGATGGAGGCACACAAGCTACACAAACTGCATTGGAAATGGTCAAGAAAATAAATCTGATAGGAGAGACAACGAATAGCGAATGCCTTTGGTATAAAGAATTCATATTTATTTGAAACAGAATAATATAAAATTAATAATATAATTACTACCTAACAACTCGGACTCGGAAAAAGAAAACTTTACTTATTCTGTAGATATTTAAAAGGAAAATGAAAGGAATAAGTATTAAAAAAAAAAATAGTATTGTTAAAAGATCAGAATAATTTTTTTATGGAATCTAACAACTATGTGTACAAGAATTCGTATTTGGCTTAAATCTGTGATGATTAAAATATTCAACGATTCATCAGTCAAATATGAACATTCAAAAGATAGATAATCATAATTATTAGGATTATAATCCTATTAAAAACATTTAAAATAATAAGTATTTTATGTTTATAAATTACTATTAATTTAGTAATATATAAGATACTGATCAGTCTATGAGTAAGTAAGTATTTCGTGTTTATGAGAAATTATTTAAATTATTTATTTTACAATATACAAATTATTAATTTTTTTGTGTGTGTTTCCTTCTAAATATTTTTACAAACGTCTTCTGTAGTTCATGGTATCCAATTAAAGAGTGCACCAATAAAATTTGAAAATCTAATACCATAAATTAGACGATTCGCCCAGTTTCGAATAGACGGGTGCAATGTGCGTCTGAAGGCGTTAGAAATGGCGGTGGGGAAAAGTGAGGGGAAGTGAGGCGGGAACTTTATACTCATAGCACACACAGACGGACAAACGGACAGACGGACAGACGAGCAGGCGATTTTCTTGGAAGCACGAGAAGAGGTTTCACACATCAGCTCCGGGGACGAGTGTCAACTGTCAGTGGCTGGACTTAAGTGGCCATAAAGTAGGCACATCACGTGGTGGTGTGCCACCGACAGTTGCAGGTGTTGGCCGCTAGGTGTCGCTCTGACAGTTTGGCAGCCAATGCGCGCCATGGAATCTTAAATGACTCAGCGACGCGTCGTCATGCGAATGGCAATCAAATGAAAAAGGATCAACCATCATGCATGAGAGTATTTAATTACCGAAACGAGTGGAAATCGAAGTCGGAATTGGAGATGGAATTGGAATTATGCAGTGAACCAAGGTCTGCAACTTGAGCGGATTTGAGGCGACTTGGCTGAACTTGCTGCTTACTTCCGCAAGGGAATCTTCGCAAGTGGCGATCAATTTGCATGTACAAATTGAACAGCAGCCAAGACCTACACCGCAGAAAGCTGACAACAACAACAACAACAAGAGGAACAACCACTGACAATTGACGACTAACGACTGACAATTGAAACCCTAGAAGTTGGCAACCATGAGCAATTTCTCAATTTGCGGTAGAGCCAGCGATCACCTGACGATCTACCCGACTCTTCTTCTCTCTCCCTCTCTTTTTCTCTTACTCTATCTGTCTCTTTCTTGTGCTGCCCCTCGACTCACGTATCGCATTTCAATGACTCGACCACATTCCGCGCTTTGCAGGGTTTCCACAGCTACAAAGATACAAAGATACATCTAGATTTCCACTTCACATTGCTCTTGTGGCACGCACTGTGCCCCAAATGATTGCTGTGGTCAACTTATTTAAGTGGGCGCCCCTTTCTTTTGACCAGAGTCTTGTAATCTGATATGAGTTTAGCTTAAAACTCAATTAATTTGAGACTGACTAACATTTGACATAATAAGTGTTTCCCTTTAACGTTTCCGGTGCCTTGGCAGCATTTGCCGACAAAGCAACAACATCGACCAAAACAACAACAGCAACAACAACAACAATTTGAATGCAGCACGTCGCACACTCTGCTATCTTGTCAATAAATCTCAATATCAAAATATGCAATATGACCACCCGTATGAACCAGACAATAGTTCACCAGATGGAAATAACTAAAAATGCAAATAACTGCACGAATGCCAAATGCGACGAGTTGAGTTCTTTGTGCGAGTATCTGTGTGTATCTGTGAGATACGCGCATAAATCTACAATAGTGCCACGCCCCCTCTCCACATATATATACACACACATATTCCCGCATTGAAAGCCTAGTTGGATTCGTTTTTGTTTTGTATTGTTTTGTTGTCTTGTATGTTTCGGAGCGGTTCTTTCATTAAACGCGGCGCATGCAAACAATGAACCGTGTTGACAGGTTTCGTTTTTCCAACTCTCGTTTGATTGATTTAACCTGAATCGACTGACAGGTACCAGAGCATTTTGGCATGCCCATGTCACGAGATACGAGATACAAGATACTTGTATAGTACACAGCATACTTAAGATATGGATATATTCAAACTCATACTCGTACTTATGCTAAACACAGTCCAACTATCTGGGCGGTACCAGCGATGTCTACTTCCATTTTAGCAACTCAAAACTGTCGATCACAGAGTATGCGACAACTGTGGAGATACACAACTCACAGATACACATACATATTCATATCGTATATCTATGATTTCAAAGGAATATTTGTATATGCATTTCTGTTTAATTTAACTTGGAATTTGCACAGGTGAAATGGGGAAGAATGGAAATAAAAAAAGAGTCTATAACTCATTATCGGTATGTTCTATAACAAATGGAACCTCCACACATTAAATTCTTAGCAAGTTTCATTAAAATCAGAGCATATTATCATATGACAAGCATAAGAATGATCGAAGATCTCTCCTTTTCTGTCTACATGTAATCTACTCTACAATTATTTTTTTTTATAGCATTTTCTAAAAGAAATCCATTGGCGATTTACCGCTATATTCTTTTGTTTAATCCAAAAAAAAGCATGATATGCGTGCAGTTTCAAACAGTAGATGTGAATAATTGTGTTGGACAGCGACCGCTACATGATGACGATGACGAGAGTTGGCCCAAAGAGTTGGCAACAAAGACATGTATTTCCTTTGGCCAAATGCCGAAGACAATTGACGAGACGAGACGAGAAGACTGTCTATAGTTTGAAGCTGGACCCGACGCGAATCGCACTGAACTCCAAACTGCACTTCAAATGAAACTCGACTTGAATCATAGATGCGGCTCATGAGGAGCACAACGAATGCGAGACGAATGGAATCAGATGAGAGGAGAGAGTGGAGTGTAAGGGTAAATTGATTGACAGTTGAATGATTTAATGAGCAACAAGATAAACGATGAACGAATGCTGCCAACCGCAGCGAAATGAATTACTTATTTTCATTCGAATTTCAATTTGAATCTTTGAAAAGCAGAGAAACTGAGAAACAGTCACTCGCAAGTGTGCACAGTACTCTGTGTTCAAATAAGTATCTCTTAGTTGATGTTGAATTGTAGTTTGTAACACGGCGGTCCATAAAAGATGCTTATCTATGCAACTCTGAAACTCTGAAACTGTGGCGGCCTTTTTTTCTTGCCTCGTCATTTGATGACGTCGACGACCACGCATTTTGTGTCAACCCGTCAACGGTCTGGGAATTGATAAACTAATGTTGCCTCAACTTGTTGATGAACACAAATATATATATATATATATAAACATACTATACATACAATCAAGTTTCCATAGTTGATCATTATTTTGATGCACATTTCCATAATGTACGCAATCTCTGATAGACCAGCAATAAAATGTTAGTACAGTATTTACTGAGTTTATAAAGAATACACTGATGATAAAAAAAGGAATCTCTTGTTTGTAAGATTGCCAATATTTCTAATCAGCTTTCTTATAAGAAAATAATGCAACTGTCTCAGAGAGAGGAGCTTATATAGATTGGGTATAAATTCTATGATGTTTAGTAAGAAACAGAGCTACAAAAATATATATAGCTGATAAGTTTAAATTAAAATAAAGTTTAATTTAAAGACAATAAATTTTTAAAAGATTGTATCACATCCGTTATTTTCCACGAACATTTCTCTTTGTGTGTAGCGTAGACTGAGAAAAGCTTCTCTTTAATTTTCCATTAAATATCTTACACATAATTAAATTCGCCTCGCCATTTAAATATACATCTCCAGAAAGGCAACAATT
Organism: Drosophila phalerata; assembly: GCA_951394115.2. Taxonomy (NCBI): domain Eukaryota; kingdom Metazoa; phylum Arthropoda; class Insecta; order Diptera; family Drosophilidae; genus Drosophila; species Drosophila phalerata. Next base: position 5,068,647 of record OY729850.1, read on the forward strand.
GCCTGTAAAGCTCTTTCATTTCTTTTATTTCATTTTCTTTCTTTCCACTGTTCATTTTTATGTCATTTGCGTGTGATCAGTGATCAGATGAGACCCGGAAAAGAGGGGACCACTTGTCGATTTTCGGGTCGTACCCACGCAACTCTCAGATACACTCAGATGCTCTCAGAAACTCACGGAGTCACAAGTCGAATATAATTTATGTATCGGCCAAAAAATGTTTAACGATCTTCAATATAAATTTACCAAACAGCGGGAAGAATCTCATCTCTCCCTTTCTCAGTCACACACTCTCTCTTTCTCTATACGTTTCGTTGTCTTAATTCAATTCTATTGAATTGTTTGTCAAAATTATTTGTGTTTCAATTTATAAATTCAATTTTTTTTACTTTTGGGATAATTGGGGATAGTAAACATAAACCAGACGATTTTGGGCTCAACAAAATTTGCGGAGAAAATGCAAAGCACTTTCCATCTAGAGTCGAGATGCTGATAAGAGTCCTTAACAATGGCGCACTGCGTTCGATAGCCATGAACAGCTGCATCGGCAGAGGTCGTTCCGTTGTAAAGCCAACGGAGTCAACACTGAACCGGAACCTGTACCTGAACCGCAGCTTAAACCCAAACCGGTTCAGCTGCAGGCAATTGCATGATCGGAAATGGCAGCGACAGAATGCTCTCAATGAACAAAGGAGGAAGGTAATCCCGAAGCTGGTGTATCTGCACAATCCGTGGAAGTATCTGGTGACCAAGTTCAATATGTGGAAGCTCAAGTGGCTGTGGGATTATAGCTTCAGTGAGGCCGAGTTCGTCGAGGGTTCCAAGCAGGCGGCCATTGTGATGACGGACATCATACGGCAACAGAGTTCGGATAGGATTGGGGAATACACGACTCCGGTGGGCTTCCAGCAGATCACACGGGACATGCTGCTCTCCCGGAACGATTCACGGCTGCAGCTGGTGCGCTTCGAGAAGGAGCATCTGCGACGGGCGATTCCCATGAAGGTCGCAACCCGACAGAACTATGGTCGCAAATACGCATTTATCGATATGTTGTTTGTCGGTCTGCGTAACACCAAGGACTTTGATTCGCCCACCGAACTGGTCGAAATCAACGAGGTCCTGCGACGCATGGATACCGAACTGAAGACCCCAAATGAGATCATCTCAGTGCCACATCGCATCGTTTTCGCCGAGATCTTTATACGCTTTCGACGCGATTACACGGCCGAATGGCGGCGAAAGGAGGAAGCCGCTAAAAACCCGCCGGATAACTCGCAACATCATTATCTGCACTCGGAGGATCCGCATTCAGATCGATCGTCGAATCTTTCACTGGAGAACGTCCTGTCGCGTATTAACGATCCTGGCTGGTCGATATCCTTCTACAAGATCCTAACATTCGATGTGCTCAACTTTGATCCGCAGCCAAATCATAGATCATAAATTGCCAAATTCTCTGTTCAGTAAAAACTCATTTCGCTCATTTTCACATTGAATAAAATCTTTTCAATTTCTTATACGTGTATTTATATAAATTCTATTAAATTTATTATTTGTCTCTTGGCTGTCCAATGGAAGCTTTTGGCCTCTTGTATCTTTCAGATACATGCGGGCATCTTCAAATTTATTACCTTGAATTGCGCTCACACCTTAAAATGAACGCTGTTGTTATTGTTTGTCACTATCTGATGGCAACAACAACAGCAACAACAACAAATCCGAAGTAAGGTCGACACATATTTGTACAAAATGATGTTGTAATGAGCCACATTACACGATTCACTCTTGTTCGCCGTTACCATTGTCATTTGGCTCTAATTAGTTTTCAAACATGGGCTTGTCCCAATCAATTTGAATTCGTAAGCCTAAAGAAAGGGGGAAAATCAACTCTACATTGTATGTCATTATACGATATATGTATATATCTCTTTTTTTCACTTTGTCTCCATGTTTTACACATTTTTGCATAATAATTTGTACATGCTAAACAACTTTTCCATATTATAAAGGCTACCCTGCGGTGCTGGGGGTTCTGAATATTTGACAGGTTACGAGCTATTCGTTTCAATTGAAATTGATGAATAAATGGATTTGGTTTTCAACCAAAAATGAATGCAGTTAAATTATGAATATGGTAATCACAGCTGAAAGGGGTAAAGAAAAACCTATTTAGTATATTCTTTTCATCACAAAGTATTCTTCAGAGTTATTTGTTTAGGTTAGGTTGGGATAGGTTATTTTAGGATTGGTTTTCGTACATTACCTCTTCAAAATATTTGAAATATATTTCAGCTTAACATTGAATGCGAATCTCGCTTTGAAATTACACTTACAGATTTTTTATCTTTATTTCAAAGTTGTGACTGTGATTGACTTTGGATAAAAAAGCTATTTGCGTTAGCTAAATAAAGTCAAATCGAAATCCGGGCAGCTAATGGCAAAACAGCGTAAGTCGAGACTGAAGGAAAAAAAATAACAACATGTCAAAAGGGAGAAATAATTTAAATAAGAAAACACAAACAGCTGTTGCATTTCTGAGGATAGAAATGTGCCAGATTCACACCCACACACACACACAAACACACAGCTACAAGCAAAAGGGATAATCTCATTATAATGAAACGCAAGTTATGCACGCGCAGCCAGCAGCCGCTAGATGGCGCCAGCAAGGCGTCAGTCAAGTGTCGCCCGCACAGCTTAGATACAAATGAAGGAGCAGGCGAGCGGGAAACTTACAGCTGGGATGACTGGGATGCTCGGGATTTGAATGGCTTGACAGCCGGATCTAGTCCTCTGCCAAGAGGTGGCACGAGATGGCATGAGCTGACATGCGAAACACGTCGGTGTAAAAAAGAATCAGAATTATTATAATTTATGTATATTTCTTGCCATGGCCGGACCATTCAATCTGTGAACTGTCTATCCACTTTCTACTGAGTTAATGCACAGTGGTCCATAGTCAACATACAAATGTGTGTATATAAAAATATTTTATTAAGATTTTCATTATAAATTAAAAAATAAAAGGCACAAAAGTAAATTTTATTCCCGCATTTATTTAAATGTCGTTATGGCAAACTTTAAGAGGAAATGGTGATTATTTTTGAACTAAAAAATTAAAAGCAATCAAAACTTAGACAAACACTTTAGCCTTTACTTTAACCTTTTGGAGATTTGTAGAATTATAACTAAAATATGTTTTTAAAAGATTGAATAATATATCTTTAAATTTGGCTAAAATAGACTTTAAAATTTTTCAATTACACTATTCTTCTATATCCAGTAGTTATACAATATTTTATACATTTTTTATTTTACTGTTTTATCTGTATTTAGTGCTGTATCGTACCACTGTGCAGCACAGTTTCCTGTGTCCACGTTTTACTTAGACGGTTAACTGGCAAACTGAACCCCAACCATAAATATTACAAGCGGCTTAATTTCAAACTCATTTGCAAATATTTACACACAAATCGAGTCCGTGGAAAGAACCCTTTGGCAGCGGATGAGGATCCCGAATCCAGCAATGTAACGTGTAACGTGTAACAGGTGCACGACCCTGACACAAAGTCGAGCTCCAAACTTTTTTCATAAATTCTTTTACTTTTCGAGATTAATTACAAGCCTTGCGTAATGAGCGGATTTCCGGAACGTTCTTTTCGTTTGCTTTTCGCTTCTAATTCTCCACTGCTTTCTCCACTTCTTTCACTTATTGCTCGTACATCTTGCGTTTAATAAAAATTGAATGAAATTTATGAATTTTTTGCGCGCAACGCATAGAAATACGGCCACCCACAATGGACATTGAACATTGAACATTGGACACATTGCAGACATTGGAAAGGTGAAGTCCGCCTGCAATTGCCGTTGTTGTTGTTGTTGTTGTAGTTGATGTTGTTGCTTTTGCTGGAATCTCAGCAATGTCGGCAACCGCCAATCGTTGATCTTCATTAACGTTGCCGACGTCTCTATAGACCTGGTTGGAGTCGCATCCAAGTTGCTGCCGCCGCTCTAAAGCTTCAAATTTATGGCAACGCATTTGTGGCGCGCGCTTACGTTCATAATGCCAACAGGGCCAACAGCAACGACAACAACAGCAACGACAACAACAGCAACAATAACAATAACAAAGTCTGGCTAATAAAGCGTCGGCGTCATCATTGTCGTTCTTGTTGCTATTGTTGGCTCTTGTTGGCTGTCCTTTATTAGTTGGCTGTCTCTTTCTCTCTTTCTCTATCTCTTTCCCTCTCTTAGCCTGTTTGTTGGTGCTCGTATCCATTTACACTTGGATATTTATCGTCGTATTTGCCGCATCGACCTCCTGCATCGCCTCCAATGGAGTTGTCCCATAACTTTAGCCGTGAACAAGCTAAATACGCCATTTAACACAACATTTAAAATGCATATCGATCGTATATCAAAAGGTCGTTTCGTTTTCATTACCTAATCTCAGCCATGTAGCGTGTGTGTAAATAAGTATCTGTTAGATAGATGGTATCTAGATACTTGTTCGAACATGACAGCTAAATTGAAAGTAATGTGTATGCTATCTAAACTTATGATATAAAGTTCCTGCCACGCCTTCCACACGCCCTCAGGATTGCAGTCTGAAATATTAATATATTTTATAGCACATTTTTGTTAGAAAATGTATTGATAATTAGCAATGATTATAATTAGTAGTAACATATAATGAACAATTTTAATTCTTCTCTGGTTTCCTTATATAAGTAATTAAATTTTTTAAAAACTGCTACTGTTTAAATCAAAAAAAATATTTTATATAAATCCACATATTTCAGAAAATCTGCTTTATGGAATAAAGCATCAGATATTTAAAAAATATATGTAACTTTGTTAAGTCTCGACCAATTGTAATGCCATTTGCAATTTCGTGTCCAATTTCGAACAGCTTTTAAGCCGCTTTTTGGCATTCCCAATGCTCAACTGGCCCTCATTCTGGACACCGCGTCGTTAATAAAAACGTCGACAATTTCAGAGACAAGCCGAAGCCAATATTTATGATATGGACTGTACCATAAGAGTATTGAAGAACTGGCCGCCTTGCCAAATTGCCACTTGGCGCCAAAAACCGAGGGGGGGGCAACTCTGGAACTGGAACAGTTCGGTTCACCACTGTCGCTGTCAGCATTAAAAGTATCTGCATAAATTTTATTTTCTCTCTCAAAAAAATCGAAAATTTTTGCAAGTAAATTTTTAATTTAAAACACATTTTATATGCAAAAAGAGCTGAAAAAAGTCAGAGAGAGAGAGGGGAAGAGCGCGTAGCAGGGGGAAACGGAAGAGGCCGCAACAAAACTGAAACATAAATAAATCTGAAATTTTATGCACTCAAAAAAGCTCGAAGCAAAAAGGGACTACGGGAGTACGGAGAACGGAGCACAGAGCACGGGACTCTGTCATCCGGCAAACCGAGTGGAACACACATAAAAGCTGTTTGAGACTTATAAAATGAAATAAACCAAAAAAAAAAAACAGAAACAGAAATAAACAAACTTTTGTTTTCCAAAAAAAAAGTTCTGCTCAATGTGACTGTTATGGTTGTTATAGTTGTTGCTGTTGCTGTTGTTGTTGTTGTGGCAACCCTGTTAAAGCTGCTTGTTGAACATGCAATTTCTTTTGGCTGCACTGCGTTCGATTGCTGCGGTTCAACGTCGGCAGCAGCAGCAGCAGCTGCAACAACAAGCGGCAAGGACAAAAGCCAACAATGGATTATTAGTGGCTCTTAAGCAAACACGGCTCGTCGCCGGTTGACGCTTGTCGGTTGTCCGGGAGGATGGCAGGAGCAGGAAGAGGAGAAAGTGGAGGAGGAACGACTTATGGCACCGCACGAGCACAACAAATCTGCGCGTGTGAGTTGCTCTGTGTGTGTGCGAGTGTGTGTGAAGCGTCGCCTGCTGCTGTCGTTTAATCTTGCCCTCGGTCTTCGTCGTCGTCGTCGTCGTCGCCGTCGTTGGTCGCCGTTCCCGTCGCCGCATTCGCCACTGATTTATCGCTGAAATGTGGGCGTTTTTAATTAATTTCACTGCACTGCACTTCCAACAGATTTTCGCTTTGCGCGCTCATAAAGCATTGTAATAAAATACAAGAAGCACACAAAACAACACAAAAAAGCGCGGGTGTTCTATTAACGAGATACCCTGTACCCACGTTATCTTAAAACAACCTTAGTTTTAAATTAACAAAAACAGGTCTGTTCCGTTTTTTTTCTATCTGCAAATTTTTTCCGAAATTTTTTTTTTACATAATTTTGCCAAATTTATGCTGATAAAATAAACTTATAGTTGAAAATTTTAGTTCCGATAAAAGTCATACTTATCAGGCCTGTTCCGGTTTTCACTTTCCGCAAGATTTGACTGAAGTGAAAATCTTTAGCCTGTTCTTATATCAATCTGGAAATATTTTGCGTATTGAAATCACTTTGAGTGGCTGAGTTTAAGTCCAATTAAGTTTTAAAATATAATTTTAAAATGCTTAACCCAACTATTACATTACAATTTTTTAATTTCGATAAAATAAGAAGGGAAAACCGGAACAGATCTGTATATAAATACTTAGCCTAAATAAAATTTGCTGTAAGATATAAATTGAAAACCGGAACAGGCACAATTAAAAAACTTACCTAAACAATATCTTTCATTACAGGGTATGATGGAATGATCCTTCGATTTTCAATCTCATGCTGATTTACTTAAAAATATCGCACTTGCAAATGAAGTTCAAGTTGTAGTTGTGGCAGCTTTCAAAGGCAATTGAAATGTACTCCACGTAAACCACAAGAAATTGCAGATGGGGTTGCTTCCGCTTTATATAAGGGTAGATGGAGAGTACTTATATGTAGGAACTGTGCATTGTGGTTCCACTTTTCAAGTGATTTTCTCAGGTGTGAAGTGTGGACTGGTTTGCAAAATCCGTAAGTGTGATGGTTTAATGAGATGAGAAACAGGACACTTGAAGCAAACCAATTTCAACTTAAATTTGATAATTTAAATGAAGGTAAAACTATAGTAAAAGTATTCCATAATGAACGACGAGTTTAACAAATTTCCCAGTCGTTGATCCCTTTATTCTAACACAGTAAAATGCTTATTAGTTGGTAACAATTTTACATCAACAATTTTCAACAGCACACTCGAGGCCAAACACACACAAACATGCATATACATATCTGAACAGGAGTAATTCCATTTTTGGTTAATTTTGTTGGTGAGTCCAAAAGTTTGTTCTTCTTCTTGTTTAGCTGCTTGGCAACTTTTGCAGCTTTTAATTCTAATTTTCACGCTGGCGCAATTTTGACGCTTTTGCTAATTTGCCTTCAACTTTCAACTTGGATTTCCAGGGAATTAAGCCAGCAGTCGACTGTAACTTGACGATGATGATGATGATGATGATGATGATAATGATGATATATCTGCCAGTCAACTAAATATTTTGTCATTGCTTCCAAATGGAGATTTATTGCATTGCAAAAGATTAAAGTTTGAAAAAGGTTTGCAGAGTTTTTGGACTTTTAATTGAGTAACTAATGGATTGCAATTGATTTTGCAAACTTGTCATCATAATGTGGCATTTTGGATAATTTCTACACCAAGGATGGGACAAAGGACTCCCAAGGCTGTCCAAAAACAATAAATTCAATTAGGAACTGCAGTTAAATATTAAAATTGCTCGTTGCCTGCACAATTATGCGGAAGGAACTAATTAGGACTACAACCACGATGAGGCCTCCCTATAGTCTCCAGCCACATAGCCATATTAAATTTCATTTTATTGCATGCTAAAGTTCATTTTGTGCTACAAATTCAAATTAAGCAACATAAACGAAGCAAAAACGCGTTGTTGCTTTGCAATGAAAATTATGCAAGGCAGGGATGGAGAATCATAAAACAAATTGTCGCAAATTAATAAAGGCCAAAGCTTAAAATAAAGCTTAATTAATTCACACTTTCTTTATAAATTAATTTTATAAATTCTCTTTATAAAAGAAAATTTTGATTTTTAATTTTTGTTATTTCAGTTTCAGTTGATTTTCAGTTTCAGATCCACAAGCTAACCATCATCCATAATTTGAATATCACCCTTTGACATTTTCTCGAAAATTTTAAACTTTCTTACCTTTTTTTAAACTCTACCAATTTTCATTCGGAATGTCGTTTCAATCATGATTTAGCCTCCAAATTCATTCTGCATTTAAATTTTCTTCACTTAGAAAATTTGATATTTTTCGACTATAAGCCGTACTTCATCCAAAATTTGCCTACCAACCCCTTAACATTTTTTCAAAAACTTTGAACTCTCATAACTTTCTCAAAATTCAACTGATTTTCATGCGGAATATCATTTTGTTTATGATTTGGGCTCCAAATTCATTCTGCATTTAAATTTACTTCACTTAAAAAATTTGATATTTTTCGACTATAAGCCGTACATCATCCAAAATTTGCATACCTACCCCTTAACATTTTTTCGAAAACTTTGAACTCTCATAACTTTTTTAAAACTCTACCAATTTTCATTCGGGATGTCGTTTTAATCATGATTTGGCCTCCAAATTCATTCTGCATTTAAATTTTCTTCACTTAGAAAATTTGATATTTTTCGACTATAAGCCGTACTTCATTAAAAAATTTGCATACCTACCCCTTAACATTTTTTCGAAAACTTTGAACTCACATAACTTTTTAAAAACTCTACCAATTTTCATTCGGAAAGTCGTTTTAATCATGATTTGGCCTCCAAATTCATTCTGCATTTAAATTTTCTTCACTTAAAAAATTTGATATTTTTCGACTATAAGCCGTACATCATCCAAAATTTGCATACCAACCCCTTAACATTTTTTCGAAAACTTGAAACTCTCATAACTTTCTCAAAATTCAACCGATTTTCATGCGAAATGTCAATTTGATTATTATTTGGTCTCTATTTTGATTATGCATTAAAATTGGATAAATAAATATTTTTCCCCCCACTATCCATTTTTTCCTAACTAGCAATACCAGTTGACAACCCAAACAGAGGCTTTCAAAGAAATACTGCCAACACTGCGAGAAACCATTACTTCAATTTATTGCCGTTGGTAACGCCTCCAATTTAACTATCGGTCGGAAGACTTTGAATTTGAATTTCTATTTGAATGTCTTTGCGTGCTAATGCACAAGTACGAGTATGTGTGTTTAAACTGAGAAAGCAATCTTCGAGTATGCTAATTAAAAGGCATAAATAATGCAATATTTGAACTTCAGCTGTCTGCGAACTTAATTGATTTACGAGTTTCAATAAAGACGCGAGTCTCGTCAATTTCCACTGCATTTCAGGCGGCAAACTTAAACAGACTAATTTCAGTCTAGGAAAGATCTACCCCATCCCAGGGCCAATAAAGAATTTTTACGATTAAAACCATGGCGAATGGAACGCGAACTCGACTCCGAGTGCGACTGCGACTGCGCCACAGGCCACGGAAGCCGCTTGACATTGATTGGAGGGATTGGAGTTGGACTTGGGTTAGTGTTGGTGTTGAAGTTGGAACTGGGCTGTTGTTGGGTTGGTGTTAAAGTGTCCAGCGCTTTGACGTTGCCGGAGTGAGTAGTGTCCAAGTCGAGTTCTTCAATTAGTGTAAACACAAATGGCAACAACACACAAGCGATGACACTCTTCCAAGACACCAAGCAAAGCCAATTTTGAGACTACACTGATAAAAAATATGTTCTGTAATCAAGATTATTGTCTCAAAACTAAGAAGAGAATATATAATTATCAAATTAAGAAGAAAACGTTTTGGTTTTAGGAACATTTCAAAAAATACCAAGTTATTTTTTAAGAATAAATGTTTTTGCAATTTAAAAAAAAAATTAATTAAATTTAATTTTGATTTATTTAGACTTTCCGAGCAATTTAAGTTCTTTATTATTGCATTAAGAGCTTGGATTTTTTAAATTAATTTTCTTAAAATTATTAATATGGTCTTAAAATGTTCTTAATTAAAGAACAAATTATAAAAGCTGAATGTTCATGATTTTAGAAGTTGGTGTTTTTTTTTCAGTGTACTCTTCTTCTCACTGTCTCTCTCGCTCTCTCTCTCTCTCTTTCTTGTGTAGACACTTTAATATTTAACGCGCCTGGGAGCAGACGGCGATGGCGACAATGGAGCTGGTAACGCCAACATATTCCACGAATATGTTCGTGATCATAAAATTATAATTTATGAACAAAACGAGCACGTGAAGAGCAACAAGAAGGCAAGCAGAGGCAATGTCAATGCCAGGGATGGGGACAGGAATGGGGACAGGGATGAGGACAGGGACAGGGAGTTTAGGGCTGTCGTGGACACTTGGCTGGGCGAGCTTATCTGGCGCTGGCATCTAACTGCACATACACGTACACATGGAAGAGGAGGAGGAGATGTCGATGCAGATGCAGATGGAGATGGAGATGGAGATGAAGCTGAAGATGCAGATGGAGTCGATACTCGTAAGAGCAACAACGAACGCCGATGACAACGAACGCAACGCAGTTGACGGCGATTTGGAGCGACGCGCGCGTCAATTTCTTGAAGTGGGACACAAGCTGATAAGAGAGGGGAGTGGCAAGAGAGGGGAAGTACACTGAAGTGAAGGTTGTGGAAGCTGTTGCCAGTCATGGGGGTGAAGTTGCTGTTGTTGTTCAGGCTCTTGTTGGCTTTCCTGGAAAGACGCCTCCGGCGGCGGCAACAGCACCAACAATATTTTCTTATTTATTTTGTCTCTCGCTTTGGTTTTGAGTTTGGATGTGGATGTGGATGTGTTTGTGGATGCGCTTGACATTGGGGGCAACTCACAAACTCACAAACTGGCAACTGGCAGCTCGCATGTTCTTTGTTGTTTGTTTGTAATGTTGTGTTGTTGTTGCTGTTGCTGTTGTGCCATCTGTGGTCCGTTGAGGCAGCCAACTAATTTGCGGTTTTGTTGCAAGCCAAGTCCAGCCGGCACTCAAACCGAGAGTGTCTGTAATTTCCTTTCCAGTTTCAGTTCAGGACCTTAGTTCGAGACTCTTTGTTATTTTGCCACTTAAACAACTCGACACGCCTCTCCAGCCTCTTCAGCTCCAGTTCCCGCCTCCCGCCTTTCGTCTTTTATGCCGATTGCCTCTCGGTTTAATAAGTTCTATTTACTGTGCAACCTTTTGGGGTCAGACCGACAAGTCTCTCTCTCTCTCTGTCTCTCAAATTAAATTCGAGATTAGCCAACGGCAATTCTCAGCTCTCCTCAGTTCGTCTAACTAACTCTGTTTGTTAGTTTTAGTCAAATTGCAGCAGCCATTCACTCTGACTAACCCTGCGTGCTTAATTAAATTCTTTTCAATTCCAGACATGAACCAATTTCTGGTCTGGACCAAGTTTGTCAATTAAATGGGAATTTATGCAGCATTATCCGCTCAAAGTTTCCAAATAAGCGGCGTCTAAATTGATTACACTCTATAAGATTGAAAGAAACAACAAGTGGAGTGTATTTCCCCATAAAAATTAATTCTTTCTAGCTGATATAAAAATAAACTACAGAAATATTTAAGCTGCAACTTTAGATTGTAAAGGAAAAGATCGGTAATTATTTGAATATGCAGAGACATTCTTATGTATGCATGAAATGACAACAACAACCAATTGTTGGGGCACATTTAAAATCCAACATAATTATTTATGTTGTGCAACAACAAAGGAAACAAAGCGTTTGTTATTGTTATTGTTGTTGTCGCTAAATTTAATGAAATTCGACATGCAACATAAAGTAATTTATTTTTAATTAATTTATAAATGCAGCGACATCAAAAATGGAAGCCTGGCCAGAAAGCAAAACATTAAACAGACTCGCCAACAACAGCAACAACAATTGCAGCAACTACAACAACAACAACAATAATGTGGACAAGACCGGCTTATCCCTTGTCAGGGCGTCGAAAATTAAGCCTCGGCAATTTGCATGATTTTATATTTCTTTTTTTTTTCCTGCACTCACATTTTATTTATATTTATTTTATTTCATTTTATAAATGCTTCCATGCAACAAGCGGCACAAAGTGTCGCTGACAGTCGTGTCATCAGCACTTTGAGCTGATGCTGCTGTTGTTGTTGCTGTTGTTGTTGTTGCCGTTGCAGTTGCAGATGCAGCAATCCACTGGCCACGCCCCATTTTTTGGGGCGGCCAACAAACAACTCGCAATGCACGGCAGCAATTTCATTAAAATTTACTGCACGCTGCAGCAAAAAAAAATGGTTGCGGTCAATTAACGTCAACAGCGGCAGCTTCTCCTCGGTTACCCCCCTCTATCCACCCCTTTTCACCACCCTTTCAGCCCCCCTTTCCGTCCCAATGTCATCGTCATGCTGCTCATTAACAGCACGCTGACTTTACTGGCATTTTGTTTATTGTTGCTGCCATGAATAAATAAATACATTTCATTGACATATGCTCAAATAAATAATAGAGCAATTTTTTAAATTATTGCACCCAGACGCACAGGCTTGTGGTTGGTTTGGCGGCAAGAAGGATGCGCCGAGAGGAGAGGAGAGGAGAGGACACTGCGATTATCCTCGCGCCGTCCAGTGAATTATGATTGGGCAGTTAAGAGAAGCGGACATCGACTCAGGTCCGCGTTCAGACCACGGACCACATCGCCATCCATATAATAAACTGGCGAGGCAATGCCCACAATTTTTAATTTTTACCCAACAATGGAGAGGCACAGCTGACAATGAGAGAGACTCCTCAGATATGGCAATATAAATTGCATTAACAGATGAATTATTATCAGCAAACAATAAAAGATACTTTAAAATATTTTTAGAATTAAAAGGGGCACTCTTAAACCTAATCGTAGACACAACTTTGTACCAATCTGCGTATGCGTAATATGCATATTTGCAATACATTCAATACATTCAAACTTAATGTTGAACTTTCTACGTTTTTATCTTTACACAATCACATTTACCATGTTATGCTTATCTGCAACCTTTAATCATTTACCGGGTTATTTCCTCAACACATTTATCTCGTATCCGACCTGTTGCATCAACCAAAAATGTAAAGCCACAGACTTCCCTCTCCCGTTCTCCCTTTCTCTCTCTGCTGAAGCGATAAGCAGCCACAGTTTGTGTACTTTGTGTACTGAGTGTTGACTTTTGTGCATAAATAAGCAAATATTTATGCAGTGACTTCTGCCGCAATGTCTGTCCCGCAGAGTTGCAGTCGAAATGTCAATGCCACGGCGATAACAGCACGAGACACGAATGCCAAAAAAACGAAATTCGAAAATCAAATATTCGCCATAAATAAACGCAAGTCGAGAGGAGAGGATGCAAGTTCCAAGAAGGAGACCGTCTGTCTGCCTGTCCGTCTGTCTGTCCGTCTGTCTGCATCTGCCACTGGGAGACGTTCAACAATGCGGCATTTTAATAATATTTCCCTTTCAATACTCTTTTTTTTTTTTGCACCTTCGTCAGGCGTCTGGGTGCGAACTGAATGCCTCTCCCTGTGATATCTTATTTCGACCGAAATTGTTGCACCTTTGTTGCCACCTTTTGGCGGCTCGATTCGCAGATATATTTATGTGCATGCGCGGCACAGGTGTGTGACAACATGAGAATTTATCTGCGCCATCCGCCAATCCACCCCCCAACTCCACAACCCCCTAACCCTCTATGCACGCCGAGACTGCGGAACTCGCGGACTTTGCAGAATATATGAGAGTGCGAGTACAGATATTGCAGGTATGAGCTGAATTTATATGCGAGCCAGGGTGTGATGGTAACCCTAATGCGACGTTAACCTTGCAAATTTGTTGGCTTTAAACAAATAGTCGCATGTTGCACAGAAGAACACCTGTGGCTACAACTTGTTGCACAAACTTAAGACTGACTTAAGATATATGTGTATTCTTAAGCGAAATAAACTTTTCAAAATAAGTTTTAAAGCATTAACCAATTTTTGAAACGCAATTTAATACTACCCTCTTCATTGATTTTCTCTTTTAGAAGTTTGCTCTAATTATTATAGTCCAACATATTTAAGAAGAAGGTTCAAAAATATGCCGAATCATGTTTGATTGTGTAAAAACAATGCGTTGTAACTAGTCATAATTCATATTAGCTATGAAATATTGAATATATAAGATGGGAGCTCGAACATGCACTTCTTGGGCCTGTATAAATTGGGGTAACTTGCGACCCTTAAATCTTACGGCAAATACAAGCTCACCGTCAAGGAGAAAGGCTCCCATAATCGCATCTGCCTTGAGATTACGAGAGAATCCATTCTGCTGAGTTAGAATGGGTTTGTTGTGGGTTTTCACAAGGTGAAAAGCCTTGGTGAGGACGGCGCTAATGTCATCTTCCCGAACGGCTGCCGCCTCATCAAGAGGAACCTTGCGAGGACGTCCCTGTGAATTAGAAACCCCATTTTAATATGTCGAAATAAATAAATATTGAAAATGAATCAAAATACTCACACGTTGACGCGGTACACTCTCAGCAATTTCCCGGGTGTTTGGCACGGAAGCACTTATACGATCTGAAATTAAGAGTTATTCGATTAGCCAAATACATTACACAAAATATGTAAATAATGGGACAGACTCACCCTGAGCGGCATTCTTAACTGTCTTCTGATAGGGCCCTCTTACAACAGTGCTGCCCTGTAAAATGAATGGATTATCTAACAAGCTGTTCGAAAAAACCGTTCAACTTACTTACCAGCCTAGGATTTGGCTTCCTTTTTCCCATTTTTCAACTAAAAGTGCTCGACAAAATTAGAATTCAGCTGTACTTTGACATTTGACAACACAAAGAATACTCGTAAAATAAAAGCCAAAAAAAAGTACCGTTTTATGGGACGGCGTCTCGAGGGTGCCCATCCCGTAAAAGTTTGCGATCTGGCTTGATTTTTTTTGGCGCCGGCGAAATTTGCCGATCTGGCTTGATTTTGTACTTCAGGTTAATTTTATCCCGGCAACTTACGAACTTCAAATCAAAAATGTTAATTTTAATTTTGTCTAATTTTTAAAATTTAATTTTCATCAAATTTATTAATAAAAATGCGTCTTTTTAAGTTATTTCTAAGTCTGCTTATCGATAATAACTAGATCTGTTCACATATCGATATAGTCGTACTACTCGATACTTATCGCAAGATCGAGATATATAAAACAAGAATTTCAACTGAAATATTTACATTTCATGACATTCCTGGGTACGTTTATGGCAATTAAAGCTTTAAATTAAATGTTTGTCTTAAATAATATTTCGATATTCTATTGCATTAAGTGTGACCATATTTTAGAGATGTTTTTTATTAAAAGAGCAGCATTGGTTCTATTATCGAACTTTGTAGCTGTAATCAAACTGCGATTTGGCGCCAAGATTAAGATTATTTAACCCAAGATGTAAATACGCCTTGATTTAACTTATCAACTATGAATATAATTATTTTTATTTATAAATAGGAAGCCATGAAGAAGTATGAAAGTATTTTAGTTATAGTTTCGTATCAATTCTCACTGAGATCTGCTACATTCCAGTTCGACTTATTTTTTTCCGAAAAATGTCCCAAGAAAATCCGAAGAAACGAAAAATGAATATGTCGAAAGCCTCTCGAGGCATTTGGCTGGTGAAGGTGCCAAACTATGTGGCCAAACTCTGGGATAAATCCCCCTCCGACATGCAGGTGGCCACATTGCGTATGGAGAATTCTATGGATGCCATAGAACCGGCCAAAGTAAAGCTCTTACTAAGCGATCAAGTAATTAATCTGGATCCAGAAAAAATGATTACCAGCGAACACGAGCTGAAACTATCGAAATCGGCAAGGGCTACACAAAGGACCTGTATTTTTTCAACGGTCGATGATGAGGAGCCGGCAATGGAGGGCTGGATAACCCACAAAATGGAGTGTCATCCCGTGTGTAACCGCCAGTACTTTATGATGAAACAGCAGTCCTTACGTGACATTAAGCAACAACGTATTGCCGAACCGCTTAATAATATTGTGAAGAACTTTAAGCCTGTCAGCAACCATATTCACAATGTGAGATGCATCAGTATATATATATATATATAGATACTTATTGTTCTTCATTGCAGCGTGACGATGCCAAGCGGAAGAAAGAGGCTGGCTCAAGATGTCTCAGCAAGGAGGCAATCATGGAACTGCTCTTTCAGGCCTTTGAGAAGCATCAGTATTATTCTTTGAAGGATCTGGCATTCATAACCAAACAATCCGTGTTTGTATTGAAGACAGTCCTGAAGGACATTGGCGACTACAGCAAGAATCCGGCACATAAGCAAATGTGGGAACTGAAGGAGGAATATCGTCACTATCAAACGCCCGACTCTGAAAAATAAGCAACCAACATGATAAGTTATTATTAAAATAATTACTATTATGACACCGCAAAAAATAAAACAGATATTTTTATGGTAATTTGGAGCGAGAAAATCAATTAGCAATTTTGCTGCAATGCAAGGACGAGATGCTGACAACATAATGCCCACCCAGGTGCTGTCACTGGAGGACCGACCACACAAGACGACCACGACCCAAGATCCGAGATCCAAGACGGTAACGAGACTAATGAAAATGAAACCTGGTCACGCACATACAAAGTCTCGGTCTGAATTCGTGGCCAATATGAAGCATTCAAATGCCATATATAAATTGAAGTTAATCCACACAGCAGGTCGTCTCCAGGGCGCCAGTGGATTTTTTTTTTTTTATCTTGACTATACCACTTTTCATTTCGTAGGAAAGTCGGTCCGTCTGTCTGTCCGATGTCCAGAGCGATTAGTGCTTCATATACTACAGCTAAGACAGGGAATCGAGTTGCTTATGAGAGGGCATCCAATGTTGGCGCTGTTGATGGGCGCCAGCTTTTAATCATTATTAATTATATGCTGCCTTGGCGCATAAATCATTTGTGCTTACTCTGCATTTACCATTTGCCATTAACCATTAACCATTTACCTGCACCGTGGATCAGCGATTGCGATAGTCATCTGTTCCAGGAGAGAGCGACTAGGATGTTTATTAAAGCTGCAGATAATCTATGTCCAGAATGCGGTTAATTATTTAAAGTCCAGCCAGCTGAGCAGCAGCTAATAATTTATTAGTTAAACAAATAATCTATTTTAATCAGTCGGTTTAGAACTAAGATCTATCCTCTATCTGCTATGCAAATGTCTCGCCTGGTCGCTTGAATATAAAGCATAAATCCACTTTGGATAGGTTTTTATTACCAATGGCAACGGCTCTTCTGGCCAGTCTTTCGGCGGCTCTCAGATTCATGCCATGTTTCCATTCAGTCTTCAGGTAATCGATGGCTTCATCGGCACCTGTACCCAGGGCTGCATAACAGACACGTGTGTAGGCACCAAAAGATTTCAATGTGACCAGATGCAGACCACTAAGATCCTCGCCAGCTAACAGCAGCTCGGCACCATCGGCCGTCTCATACTTATTGGTGAGCAGGTCGAGGACTTGAGTCACAGTTGCTCCCTTGAAGCCTGAGACCAAGTGCGACATGTCCTCCAACTTGGTAGCCGTTTCCAGCAAAGCCTCACGATCAAAGCCAGTGCTGCTGGCACAACAGCTAACAGGAACAACGGGTTAATACAAATTTGGTTAAAATATAAATTATGATATTACTAGATGCGATCGTCCAGATAGTAAATGAGGCTACCAGCCATGGTGACTGCCAGAATGACGCCCTCATCAAAGATTACACCCACCATGATGCCAGTGGCAGAGCTTTTAAATAGAGATTCAGTTATGACCAGATTTATTTGAGATATCTTTAATGCCGGCTTACTTGTTGTTGGGCTCCAAGCTGGACTGGGGACTGGCCATCTTAAAGAGCTGTCAATCGCCAATCCAAGCGATCTTGCAGGCTAATTAGCTGTAAATACATACATATATGTTAATGAATTTGCCAGTTGAGAGCACAAAGTGTAAACGATATCATGGGTTTACTATAATACGAAAATTCTGGCCAAGTTTGGTGCGAGACTATTTGGGTCTTGGCCACCAGCTGGGCAACCAAAGTGTCAAGTCATCACTTGACTTGGCACTCGACCCTAGTCTTACAATGATGATGATGATAAAGATGATGATGATGATGGTATGCATGAGCAGATTAGCGGGCGTGTCGACGCGAAAAAGTGTCAACGGCAGGCGCCGCTGGCTGACAGCCAAGTGGCCAGTGACATGGGCCCGTTTAGACCCGGTCTTGGAACCGGACCAGACCAAAACAGAGCAGACCACACTGGTAGCTCACAGTTAGGCATTGACATTGTCTAGTTGTGCATCCAATATGATGATGTAAGCGATATTGACACCTCGAGGCTAAGCTGGAACCGATGACAACGACAACATCAACGACAACGACACCTACACAGAGGGTCAAGTCAGTGGAATCTCTGTCTGTTTATTTGCTGATCCACTTGCAACTGGTTTTCGCTGATCTTACAACAAATTAAACGTTCTCTTTAAAAGACCATCAAAGTGGCAGCTGCAACTTGTCTTTGGTCTAAATATAAACCCAAGAACTCAAGAACCAGTTATTGATCAGAAGACCAGAAGGACACACATTTCGCGAAATCGTATGCAAATTTCAATGGGCATCATTAATTAAGTCCAACACGAGCTTACCGATGTGTTAATTAGCAAATCCAAAAGGCCCAGAAAGCCAAGTTAGCACGGTTTAACCAAATGCGTTGCAAACTCGAACTTAATTGCTGATTCGTATCTGCAGATTTTATTGCACGTGCTTTTTTTAATTCCTGCACGAAAGCTATTTTTTGCTGCACAGTGTTGTGAAATAATAGATTAAAAAAAGATGATATTTTATATTTTTATTTAGTATAAATCCATTTGAATAATTACAATTATTCTGCCTTAAATCTTAACAGAATTGTTATATTTATTCAGTTAATTTATTGTTCATAAGATATCTATAAATATTTCAACACTTTTATTTATCTTTTTAAAAACCTGCGTAGCTTTGGATTGTATCACTAAGCAAATAACCTATTATTAGGTTATTTGCTTAGTGATTGTATATAAATCAAATCACGTTTAATAACACTGAATAGAGATGCGCAAATTGCTGCTTATCGATATATTTGAGTGCTTTCACAGAGATTTCTCTGCAGAACTGTTATACCATTATGTTATTGTAATTCTGTTGTTTTTCGTTTTTCATTTTATGTCTTTGGCATTTACAAATGTTCAACAGCAAGAAAAACACTTTAACTGAATGATGACAGCAATTACTATACAATTTGCATGTCTTTAATGTTATTTTTTCTTGCAAGTTGAAGTTGTTGATTTTGACAGTTGTTCCTGACTGACTGACTGACTGACTGACTCACTGCTGAGCCAACAATTTGGTTTCAACTCACATTTCATTAGCTCGTTATGGGGACCACCTACGGCTGACAGAGCAGACAGTTGGGATCTTCGATGGATGCTCCTCTTGTAAAGACAGACCCACAACGAAGCAATTAAGTTGAAAATCAGTTGCTAAAAGCATCGAAAACAATCATACACGTATTACAAGAACCCGCCCAGTCCTTGGCCAATTTTAAGTATTTACAAAAGCGCAAAAAAGGTAAAAAGAAAACAACTTAAGCAATCCCAAGTCAAAGGTTCCACAACGAAAACACTCCAGGCACATCAAATGTCAATGTTGTCGATGATGTTGAACTCAATTGAGTCTGAGTCTGAGTCTGGTTATTGGCATATAAGTACATATATTGAAAGTATTAGTGGTAGACACGAGTACAAAACATCTTTATAAAGTTATTTTTTGTATACTCAACTTATCTATAGAAAATTGTGAATTACACTTAAGACACAATCAGATTTATACTTATTTTTTTTTGATCCATGCATTTAATTATTCAATTAATTTTTAGACGCCGTATTTAAATAAAGGTACAGGGGTCTATTAAGTTTTTTTTTTTTTTTTTAATAATAATATGTTCTACAATTTCAATTAAAAATGTACATTTGATTTTTAGCCTTAATTACAAAATTCAATTCTCATGGTTGGGCTTTAATGGTTAAGCTTAATGGAAACCGACATCGACTTGGACATCTGCTATTTTCCCAGACATTGATCCGCGTCAGCAATGGGTACAACAACAACAACAATATATACATTGTACAATGTACATTTAACAAAAGGAAAGCGGCAAAACAAAGGCGGCAATTGCTTTATATATATAGATATATATCGAATGGAATCGCGTCGAGAGACGCGTCGAATGATGTCGACTCGCTGATTTAACGCTGATTAATTGGAGCAAAATTATTATTACAGCATGTTATTGGGGCTGTTGCTGTCCAGGCGACCGAACACTGCATTTTAATCGGATTTCCTTCATTGGCCTCTTTTGTATACCCTGTAGTGATAGATGCAAGGGTAGCATAAGCATCGGTAAATGGTAAAAATACACAAAACTGTGTTCAGTATAGTAGACATGATCAGAGATTAATTTTTTATACTTATATCCAATCTGTCAAAATCAGTGAGCAGTAAGTAAATAAAATCAATTTTATTTGTTATTTAAAGACTGATTTAACAATAGTCACTTTTTTTATATTAATAGTCTTTACTCGTTAATTAAAAAAAGTCTCAACCATACGTTTTATTAAGTATATTTAATAAAATATTTAATTTGTCATATTAAAATGTTAAACAATACCTGTACTAATAATAATAATAAGTAAAACCTTAACAATTATTTTAGTAATAATATTTACAGATGTTAGGACAAAAGTTCTTCCTAAAGTTCATTTAACCGTAACTAACATATATTTTTAATAAAGTGATCTCTCTCTTCTGAACCTCGCTCACTTATTGATGAGAAATGTCTATAAACATTCCTCTGACAAAACTTCTAATTGATTTTCCAAAGCCCTATTCATTTGTTACAAAGATGTGAAAGCATTTAAGCAACAATTTTTTTTTTATTTATTTCGCGGTATCCCAACCAAAAACAAATCCTTAAATTGCATAACATATCGTCCCGCCACGAGCACCATTTATCAAATTCAAACGAAAGGGGCAAGGACAAGGGGTCCTGCTATCGTATCGGAGACCCAACAAAACACAAAGAATACTTGTAAAATAAAAGCCAAAAAAACACACACAAATACAATAAAAAAAAGTGCAAGAGTAACTCGAAACGCGAAACGCGAAACGGGCCAGTAAAGTGAATTCCCGTGGAGCGTTTAATCAAAATTTACCGGCGAACGCGTTGCTGACAATGAGAAATTGCAACAAATTCGCGCCGTTGAGCACACAACGCGATGTTGGTTGCCCCTCCTCGATGGGATGGTTAAGTGTCCTGGGGGGTAGGGGGCAGGGGATCAGAGGAGGGAACGGGTATAGTTTGGTTAGTACAAAAAACAAAGCGTTTTTCGGAGGCGCAGACAAAAGAAACAAAACTGCGATCACGTATTCGCATCAGCAGATTTCGAGCTTGAGGTTCAGTTGCCTGGTTCAGTTGCCTGCTCCATGTCCAATTGCAACAGCTCCCGCTGTTAGCTGCTACTCGATTTTCCATGAAGCCAGCTTTCGACTGGATATTGTTTTTCTGGCTTTTTGTGGCTCTTGTTTTTGTTTGTTGTTTGCTGTAGTCGTTGCCGCGGATATGAAAAATGATGCCGCCACAATTTTAACAACCAAAAGCGCTCAGGGTCCAACTGGCTAACAACGCCCCCTCCATCCACCCACTAGACCACCTTCCCCGCTACCGGCATCTTCATCATGCTGCCAGGAGGCAAGTGAAGTGCAGTTCTCATCCTCGTCCTCGCACTCGAAGTTGATTGATGGGCCATAGCATTCAGCATTCAGCATTGAGCATTGGGAAAATGTGGGCAGTGCTGCCACTGGTTGTGAGGATGGATGTGGATGTGGATGTGGATATGGGCATGGAAATGGCAATGCACCACCACGAAATGATCATCGAGTCGTGCAGCGACTGGCATGAAATCAATCTGGCTAAACGGTAGCAAATGGGCGTGTACTCCTACTCCTACCCATACACATACCCATATCCATACTCATTCCCATTCCCATCCACATCCACGTAGGCGTAAGAGCTCCGCAGTCGTTATAGATAACGCGGTTTTGTATTTATATCGATCACTCTATCAGGTGGGCGACCAAGCTGCAAAACCTCAAAAAAAAAGATAGGAAAAAAGCGTTGAAGGCGGCAACAACAACATCATAAATTGAAAGTGAAGTGCAAGCAAAAAATGTACAAGTGAAATGCTCTTTCTAACCTGCAATATATTTTCAGTAGTATTTACGATTAAGACATAAATGAGTGTTTAGCCAAATGAATATAAACTTGTGTATAAAATCATTTTATTACTTTTCAAAGATTTAGGCCAGGAAAACTGTTGCATATTTTATTTTATTATTTATTTATTTCGGTTACTATTGCTTCTAACAAACGCTTCTTATATATAATAAATTATATACAAAATATTAAATTATTTAAGAAATAAGTATCTATTATAAATATCGATAATAATAAACAAATAATTATTATTTGTATCATTTATTAGTATAAAACAAATTTATTCAAATATTATATTTTGTTTATGATTTATTGGTATAAAAACATTTTATTTAAATTGTATTTATTAACCAAAAATATATATCCCTAGTATGATAATATTTTTAATTGATGTGGAATTTTGACTTCTATAGTAACTTGAACAAGCTCAATACCTTCAACATGAATCGATTAAAATATATTTTCATAATTTAAATTTAACTGTTCTTAATTGACACTAAATAAATAAATAGCTATATAAATAAGTAACATATAACTATTCTCAACTAACTATACAATTATATAAATAAATAAATAATAGATATCTCTGCTTTCTTGTTAAGCCCTTAAATTTAATACATTTATCCATTAGATTTTCAAGCATTGAAGGAGAATCGAATTGAGTGGACAAATAAACTGTCGACCAACAGTTTGAGATAAGAGCGAAAATATTGGCCAACATGCAAAGAGGCTCAAATTTCGCCGTCAATTCGCCTTTGGTGTGGCCCTGAGTCACACCACAGTCCAGTACATGTGTATATGAACACATGTATATACATATATAAGGCGGCTGGTTGCAAGTAGGCCACAGAGAGTAGGAAATTGGAAATATGCCAGTAAAATAAACAGTTATTGAGTTGACTTTTTGACACTTCCCGCTGCGATAGGCAACGTTGGCCAGTAACAATGGGTAGATAGTAGTGGCCAAAACAAACACCTGGCCAACTTCAAGGTATGGTCCACTTGGGGCACTATTAATTAAATTAAATTTCGATATAAATTCAAATGGGCGAAGCGTGCGCGATTACGAATTCTAATTGGAGTACGGGACAGCCAATTAGACCAACTTGGCCCGCCCACTGACTGTGTGTGTATGCCGATGACCATAAGTCATGCTGTGTGTGTGTGTGTGTGTGTGTGTGTGTGTGTTTAAGCCTACTTGCAATTGTTTGTGAAAAGGTGTGCAAGGCTTCCTTTCGTTACCTTGTGACTGCCTAATTCTTCCATTGAGGTTCACAACTCTTTTCCCATTTTTTTTTTGGGTGCCCTTCTCCTGGCACTGGCATCAAATTTCATTAATCACGCAAATGCTTATCGCCGAGGCACCAGCAACAGAACCAGCACCAGTTGGAGCCTCCTTTTTCGAGGAGGCCTCCTCTGGGTCCAACAAGTAGTCGTTGTGGTAGTCGCAATCGTGGCCATAATTTGTCTGGCCTGGCCTTTCTGAAAAGCCAGCTTTCCAGCCAACTGTGTGAATGTGAAAATGCGCTTGCATGACCATCACCATCACCATCGCCATCGCCATCACCATCATCAGTATCATCCAGTTCATGTCCAGTCATTGCCTGACCAAGTTGCCCAACTTGGTATCGCCTGTCTGTGCCGTCCACAAAATAGAGAATAAATGGCAGAAAGCAGGGGAGAGAGGGAGAGAGAGTAAGAGAGGCACAGTGCTGGCTGCTTGTGATTATGCCCACATGATGGTTATGCACGTTGTGATGGTTCAATTTCTCTGGACTACTCCGAGAGGTGTGTCCAAGTCCAGACTGTGCTTGCCCCTGTGAAAATTGTGTGAAAACTCTGATGATGTGTAGGCAGCTTAACTGATGAGTATATCTTGCATTTGCAGCTGCAGTGTCTAATTCTGATAGAGATGCCAAGAGCACAACGAGCTGCAAAGAGCCAATTCATCAACCAGGCTATAAATTGAACACACTGCCAAATAATTCGGTTCTATGAGGTGCAGTTTTTTTGCTGCTCAGTCAATTCGACTTTTATTTTACAGAGTTGTTGCCAGTTCCAAAGTATTTCTTAAAACAACTATCTAAAAAATAAATAAAATTTATTAAATTTATGCTTCAAAAAGTATGCAATTCGTCTAAAAAAAAAATAGAAGAATTTGCAGAGAAAAAATAATTTGAAACAGAGTCATATAGTAATAAAATAATAGATAATTTTAAGGTTTAGCAATTATTGAGAAATTTTGGGCAATTAGTAATTATTAGTGATAATAAGAATAAATAATTAATTATTTAATTAATTAATAAAACATTTTTGAATTTAAAAGGCGACTCATCACTAATTTTAAATGAATTTATTATTGTGCCCATAAAATTCACAAATTGTTAAAATTTTAGTTGATGACAGAATGAAAGCTGACTCTTAGGAGAATCGAAATTTGATTCGGTTGTTTTAAAAATCATTTGCCCATAAAACGTCTATATATATTTGTGGAACAGTCCTCTATATATACATCAAAGATCAAAGAATTCTTTCTTCAATCACTTTTGAATACTCAGTAAAGCCAAAAATGTTGTTACCACAAAATGACATTGTAGCTTATTGGATTTGTGAGGCAAGAGACCAAATTAAAACCCGGGGTTCACAGGTTGGGGACATAGTTAACAGCGCACTTATCTAATTAAGATATCTGGCAGAGTCTTATCAGCTAAATATTAAAATAAATGCACCCCCGACAGCCGTAACTTATGTCCTGTTTAAGGCGCTATCTCTGCCCCATTTGGTTGCTCCTTTGGCTGTTTGGCTGGTCGTGCCACAACGGTGCAGACAGTCTCACCTGGCTGGCAGGTTCGACCTCGGCCTTGTCCGTGGTGCCTTGGCCCCAGTTCAGTCTATTAGCAAGGCAAATTTTTGTAACGAGAACAGGAAAGGTGGCACAAGGACACAGACTGAGACTGAGAGTAAAGTGAAGAGAGTTTTTGGTCAACAGCATCCTTGAAGCGAGGCGACAACGATGCCAGAAAGTGTGCAATACAATCTTGAAACTTGAATAACGGAAATAAAAATTATGAGCACGAATATTTTAACGTTGGCCGATTTGCATAAGAAAACCGTTAAGAGGCCCGTCCCTGGCACTCAACAGTGGCCACAAGATGAAGTCGCCGCCACTTCCAAAAACAACATTTGTATGGAGCACGCGCACAGTTCCTGTTCCTTCCCTTCCTTCCCATTCCATCTGATTCCTTTACTTTCCACTCACCTTTCCGCTTAACATATCCAGAGTAGTCATGGAGTTTATTGTTGTTTGGCGTTGTAATTGATAAGTTAATTTACATTTTTATTGAATGACCCTCACAATTGTTGTAGGTGTTTGTTGTGCCTCTTGTCATGAAGGTCAGAGCATGTTTTGCATATTATTTCGAACCTCTCCACAATTTCACTCACCACGCAAATTCTATGTGCATTCTACAGTTGCTTTTATTTATTTTATGTACGAGTGTGAATGTCTTTTAATCAAAAGCATTTGTGGTTTATGTTCCCAACAAATCGAGTGTATATAATGCTTAATTATGCAGGACTTTAAGAGACACAGCCGACAGTACTATTAAATGCTGAAATATTTATATATTTAAATTTATTTAGTAAATTATTATTTTTTTGTTCATTACTTACTTAGCTATTTAATGTTAAAATTTAAAATGAAACTAAGTTAAAATAAAATTTATACAAACTAAAATAAAAATAAATACAAATTGAATATTGAAATACTTGAAAAATAGCTATGACTTAAGTAAAAAAACCTATTCCTCTTTCGCGACATTAATTATAAAAATCATAAACAATTTAAAAGTTTGAGCACACTTAAAACTTGTTTACTTTATTTTATAAGTATTTTACTCTTTTATGGCATTTCTTTTTTGACTGGGTCACACTGGTAGCCCAAAGAATTGAGTGTGTCCATTTTATAAATGTTGCAAAGTCCAGCCGTGCATGAAAAGTTAACGAGAATTGATGTTGCATGTTTCGGCTGGCAAAACAAAGCATAAATTTCTCAGTTACGAGTCGCGAGTTGCAAGTTGCCAGTTGCCAGTTGCAAGTTGCAAGTTGCCAGTAGCCAGTTGCATGTTACAGCGATTCGATATCGAACTGTGCCCATGGCCGTCTCCTTCCGCCGCTACAGTTTCAGTTCCAGTACCAGCTCCATCATCCTCTTCTCCATCTCCATCTCCACTTTTCTGGGGCTACAACAAACGCGACGGTGCATAAATTTCAGGCAACGAATTCAATTTGCGTAACGCATGCGGCGATGGGAATGAGAACGCGGAATGGGATTGAGAATGTGGAATCCTGGTTCCCAGAGCATTGCCGAATTTTACTTTTTTATGCTGTTTCTTTTTCCCTTGGCCTGGACAGCGGCAATGCTATTTATGCTGCAGTGCATCCGCAATGCGTCCACTTGATGCAACTCCCTTGCTACAAAATGGGGCAGAGTCAGAGAAGCAACCCGCAACAACGACTCCGCATCCCGGCCAAGTTCCACAAGCTTCTCACGCAATCAGCGCCTAATCTGCATCCCGTCACCGTCTCAGTCAACGTCACATTCTTGTTGCTGTTGTTGTTGTTGTTGTTGCTGTTGCTGTTGCATGCAAATTACCTCGTTGACTTGCGGTCACTGTGGGTGGCAGTCGAGGATCCGTGTGTCGTCCGTCGTCCGTCGTTGGTCGTTGGTCGGTCTTGTGTCCGCCACATGTCACTGCCACTGTTGTTGCCATGTCTCTTCTGATTTCACTTGATGAATTGCACTTTTTGGCCTGCAAATGGTAACAGAATTGACTTGAACTGGGATTAAACCGGAACAGAACCAGAACTCTTTCGACTCGGAATACTTTTTTACCGAGTATTCATAGTCAGTATAGTTTAAGTGGTTAAATTAAGTTTTTACACTATTTGAAAACAAATATAATTATAATAATAAACCGCGACTCTACGAATACCCGTTGCATACTTTTGGGAGCCTGTGTGGCTTTAAAACTTAAAAAAGTCATTACTGTCCTTCCATTTAATTAATGAATGATAGAAATCAATAAAAGATAACGTTAATTACATTAAAAAACTGTGGCTGTGGTAGGTTTTAAAATAAACACATTCACTATGCATTTACCTAACTTTTAAAAATATATAAATACACCTATAGTATGTTCTTAATCTAGCTACATTTCTACATCAAAACCAATATTTATGTCTATTAAGATTTATTTATTTTATCTTTCAGCATTTAACAAACTTGCGAAATGTCCAATAAAAACAATATTCAATGTTTGGCCTCATGGAATTTTCAATTTAACGGCCTGTTTACACTAGCAACAAATACAACAAAACAAACACAAATATTATACAAATATTCAATAAACTGAAATCGATTTGCGTGCACGCCGATTAAATTCATTGAAAGCATTTTTCAATTAAATGCAACATTTTTGCTTTTATCAATTTAATGCTTAGCTGCCGTTTTCAACGCAGTCGCGGTCGCTGTCGCTGCTGGCGTCGACTGCGGCGTTGACGCCGCAGCTGACATTGTGTATTATTAGTTTCGTTTCTTCTTTTGAATTTCCCTACCCTGTCAAAGTTTTTATTCTCTCTTGTATCCGTCTCTCTGTCTATCTATCTATCTATCACTTATTGGCGTTGCTTCCTGTGCTTTGGCAAACAGTTATTGAAATTGTTTCGAACATTTAACGCCTTCCCCTTGAGGGGGCGTGGCCTCGGGCTTATTGTATATATATATTTTATTGGCCTCGCGACTTTGTCACGTGTCAATATTGAGAGTGGGCAGACTGTTTGCCAGCTGGAGGACATTCGCGGCAGCTCATTTAAATTTTAATTTGTATTGCGTTTCGCCATCAAGTTTCGACTCCAGCTCCATCTTGCCACTTTTTGGGGCAAAAGTTTCTTAAACTGGCAGCTGCGAAAACTTTTTTGGAATTCCCATTATATTTCAAAGCGTTGCTGGTTGACTTTTTGGCTGCCCCATGAATACATTTGATGAGTATTGAGTGAATACCACTGGAGTATTTAGTTAGACGATAAATAAAATTCCAAAATAGAATTCCGCAGTGAAAGTTTTAAGAAATCAATAGAAATATACTTAGTACAAGTTTGGTATATAAATTTATATAAATAAATAAGGAACCACAGGCTTTATACAATTTGATATATTGCGTATACGGCTTTAAGCAATTATTTATTAAAATGCAGTTGAAATACTCGAACGCTTTAAAGTTTTGTGTCAATCTATAAAATGTGAAATTCAACCATGCACAGATTTCATGCAGATAACTAAAATCCGTACAAACGAGAGATGTTTTTATTTATGGTCTGACATTTTGGTTTGCCAATAACAACAATCCACAAACACACACATACAGATATACAGATATATAGAGATATATACAACTGATGCAAACAAATGAAATAAAATAGTATAAACGAACTCAAAAACATCTTTAATCGATTTATGAATTGTTCAGCATGTGTCCAAAGTGGAGGCGAGAGAACTGTGGAATATTTGTTGCGATTGATGCGTTCAACTGCCAACAATGAACCAATTTCATTAAAATCGCATAAATTCAAATAAATAACAATATAAGCAGCAGGGACAGGGCACAGGAGGAGTGGCAACTGGGCGCAAAAAGATTGAAAGATCGGGTTGCATGCGGCCCCGACAAAGATTTAATAAAATGACACACAAAACCGGTCAGCACAAACATAAAAATCAATAAACAATAAAGTTGATTTATGCGTCAAAGTGTCAATTGGCAGCTGCAACGGCAGCAAGAGCGACAGGAGACGCGACAGGAGAAGCGGCAAGCGACGCGTCGCTGTTTTCGCTGGGCATCCATGGCGTATGCGTAATTGCATTTGGACGGTCAGCGGCCTGAAACGCGTTTAAGTGCTTCATTCAATATTCCATTGCTGCCCAACAGCTGCATTGTGTTCGCGCTCATCACAGTGACAACCACGCCCACAGCCACGCCCACAGCTACGCCCACACCCCCAACAACGCCCACTCACAATACTCTCTGCCCCCTTTTTGACCCCCCCGTTTGTCATTTATACGAAATATTGCTGCCATTCAATTGCTGATTGAAAAATATGCTTTTGATTTTATTGTTGTTGACCGGCAACTGTTGCAGTTGTTGTTGTTATTGATGCTGCTGCTGCTGTTGATGCTGCAGTTGTTGCTGTCATTTAAATGTTGCTCCTCTTCCTATTGCTATTGCTGTTGCTCAGCTTTGAGTTTGAGCATGAGAATTCATCCGTTTGTGTACTGACTCCACATCCACAATTCATCTGTCAACCAAATCAATTTTGTGGCTTCAGCCATTTATCTTTGTTAGCGCTCGATTGACGCTGCCGTTGCAAGCATTCGCCATTCGCCATTTGCCACACGCTAGTTGCAAGTTCGCAGTTGCAAGTTACCAGTTGCCAGTTAGCCACTGGTCAGTTACTGTTGCTGCCATTGTGGTGCGGTTATTGATTTGGAACAGCGGCTAATTGAGCGCAACTGTAACACGTCCATCTCGTCATGATTGAATTTTAATTGGCTTTCAATGTTTCATTTTTGAACTGCAAACAAAACGATTTGCATCAGAAATGAATAGAGTTACAGCTTAACTCTCAATAGATAAATATCTTTGTACCATAAACTGAAATTAAAGGACTTAGAATTTGTTCAATATACCTACATTATCTTACATTTTTAACGTTGACTAAAATAAATACACAGAAAATAAAACTCCTAATTTAAGTTAAATTTATTAAAAAGGTTTGTACAATTGAAAGTTTAATTATTAAAGCTGTATTAAATACAACTTTTAATTTATACTAAAAAACATAAACAATATAATTAAGGGATAACAGATTAATGTCTAATACTTATTAAAAGTCCCTAAGAAAATCAAAGATTGCTAAAGGAGAGTTCTATAGAGTTCTTTAACTTCTTTGCCTTTTCAAAATACAACTTTGTTTCATTTATATTTCTGAATAAAAAATAAATTAAAAATGGTGTGCAGAAATAGTTTTATAGACGCTTATAAAAATATATAAGTAATTTGATCTGCAATGATAAAAAAATTGAGTGCAAACCAAAGAGAACCTTTGAGAACATGTTTAACCTGCTCAATAACCATCATAACATACGTGTCACAACTTCTGAGCTGCATTACCCAACGAATTTTCTGAAATCTGAAATCTTTTGAGCTAATATGACACACACGGTAATACGAGTGACTAACAGGACATGCTGGCTACACTGTCCAACACAACGCAGCCTCAACCATCTGCCTTGAATGGTTTGGTTTTAATCTACACGGTGACAGCATTAACTTTACAGAGGGTTTTGAAAACAGTTACACTGAGAGAAAAAAAAAATTTATTTTTATTCGTATTAATTATGATATAAAAATAAATTTAAAAATGTTCTTTTATAATTTGATATTAAATAATTTGTTAACTATAGTTTTAGTTTTAAAAAACACTAATTTTTTGTAGTGTAAAAAGATGACATTGCAAGCAGAGCAGCAGCAGCAGGGGACACTGTTATGGCTAATGCCAATTGACAGCAGCTTAAAGCCCCCCCACCCCGATCTTTAGTGGTACTTTCCAGACAGGCGACATTTTATGAGCATATTTTGTGACCAAATGTGCTCGGGGAACTCTGGAACTCACTGCTGAACATGTCAGCGCCCATATTGAGCGCCGGCTACTTAGGCAACGGCCAAAAGTTTAACGTGACAGGCACAAAATGTGGCCACCCTTCTTTTTTGTGGGAGGGGTGGGGGGGAGGGTGTTTACCGAAACTGCACCCAATGTGACTTTGTATGCCCGACACACACTAACGGGACATGTGGACATGCTAACGGTAAGGATAACGGTCGAGTTGGCTGCCAGGATGCTGCAGAAGCTGTGTAATGCTCTAAAATGGAGTTCCATGCTCATTTATTCCACACTTGCAAAACTTTGCTGACCAACACTGGCACCTCAATAAAACAATTTAAAAGTCATCGTCGTCAACATTTGCTGCCATCTCCTTCTCTCTCTCTCTCTCGCCCTCTCTGTCTGTCTTCCTGCCGAGTGAGTTGTCAGTTTCTCCATTTATTTTGTTGTGCATTATCTGAAACTGGAACTGGAAATGTTTCGGGTAGACACATGTGACCAATGGTCACCTCAATCTCAGCCACAAATACCATTAAATTGGACTTTAAGTGCATTCTCTGTTTAAGTTTTGCTTAAGGAACAACATCAGCCAAATTCTCTCACCTTATTCTTGGGGGAGTTTTGGAACGGGGAACTGATTGCATTCTTCTTGCAAATTGGCCAATCAAAAACTTTGAGCAGGTAAATTGAAATGAGCTGATATGATGCAAAACTTTTCCATTGCGGTTACCGACTCACAAGATGACGTAATTGTGTGGAAAAGTATTCGAAAAGTTGATAAACTATCCATTGAGATCATGTCTTCTAAAATGTTAGCGTTTCTTTTCAATTATTTCTTTTAAAAACTAAATGTAAAGCGGCATTTGTCCAGTGACTGGACTCCAGTCCATTATACCATTATAAATTCTGTTTAAGACTTGCTGTAGAAATATCACATTCAGCTGGTTTTTACAGCGCCGTAAAGTGCTTTTTTTGGAGATGCAATTACGATCCGTGTTTGCTTACGATATCTATTCAAAATTTGAATAAATACTTTCATTTCATGATTTCTATGTTTGTGATTGTTTTACTATTGCAATTTTTATTAGTTTAACTATTACTCTATGTTTTAATTACAATGCAAATGAAGCTTTAAATAAACTTGTCTGCTGTTCCATCTCTAACATACTTTTATCCTGTGCAAAGGTGCCAGCAATTTGAAGGCAAATGCATTTAAATTAATTATGTGCAACACTCGCAGTAATTTGCATTTCAGGGGTCGCCATTTTTTTTGTTGGTCACCAGATGCCATTTTTTGGCACATGAAACACGTCATATGAGTACCCGTAATTACGTATGAGTACTTTTTTTTTTACATATATATCGTTTTTTTACCTAAAGGATTCTTTGAGTTGCCTGGACTGCATGGACTGTCTGCCTGGACTCTCATTTCAAAGTTAATTATGTTGACATAGTCAGTTCCAGTTATTTCTTTCGTTCTCAGCCCTTTTTTGTAACAAACGGACGACCACGCCCACCCAGCTGCCCATACACAGCATGCATTAAGAATTC
The DNA here is from genome assembly GCA_951394115.2 of Drosophila phalerata. NCBI lineage: Eukaryota > Metazoa > Arthropoda > Insecta > Diptera > Drosophilidae > Drosophila > Drosophila phalerata. Next base: position 5,101,276 of record OY729850.1, read on the forward strand.
ATGCCACACCCAACAACGCTACAAAGACGCCCACGGGTCGCCAACAGCAGCAGTCGACGAGTGCCTCACAGCAGGTGGCAAGAGGGGAAGGGGAAGGGGAAGAGGTAGAGGGAGGGGAAAGGGGAAGGGGAAGGGACATCTAACCGGCCGGCTGCCAAGTTACTCAAATTAATTAAGTTTCGCCTTTGCCAACATTGCGCATACGCTTCATGCGCCAGCGCCCAGTTCTGCCTGCTCCACCCCCCTTCCCCCCTCCCTCCTGCCACATACCACATCCCATTCCGTTCCGTTCCCACTGTGCCCGTTTCAGCTCCCAGGAGGGAGCCAGCACAACCGTTCAATTTTTTAAGTGACATTTGCCAGACTTCTCCTGATGTTTAATATTTTCTAACCACACCGACATCCACAGGTCACTCCCCCAACCCATAGGACGCATAAGGAGCTGGAAATTTAAAATTAATTGCTTTAGCGCAGTTTTAATTATTAAGAAACTATCGATGGAGCCGCAACCAAAAAGGGGAGCGAAACTTTTACTACCTTTCCTTGCTGTATTCACCTGAATAATGTTTAAGAAAAGTTTAAAATCTGAGGTGCAAAGAGAAATTTCCTCTCGTTTAACTATTATTTCGCTGAACATATTGAACATGCAAATTTTGTATATTAAAACAGTTTTAATAGTGATTTATCTATTTATTGATTTAATAATTTATGGAATTTTCATGTTTAGTTTCTTGTAATAATTATAAATTTATGAACAACATACAAGCCTAATTAATTTATTTGCTAAAAAAAATAAACTTGACTTACAGAAATGTACCTCAAATAATTATAAGAAACTTTTTTTCTTAACCTCACGAAATATGAAGATATATCTTACTGATATAAGAAATCAGTATCTTAGGGGTTTGTTTCAGTTATTATTTATTGATTGTACATTCAAATTAAATTAAACTGTTTTTATTGCTTTCTTGGTCTGACGTTCAGTAATAAAAAGAAAAAAATATTGCGACTTACAAATAAAATTAGTAAACATTTATATTCCATAAATTTTGATTGTCGTTTACTTTATTGCGTTTTTTCCAAAGTTTTTTTGCACATCTGCGTCTTACAAAAATATGAAATTAGACATTTAACTTAATGTTCACTATCGTTTTCAGCATTTTGTTGGTAGGTTGGTGCACATTTTATTGGGTAAGAGGGGGAAGGGGAAGATAACGCTGACATTTACGCAAATTAGCCGCTACTTCGACATCGGTGAGTCACTTAATTGAGCGTAGCATTCAAGCTGACCAGTGGCTAGAATGGTAGCCTGAACATATTCGTGTGTCTATGCATGTATGCATGATGATGGTGGCAATTATGGTTGCGCTGGAAACAGGGGGCAAGGAGAGGGAGTGGGGGGTGGGGGGTTTGGGGGAATGGGACAGGAGACAGTGGCAGACCGCGGGTCAACTGCACGTGCGGCTGTTGCTGTTGTTGTTGCTGTTGCTGTTGCAAATTCAATTGGGATATGTGCAAAATTAGCAACAATTTTCTACAAATAAATAAAAGACTGCAACATGTGCCAGCATCGACAGCAACAACAACAACAAAAACCAAGCCAAACAATGCGACAGGCACACAAACAAAACACACACACATACACAGAAAAAAAAATTCGGTATTCCGGACTTAAATTTTTCCAATGCGGTGTCAGAAATACAGTTATCCGGGAGTCTCATAAACAAAGTATAAAATACTTAAATGAGGCTCGATTTTTCTCAACAATATATTCATTGTTGTGGATCTGTAATATATGCTTTCAGTTAGATTAAATAGTTTAGGCTTTTTCGACTTTTGTAATGTCGATTTTTGATATCGTTGCCATTTTATTGTTATTATATTCCGAATTATATCCTGCTTACTTACTTAAAATAAAGTTTTTTTAAACTTAATTTTTAGTATGTATTTTTTTTGCTGTGTACATATAATTGAGTGGCTGTTTGTGTGTGTGTGTGTGTGTGTGTGTGTGTGTGTGTGTGTGTGTGTATGAAGCACTGTGAATGCTGGACAAGCTCTGGCTTGGACCTGGGTCCAATTTCCTTCTGGAGTCCGGGCAACATTTGTTAACGCATTTGTTTGCTTGTTGCACATTTCGAGCCGCCTTCTCATTGTATTGTTGTTGTTGTTGTTGTTGCTGTTGCTGGCATTGTTGCAAATGACGTGGCCACCGTCATCGTTGCCGTCGCTTTGCTTTGACACGCATGCCATCCCCCCACCCCTCCTCCACCTATTGCCACTCCCCTACCTCCCTCCCTCCCTCTGTCGCCCCTCTCTCCTAAAAGTGGGTGGCTCGTGGTCAATGGTTGGCTACGTGCCTCGTTGGCAATGCGACGCATTTAAAAAACAATCAATTTTAATTTCAATTTAAATTAGTTGCTGCTGTTGCCGCTTCCCCTCCCCCTTCCCCTTACCCCTCACCCCTTCTCTGGCACAACTTGCAACCACAGCCAACTTAACGCCGTTGCATTGACCATAAAATTATTTTTGCTCATTTGTGTTGTTGCCTGCTCTTTGTTGCTCATTGTTTCTGTTACCAACAATTGTTGTTGCTGTTGCCGTTGTTGTTGTTGTTGTTGTTATTTTGTTGAATGCAATTTTACTCTGGTAATTTCGTTTTTATTGTTGCTGTTTTTGGGTTTAATTGCATTTAATGCTAAACTCTGCCAATTGTTGTGAAAATCGCAATAAATTCTACTTAAAAATATTCCATGCATTTCAAATGCATTTCATTCTAATTTTCACTCGTCGTCTCTCAACAATTCTATTATATTTTATTTGATTTTAGTTCATTGTTTCACACATTGTACAAAATTAAAATTTTAGCCTGTACATTACATTAATGTGAAATTTATAAATGCAATTGTTACAGATTTCATTTTTGGATCACAAATAAATTAAATTGTATTCTAATTTATTTTATTTTTAATTGTTTTGTAAGAATTGTTTTTGGATAATTATTGATTGCAGGCTGACCTCGCTTGAAATTATTAATTGTTGATGAAATTCAATTGAAAATTAATCAATTTATGGTACTTGTTTAATTTGAATTTCAATTGTATTTTGAAGTAGCAGTTTATCAAGTGATTAAAAAGTTAGTTGCAAAAGTATAAAAAATCAAATTGGATATGTCGAACTTATAGTAGATTCACTTAACCCTTGTCGTGTGATAAAATTGGTAGTGACCTTTAACCGGTTAACCAACTCGGATCCCAATAGTTTGAGCCACGTGTTGTTTACAGACGCATATGTATAATTTAGTTTTGCGGGCCAAGAAAAAATAACTGAAACTGATTTGTACTCTGGCAAATTGGGATTAAGTGTGCAGGTTTCGTTAACGCTTTTCCCCGTGGGGCTTAACCCAACCTAAATCAATCAAGCGAACATGCGAAGCGGCTTGCACAAAGGATGAGGATACACAAGGATCCAAGCACGCAAATCAGCTACAGATACATTTGTATCTGAGTGTGTGAGTGTATGAGTGTGTGTGTGTGAGTGTGTATATTCATTTGTTTGCCCGCTAGCACAATTCTACTTAACAGCAATTTACTGTAATTTACGTCTTAACCAGGAATTCAACATATGCGTTTAAACAAGCTGCAGATACTCGTATCCAGTGGATACATTGGAGGCTGCTGCCTCTGCCACAAAACATGTGTTCCTTTAAGTAGTGCCAAACAACTTTGGGTCTCCAACATTGGCTGGATAAATTATTGGGTGTGTTGTTGTGCAGATAGAACCCAAACTCCAGCTGGTAACAACTCCCCAACACCAACAACAGCAACAACAGCAACAACATTTGCGTATCTGCGGTTGCGTGGTCTTAACTTGTGTAGCCGAATCAAAGCGTTTAATGGCGCTTTTAATCTTGTTAATCGGCCTTTTGCCTGGTTAGCTGAGATTTCAGATAGTTTCGACCGCTGTTGTTGCTGTTGTTGTTGTTGTTGCTGCTGTTGTTTATGTGTTGGGCGGAGTGAAGGCGTGTCCATTGAAATTGCTATGTTTAATTCAAAATACTGTTGGCTTAGCGAGTCCATACCTACTGCTATTATAACATACTATATATATAAATATATAGTTAAATTACATTAAACCCTGCAGGCTTAAAATGCCCAAATTTGCTGCATACTTTAGTGCGTGTCGTCTTTAAAGCAGGTTTAAGCCGACTCACTTTAAGCAAATGCCAACTCGACATGTACTTGATCTAATGCTATGCCAGTGAATTCACTGTGAATTTCTTTTATCCTGCTGCTCTGCCACTTGGGATAGCCGTTTTGGCCGTCAAGGACGATTTTGACATGCTGTCATCCTTTGGCGCGTACACGGCACGAATGAATATTATTTCTTTATGCAAATTTTCCTGCTCATCTGCTGCCACTTGTTGTTGCTGTGACATTCACATCGTCCACTTGCTGCTCTTCAGCTCTCGGTTCTCCTCCAATTCTACCCCAATTCTCCCCAGTTCCCAGCTTGCCCATTTATGTGATATTTTGTTGAGCAAGACAAATGATTTCCATTTAATTTATTTTCGCTGCTTATTCTTAGACTGTAAGTGGCTGGCGAAAGGATTTAGCTGAATAAATTATAGGTTGAATTGTAATATCTTTGTGCTGGAAAATGGCTAAAGCTCTGACAAATGCTTAACTAGAAATTCACAGCTGAAAACTGGGCGATATGGCAAAACTGAATTTATAGTTATTTTATGCTCAGACTCAACGTCGACTCAAGCCAAAGAAATAATGATGCCAGCTAGGAAAACAATGAAATCGAATAGACTCTTAAATAACGTGCTAATTGTTTGTTTAAATACTTTATTGAATCGGAAAACTCATACTTGCACTGATAAAAAAGAGAACATTATATAGTATTCTTAAGGAAACGAAATCTTGGTTTCGAGAACAATTCAAATAAGACCATACGAATAAATGTTCTTCAAATGTAAGTCTAGAAAAGTGAAATCAAATAAAATATGACATATTTAATTTATATTTTTCTGACAATTTCCGATTTATATTCTGATTTATAACTGCGATTTCATTGATATAATGTATTAGTAATATGGTCCTAAAATGTTCTTAGTTTAAGAGCAAAATATTCAAGATAAATGTTCATAAATTTGGAATTTGTTCTATTTTTGTCAGTGTGTTAATGCTGTTTAATAACTTGATGCGTTTTGGCCTGCATGCGTTAAGTTGGCGACAATTGACACAGAAACTGCCATCTTATGGTCATAATGAGCTTGCATGCGATTAATTTTCCACTTGAGCTGCAGATTTTGCAGAACATTGCGGAGCGGAGACATTGCCAGAGAGTTAGTTCATAAATCATATGCATTGTCATTGCCAGCTTGCCAGATTGCCAGCTTGCCAGATTGCCGACTTGCCAGCTAATCTTGACGGAGAATTAGGAGGTGGCAATCGCGTAGTCGCCTACTTAATATTTCCGCTCACATGCCGCATACCTCCCTCCCCTCTCCTCCTGCTCCTCTTGTTGTCTCTGTTCCTCCTTCACAGCATCTCTCAGTCGTATCGCAGGCTCACGTCAGATGTCACTAATCTAAATTTATGCAAATTGCCAACTGTCTGGCTGGCTCACATGCTGCATGCGGCATTTCTGCATGTGGCATGTACACCACCTCACTCCCATCTCCTCTCCTCCCCTCCCCACTCACCACAACCACATCCACATACACTTCCACTTCCAATGCAGATGCATTTTCAGTTGAAGGCGACTTTGCAACAGTTGTAAAAATTGCAGCTAAATTCAAATTTGACATGCGGCAGGCGGAGTCGCAGTTGGAGTCGCAGTTGGAGGCAGAGTCGCATTCAGCTTCAGATTCGGAGCTGCAAGCTACAGTCAAAGCTGCAACTCGCGAGTGTTTTGCTAGCATTTTCTTTTCTATTTTTCAGTAATGCACTATTTTTTTATTTTGGCCTGTATGCTTTCAGCTTCCATTCATTTGGGATGCAGTGCTTGTGTTGCCAGTTACCAGCTACCAGTTCCCAGTTGCCAGTTGCCAGTTGGTTGCCTTGGCAAGCTCTTATTAAATTAAAACGAAGGCGTTTAAGTGCGCCCCAAGCTGCAGCTCAATCTGATATGCAAAACATTTTTGAAATAACTCAGCCGTAAATGCGAACTCAGAACTCTCTCAGTTTAAGCCAAATTAATTGAAAAACTTACACGCATCGCTGGCTGTGTTTTTCCGACTCTGCTGACTTAGATTTCAGCTTGATTAGTTGGCCAATACGGTCAATTGCGAAAACGTTTCTACGCTTGTGGCAAGCTGCCAAAGTTTTAAATTTGACTTGGACTTGCAGCTCCTTTCAGTTTCATTTAGCACGCTTGGCACACGATTCTAGCCAAGTTGCCTCCATTTAAAAGTCGGCTCCTTTTGTAATCGCCTCGCACTGCCTTAACCTCTTCCTGCCTCCCTCACTCACTTGACACTCACCTGCCCCATTTACATGGCGACTAGGTGTGAAATTCTACTTCACACACGTGTCTCTGAAAATGAATACCCCAAGGATGACAAGGATTGTGCCCCAACTCCAAAAAACCCATCATCGGAATAAATCTTATTTAAAATAATTAATGTAACACTAGAAAATATAATTGACTTCCATTTAGTGATGTAAATTAGTGATTAAATATAAAAAATATTTAATAAAATCGAATTGTCTATCAATCGGAAAATAATACATCGATTTATTTAGATCGAGTTTTTGCAAGACTTTTTTTTCATTGACAAAGGTATCAAATATCCTATGAATTAATTTAAATTTAACTTATTATTTCAATTTAAATAACAGGATTTCAAGAGTTTGTGGTTGTCTTTTTCTCGTAATGTAAAGTAAAATTACTTTAAATTAGGTCAGCTTTAATTAAAATTTTAAGGAATTTTTTTTAGTATGCTTTTTGAATTGAGAATATGGATATTTTCAATTATCGGGGATGATAAATTACTATAATTGCTGGTTATTTTTGTGGGAACTTGTAATTCAAACCCAATTTCAGGTCTCTTGTCAGCACTTCGAATATTCAATCTGCTATCTTTTAACTTTCTACTCAGTTTCATATATTTTATGTTTTGTTAAAAATTGAAAATAATGCATGGTCGATGTTTGTATTTGCAGGAATAAAAAAGCTACCGAAAAAAGAATTCCCCAGCTAATATGCGAGTGTTTCATTGAAATGTGCAAAAGCAGCAGCAAAATGTATCTACAAGATACAAACAAACGTTGCAAAGTGTGCAAATATTTTAACTAAAACGCCAGCGAGTTACTTTTATCTGCTGTTGCAAATAAGAATGAGTATTTGTGTGGCGACGATATACGCCCACCGCCCACCGCCTCCCACTGCCACGCCCCCGTCGGGCATGGCACGCGGCTGCAAACATTGCCGCTGTTTTCAGTCAACATAATTTTACTACTTTTATGGGCCAAGTAATGCCCGACTGAGCCATGGAGGGACTACATCCTACAGCCTGCATCCTACAGATACAGCTACCGTTCCCGCTCCTGTTTCTCCACCTTGTTGCTTCTCCCTGTCCCTGATCCTGTTCCTGTTCTTCGTTCCCTCTTTGCGCCACGTACAAGTTGAAAATTTTAACATTTCCTTTCATCTCACGCGTCTCGTGTGTGCAATATACTGAATGTGCTTTGTACAGAGCCACGCCCACGTACCGCCCACTTCCCGCGCCTTTCTGAAGTTATTGGCCTCGCAGCATACTTTGAAATTTACTGAGTTTCACTTGTAATGCTTCGCTATATTGAAATTAATTACAAACAAAGGATGTTGCTGGAAGCAAAAGTATCTCTATCTCAGAGCTTCCTCTCTCTTTCACTCTCTCTCTCTCTTTTTCGCTTCTCACACATTTGTTGAGCGTTTTGAATTAATGTTACGCCTTCGGCAATATTTGAATTCTAATTTCTGATGTTTCTCAAAACCATCAAATATAAGTAATATAGTATATGTATAAACAGAATTTCTCATATGTGTAGTTAATATCCAATTTTAATGATTATGTTTAAGCTTCATTAATCTTTAATAGTGAAAAACGACATAATTTAAATTCAATTTGATATTTTCACGCTGAACTAAATTTATTCATTTAATATTCATTGTTCAGTTCTCAGTTGTGAAAGGTCAAAAAAAGTAGTGCATAAATAAACATTAAAGTTTTGTTTATTTGAAACCAATTAAAAGGTCGGTTCCGAATTCCACTTTCGCATATAAAATACGAAATAACAATATTAATACAATTAAATATTATTTTTAGATGAGTATAATTTTATGTTGGTATTAAATTAAATTGTAATCATCTAATTTTGTAATTATTTTCAAACTGTTTTCAAGTCATTGAAGCCACAATTATTTTATTAAAATTTGTCTAAATAATGTGTATTTTACAATTGATTAGCTTAATTAACACGTATATACATTATGTAGAGAGATATATATATATTAAAATTAGCTTTCAATTCTGATAGAAATCATTCAATAAATCATTCAAAATATTTATAGAGATTGAATTCAATCATTTCTCATTATTCGCTTTCGATTTGTAATAGACAAAAAATGCCATTAAATATAAAAAGTAACTAATTAAAAATACTTTGTAAACAAATGTGCAGACAAAAAGGCAATTTTCCAATTGCGCAAACAATTTTACAAGATAAACAAAAGCGTTTTAGGTTGAAGTGGGAATATTACATTTTCAGGGATAATTGCATAAGCACAAAGAAGGAAAATGCACTGCATGGAACAACTTTTATGAAGACAAACATGATGTGAAAACGCCAAAAGCCGCTGAAAAAGTCAACATGCCAGGATACAAAGAGAAGTTGTCGAAAAATTGTTGGAAAAATGGCTGTAAAAGAAATTCGCAAGACGGTTTTTTTGCACATGTTTGCATATCAAATATGAAAATTATGTAGGCGCCGGTGGGCGTGGCATCTAAAGCAATTAACAGCAGCGAATGCTACTGCGACAAAATGCTCAAGCAATTCCTTAAGGGAACATTTAAGGCATATTCTCTTAGCCAAGTTGCCACACACAACAATTAACAAAAGATACTTTTCAATCTGGCGACAGACAAACAGCTATCTAGAGCGACTGCCAGGCCCCCCCTCCCCCCTACCCCCTTTTTAATGGAAAAGCAACAAATTTTATAAAAACAAATCTGATTTGTCTCAGACAAAGTAGAAAGCGAAAAACGCGACGTCTTTATATTCAAGATACTCTATGTAATTATGTCTAGCCGCTCGGCATGAGATGTCTGTGTGTGTGTGTGTGTGTATGAGTTTGTGTGGGTGTGTGTGTGTGTGTGCTAATGAAATTTCAGGCTTTATGGCATTGAAAATTGTTTTTCCATGGGCTGGCTGCCAAAAATGCAGCCATATCCCAAACCCAACGATAACTAAAACTAGCATTCAATTCAATTTGCCGCCTCATCTTTCTGAGAGCAATTTTCACAGCTCTACTATGCGCTAGAGATGTGCGCGTGAGAGTCGTGATTGTGAAGCTTTTAAAGTGTACAGATACACTATTTTAAATTTAGAATTTATTGTTAAAGAGTTTTATAACAACACTAGCAATAACTATAAACTTTTATAATTCAAATTTTGTGTTTTTAAATAGTAGTGAAATTAATTCTATTAATTATCTAATTTAATTTATTCGAATATAAATAAAATATAAAAAAATGTTTAAATATGTTTAGAAATTTAATAAGTTAATTATGCCGATGATTGAAAAGATTTTCTAGTGTACAGATACTCTATTTTAAATTTAGAATTAAAGCAATTACTATAAACTAATTTAGTATAATAAGAGATGCATTTTTATAATACAAATTTTGTATCTTTAAATAGTAGTGAAATGCAGTTTATTATTATGTAATTTAATTTATTCTCAAATAAATAATTGTCTAAAAAATGTTTAGAAAATTAATAAGTTGATTATGCCGATGTTTCACGCGGCCATCTCTAATATCAACGGCTAATAGGACGTAGAGGACGATAGAGGCTAGACGGTTGCGGTTGAAATTAAAAAGGAATTTACCCAAATTGCTATTGAAGCCCGCGAAGCGTTTGTGAGGCTTTTGCTTCTGCGGTTCGGTTCGGTATTGGTTCGGTTCGGGTTGGTTTGGTTCGGTTTGGTTTGGGCAAAGTGCCAGGCCAAGTGGAGGCAACAGTTGCAACTTGTGGGTAAATTGGTGGGTGCTTTGAGGCGACTGTTTAATTGGGTTAGCAACGTCAACTATGAGCACTCCAGCGTCGGATCATTGACGCTGACGTGCCATGAGCCGATTTCAATGTGAGGACTCAAGCCGAGTCGAGTGGAGTAAAACCGAGAGCCGCCAATTCCAATTCCAATCCCAATTCCAATCGATTTTAGTGCACACCGTTCTCTGGATTAATTCGTAATTAAACGCAAATGCAGTGGACGGTTCAACACTGCCACGCCTCCTCTGAGGAAGGCAGTCGACCGTTGGGAGTTTCTTTTTGGGCAATAGTCAAGTGAAGCGTAAAAGCGTGGGCGTGTCCAATGAACGTTGTTTTTTGAGACTGACCACCAAAGCAGTCGCCGATTGTTTGCTATGTTTGCTGGCTAATTAATGACACTTGAATGCTTGATTTCACTGACCGAATGCCGCTTTAAGCCTCTCCATTTCATTTTCCATTCACCATGGCCTTATCTATGGGTCAGTCACATTGACGGACTTCGTTCCAGTTTGACAAAATTCGCATTCACATTCAAATTCGCATTCGCATTCTTGAAATGTTAATGACCTTGTCCACTTTCAACTTTTCCTGTTTTTCTTGTTACGGCATTTGTCGTTCCATTTGTAACACTAGGCAACAATTTTCAACTTTTTGTCTATTACACGAACCAAACCCACTTTTTTGGATAGATTTGGGGCTCCAAATGACGAAAAACATTTTTTTTTTTTTTTCTATGGTGAAATTTTTTTTTTAGAATTTTTTGAAATTTGGTTTTTTTTTTCGTACTTTTTTTCAGAGGTGCGCCCAGTTTTTTCATCATTTCTCGAGAACGCCGAAACCGATTTTCAAAAGCTTTACTATTTCTGAAAGTCAATGAATATATCTATAATTCATTGATACAAAGTTTTAGATTTAAGCCAGGAGTTAAAGAGACATTAATTTTTGAATTAAGAAAATTATGATTATTTTCAAGCTTTTTTTTTAGCTTTTTTTACTTTAAAATTCGAGGAAAAGTCGAAAAAAATTTATTACATTTTGTCTTTAATTTTATTTGCACAGCTGCATTAATTACGCGTCGTTAAAGATAAGTCTTATCAAAATCTGTGGAGAGACGGCGATATAATATTTTTTTGTGTCTAGGCATGTTTTTGTCGAATTTTTTGACTTCCTTGTAGAGCGGCATGACATTTAGTATGAAAAACTTTTTTGTTTCTTAAGATATCTTAACTAAACTCACAGATAGTGTATTTGGGACTGTCTCATACACCCTGACTAAATTTGGTCTAAATCGGATTACTATATCATATAGCTGCCATAGGAACGATCGTTAGAAATACAAGGATAGTGTGAAAAAGTTTTTTGTTTTTTGAGATATATCATCCAATCTTGCTGGTTATGTATTTAGTAATGTGGTATGTATCCCTACCAAATTTGGTTCAAATCGGATTACTATTCAATATAGCTGCCATAGGAACGATCAGTCGAAAATTCACCTTTAGTATGAAAAACTTTTTTATTTTCTAAGATATTTTAATCGAACTCACAAATTGTGTACTCTTTGTTGTCCTTTACATATTTATTTATTTTGGTTCGAATCTGTCTACTATATCATACAGCTGCCATAGGACCGATCGGTCTAAAAACAAGTTTTAGTATAAAAAACTTTTGTGTTTTTTGAGATATCTTAACTAAGCTGATAGAATATGCATATAAGTTGGTCTTATGCATCCTGACCAAAGTTGGTTCAAATCGGTCCACTATATCATATCGTAGGACCGATCGGTAGAAAATCATGTTTTAGTATAAAAAACTTTTTTGTTTTTGGAGAAATCTCAATAAAACTCATAAATTGGGTATCTTTAATTGCCCATTACATCCTTACCAAATTTGGTAGAAATCGGACCACTATATCATATAGCTGCCATAGGAACAATCGATACGAACGGTCGATAAGCAACCTTTAGTATGAAAAAATTTTTTGTTTTTAAAGTTATCTGTACAAAACTTACAAGTTATAAGCCTTCTATTGCCTTATACAACCTGTCCAAATTTGGTTGGAATCGGATCACTATAACATATAGCTTCCATGGGACCGGTCAGTCGAAAATCTACCTTTGCGTAAAAATTGTTTTATTGTCAATATACTAATAACTTAGCCGTCCTTCCATAGATTTTAACGGTAAACATATGCAACGATTGTTAATTAATATAGCTATATATATATAAACAAATTTAATAGTTCAGATGACCATCTTAAATGCATATTCTGTCAGATTGGTTAAAATATCTCAAAAAACAAATAACTTTTTAATACTAAACCTTGATTTTCGAACGATCGTTCCTATGACAGCTATATGATATAGTAGACCGATTTGAACCAAATTTGGTCAAAATGTGTAAAATAACAACAATTTGATATTGTGTGAGATTGGTGAAGATATCTTAAAAATCACAAAAAATTTTCATACTAAATGTCATGCCACTCTACAAGGAAGTCAAAAAATTCGACAAAAACATGCCTAGACACAAAAAAATATTATATCGCCGTCTCTCCACAGATTTTGATAAGACTTATCTTTAACGACGCGTAATTAATGCAGCTATGCAAGTAAAATTAGAGACAAAATGTAATAAATTTTTTTCGACTTTTCCTCGAATTTTAAAGTAAAAAAAGCTAAAAAAAAAGCTTGAAAAAAATCATAATTTTCTTAATTCAAAAATTAATGTCTCTTTAACTCCTGGCTTAAATCTAAAACTTTGTATCAATGAATTATAGATATATTCATTGACTTTCAGAAATAGTAAAGCTTTTGAAAATCGGTTTTGTCATTCTCAAGTAATGATGACATAAGTCGGCGCACCTCTGAAAAAAAGTACGAAAAAAAAGCCAGATTTTTAAAAAATTCTAAAAAAAAAATTTCACCATGGAAAAAAAAAAAAAAATGTTTTTCGTCGTTTTTGGCCCCAAATCTATCCAAAAAAGTGGGTTTGGTTCGTGTAATTTTTTGGCTGTTGCCTAGTGTAATTTTATAAGCCACAGCTGAAAATGGGTACAGGATTGGATTTGAAATTGGGTTAGACTTTAACTGTTTACTTGTCATTCAGGTGTGTTCTAGAAATATGTAGAGTTTTTGAAGAGAACAGTTCGATATGTCGGTATTACTCAACTGCAGAGATTTATTTTTTTCGAAGTCAAAAAAGTCGGCTTACTTCTAGTTTCAACCACATTTTAGGGTTAATGAATATTTTATATAATTAACAAGTTTATAACAAAAATTGTTCATGTAATTTTATTCACTTTAAAAATAATTTGAATTCAATTTAATAAATATTTAATTTAGTCAATTTTATAGACATTTAAAAGAAATGCTTGCTTGTTTTCAGGAACTCCAACAATTGCTTTTGGGTTTGCTTTGGCGCTGTTAGAGATTTGTAGAACACCTCTGTATATATTCAATTATTGTGCATTTACGGTACTCAAATATGCATTCACAAGTCTCGAATGTAATCGCAGCACTCGCTTTGCATTTCATTTATGGCACTTGGTAAAAGTGTTCACACTCTTTTCGGGGTGTTAAGTGCTATTATTTGTTGTTTGGTAAATTAAACACCTATGCAACTAGTCATAGACCCGCAGGGCTGCAACAGCAACTAATTGCTGGCAGGAGCAGAATCAGAAGCAGGACCAGAAGCAGGACCAGAAGCAGGACACAGACACAGACACAGACCCAGACCAGAATTCAGCATCATAATTAATTCAAATTTAAATTTCCTTTGGCGCATCGCACGCGCCATTTTACACTGGCGAGACAGGAGGAGGGTGGTGAGGCGTGTGGGCGAAGGGGGCGTGTCAGGCGGTCGGTCCTTCGGTCAGGTGGCCATAATCATGTGCGGCTTTTAGCGTCTGCCACGCCCATATGTGCGAATGCGAGGATGCCGCCTGCCAGCATAATAAACTGTTTAAATATTTAGTTGAAACGAGTTTTTAATGCTCATTTGCGCTTTTAGCAGCTGCCAACAGCAAACGAGAAACGGGAAACGGCAAGGGAACGGAGACCGAGAAGAAGAAGCTCAACTGTTTTTTGGGTGTTCGGGTCAGGACCCAAAAGGGCCAAAATCCCGTCATAGCCATGCACTTATTACTGCTGTTGTTTTGGAGTCGTTGGATTCGTTGGAGTCGCTGAAATCGCCCCTACATAATTACAGATTGCGATTTCAACACGGTTCGTCGAGCCAAGCAGCTGTTCCATCCTGGATCCTCCGCCGCTTATTAATTTTTAATTATGACAAAGACGAGAAGGCTTGACCCTATTTTTTTTATTTTTCAAGCAGCACTTTGTCTTCGTCCTGATTATACTCGGTTTTCGTATTTCGTCTGCTTATGATGAGATTTTTTCACCATTCTTCAGCTTCTGCAGAAGGCAATCAGCTCAGCTGGCTAAGCTAAAGTTTTTAAAGTGGATCTTGTCGTTAAATTCCAACAATTCATAATGAGTGGAGGCAATGGATTTATATCTCACACAACATACATATAACTTCATTTCCAAATGCTACACAAAAAAAAAGGTATAAAGGAAAGTTCTCATTTCAATTTTGGCTCAAAGTCCTTGATGTGTTTACTTTCCGATTGCCGAAGCAGAAAATGCTAACAACAACGGCAGCATATCGTGAAATGAGAGCCAAATCTCTGAGTAATGTTCACTGAGGATTAATTCGGCGTTGGCGTTGCGCAATTATAAAAATTGCCAGCAGAAAGATGGGTATATAAGGGGTTAAAGGGGGGAGAAAAATACTTGTCTAGTGGCTGTGTGTGTGTGTGTGTAATGTTCAGCTGTCATTTCACTGAGTGCAGTCTCGACTCATCTCATAACATCTCTGATGGATGAGGTGCGAAAACTGGCACGCAATGCAGCCTGTAGGCATCAGCTGTGTGGTTGCACAGGTTACACTGTACAGTGAAACTTGCCAAGTAGGTCCATTGCAGCTGATCTTTGGCTGACCCTGCAAAAAATAAATCTCAGCAATAAATTAAATGTCTAAACTGAAGATACTCTACACCCAACTTCAGAATTTAATATTACCTGTAAGTGATTCAATTTAATTTGAATCTACAACAGATTTGGTAAAAACAATCACAACAACTTCTTATACCCGTATACAAATGGAAAAAATTATAATTAATTTAAAACGTTGGCATACAAAAAAAAACGAAAATAATTATAACTAAATCTTATAACTAATATCATTCTTTCACAATTTAATAAACACTCATTCCTCATTTTGTTGTGTAATAACGTTTATTTGGATGAGTTAAGCTAATTCAGCGACCACGCTGCGTATGAGCGATGCACAGATGAACCCAACAGACAACTTGTCTTAGGTGCTAAATTCTCTTTAAAAAATTGAAAAGAGAGAACAAAAGCAATATTTCAAGTGGTTGCTGGGCTCAACAAACGTGCCACTAAAAGTTGCACAAAACAACCACCAATCAGTCAAGCAGTCAGTCAGTCAGTCATCGTGTCAGTTTACGGATACGGATGCGGGAAACATTTTCTGTCAGCTGCATCCCTAAGCTCAACTTCTTCTAAACTATGTCAGTGTGGGCAACTGTAGAGGAAGCTGGAAGAGAAGGAGAAATGTGTTTGCTTAAAAATGCTTTTCGGTTTGCGCAAAATGCAATTCGCCAGCAAATGACGCGTTCCACTAACTGACAACCATTGTAGTTGCTTTAGCTGCTGCCGTTGTTGCTTTTAGCCATGGCCTCTGCCATATTTTGGCCATCTGTCTGCCGGTTTGTGCCTTCGCAAAACGTTGAGCTGACAGCCGGCAAAACTAATTGAAACGCAGCTGAAGAATGAATTCACCAAACCAGCACAGTACGAAATCTATGAAATTAGTTTAATGCAAAATAATTTAAATGGTTTAAGTACGAAACAAAATCTTCTTAAATATATTAATTTCATTAATTCAATATTAGGAATCATTTCATTTAGTTTCCTGTTCCCATGCATAATTCTTCTCTTAGTATTTAGCTATTAATAATTCTTTTAAAGTTGTTCAAATTCATGTGCTTAATTAATTTTCATAATACTCTTAAGATGCTCTACGCCACTGTCAGCTTTTTTGGTAACATCCACAAACACCTGCCAGGTGATGGAGTCATTATTTTCGTTATGACGTTGAATGCATTTGATCACCTGACGATTCTCGGGAAGCAGTGTCACACCACTCGGGTACTCGATGAAGACAACGAGACCCATTGAATTTGACACCTCAATGATGCGATTCAAATACCGTTTTGAAATCCATTTCTGCACAATAAATAGAGGATTATTCAAAAAGAAAATGTGAATATGAATATATAACATATAACATACCGGTGCAGTGGCATCTTTGGCATAAAAATTGTTCATAAAAAAGGCTTTTATATATTGTAGGGTAACAAATTCAGCCAGCTGTAGAAGAAACCTGTTAATACGGGTGATCAATAAAGAAAATTGGGCTTACCTTATCCAGTTGACCCAAAAACAGCACCGACTGATTGCTAGCCTTGGCGAGTGCTATCTGGAAGGACACTAATAGTATATCCATAATATTATGATCGGCATAATGCCAAAAGAATGTTTTTTTATCGCTGCTCAATTTGATTCTTGTTCGCACATTGTGCAAATCAAAGTCATCCACGTTCTGTAAATGATTAAAGATACTATAGATTCAATTGATTGGTCGAAACTATTCACTTACCACCTGATCCAATGTTGTGTACCTATTCAGACGTGGCACAAAGAACCATACTGTGTACTCACTAAAAGTGATGAACTCAAAAATCTGACGCACTTCCTCAAAGATGTGCAACACAAAGCGACGTTCGCTGAGTCTCACTATTTCGATGGTCGCCAGACAGTTTGTGGCCAGCTTCTCCAAAAGCTTCGGCTGCTCATAGTCCGGATGATTGAAGAGCTTGGCAAAGTTCTCAAAGGGATTGCCGTCGCTTCTGCAACGGAACAATAATATATAAATATTTAGGATTTAGTTTGTGGCGGTATATTCACCTGAGTTGGCTGTAGAAATTCGCATTGGATTGAATGATATTCATCCAGTTGGTAACGCAGTTCTTATTCACATTATTCAATAAATCGCTTTTATGTTGCGGCTGCACAAAGAATGTATCATGATAGTCGACAATGGCGAACTGATGATAATTTCCCCAGTCTATCTGAATACTGACACGATCAAGGATTTGGACATCGTCGAAGCGCCGAATCACATTCACATTATACTCAATATCGTGACCAGTGCGTTTCGCTTCTCGACGCTCCGATCGCAATTGCTGACGCACTTGAGCCTGCCGGGAAGTGCTTGGATTCATGTCCAAATCGCTCTCTGAATCCGACTCAGGATGTGTTGGAGTGTCAGCGAAACGCTTCAGCTTAAACGACATTTTCACACAGCCTTTTCCGATATCCAGAAGTGGCAAGTGTTGCAAGCTGGCTGCAGTTGCATACTCCATGGTGCACAGCAGCTTGAGAGCCTGTCCAACTGGAGTAATTGTTCTCGATGATGACGAAACCTGATCTCTACTCGTTTTGGCCAAATTGAAGAGCAATAGATGCACGTTATCCATTTCCCGAAACTTAATATTCACATTTTTGCAGCCTAAACAATCCTGAATAGTCAACTGTATCGAAAAAACGATAAAAAAAAAAATAATCATCTTTAAACTGTACAGAATTTTATAATGCATACCTTTGTTATACGCAATTCAGTTTTTTTGGTTTTCTTCTCCATTGTCGACAATTTGAATAAAAACTTTGCGGTCTTTAACTTTTCGCAGTTGTTATCACATTGACGGCTTCACTATTAATAAACAGTGTTGGAAAACGCCTGCAATAAAACGTAGTGCAGCCATGTGTTTCATTAGAATTTAAATCAACGAGTTCTAATGAAAAATCAATTAAAATTTGTTATGTTATGTTGACTTATGAAATTGTAATTTTCTATTCAATTGGTGTATATGAAGTTTTATTGTATGTTGTAAATGAATTTGTTATGTTGACCTTTGAATTAATCGAAAAGATATCGAACCATCGTCCAAATTACGTTTACCCAGAACACCCTGTGATACAATAGGAAATTCTTAAAATTGCCATGTTCCAAATAAAAACGTTACTGAATTTCTTTTTAAGCCAAAGATAAATGGGAACAGGGACTGTAGTAATTATTAAAGTTATTTAACCTGTGGGATTTATGCATGGCTAACTAAAAATGTTGGGAGCTCAACAAAATATTCTGAACCTAACAGGGAATTAAGATAATGAGAGCTGGCCGCACGAAGTGAGCCATTAAATTGAAAATACAAACATAGTACATAAATTTGAGATTAACGACTTTCTAAGTGCCTTCAATGCCCCAACAGTGTAATCTCTGGCCAACAATTAGTCCAATGTGGCATATTAAAATCGCTATAAAATTGAGTTTACCATACAGAGAAGATGTTCAAGAGCTTGGCGAACTTTTATAAATTCAGATACCGTTCGTTCCCACCGCATTGTCGCATCGTAAAAAATGCCAACAAAGTATTTTTTTTTTTTTTTTTATCTAAAACTGGAAATGTGATTTTCTTTTAATTTTTATGAGCCGCTCCAAAGAGTTTCGCTGATTTTATGATTCGAATATCAAAATATTATGGATGTGAGATTGTGATGCGAAACCGTCTTCAGGAGTTGACTCTTCTCAAACTGGAACGGAATCTGAAACTCAATTCGTGACTGATGAAAATCATTTAGTTCACGACTTTAGGGAGTTTATGAGGTTTTGAAATTTTTAATGATGATTACGTTTTGGCGCACTGCGTGTCACTTGATTTATAAAAGATTCTGACCATGAACACTTGAGTTCCGATCATTAGGCATTAAAGACCGTACAAGTTCGGGTCGTATATTGTAACTGTGGACCACACAGACAGCTGTTTTAACTAATTACAAGTGCTAGCGGCTTTAAGCTGTCCAAATAACTGCTATTCGATTTTTCCATTACCAAAGTAATTCAATAAGCCTCAATGTACCACACACAAGCAACTGTTGCTATCGTAAAATATTTGCCTCCATTTCTCGCATCCCCAAATCACTTAAGGCCTGTGGCAAATTCGTTAAAAGACCTCAGACAGTTGCAATAGAGCTGTGGCCACCTAATAAGCCAACTTTGGCTCCCCATTTACGTGGACGAGAACGAGTACGAATCGTAGTACTCGCCAACTCGTAATACTAAAGAAATTATGGCAATTTAACGGACGATCGCGATCCTCCAGACTCCAAAGTCTCTCACATCGCAATTAGATGTGCCTTTGGGGGATTTCCGCAGTGGAGTTGTGTCCAACTCTTTGGGTCCAGAGCGGTTGGTAGTCGTTGAGATTTTATCGCAAACATAAATTTCCTCAGATAAAAGCGCGAAAATGTTGCTCATGACTGGCTACATGTCCACACAACATACACTGGAACTGGAATCTATTCCATTTGTATATGTCCCGCCTCCGACCTCACCCTCGCAGTCCAAATGC
Organism: Drosophila phalerata; assembly: GCA_951394115.2. Classification (NCBI taxonomy): domain Eukaryota; kingdom Metazoa; phylum Arthropoda; class Insecta; order Diptera; family Drosophilidae; genus Drosophila; species Drosophila phalerata. The sequence goes on from OY729850.1 coordinate 5,121,097, forward strand.
ACCGCATAGTTTTCGATCATTGGTTAAAAGAAATTATAGCAATTTGCTTGTCAAATTGTTGCAGACCGAGGCAATAAATCGAGCGCTTTATGAGGCTGTGTGGTGCCGATCGCGATAGAGTTGTTTTCGAAATAAATTATCCCCAAGGCTCACTCTCTACTCAGCTGGAGATCCTCGTTGGCGGTTGGAGGACTCCATCTCCATCTCCATGTCCATTTATTGCTCGTAAACTTGTAAATTGTGCAATTTCATTGGTGTGGCTTTTACTTAAGCCGATCATATTTTTTTATCCGCTAATTTAATGGTGCTATACTATAAAGCAAAGCAATTGAATAGTTCGAAGACGTATCGATCGACGGTATGGACGGATACTTTAATTTATGGGTGCATTTGACTATTAAGATAAATCATAGGTCAGAATTAGCATAGAAAATATGTGTGCCAAATATATTTTCGAATCAGGAGCTTAACTATCTTTAAATTGGATCATTACTTGAGTTTTGATTCTTATTAATATAAAATATTAAATATTACCTTTAGAATATATCGATGCCTACATTCAGTTGCTTATTAACACTTTTCTATAGTTAGAGTATTGTTTAAGTTTAAATTCCAATTAATTCATATTTAACATTAATATCTTAAAATATAAAGTTGGCAATGATGAAATATTCAATAACCAATTAAACTACTTCAGATTCTGATACACCAATTTTGCCTTAACTACTCATACAATGTAGACCAAGCTTTTCTCCCAATTGGCCAAAACCAAGTTGGCTCACATCTGCAATTACGAACGGAAAATTTTATTGTCTTTCTGTTATGTATGGCGTTTGCACCTGGCCTGGTTTTTCGTATTGGAGCTGGAATTGGAGCCATTTGTACGAGCTGGAGCTGAAGCTAACATTGGCCGTAATTTGAAATGTTTACGGTACATTTAATTTCATTTGGATTATTACAATATGCTTTAGGAGCTTGGCTGAGAAATGTTTGACTGTTGCCTTGGCTCTCTTATTCTCTTATGCTCCATTTGCTGCGCTTTTCCCGGAACAATGAGCCATGAAGTGGGCGGCATTTTGTAGTTGCAAGTGAATAACATCTTCTTCTTCGACTCATTCTATCTGCCTCCTTCTCTTCTCTATCAGGTGCTAGATACCCGTATACTTCATACCTTCAATGTTGTTGCCAAAATGTAATTGCGAGTTTCAGACAAATGTGAAATTTGAATTTACAAGTTTAACTTTTCTTGCAACGAGTCAAATCATTTGTTTGGCTTGCTTACAGACATACAAACACACATATATATATATATATATATATATAGTACAATTACATATATATATATAATGTCGACTTCTTTTGTATGTCGAGTGTGTAGTTGGCAATTCTCGACTTAGTTCATTTGTTCCATTTCAACGCTCTCAGCAGAAGGCACAAGGCACAAGGCAGCACTTCTTGCCAGGCCGCATAAACAAATGAACTCGTCGGTCTCCAGATCCATTTATACATATATAGTATACAGTACTTTCATTTTCAGCTCTCTTCCCATTTACCGCTCGAAGAAGCCGTCTTTATTTTACAATAGCTACCGTTGTTACATATATTTCCGGTTTTTTGTAAAGTGCTTCTTGTCCTTTGTACTTCAGAAGGATTGAGTTGAATTGAAGCCTTAGGTAGTCCATCATAAAGTATGTATATATACATATAATTGTATGAATGTTTGTGATTAATTAAATATAAACTTTTCTCAACAGTCAATTCATCATATTACTCCATTCTGATGAACTTAAACAACAAATGAAATTATATATTATTAATTTTTATATTTATTAGTATGTATTTTAAAATGGTACAATGCGACGCTTTTAAATAAATTGCACTAATTAAATATAAGCTTATAAGATAATCGAAATTGATCTATATCTGATATATATCTATTTATCGATATGAACCCTACGACAACACAAGATCAATCAGCTGAATCTTAGAATATGGGATTCCCCTAAATATAAATATTTTCAAAGCAGCTGGCAGAATACTGAGAATATCGAGACAATTTTAATATAAAGCACTAGGCTGCCAATTTCTTTTCTCTTTCATGACTAATCTGGCATTTTTGGATAGCCAACTGTGATCCATGTCGCTTTTAATTTTAATTGGTATTCCGATCAGTCTCAGCCAGTCTGCAAACCTTAGGTTCATTATGGATCAGTGCAAGTTCCACGGACATCTTTTGAACAAAAAAAGGAAAAGAAGAACAAATAGAAGTTCTTCAATAATTATATTCAATAATTTACAAAAATGTCAAAGACTTATTAATGCTTTGTTTTTTTTTATGTTTTTAAAAATAAGTCAAAAAGATTTCAAATGAATTATGCTTTTATTGCAAAAAATTATGAATTAAATCAAAATGGAATGGTAAACTATTAATTTCAAAATTTAATACGAATTATGAATGTACTCTTTTGAATATTTTAAACTGCAGTCTTAGTCAAGGGTATTTAGTAGTCGCTGATTGTGATTGTGATATATCAGCGATTTGTTCAGTGCCTTTTGCGCATTTGTTCGGCTTTGTGCTCGAGCTTCGAGTTACGAGCTCCGAGCTCCGAGCTCCGTGGGGAGCTTTTGTGTTCGAGCGTCATACCGAAAAAGTTGCATTTCACGTATTGTTGGCTTTAGCTGCATTCGCTTTGCTTCTTCATATTTTCTTGCTGTTGTAATACTTCAGTACTTCAGTACAGAGCGAGGACCAAAGCCAAAGTGGTGCGTTCCGGTCTGCCGCATAAAACACTGGTACAGCCCATGTGGCATGTGGCATGTGGCATGGGGGCATGGTCGACTACAGACTCCCTCGTATGCACACATGCACAAATACAATTAGAGACTTGGTTTGTTGGTTCAACTTGTTTGCTTACATTCAACTTACTTCACTTCTGCAGCGATAGTTTCTTCTATTCCATGTGCCACTTGCCACTTGCTATTTACCCCCTCCCTCCCTACCTCACTCTCTCCCTCACTCCGCTTTCCTATCAACTCCTCACTCACACAGCTCCATCAAAAGTTTTTGGCCAACTTTGTGCTCGTCATTGTGTGAGCGCCTTAACTTAATTTTGTGGATTTCTATGCATTTCTCTTCGTCTGAGTGTGTGTGTGTGTGTGTGAGTGTGTGAGTGTGTGTTGAAGTTTTGTGATTGTTTAAATGTTGTATAATTCACTGATTTCTTGTGGCTTTTGTTGTATTTCTGTTGGTACAACTGTATGATTACATTTGGTTTCAAATCTCAGCAATGCTTCTTTCTTTGTGTGCTGACAAAAATGCAGCAAAGAATTGTGTTATAATCCTTTAGACAAAATCTGACGAAATGGAATAATTAAACAGTTTGCCCTTAAAGAATTGTACATTAAAATTACATTTCAAGTGCAATTGTATTCCCCTTGAAAAGACACTTTAAACATATTGCAAACATATTGCAAATACAAATAGTTTATTTGCTTAAGCTGCTGCTAAATACTAGATCATTATTGTAATCCACATAGAATCTTTTATTACTAGTCAAGGCAATAAAATAACCGAAATACATACTTAACTCGACAGAGAGAGAGAGAGAGAGAGAGAGAGAGAGAGAGAGGGAGATGAGGAACATGCACTGCAAATTGTTGTATCCAAAATTTATTGGCAGCACTTATCAGATTCGCTCATAAATCTGAGTAAAAAAGCCGTTCAAAGTCAATTTCTCTTCCACCGAGAGAGAGAGAGAGAGAGAGAGAGAGAGAGAGGCGAGTGGAGCAAGGGGGGCGGGAACGTGGACGTGAGAGTGGGTGTGAGTGTGGGTGGCTGACAGGCAGCGAGACATTTATTTGCATGCTCCACTGTCCGTCCGACAATCCACAAATTAACATGACATTTTTACAAGCCCAAACATGTGTACACATGAGCCTCCGGTCCGAGTTCGTGTGTCCGTGTCCGTGTCCGGGTCTGGGTCCGGGTCCAAGTCACAACCGCTCGAAATTAATAGCCAGCCAGCAAGCGAACAACAAGAACAACTAGAGATATAGCCCTGGACATTGGCAGTTATGGACATGGGCCAAAAAGTCAAACATTTGGACAGCATCTGCGGCTGCTGAATATTGAGATCGAAGCGAACAGGTTGCCGGTTTATGCATGTGCCGCCAGACCATAAATTTAATTACTCAAAGCACACACAAAATGAGCAAAACAAAAAGCCATTAGCTCAGGTGAAGGCAATTTCCATTGCAACATCCAATATCCAACATTCAACATCCAACATCATCCCATGTGATTCAACATTCTCGCTCGCTCGCTCTCTCGCTATATAAACCCATTTGACATTATTTTGCATGCCAGACATTCGATAATCTGGGCCAAGTGATACACACACACATGCTGAACAATTTTCACTAGTCCATAAAAGGCGAAAGCTGAGTAAAATACAAACACACACACACACACATTCTACAAATCATGACAAAACATTTGGCCAACGAGTTTTAACTTTTTGTGCAAATATTCCTGCATGTCTAGGACGATGACACAAACGACAATGATGAAGTTATCAGCCAGAAAAAAAAAAGGAAAAGAAAAGAAAACAGGCAAAATGTTGGCACAATTTCAAAAAACCAAAAAAACAAAAATTGAGAGACAACAATCAAAAAAGCACACTGCAAATTCGAAACAAGTTCTACCAATTTCAAGTCTCTCTCAAAGCTGTAAATGCATTCTGCAAAATCTAAACGTAAAACGAAAACAAAAACCTACATGTTAAATTCATGTTGATTTTCATGTTTCTCACAAAAACATTGAAAACATAATTTTTGCAATTTCGGCAATTATTTCATTTTTGGTTTGCTGTTGTCGTCGCTAACAACTTAAGAGTTTCTCATATCAGAGTAGTATGATTTTTCGATTTATTTTTTTTGTGTTTGTGTCACATTTTGAATGAAAATGCTGTCAGCTTCATTTCTCTGGCAGTTGTGGCTCTTTGCCCTATTATTTTGACCACATAAACTGCATTAAACTGAGAATTTTAGTTGTCTTGTAGTTTAAATCTAATATATTTTTTCTTGTATAAATTTAATTGATATTAAAAAACTGTGTTCTTGCGAAAAATACCAGAATTGTGCATTTTTTCTGAACGTTTAAGCATTGGGTTATTTTCCATTTAATTGAACAGACACAAGTTTTTTGAAAGCATACAAATTTCCCTGAAGCAATTGTAAAATGCAATTTTCAAGGTGGTTTCAGTGGTGCACCTGTCTCCGGCTGCTGTTCCTCTTACTCCTTTTACCATTGTTCCAATTGCAGTCACAAAAATATGACATATGTTGATGCCAACATGAAGTAGTCCGCAAAATAATAAAATGATTCTAATAAATGTTGTGCTACGAAATATTCCAATGCACTTATTGTATGGCTTGCCTTCAAGCCTTCAAGCGGAAATAGCACATTTTGCAGAAAATGGTGTGTGTGTGAGTGAGTGTGGGTGTGTGTGTGTGTGTGGGGACTGCATATGGAGTATAAAAGGAATTAGGAATGCAATTTGAGGTTGTGTTGGCAATGTGCGCCCAAGCAGATCGGTTGTCGGTCCCGCTAGTCGCCTTCGTATCCAAGCAACCGCATTTGTAATATGTGTGTGTGTGTGTGTCAGTTAGACAAACAGACAGTTGCTCTGGCAGTTGGACAGTTGCAGACGCAGCAAGCGACCCACACACACACACACACACACACACAGTACCATAATTTAGCCAAGCGTATTTGAACCTCTCATCCTGTTCCCTCCACAGCTTCTGATCCTTCGAATTGCCTAGATATTAATAGACAAAATTTTTGAGTATTGCTTCCGTCATGAATAAAATTTTCCGTTGGCACAACGCATAACCAACAACAACGCAAGAACAACAACAACATCGTAGGGTTTTCAACTTTTGACAAGGCAACCCTGACAGACACTTCTACACGCCCCAAAAAAGAAACTTCTCCAGGGACTTTCGACTCCAGCAGCAACACTGGACAGCACTGCACTCACATTGTCCTGGGCGTCAGTTTCCTTGGCTGGCATCTCTCTCTCTCTCTCTCTCTCTCTCTCTCTGTGTGATGTTAGAAAAGTTTTCAAATGTCCATTCGTGGAGCATTCAACGTCCATTCAGCTGTCTGTTTTTGTGGGTTTTTAATTTTAATGATGCCTCAACTGCCACCGTATCGTTCTCACAACCCCCTTTAACCCCTACCCCCTATGCCATCCCCTGTCCCTGCTCCAAGAACAAAAAAAATGTAAAATACTTGCGGGAGCTGCTTCTGCAAAATTCTCAACCAAAACAATTTTAGGCATGTGCATTTTATGTGCGCATCGGGACTCGGTTCAGATGGAACTCTATGTTATGGAAAGTATTTGTGTGTGTGTGTGTGTGTGTGTGTGTATATTTGTGGCAATGCCCAAGCTGCATCTGGATGGCAGTTTAAATGAGATTATTTTAGTTTTGGCATAGTTGAAATTTCACAAAATGTACGAGCAAAAGAAGCAACTCGTTTTGTAATTTAGCAAAAGCAACCTTCTTTAACAGGAAGACATACGTTTTGGTTTTACGGAAGGAAGAAAGACGAATTTAAAAGGCAATTGCTACAAATTGGTTTCTTTTTACAACTAACTAACCTAATAAATATGGTAAAAATATTAGTAAGTACTCAAAGAATTAGGGAAAACTCAAATCAAATGAATACCAAGAAGATCAATGAATGAAGTATGTTATTATATGCGTAGGAGCTGTAAAGTTCATTCGTGAAGCAACTATTTTAGGAACTGTCTGTTCACAATTGGCGCCAACGTAGGAATGGAACCACTATAAAATGCGAGAAAAGCAAAGTCGGTTGAATAAACAACTAAAAGATTTATAGATATCAGCAAAAAAGAGTGTCACATAAAATATTCACACCTTTTGCTGCCAGAATCTAACGACCAACAAAATGACTTACTTCTGGCCCACAGTCTCTCCCCTCCCCCAACTACTACAAATGTCCCAAGTCATGGAAGAGTATAGGTGTGGGTATGGATAACACTGAGTATTTTCTGAGTACATTCACTGAGTGAACTCTCGTAACGCCAGCTGATGCCGTTAGCTCGATAAAGCCATTGTTTATATGCGATCCAATGAGTTGGATTGCATTTTGGCCATAAGTTGGCAGCATTTTTTATGCGTTCATCATGCGGTCAGCATAAATTTTTCATCGCTCGTTCACTCGCTCATTCGATAGTTGGCTGTTTGACGGTTTGGCTGCTTGGCTGCTGCTTTTGCCTGGCTGGCTCATTTTTTAGCCAAATGTCTTGATATCGGGCCCCGTCTAGTTGCAACATGTTGCCAATTTTAATGTCTGAATTCCATAAATCAAAGCGTTTAAAGCCAAATCCGCAGCCAAAGAGAAAACCCCACGCCAAATGCATTTGTGCCCGACAGCGAAAACTGAAAACTGAAAACTTTTACTTCCCCGCTTTCCCCAAAGAGTTTTCCACAACGTCATTGTAGTTGCTGTTATTGTGGTGTTTGTGGCTGTCTGTAGATTTATTAAAAAGACTGTAGAGCTCTAAAGCATAGAACTGACAGAGCGTTCAAATATCTGCTAAAAGTCCTAGAAGAGCCATTCAAAATTCTCTTGAAATATATTTGAAATATTTTCTAAACCAAATGACAGGATATTAATTCTAAAATTATATCAAAGCAGTTGAATTTTGATAAACTGCAAAATGTTAATCTTATGACATCCGATGATTTAAATTTTTAAATTAAAATCGCGCTCTAAATTTAATATTTTCTGCAAAGTTTAAGAATCAAATTAAAATAAAATTAAATTTTCTTGCAGATAAATATTTTATCATAATGTCTGCAAGGACCTATAGAATAAATACAACAAGTGTTTTCTGTTAAATATCGGTTTAAGTATCGCTGATTGTATTTTAGAATGCAAGAGGAACTTTCACAATATTGTTAGCAAATATGAACAAATTCATAACGTGTTTTGTTGGCCAAGAACACTCGGGTTCGGCCAGACGGACAAAGGGACGAGACGTGGGGAATTCGACTTCTCCAATTAGCGCCAATGAGGAACCTTTTTGCCTGCAAGGAAATTATAATAAAATAAATAATATTACATTGTTAGATGATTGAATGGATTACCATCACTGCTGCTCCTTGAATACCGCATAGAATCCTGCATTGTTGGTGAGCTAAAAAAAAGATACACAGATAAACATAATCCAAGTGAATTCTTTAGAGGATTACTCACTTTAGACCATTGCGAGCCTCCCTATAGACACTAGTGTTGGTGGCATAATCGTATTGAGATTTCATGCGAGGTTGTTGTTGTTGCTGATGCTGTTGTTGTTGTTGGGGAATATTCTGCATACTCTGCATTGTCTGCATGCTGGGATAGCTTTGAGAGTAGTTCCACATACTGCTGGGCATCATTTGGGATCCATTGGCAACGCTAGCGTAATTCATCCAATTGGAGTTTCCGGCACTGTTTCCGCCCGACAATCTGCTATTATTTGGCTGTTGTTGATGTTGTTGTTGCTGCTGCTGCATTTGAGGCATTTGGGACATTTGGGACATTTGAGGCATTTGTGACATTTGGGACATTTGATTATTTGGACTCATTTGAGACATGGCCGACAGTGGCTGCAGATCGGGCACAACCACATTCATACCGCTTCCATCGATCCCACCCATAACTGGCATCATGGTCATGCTGCTCAGGGGTGTTACAGCTCCAGGTGGTAATTGTGACATCGTTGGCATCGAGACCGGCGACATGCTCATCTGACCTTGACCCTGTTGCATCGGTTGCATCATGCCCATCGGTTGTGGCTGCATCATGTTCCCCTGCAGCGGATAAGACATTGGACTCATTGACGACATCGGCATCTGGCTCATCGGTGACATATTCCCCATGGGCAGCTGCATCTGATTCATATTCATATTCATGCCCGTCCCCGGCATGGTCAACATTGGCATGGATGATCCACGTTGTGACTGGCCAACCGGTTGAGGCATGCCTCCCATCTGTGGAAATATTGATAACTATTCACATTTTCAGTTGTCTCTAAATTTACCTTATTGCCATCTTCGGAATAGTCCGATTCGTAGGGCATCTGTAAATAGTTCATATTGAAATTGGAAATTATGTAAAAGATTCCCGAAAATATATAAGTAGACCACTAAGAATTTGGAGTAAAATTTATATATTTTTTTTTAAAAGATTTTTATTCTTTCGATCTGAACATTAGAAGAAAACTAACTAAATGAAATGCTTATAACATTTCAAGCAGATGTCAGTACTAAAAGCCAGCTTGGATCACATACTTAATGTTGAAATAAAATCTTTAACACATTCAACAAAAACTTTGAACTCTCATAACTTTGTAAAAACTTATCCGATTTTCCTGTGGAATGTCAATTTGATCTTGATTTGACCTCCAAATTGATTCTGCATTTAAATTTTATTCACTTAGAGAATTTGATATTTTTCGACAATAAGCCGTACTTCATCGAAAATTTACATACCTACCCCTTAACACTTTTTCGAAAACTTTGAACTCTCATAACTTTCTCTAAATTCAACCGATTTTCATGCGGAATATCATTTTGTTTATGATTTGGCCTCCAAATTCATTCTGCATTTAAATTTTAATCACTTAGAGAATTTGATATTTTTTGACTACAAGCTGAGAATTATCTTTTATTTCAATACCAACCCCTTAACATTTTTTTCGAAAACTTTGAACTCTCATAACTTTCTGAAAATTCAACCGATTTTTATGCGGAATGTCATTTTGATCATGGTTTGGCCACCAAATTGATTCTGCATTTAAATTTTCCTAATTTTTAAAAATTAAATTTTTTTGGCATTGATCCGTTTATTATCCTTAATATTTACGCCAAGCCTTTCACATTTTTTTTTTTCAAAACTTTCAAATTCTATAAATTGGCCAAAAATTAACCAATATTCATGCGGAATGTCAGTTTAATAATAGATTGTGCCGTGTGTCAACAAACTAATTTTCAAGTTTTTACATTTAGATTCAAGTAAAATTCGATATAAATGTAGGAACAGTTTTTCTATGTCTCCTTAATTTTTAATAAAGTGTCAAATTTTATATTGATTTTTATACATTTTACGCCAAAATATCTGTTATCTTTTTCAATCCTCTCGGTAGTTACATGTTCTTGAACTAAAATCTATTCTTTTGCGAACCGATTGAATTCGATTTTTAGTTTATTTGATTTGAATAAGTTTAATAAATTAGATTTCAATCTTTCATAACCTCTCATCCTACATGTGGCACAAGTAGGGATAAAAATTGTCAATACTTTACTACATTTATGTACTCAAACATCGATGCTTTCAGCTGTCAGAGTAGACAAGATATCGAAATATTTCTCAGTATACTGCGACAAAAAACTGTGACTGAAATCTTATTATCGTAGAAAAATGGTTTTTTTTGACACTAGTCAGATTTTAAAATAACAAATGCAGCCACAATTTTATATTTTTCTTCATAATCGATTTCATCAAAAATCCAAGCAAGCCAAAGAAAATGTTGTCATTTGGTCAATCTTACTGGGCAGGTGAACTTTGAAACAAGTTTGCATTTCACTGCAAGAGTTTGAAGAATCAAATTTATGAAAACTTTTTCGGTATTCACAAAAAATAAAATAGTATCGATTTCATATATCTAAAATCGAATCAAGTGACATCACTGTTTTTTTTTTTTCAGCAGAAAGTAATGCAGTGTCACTCATCGCAATGTCAAAAGAGGATAAAAAATTAATAATGTCGGAAAGCATGAAAACGGAGGTTGTTGATGATGATAATCCCCAAGTCAAGGTGAGAAATCCGCCGCTGCAGCAAGTGACAGCAATGGAGGTGAAACCGCCTGTCCATAATGATGATGAGGATGTGATAATTGTGGCAACACCACCAGCTGATATCATTGACCTCACTGTGGAAACTACTGGCCAATTTAGGATAACTCCGAAACAGCACAGTCTCATCGATGCTGTCCAGAAGTATCCACCGCTCTACGATACGCAGCATCCGAAATACTGGAACTATCAAATACGTGGCATGATTTGGAAACTCATTTCCGCCGTGTTGGTCGAGCAGGCAACAAAGCTAATGCAGATCTGGATACAACTCCAAACGCGCTACGAGTGGGAGCTCACATATAGAAAGGATATGAACTCACAGTTGAAGAACCGACTTAAATTTCTGGAACCTCATATGCCCAAAATCAATTGGAGTGTATGCAAGATGTCAATGTACCTCCAGGATGCCTGGTGCGATCCCATTGCGCATTATCGCAGCGTTTTGAATCTAATCAATGTGCTTAAATCGTGTCCCGATTTGATGTACTATATGCTGAATGACTATCAGCTCTATCATCATAAACATGCCTTCTGGTTACGTGTCTCGGCCAAGACGAATCAGACGCATCAACGTTGCGAATTCACGTGGCTGCTGTTGCAAGCACTCTATAAGGAACTGTCCGAGATGCGTAGAGTTGGCTATAAACTGCTGGACGTATGGTACTTTGAGAGTAGCATGGAATCGCTTTACAAGACGATCGCAGCATACGCTCTACGACGTGGTCAAAAGCGTCCAAATAGCTCCAATCAGGACAACTCGTGTCCAACTCCACCGAAGTTAAAGCCACCCATTGCTGAGCTCAAATCGATTAGCTGTCCATCCACAACTCCATCACAACCGGTGCCTAAATTGCCCCTGGCCATTGTCTATCCGCTGGCATCAAAGTCCTCGACTCCCATGGCAAGCACATCGACTGCCAGCAACAGCACAAACCGCGTCATTGTCACCACCAGCGGCAACAGCTCAATCTTTACGTTGCCCCGCATTACGGGCATTAAGTTTGTGCCAAAAGCCGGTGCAAAAGCGGCTGCAACAGCGGCTGCAACAGCGGGTGCAACAACGGGTGTAACAACGGGTGCAACAACGGGTGCAACAACGGCTGCAACTGCTCCTGCAGCGCCAACGCGAACAGCACCACAGTTATCAGCGATGCCAGCTTTAAAAATTTCAACCCCAATGCCCAAGTTCACACCGCTGACCATGCGCAATAATAAGGGGCCCTTGCCCTCGATATCAACCATAATAGTGCATGGCCAGAATTCCAGCTCGGCGCTCAAGGATTTACAATCTTATGTCAACGTTGTCAGTAACAGTTTCACCACCAACAATGTCACCAGTAACAACGGCACTAGTAACAGGCTCCCTAGTAACAGCGACCTCAGTAACACACACGCCAGACTCTCCAATGTCAGCAGCAACAACGTTACCAATAGAAATGTCACCAGTAATAACGTCACCAGCAACAACGACAACAGTAACAGAGTCACTAGTAACAGGCTCTTTAGTAACAGCGACTTCAGTAACCGACTGTCCAATGTCACCAGCAACAACGTTACCAATAGGAAGTTCACCAGTAATAACATCACCAGCAGCAACGACACCAGTAACAGAATCACTAGTAACAGGGTTCCTAGTAACAGCGACTTTAGTAACAGACTCTCCAATGTTATCAGCAACCACGTTACCAATAATAACGTCACCTGTAATAACGTCACTAGTAATAACGTCACCTGTAATATTGTCACCAACAACAGTGTCACCACCAACAAAGTCACCAGTAACAATGTCACCAGTAACAATGTCACCAGTAACACAGTCACCAGTAACACAGTCACCAGTAACAATGTCTTCAGTAACACAGTCACCAGTAACAACGGCACTAGTAACAGCGACATCAGTAATAGACTCTCCAAAGTCACCAGCAACAACGTTACCAATGAGAAGGTCACCAGTAGTAACGTCACCAGCAACAATGACACCAGCAGCTACGTCACTAGTAACAGCATGCTAACCAGTATTAAACCCAAGGACCCGCCACCAACCGTTAAAATTGAGTTTTTGGACTGTCCCATAAATGGACGCATGTTGTATGCAATTGGCTATAGGCGAGCGGCAACTTTAGATATGTCCAAATTAACGGAGTTCATACGCGAGATAATGGCTATACCACAGCTCCATAGCAAGGACTCTGAATTAGACAGCAAAATCGAGTATTTTTGGCTGCAAGTATCCAAAAAGTTTCGCATTCAAGGTATCTATGTGCAGTTTCAGTTTATTTTATGTTAAATTTTTATTTTATTATTTTCAAACCATTGATTTACGGTATTTAAAGAAGAAGTATCTCTTCTATGCATCCTCTACTAAATATTTTAATTTTTCATTGCGTTTATATTTATTTTAGAAACTGTTTGTCGGGCTATATGGACATTTCTGCAGAATAATTTTAAAATGTTTCCAAAAATTGCACCAATGGAGGACTTAATGCGGCCTTTTAAGACCAAGCCCATGGTCTGGGAGAAGTCGAATCTTCTGTTTGGAAAATTTGATGAGCTTGCACACAAACTTAATTGGATGGTTCATAAGTCGCAGCTGCCAGCATTGATGCAACATTTTGAGAAGTATGAACATCTTTATGCGGATTTACGTAAGCCACGACCTGGAGAATCGACGATCCAACCATTGCCTCAGTATACGGAAGCAGAGAAAGAAGAAGAAGTGTGGCGTGTGGCACGTGAACGCTTTCCACTTAGTAAGTTCATTGATAGACATAAAACAAACCCAAGAATTTTACCATAGTACAAATAATTTGAGTAATTTATAAATTAATTTATTTAAATTGATTGTATAGTGAATCATAAGGATATGTGGGTCATGTTTAAGTTTGCGTTTGAAAATTTCATGAAGGACTTGGAACGTGGCATTGAGAATCCCTGGCCAAAAAACTGGTGGCAAGCTCTAAAGCAGTTGAGCTTTCTGATTAAAGCCCGTTATCATCCATTGGAGCCGTATTATTATATTGTGCACAACAAGTTCATCGAGGAGGTTAAACGTTGCAGCATTAAGGATACGTTCAATGGTCCAACAAGTGTCCTATCGGAATTGCCCTGGGAAACGGAGGAGGCGAAGCGTTTGTTTGACGGCAACCCAAGTCAGTCCGATAAAGGAGAGGCCATCGTAACGGCGGATGTGAAGGAAAAGCAGCAGGATAAGCAGGAGCTAAAGACGGATCAGGACCAGGGTACAGTGGTGGAGATGGCAGATCGAAAACAACAAGAAGCACAGCCTATGGATACGGACTTCATGACGGTTGCCGAAATGGCCTCGAGTTTTCAGAACGATTTCCATCCTTCGTTGCCCAATGTGAGTGCCTATGAGTCGACACTACAAGAAAATGATCAGCCCCAGGGTATAGTGGTTGAAAAGGTAGATCAAAGGCAACAACAAGAAACACAAGAAAACAAACAACAAGAAGCACAGCCTATGAATACGGATTTCATGCCGGCTGCCGAAATGGCCTTGAATTTTAAAAACGATCATGGTCCTTCGTTGCCCTATGTGGGTGCCTATGAGTCGACACTACAAGAAAATGATCAGACCCAGGGTATAGTGGTTGAAATGGTAGATCAAAGGAAACAACGAGAAACACAAGAAAACAAACAACAAGAAACACAGCCTATGGATACGGATTTCATGACGGTTGCCGAAATGGCCCGGAGTTTTAACACCGATAATCGTCCTCCGTTGCCTAATGTTGTGGATGCCTATGAGTCGACAGAACAAAAGAATGAACACCACCAGGGTATTGTATTGGAGAGGGTAGATCGAAAACAGCAAGAAGCACAGCCTATGAATACGGATTTCATGCCGGTTGCTGAAATAGCCCAGACTCTTAACACCGATAATCGTCCTCCGTTGCCAAAATTCTCTAAATTCACAGGACAAAAGATTGAACACGACCAGAGTCTCCTGGCGGAGTTATTAGATCGAAAACAAAAACAAACACAGCCTATGAATACTGATTTTATTCCGGCTGCCGAAATGGCCCAGAATTTGAAGAACGATCACCGTCCTCCGTTGCCCCCTGTGAATGCCTATGAGTTGACACGATTGCTCTTCGATGAGCCTAAGATCCTTGAAAATACGTTAACTGTGGAAAAGCGCTTAGCTTGGCTACGTATTGCCAAGAAACTCAAAGCGACAGGTGATGATAATATTTCACAATTATTGTTTTTATAAAATTACGTTTATTTTTTTTTAAAATTGTAAACCAAATTTTAATCATCTTAATTTTTTTGTAGAAATTTAGACATTTTAAAATTCTCTCTCTCTCTGACTAATCAACTGATTTTCTCTCAATCGTAGTAACCGACTGCCGTTTAACTCTTCAATATGCATTAAGGGAAGAACGCGTGTGGTGTATCAGGCATCCTTTAGTTTATTTTCCACTCGCTGAGAACTATTTTCGACCCATGACCGATTTATACAATAAGGTGATGGGGGCAGATCACATCCCAACAGAGTTGCAAGTGAACAATCCATTCTATCCAGAACGTTTCATACCCACCATCAATATGTATACCTGCAAGCCCAGTTTGGTAGTCAAGAATTGGTCCAATGCTGTCGGATGCATTCCATCAAGTAACCAAACATCATTATGCATACGTTTGCAGTCCATATTTGAAAAGTATGCTCAACTGGCGAATGAAGAGGATTGTCCATCTCAAGTGGAAACAAATAGCAACAATAATGATATCTTGTCAATTAGCGATGTGACAAGCAGCGATAACATTGAGGAGGCAGATTCTTAGATCTTTTTGGTGCTTTACAAAAGTTTATAATTAATTATACTTTGCTGATGACACTACAATTTAAATAAATGCATTCAAGATCTATTTAATTTACTACAAAAGACTCTTTGTCCTGACTCACTGACTGATTATAAATTTTGTCCTGACTCACTGACTGACTATAAATTTTTACATATTTTACAAAGCATAAAACAAAATTTAATTAGATACTCCGTATGGAGATTTCAAAATGCATTTAAAAAGAGACCATAGAAGTTTCGGGCAATTTTTGGAATTAGGCGTTCGATTATAGACATTGTTTGACCTTTAATTGAATTCTGCTTTATTTAATAAATTTTTTATTTGTCATTTTAGTTATTGTCTAAAAAGATACATTTTTTAAAAGCTTACAAGTCCTAAAACTTGCTCAAAATTGTACCAATTTTTATGCGCTGTAAAAGTCTGATGTGTGACTTCTGCTTACTCGTATTCGTGTGCTTTTTTTTCTCTCAGGGACATCAAGTGATCCAATGCCAAGAGTTATAAAAGTGTCATGTGGGAGGTATCAGGTCGCAGGTCTCACTATACCCATACCTATAGTTAGTTGCCAGCTAGCCAACACAATTAATTTTAACTTCGCTTGTCATTTTATTGTTTATCTACATAAATACGAACACGAGACGAGAGTACTCCTACCTCCTACCTCCTACCTACTACTCCTTCCCGCCTTCTCCATCTACATCCATCCACATGGTCGACCCTTAGCTTGGCGTGTCATTTATTCAGCCGACACCGCAAAGCCGAGTCGAGCTGTGCAGCTAACCGTGGATAGTGGATCGGGGATAAGGAGAGGGTGGTCGTGGGGTCGTCCTGCCTGTCGGATATCCTTGCTTGTACACTAGTTGGCCCGTTGCCACACCATTTATGCCATTAAGTCATTAGCTTTGTTTAACAAATAACAAACTGTCAATGAGTTGATTAACGATGTTTTTCGCATGAACTGCAATTAGCTGTCGCTGTTGTTGCCCCCCACCCCTTGTTGTTGCCTCCCCCCCACCGTTGCCACTGATAAATGGGTGTGATTTTCTACCCAGTATTGCCAGTTGACTTGCTGCCTGCTCGCTTGCTTTGTGGCCAACACAAACGAGAGCAACAGTAACAGGCACTTGGCCATGTTAGCAGCGCATCGCGTTATTGATGCTCATCAGACTCCATCATCGTCATCATCAACATCAACATCATCATCATCGGCGTCAACCGGCAATTATTGTATGTTGTGTGTTGAGTTGTTGTGTGGCTGCCACAAGCCACTGTCAAAGACAGCAGCACTCATGGACTCATGGACTCATGACACAGCTCCTCATGGAAGCGTCAACGCAATTACTACCCGTTGACAAGTGTAATGTCTGTCAACGCCAACTCCTGTTGCTCCTGTGACTGCTGCTCCTGTTCCCAGTTACTTCTACTGCTCCTACTCCTATTACTCCTACGTGACGCGCTTCATCACTCACTCGCTCAGTCATTTACACCCATTTCTCATGGCAACTAAACGACACTGGGCTCATTTCGATATTTGCAATTTATTCTCCATAGACATAGACTTGCACAGGAGCGCAGCGAGGTGAAGAACAGGCCGCAAATATATGAGAAATATTAAAAAACGCAGTTAGATTGTGCATTTCGGTGCATAAAATCAAATATAAAAAATATATAATAAACTCATATATAATTACAAATTAATAATTTGAAATTATTATACCCTCAAGTCAATTAAGCCATTTCCGTCTGTCTGTCCGTCTGTCAATCTCTGTCTGTCCGTCCGTCTGTTTGAACGCGTTGATCTCAGAAACCATAAGAGCTAGAGACTTCAAACTTGCTATGAAGGTTCCTAGATACGCATATCAAGTTTGTTTTTATTTTTGGATCGGACCACAATATCATATAGTTGCCATAGAAACCATAGAACTAGAATGAAATTCAAGTAAAAAAAAGATTTTTTTGTTGACACATCTTAACAAAACTGACAGAATATGCATTTGGGCTGGAATTATACAGCCTGAACAGATTTGGTTCAAATCGGTTGAATATATCATATAGCCGCCATAGGAATAATCGGTCGATAATCAACGTTTAGTAAAGAGTACCTGGTTTTTAATACTCGTATACAACAATTATTTTAGTGATTCGCTCCTGTTTCGAAATATTCACACTGTAATTATTATGCAGAATATGCACTTGATGTTACAACTTTTATTCAAAATTGTTGACATAATAGGCAAGGGGTTCCAGTGTCCTCTGAATGGATAGAGGATTGGTTCGTGTCGGAAGCCAAAAACATACAAATGCGCACATAAAATAAATTAGTTTCTGTGTGCCGCTAATTGCCTTAGCCTAAAGTTAATTATGGCTAAAAATTTTCAAATTTTCCAAAATTGGACTTGTCAAAAACATTTTGACATTTCCCACTAGGAAATTAGTTTTACAAACTTTTGCGTTATTCGCTTTTGTCGTTGTACTTAGCATTTGTGTATTTGTTCCCTTTTGAATTGGTCAACTCTCTATTACTTTATGCACTGTTTACTGCTTTTCATGATCATAATTACATGCATATTTATGATTAGCTGCTATAAACACAACATTAACTAAATTGTATTTGTAGATTCCCCGTTGATATTCCGAGTTTCAGACGAAACGACATCAAATCCCATTCAAACTGATTAAAACAAATGGAACCACGCATAATTAAAAGCCATGTTAATACCTGCAACATGTACAGCCAAATATTTGCATTAAAATTGTATGCTTAATGCATGTATTACTTACCCAATGAATACGATAGTGTTGAAAATTGCATTTACAGTAAAACTGAATATTTTTATGTAAATATTTCAGGATAACAGGACTTGAAATTAAATATTTAACATTTCGAAGTGTTTCAAAAACTCACGCACAATAGTATTAAATTTATAGTAAGCTATTTTATAATCTGTTATCGTTAGTATTAAATTGCGTTCAAATTCATAAACTGAAATCAACAATTGCCAACAATTAGGAGTATTTACATATTCGTAAAATTAAGTACAAAGGACTCAAGTCGTTTGTTTTTTTTTTATAGAAAATAAGCTGCAACCTTTGTGTTGCACTTTTCTATGCTCTGTAATTTTACAATCGGCTTACAAAGGGCAAAACTAATGAGCTCAGCAAGGGGCTAAAAGAAATAATAGCCAAACAAGGCAAATAAGTATAAAATGCAAAATGTAGGTCTCATTCCATCTGATGAGTAGAGTGTTTTATTTCATACTGAACTCATCTCTGCAACCCATTAGTCATTAGGCATGCATGCCACGGCAAGGGGCAAGGGGCAAGGACCAGGAGCAGGGGAAGTCTTTGATTCAACACCTAAACTGAGCCGTACAAAGGCGTCATTAATTAGAAATGCTAAATTGGTGAAAACTAATCTGCTAAAAGCTTGCGCTCTCGCTCTCGCTCTCCAGGAGGCTCATTTGTCTGCCAGGATCAACATGCTGCTGGTAAGCACTCTGAGCACTGATGTGAATGGAGCAGAAAAAGAATCAGCAGAGCAAGGCAGTGCAGATGAAAGAAGGAGGAGGAATAATAGCAGGAGGGTGTGACATTGTTTGGCACCAGCTCACATGCGCTTAATGAACTCTGAAGCTGCTACCAGCTACAACAATGTTGCAGCTGGATAAAATGCGCCAGATTTGGCAACAGAAAAGAACAAGACTGAACTGAACTGGGTGGAAAAGAGAGGAGAAGAGAGGAGCTGAGCTGAGCGGAGCGGAGCTGAAGCAGAGGCAGAGCAACAAAATAAGGTGAACTTGAGCTCGACAAGCAAAAATCTGTGCAAATCACAAAATTTTTGTTGGGCCAAAAATGAAGGCAGTGAAAAGTGGGTCTTGAATTTGGCTATGTGTGTGTGAGTGTGTGTGTGTGTGAACTGAAGAGGAAGTGGAAGCTGAAATCGAATCCGGAATCCGGACACAGAGTGAGAAAGAGAGAAAAAGAAACACTATTTGTAGTGGTGTTGCCATAAACTATTTTGTATCGGTATCCCAACCACTCGCACCATCTCCCTCACTCTTTATCGCCCTCTCTCTCTCTCTCTCTGCATTCAGCTCGTGATGCCGATGCATGACGCTTGGCTGAGTGCAAATTCAATTAACTTGTTACAACACAATCTCAGGATCAGCTTTAGCATCTCTACAGATGAGGACGTCGACGTTGACGTCGACGTCGACTTTGACTGCAGCCGGAGCTGGCATTGCGATTGGGCTTGGCATTGGGATTGGCATCGGGATTTGCTGCACTAAAAGCACAAGTAAAACTAAACTCAAATGTTGCGCCATTTTCTTGGCCATAAGCAGCAGCAGTAACAACAGCAGCCGGAGGCGATTTAATGCCCCATCCCATCCCTTTCCATATCCCTTTCCATAGCCATGTCCATGTTCATAGCCATGTCCTTCGTTGTGTCGTTCGCCAACTTTGTTTATTTTATTTAGAATTTTAATTCCAATGAAATTGGTTTGCGGTGCGCGGCAGAAAGTTACCGTAGCCAACATATGTACGTACAACTATCGTATCCGTAGAGACTCTATCGCCATATTTGACTATTTGATTTAAGTTCTAGTAAATGCATTTTTCTTATTCAATTAATAAAAGATTTCATCTGTCATTCGATTGACACTGTCAGCAAATATTTTCAATTGGCATTTATCCACACAGAAAACACAGGCATTGAAATTGACATTGGATTCGAGTTGGAGTCAGTTTGAAATGATCAGAGAAATTGCATTGCAAATTAAATAAATATCTTAGTAAGCGTAAATAGAATTATTAATTAACTGTCAATTAGTTTATGGTCAACAGTTCAATGCGGATTTTAAGCCAATCAGAGTAATGCCAAATGAAAATGTAACGAATATACTCATACTCCTCAACGGATTAAAAATCTGACACTGACATTGACTGAAATTTAACATTTTCACTCAACAGCTTAAACGAGTCGAAAAAAGAGTACGACCTGAGATTGCATCCGTTTTCATTGACCGTGTTTTCGAAGAAAAATCTTTAAAAAAAAATGTTGCCTTTTGAATCTGCTTTCTGTATAATAATCACTGCAGCCCATTTATTATTCATGGCCTGGTCCAATTCTGAAAATACACGCTTCCATTAAGAATTCATTAGCACCTGCGGGCTCAGAAAAAAAACCCCAACAAAATATTTGCTCTAAATTAAAAAAAGTAAGAGAACGTTTGCTAAAAGTATTCGACTATGAGATACCAAGTAGCCAACATCTTAATTCATTTAAGAATAAGAAGAAAATATTATAATAATTATTATTATCTTTTTTATACAAGACTCCGAATTTGACCCCCGTGCAACTCGAATTTTGCAAAGCGTTGTCCTATTGCACAATAAAATTGTCTCTGCTACGTTGTGTGAAAATTTCCGCCTCCTTGGTCTTGTGGTTTGGGCTGTGCAATGATCAGTGTGTCAGTCAGTAAATACAGAGATTTTAAATTGGTTTCCTTTTCAGTTGAACAGAATTTTATAGAGTCATCATAATAGTCTTAAATATTTCAGTAAATCCTATTGCACCTTCTTACCCATTTCTGTCAGTTATAGGGTACAAAAAATAAACGAAATGCAAAAAACAGAGACAAAAGGCAGAGGTCAATGTCAATAGCTTTGAAATTAAATTTTTAAATGAAGACACTCCCCTTAAAAAACGCCCACGTCTCGCTGGGCTCTCGTTTGCTTAGGGACTTGCGTTTTTTTTTTTGGTATTTTTTTTGTGTTGGCTTGGAAACACCCAAAGGCGAGAATTTAAATTAGTTGGGAATCAAGTGAGAATCAAGTGAGTTGTGGTTCAGACGCAAAAGTCAAAGAACAGTGAACCCGCGCTAAGCTCTTTAATATCTAAATTCGGCGTTGTGTTTTGACCTTTTTTTATTTGAATTTTATTTGCATGGAAAGATACCCACACAGAGCATGTGATCCATGGTACGTGCAACCAATTCAGCTGCCTTAATGCGCCGCACGTTCGGCTGCAGTCTCAAATCGGCTGCATTTGCAATTAGATCGACTACTGGGATTGGCAACTGGAAATAGGGAGCTGGGCCACTGCAGTGGTGCTCTTGGTTCTGAAGGATTTGCAGTGATTTTGCGGCGCTAAACAGTTAAACGCCGATGACAGCTGGAGACTCAGCAGGATGCCCAGGCTGAATGGAGTCAAAGGAGAATCGAGAGCTGAAAGAAGCAGAGAACGGAACTAAGGGCCATTTTCAGTAGTGTTCTGGCCAGACGTTTTGTAGCCAAATGCGCGTTGGCAGCAAATCCTTCGACATTTTATGATGTCTACCCAGCTGATGATGGCTCGCTCCTGTCCTTGTCACATCCTTGGCAATGTCACCTTTAAGGCGTCGCGACGTCCAAATCAACGTCACGTAGCAAATACAACAAACCATAAACGATTCGCACGACTTGACAAATAGTTTTATGCTGACTGCTGCACAACTTACTACAGTAGTTGCTTTCCATCCCTTCCCATTCCATGCCACCCCTTCCTTTACCTTCTCTAAATCTCCTGCTCCAACGGTGTGTATATGTGTGCAACATTCTGTGTCCTCTACTGAGCTTAGGTTCAGCTACGTGCCAGCTCTTGTTACAAGTTCAAAGCAATCGATGCGTATGCAAGGTCATGGGGGTCAGATTGTGCGGATATATTAGCCGGCTCAGATAATGGCCAATTGACCTGACTCCAGCATTATTAACAGCCTATTTGCATTTCACATGTGTCTTCGCAGATAACAATGTCTTAAGGAGAGTTAAATGCGATTTACAATCCAATGTCTAAGGGAGATATATCTTGAACACTTCCAAAACCTTTGAACTCTCATAACTTTGTCAAAACTCTACCGATTTTCAAGCGGAATAACATTTTGATCATGATTTCACCTCTTAATTGATTCTGCATTTAAATTTTATTCACTTAGAAAATTTTATATTTTTCGACTACAAGCTTAGAATCATCCAAAATTGGCATACCAACCCCTTGAAATTTTTTTTTTTAAATTTGAGCTCTCATAACTTTGTCAAAACTCAACCGATTTTCATGCGGAATGTCATTTTGTTCATGATTTGGGCTCCAAATTGATTCTGCATTTAAATTTGATTCACTTAGAAAATTTTATATTTTTCGACTACAAGCTGAGAATCATCCAAAATTTGCATACCAACCCCTTGACATTTTTTTTAAAAAATTTGAGCTCTCATAACTTTGTCAAAACTCAACCGATTTTCATGCGGAATATCATTTTGTTCATGATTTGGGCTCCAAATTGATTCTGCATTTAAATTTTCTTTACTTAGAAAATTTGATATTTTTCGACTACAAGCTGAGAATCATCCAAAATTGGCATACCAACCGCTTGACATTTTTTTTTTTAAAATTTGAGCTCTCATAACTTTGTCAAAACTCAACCGATTTTCATGCGGAATATCATTTTGTTTATGATTTGGGCTCCAAATTGATTCTGCATTTAAATTTGATTCACTTAGAAAATTTTATATTTTTCGACTACAAGCTGAGAATCATCCAAAATTGGCATACCAACCCCTTGACATTTTTTTTAAAAAATTTGAGCTCTCATAACTTTGTCAAAACTCAACCGATTTTCATGCGGAATATCATTTTGTTCATGATTTGGGCTCCAAATTGATTCTGCATTTAAATTTTCTTTACTTAGAAAATTTGATATTTTTCGACTACAAGCTGAGAATCATCCAAAATTGGCATACCAACCGCTTGACATTTTTTTTTTTAAATTTGAGCTCTCATAACTTTGTCAAAACTCAATCGATTTTCATGCGGAATGTCTTTTTGATCATGATTTGGCCTCTTAATTAATTCTACATTTAAATATTATTATTTAAGAAATTAAATTTTATTCGACTGTAACCTTAACTTAGGAGACAAGTGTCTTAGTGGTGAAATGGTTTGAGTGGTGGTTTGGTTTGATAAAATGCTGAAAGCTGAAGCAAAAGCAAAAGTCAAAGTTCGCCGTTTGTCTCTTGATTGCTGCTAATGTCATTTCAGTCTTAAGACTACGTGTCCAAGTGTATGGACATCAAGCTGTCCGTTCGACGACTGTTCGACAGTCTGTCTAAGTGAGCATGCTTCTTATTGTTGCACTTGCAGCTTCTCCCCGGTTTATGCCCCAACTAAAGACCGTACTATACGTTGCTCTCGGAGTCTCTGTTCGTTGGTTTGTTTCACTTCAATCAGTTGTCGGTTGACTGCTTTCGTTAAGTGCCATCTTTGCATGTCTCTTTCCCCCTTCTGACTCTCCTGGCAGTGTGTCAATCTGTCTATCTGGCACTCGGCACTCGACACTCGGCGAGAGAGCACGCAATGTACACCTCCGCACCTCCGAACCTCCGAACACCTCCTGTTCCTGCTCCGAGGAATAGCCAATGTACGGATAACGTTTGGGTCTGTCAGTGGCATGATTTGGTCTTTTGATTACTTGATTACGTTTGCAATGCGTTTCCTCTGCAGACTTTGGGCCTCCATCCTGTCCGTGTACTCCTTCTCCTCCTTCTCCTCATCCTCCGCTTTCGTCTTCCGTTCGCAATTCTCTCATTCGTTTCATCGGTCGGCGGCTTCGTCAATGATTTAAATGGAGGTCAAGCGAACTTCTCTGATTGACGCAGTACATCAAAGTGCCCTTTCGATTGCTGTTACCAATCCTATTCCCTGTTACCAATCCCCGTTTCAGCCACATCTGTGCGTCAATCTGTTGGCCAGAATGTAATTTGCACATTGATTACATGATGAACAAAATGAGTTGCACTGCAATTTAATGCGTAAATGAAGTGAAACCGATCGTCAATTTGTTGATAGTTTTTGCCGGCATTTGCAGCTGCGTTCAAATCAAATTGAATGGGCTTAAATTGGATCTATATATTTAGCCGGACTATAAGTAATAAACTAGCAGATAACATGCGGGAATTGACACATTAAACCATCAAACACTAAAAAGCACCAATAACTTTTT
Source organism: Drosophila phalerata (assembly GCA_951394115.2). Taxonomy (NCBI): domain Eukaryota; kingdom Metazoa; phylum Arthropoda; class Insecta; order Diptera; family Drosophilidae; genus Drosophila; species Drosophila phalerata. The sequence goes on from OY729850.1 coordinate 5,145,900, forward strand.
TGACTTGTATTTATGGGTGAATAAAAATGTGAAAAATTGTTAAAATTCTAGTTACTCAATCCATTTTATTTTTTTCTTCTCTAAAATTTAAATTAAATTGTTATATTTTAAATAATTTTGGTAGCTCTGCTCTTAAATTTAACCATACTAGCAAAGAATTTTTATTTTTTATTTATTTGCCTGTAAAATTCAACTATGAATTCCAACATATTGATGTACGAGTATTTATTCCCTTATACTCGACTCCTGACTCTTTAAATACCCAACTTAGCTGCAGGGTATTATGGATAGACACATGTATATAAATCAATTTAGTAATTTTCAACACTTGCCTATTAAAAACTTGAAAATGTGTTGACTTTGTTGTTTGGCTTGAAGGCAGAGCCTTTCACTATCCCAACATATTCGAAAACTCTCCTCGAGACACCTTTTGAGATTGCCGCTTAATTGCACGCTTCGTGTTGTTTATTCTTGGTATTTTAAAGAAAATAATTCATAAATTAATTTGAACATGTTGCCACATACGAAAAGTACGCAATGTACGTACGTATATACAAGAAAAATATGTAAAATTGGTCGAGTTAACGTTGAAGCGTTTATGAAAAATCACCTCATAAATTTACAACAACGCGAACACAACAATTATTATTTTTTAAGCGCTGTTCCTGTGAACAGGGGCAAAGTAATTGCAAATGGTAACCGGGATATGGATTGGGGAACGAGAGGAGCTTTCGAGGAGGCAACTACCAGGAACATGTCCACGTCCATGTTGCTTACGTGACGTACTCAAAAATAATATAAAATCAACATTTATTTACTCAACAATTTGGCTGCCTTTTTGTTAACAACTTATCAAAATTATGACAAAATTGCTTGCCAATGCCACACATTCAGTGTGGACCTGTGACGGGTTAAGGTTAACCTATAGGAGCGAGGGTTTAAAGAAAAGTTAGCTAAATATCCTCTTAAAATATGGAACTATTAAAGCTCTAATTTATTAAATCTCAAATCTCCAACATAAGAAAAATCTTGGATATAGTAAGAGAGGATATCTTTAGTTCACTCATTATACTCTTGAAATATAATAAATTTAACATGAAACTGTTAAGGCTTAAGTCTTAGATTTAACTTTATTTTAAGAAAAAATCTAGTATTGTAGTAGTAGAGGATTTCGGATAACAAAGAATTGATTTTAGGAACCAGGATTGATAGTAAGGCTTGCTTACTTTATTTTTGAAATTTAATAAATTTTTTAATATGCAACATGAACCCTCAAGTCTTAATTAAAACTCAATTTAAAATTAAAATCAATTAAAAATCTAGAATTGTGTAAAGAGAGTATTTCTGTTAACAAAAAAGTGAGTTCAGGAATGATGGTTGGATAGTAAATATAATAAATATTAAACTATAAAGACTAATGTCTTAATTTGATGTTCATTGTGGGTTGATAGTAAAGTTTTGCTCACTTTACACTTGAATTAAAATAAATTTAGGATAGAACTATAAAGGCTCCAGTTTTAAATTAAATTCCCTAATAAGAAAAATGTAGGATTGACGATTTCGGTTAGCAAAGCAGTAACTGTTAGGGCAACCCTCGCCGATATAAGACGACTTTCGGCGCCGTCGCCTTCGCCGTCTCTGCTGCTGTTGATTGGCATTCAAGCACTTCATTACTGCAATTGCCCCATCGGAACTCGAACCTCGAACCTCGGAACTCGCTGCCTGTACCTTCTTCTTCTGCCAGCGGACTGAAAGCCGCGAATTGAAATTTCACGCAAGTTAAACGCAGTGGGAGCAGCAACCAGAAGGAGTTACTTGGTGCAGGGTGATGGGAAGAGAGGTGCAGGGTAAGAAGCGACGTGTGGGGATTGTAGTGCAATTTAAATGTCGGCCAGGGTCCGGTTTGCGTCTGGGTGCGGACATGCTCCCGTTTGCATTGTTGACCACTGAGTGATGCAGCCAGTCCATTGAAAGTGAGAGAGAGTGACTGAGAGAGCGAGAGAGAGTGAGAGAGAGAGAGGGGTAGAGTCCTGGACAACCCCCTTGTTTGGAACTTTGGCTGCTTGGCGTTTTCGCGCCGCGCAAGCCGATAATTTATTAAAGGCGATTATTATGGCCTGGTTCGAAGCCCAGTCTGGCCTGTCTGGTTGCGACTTGCGTGTTGCAGTAATTTACTGGCCTTTATGGGGCAACGAGTTTTGGCCGCGAAGGCAACTTGAGAGTGTATATCCTCTAGGGTCTCTGTTCGGTGTGCCATGCGTGATGTTGTACTTGCGGTATTTACATATGAAATGTGTTAAATTGAGCTCGTTTTTTTTTTAGCGCAAGTTTGTTTTAGCGAACAAATTGCTGACCTCTCCCACTCCCCGCTTCCGCCCTCGCACCCTAGCACACTCTTTGCCACATTATGCTCGAATTATAGTTTCAACATTCCAGCAACTCAACTTGCCCCATAATCGAGCGCCGATTTGATTAAAAAATCGCACAATCATCGCGACGAACAAGGAGGCAACAGCAGTAATAACAACTGAAATGAGCTGAGGGAGCCGGAGAGGAATGGGAATAAAGGAAGTGCTCTTGGCTCACAAAGGCCCCTTTAAGACTGGAGGCTCCTTCACTCACAGCTGGCAAAATCAACTAATGAAAAATTTGCATATCCACATGCTCAAGTGTTGAGGGCAAAGTTGAGCTGGCCTTTTGATTTTACATTTTTTTATTGTTTTTTTTTTTTTAGTTTTTGTTAAATTTTGTGGGCGTGGCAGAGCCGTTCAAAGTGCATTCAACTGTGAATTTTTGCAGCATATTTGTTGCTTTGTATACGACCTTTTAGCTTTTGTATGTTGTGAGTTGGTTTTTCGCGCTGAAAATGCGGCATGTGGAAATTTAATCGCCATTTATTTCACTTGTTAAAATGTTTTTGTTCAAGATCTGGGCCACAGACGGCAAACTGCAATTTAAATGGCAAATAATAGGCAATTGTATATATATATATACATACATCATATACATATATGAGATCTCTGAATTGCAATACATGATGGTCGGTGAAAGCTCTTTGATTGATTGAAAATTCTACTGCTCCACATTGATGATGGTTTTATTTAATGCGCCAAGTTCTTTAAGTTAAGGAAATTTACTTAAAGAAATAGATTATTCTACATTATGATTGATTTAATAAAGAACTATCCATCTATTTCAAATATTTTATATTTCAGCAACAGCGTTAAAGTTTCAAAACTCCGCACAGTATAATTATGAAATCATTCTTAACTGGATTTTTGACTTGTTGTTATTTCCCATTTCGGATCCCTTAAGACACTGACATTGAAATGCCAAGTCACTTGTCAATTTTTGTTGATTTGGCCAATCCACCAATTTCGTGATGCCTTCGTTCATCTTGAGCACTTGGTTTTACGGCCCACCAAATTTCACGCAACTTGGCAGCTCAGAGTTCCCAGTTTCCCCGTTTCCAGTTCCCAGTTCCCAACGGAACTGGCCAATTTGACAGGCGGCTGTGGGACGCACAAATTGAAGACATGTGCTGAATTTTATGGCTTTTAAATAACAAGCCATAAAAGCCCATCTTTGTGCAGGGCGCCAAGGAGGAAAGGAGCCAACAAACCGGAAATTGTCAAAGGAATCAAACTAAAAGGCAAACGAAATCCGAAATGAAAGCGAAAATGAAAACATTTCGTTGTGCGTTTTATTTAAAAATAGCGAAAAGATACAATTTTTATGTGCAATTCTTTCATTTGGAGAATGGACGATGACCTCGTCATTTTTTACGCATTTTATTTGGATGGATTGGCGTCATATCAGAGTCGCAGCAGAAGTAAAGTCAAGAATCTGAAGGATGTGGTTGGGTGGGTGAATGTGAATGCTGAATGTGAATGCAGAACGTGAATGCTGAATGTGAATGTGACTGTGAATGTTCGTGGCTTGATGGTGAAGCGTTGTGTCAGCTTGTTGGTTCAAATTACTAGTGTCCAGGGAATTTGGTTCCGGGTTCCTTCGTTAACTTGGCCACAGGGTCAGCGTGGCACTGGGCCCCAAAACTGAAGAATGAAGAATATGGAATAAAAACAAACGTAACGAAACGAAACGCAATGCAAAATGGGCTTTTATCTTTTCTTTTCCATTTTTTTATAAGTTCAAGGCAGAGCTCGGAATAAAGTTCACATTGCAGAGGGACTGAACAAAGGGTAGACAAATAAATGCTATTTACACTCTACAAAAAACCAACTGACTGTGTTTTCTCCTCTCTTTCACTCTCTCGCTCTCTCTCTCTCTGCAGCATCGAAATGAAACAAAGCAAATAAAAGGACGACTACGAAACGAATTCCGATAGCCAAGTTAAATGCTTGCACTGATAATGACCAGAGCAGGGGGATGAAAGCGGGGAGCAGTCGGGAACGGAGGGCAAGTTAAACAACTGAAAAGCCAGTGGCAGTAAAAGCATTTAGATTTCACTTAAAAGGAAACCAAAAATGCAAACGAATCCGCTGGAATAATGGGCCAAAACCAGTTCTAAAATACGAAGGTGCAAACACAACAGCAACATCAAATTCGAGTATTTTTCGCTACCATTTTTACCTGAGCTCCTGCTACTGGACAGTCAGTAAGTCTGGTTGTTGGCCAAGTTGGCTGTGGTTCTACATCGGTGCAAAAAGCGTGCTCCACAATTAGTACAGCTGAAAAGTGAACTTGTTCTATTGTTGATGTGCTGTGGAAATTCAAGGGAGGGAATGGGGGCAAGTACTACAATAAAAGTCTGTATTGTTGGTCAAAATGTTGCACCTCAATTAAGTCAAAGTTTTGTAGAGAATGCAATATAAGAACTAGTCAAGTGGCAGCTGATAAAGTTGAAGAAGTATAGGGTATAATTTAATATTAATAATAGTGTTCGAATTGTTAGCAATTCGGAATTGGAGTATGAGGCGTATGAGTAATAAATGTGTAATCAAATTCTAAACAATTTCAAAAAAGATCACAAATATTTTATTGACAGTTCTTTGATAAGCATAAAATGATTTGCATCTACATTCGGAATTTATCTTTAATCTTAACCTTTGTCCTACACCAAACTTGAAATGAATATTCATCATACGCAATGTTTATCCAGCAAAATAACCGATAATCTTTAGCTATAAGCTCTACATAAATCAGTAAAAGTATCCATTCCATTCATTCGCTGCTTCAGTGAATACTTTGAGTATTTACATAGTTTCTGCTGCTGTTGCTGCTTTTTCCTGTTGTTCCTTCACGGCATATAGTGGAACTGGAGGTGGCTGGGAAGACAGGGTAGTGGAGAGGGGGGAAGAAGAGAAGGCAAGTGCAGGGCATAGTGTGACAAAATCACTTGAGCCGGCTTAACGAGGCTTGTAATTGAATTATGCGATTTTATTGTGATTATTTCAGAGCTCACTCAGGGCTTCGCAAACAGACAGATGATAGGGTATATAGGGTATACAAGCGGGTGCGGATGAAGTTCGTGAAGTTGTCGCTCTGAGTAATGAGATACGTAAAAGTTATTTAAACTTTTAAATCCGCGTCGCTGCCTTTTACTTTCGCATTCGCTCATTTTGCGACTGGTCTCCGGGTTGCTCGCCTCTTGGTATGCTACACTTTTTGGAGCAGCCACATCCTAAACGTTCTGGAATGTCGGCTAGTTAAACGTTTGAAAAGTTTGCCAACTGAATCGCTGAAATGATTTGGAAAATTACAACAACGACTATGACAGAGACAGAGACAGAGACAAGGAAACACAAATGAGTCGACATTCATCCCCCAATTCACTCCTAGACTCTAGGGTCCCCAGTATTCATTCGTGCATATTCCACATACCAAGGCAAAGAAAGGGTTGATTGGCATTTCTTGCAGAGTAAGCAAAAGCCTTTTTTTCTGATTTGCTGTGTTTTTTGGGCCAACACCTCCCAGGGACCAACAGACATTGGCAAGTGTTTCAGTTTTTCGATTTTTTGGACTGATTGCAAGCACGAGTACCGAGTATTTGAGGAAGTATGAGTACGAGTATGAGTACGGGTACGAGTACTCGCAGCTGTCTGAGCCTCTGTCTGAATCTGGCCTTGTGGGTGTTTATTTGAACATGTTTCCTCTGAGTTCAGCTCAGCTTCTCTGCCTGCTTGCCGAAAATTCATTTGTATTTGGAAATCCCCTTTTGATGAACTCAACGTTTTCGTGTTTGTCTGCACTTTTTGATGGAGACTCCCTTCCTTACCATCCCTCCCTTTCTGCCTTTCTCCCTTCCCTCCAGCTTGGCTTAATGCGATTGCTAAAAATATTGTACCATGTACTTTGAGAGTAACTGGAAAAGCCGCCTTTGATTAGTTCCGTCTGTGTCAGAAATTCAACTTTAACAGAGAGAATTATATCTTTAATCTGCAATCTGCACGTGTTTAGTCAGAGGTCGTTTAAAGGGTAAATGATTTGTAAATTTTGTCAGCAATTTATTTAAATTATAGTTCCACTAACTATGGAGTAATTTCATTGATTTGCTGACAGATCTTTTTGATGGTTATTTCTGCCTGTTTGTGGTATAATAAATTATCATTGTTATGTAGATTTGTTTGAGCAAAGCACCTGTCAGACAGTTTTCCCTCCCTCTCTTTCTCTGAATCTTTCAATTATCGTTTTGCTTTGTATTTCGAATGCTCTTGTAATGTTCATAATTGCAGCAAGGCTCTTGAAAAACTTTAATTGCTCTTAGGGTAGGTGTAGGCAAGGGATGGGATGTGAGAGGGGCAAAAGTCGACTGACTGCCCGAAAACCGATTTGTTTGATTTATGGGCTGGCACTTGTAGGTTTCACCCCGTTTCACCCACTGTAGTCAGTTGAGAACGTAGAACACTCACTTATAGTGGCGAAATTGAATCAATAAAGCATGCATAAAAAGTTGGTGAAAATAAATTATTATATATTTCTCCCCCTTTTCAGTTGCAATTAATGTCAGACACACAGACGACAAGGACGACAGCGATGTGGAGGAATAAAAAACAATAAAAGCGAATTACATTAAAATTACACAATCAGCAAAAAGCAGCAGAGGAGCAGAAAGGAACAGGGACAGGAACAGGGACAGAGAAAGGGACAGAAGCCGAGTCAGAAATGGAAACCTTGTTACGTTGAATGTGGAAACAAAAAGCGAAATGATTACTCAGTAAATTGAAGGGGGCAAACGAGGGGCAGAGTGAGAGGGGGTAAGTGGAGGCAAGTGGGCAACAGGTTCTTGAACCAATTGAAAACGTTGTTAAACGAGTTTTAATTAGACAGCGAAAGCTGCAACTACAGCTGAACCGAAACTCAAACAGAATTCCCTACAGAATTCTCCACAGACAAATTCGATATAATGGATATATATATACTATAGACAACTCAGGCAGGCGATTCAAGGTAATTTCAAATCATGAGCAAAGCAGAAATGGCATACTAATTAGATGTGGCTACCAAAGCACTTGGAACGCGAATGATGCGCGAAAAAGTGTGAATGATGTATTAGTGGTAATCCTCCCTTTTTCCTCCCTCCCCTTTCAGCATCCGTTTCCACTCGGAGAGCGCATCAAAATCAAATCGGAAATGCAGCAAAAGAAGTTCGCTTAATTACTTTCTTTGCGAATTAGCAGTGCGGAAATAACGAGGAAATTAAGATGGACATGCCAAAGAGAAGACAGAGAGAGGGAAAGAGAGAGAGAGAGACTGGCAACTGGAGACGGTAGACTGAAGACTGGAGACAAAGGACGGCTCAGACGACCATAACGAAGGGACGTGCCAAAGCTTTTGGTATGACGATTAAGCAACTATAAAGAAATTGGCACGTAATCAGCAAATGCTGTAAATGGTATGAGTGCAATTCCATTAAGCTAACTAATAGTATGGGCTTATTATCTAAAATTGTCTAACTAAAAACCCGTTTAGTATTCCAATTAAAGTAGGACAAAGTAATTCAATTAACGTACTCAGTTAAGTAGTTCAATTTGTAAATGAGTATTGAAAAGTTAAAACTTTATTTGCCGATAAATTTGTCTCAGCTATGTTGTGCCAAAATTTCATTCTTCTCGGCCTTACCGTTTTCGCTGCTCGAATATCAGTCATTCAGGACAAACAGTTTAATAGATTATATCTCACTTCAATCATCAATTTCTAGAAATTTGTGTGAATATTTTATAAAATATATAAATTTTTATATGGACCCAACGATGTTCCAGCTTTTCATATGTGTGGTTTTCGTGTGGTTTAATTAAAGCAAATGAAATAATTATTCTTGAATTAATCAAGGTCCCATGATGAATGAATGAAGCCAGATGACACGCGGCCAGACACCTGGCCCGGAACAGAGAGTAACCAGTTGTCTCCAGTGTTGTTGGTGGGATCGTCTCGCCCACAGGTAAGCGAGAATTGTCCACCGTTGAGATTGATTGAGCGTAACCTCGACGCATTTCTCATTGTCGAGTGAATTGCTGAAATTTCTTGGCCTTTTCGCTGTGTTAAATTGTTGGCATTGCTGCACATGGAGCGCCATCCAGTTACTTCTCGCTGCCCTTTCCCATACCTCAATGTCCGATTCGAAGTCCGCAGGTAATGTTTCCCCATGCTCCATTCGTTTTAGTTAGACGATTCATCTGGTCTCCACTGCGATCTGCGTGGTTTAGCCAGCTGCTGGCGGTGACTTTTGAGCATTTCAGTGGCAACTGGAGAGTGGAGTGTGGAGAGTGGAGTGTGTGGAGTGTGTAGAGTGGACTGTGGACTGTGGTCAGTGGGTACATTTCGCGTTGCTTGTCAGCTCGCTGACAGTGGAATTGATTTAATGCTTTTTTGTGGCCCCATCCACAGGCGGAGTCAAAGACTCTCTTAATTGGACCCACTTTGGCGGTGTTTATTCATGCGTTGTGCTTGTCCACTTTTTGTGCTGCCCAGAAACATTTTAATTATTGCCAGAGGCAGAGATAGAGACATAGTCACAGTGACTACCACAAGCGATGTCATTGCTATTTCCAGCCAGTGATATCAACAATCGAATGGGAGGCAGAAGCACAGAAAAAAAATGATAAGCGCATAATTGCCATCAATTAAGTTGCCACACAGTGGGGAGAGTGCAGCAAAAAGTGGACACAAGAAACTGGACACCTTGAGTGCTCAATCGAAGCTGTGGATGTCACTGAATCTCAACTTAATTGAGCTCACTTTAGTTAGTTGGTTCAACTAGAGTAGCTTGTTAGCTAAAAACTCTCATTAAAGTTGGGCACTATCGTAATGAGAAGTAGTTGTAGATAATTGACATCTTAATTGCAGCTTTTAAGTATTTAATACTACTGACCAAGACTCAAATCTTTGAGCTTATAATCTTTAAGTCCTAGCCGTTATTTTCTAAGCAACAGCATCTACATATTCTGAGGTTCAAGCTGATCAAATTTATTTAGTCATTTATTATTGAAAAACATTTATATTTAAGTAACAAATATGTTTAAGTAAAATTTAATGATAAAATCATTGAATATTATATGAATATATTAATTTAATAAATATAAAAACTTTAATAAAGCAATATTATTATTATATACATACATTTACCATTCTGTATAAAATTGTAGCTCTTTAAAATTCAAGCGAATTATCAATTTGTATTTGAACTTCAATTAGTTCCTCCAATTAAATTTTATATTTCGAATATTTTTTAGTACTACTTAACTATTATTAAATATAGTACTAATTAATTTCTTCCAATTATACAATGAAATTAAAGGAGCAAAGGAAATCTGAGCTTAAAGTGCAATAGAATACTCAATGTTACACACTACAAAATCTGTAGCAATTATTGTATTCGAGTGTTTTAAATTAAATGGATTCAAACACTATAGATGCCAAAAACCAAAAACCAGATTGCCGCTGGGAAATTGGTTGAGTGGATAGTACGACGAACTATACCATATGTGAGTTGATGGGGGAATCTGTCGATTGGTTTAGTGTTTGCCATATTTGGGAATGTAACGCTTTTGCTTTTGTCTGTCATTTTCCGTTGACCAAATGGAATTTGCAGCACTAGCGTATATTTATTATAGTTTTTGATTTGGCTTTTAAATTGAAACATTTATTTGATAAGCAAGTCAAGGGCCTGAAGAGCAGGAATCGAGTATATCTGAAATGCGGGGCCATTTCAATCAACACATCAAATACTTTCAGCACAAAAGTATATCATGTAAATTGCGTTCGCTTGTGCCGATTTTTTCGACACACACACACACACCAAACACACTCACACACACACATTTTTTCTCAATGCATTTAGCGCTCTTTGTGATTTATTTGGTGCTCGGAAAAGCAATACAATAACAAGAACAATACGTTTCCACGACTCGCATATAAAATGGATTTGTGCCGACATTTTTTTTGTTTTAATTAAAATTGAACTTTAATCGGAAATTGACAAACGCAGCTGGACTTTAATGGCCCCGGAGATGGTGTCCAGAGCATTTAAGTGATTTCATGTTTTTCGGACGGTACAAAAAAACAACAAGAACAACCCAACAACAACAAGAACAGGCAGTGTCGGACCACAATTGGTTTTCCATCAAACAAATTGAAACACTCAGTGCTTGGACACTACTTGGCTTTAGTCCTGGCTCTTATCCTCCAACTGCACTTAACTTAAAAACGTTTCATTTTATATGGTTTTTACCCCAGCCCTGGTTCAGGCCCTGGCCCTTCCCTTGGGGGAATTCATCTGGTCGACGTTGCGCCATAAAGTATGCAACTTCATTGATAACATTTATTTCAAATGCACTCAAAAACCACTCAATAGTATGAAATTTGTTGCAGTTTACCTGTACACAAACACACACACACACGCACACATGCAGGTGTATACATATGCGAGCACACACACTTAGACAAGCACTTAATAGCTCACACACACTTAAAGCCTCGTCCCTCGGGGTCCAACGATTCGTGCTCATATTGCATATCGCCCAACCTGGTAAATGAGCATATAGTAGAGTATATGTGTGTGTGTGAATGTGTATGTGTGTGTGTATGTCGAGTGCTCACCGTGTGTATTGGGTTTATATTAAAATAGTTCTTTATTATATTTCCCACATGCTTTGCATGTCTGCCCTCGTGTTTGTCACTGTGTATATATGTTACATACATGCGAATATATGTAACAATATATCCTGCTTTTCTGTTGCATAAATTTTATTGAAATGCGCACATTCATTTCCCGTTCAATGTATGTGCATAAAAGTTTATTTATAAATATATCACTGGGGACTACAATGGGGACATATGATTCCATCGATTTCAGTGCCTAATCATTCGATTCCCCGAAGCTGTTAGCTGTTGGTCTTTAATATACACTTTTCATTTCCGTAGTCTACTTATGAGGGCAGCTCATTTGTGTCATGCATACATAACTCCTTAGCAATAAGATACATACATTCATTCATATGCCATTTAGAATTGCAATACACTTTTGATATTTAATTACATTAACCTCTGTCAACCGAGTTCATTTAATTAATTGGAAATCATTGTACGAATTGCATTCTTGTATTGTCAAATAATTGCAATTTGCATGCCATTTAGTATTCGTTGTGATTCCATTGTAAATCAGAAATTCGACAACACAATTTCAATTCGATTGCAATTTATTTTTATTCAATTCACACCTTAAATTTATAAGTGAATTGTGTACTTGGAATGTCAATCAGCTTGTCAAGGTAGGAGTAATGCAATTTAATGACTCTTATTTTGATTCATTGAATTCAAGTGCATTAAAGGAATTCATGATTTTAAAAATATATACTACACTACAAACACAAGCAAACAGAAAATATATGAGAACTTTGACCTTTAATTTAACGCAATTGCAGATCAAATTTTTTGCAAACCACGATGAAATTATCTTGAGATTATTGTAGCCAAATTTCAACGTCGTACCTCATACCGTTTGGCCTGTACCATGCTAAATCAGTCAGTAAGTTGGACAAAGAACATTATATATATAGATACACATATACACACTGTAAGCAGTCTTCTTTATATATTCTGTACATTTTATAAAGGATCGGAAAACAGGCACATCAATTATTCAAGTAACTATTTTCCATAGAAGGACCTACGATAAACATGTTTGTCTTTTGAATATGTAAGAAACTTGTGTTCGAATTTATACATAGTTCAGGTCAAGAGAAATACCAATATTAATCTGATTCCTCAGCAATTTCTTAAAACGACCGACAAATATTAATCTGCTTTTGGTAATTAAATGACCCTGTGATAAACTCAAATAAATATATAATATAAATATATACACTAGGTCAACTCACACACACCCACATTTTAATATATGTGTGTAAGTATGTGCGTGTACAATATGTCACTTGTGTTTAGTCTCTGCCTGCTGATGTGAATTTGGTCATGTTCGACATGTAAACCTGTGTTCTAACATATATAAAAAATTTACATAATATAAGTGTGTGTTGAGTGTGTGTGCGTGTGTTTGTTTGTATTTGTATTTGTGTGTTGAATAGTTAAAATATGGCCAGTTGGCTTGTTAGGGTCGAATTTTGCATAAATTAATGACAGACAGAGATGGACCAAGAGTATGGAACGATAAAAGGGTATCTACAAATTAGGTTACATCTTCAATGTTGTGGAAAATAAAATAAATAAACCAAAATTGTTAAGATACTGAGAGTACATGATCTTATATAAAATACATATGAATACTTAGCATATGTGTTTTTGCTGATTATAAACGGATCTGACCTAAATTCAATTCAATGCATGCAAAAGTGCAGTTTCATTTAGCAACAAACGAATTAATAGCATAAGGCCAAAACAATGAAAGAGCCAGCACAGATAACAAATTACTTGCCATGAATAATAATAAAGTGCAGTAAACTAGTAAAGTCCATGGACACGCCCACCCATCCAGGACTGAGACCAGGAGCGTAATGAATTTCAGATGACAATGACGACAACGACAACGACAACGATGACAATGTTGACAAGCCGATGAGCATAAAAGATGCGCACAGATCCCAACAACCAAATATACATACATATACTCTTAAATATATACATTTATAAATGTCTTTCAATGTTCTCGAAATCAGTTTCAACTCAAACTCAACAAACACTTTAAATCTTCAGAATATGCCAAAAAGTAGACTTTATAAAATTTGGTGAAATCTATACGAAATTGTGTGACGGAACTGTGAGAATTGCCTGGGAAAAGCTGAAACAATGAGCAAAATTTCATTACCGGACTATGGACGATTCATTGAGCCTGTGGATGGTACTGGAATTCGCGGAGTGTTGGGAAACTTGCTGCAATCTTGACGACAATTGAAATGGAAAAGAAAATGAATGAAATGTGCTCACGATGATGGGACGACGACCCGACTATCATTCCAATCTCGCCTGGTTACATGGCCCAGCTACACTGCAATGCTGTCATCCTCATCTTCATCCTCATCCTCAATCTCATTCTCTTCCTCATCCTACTTATCGTCAATCGTACTGTCGCTGTCGCTGTCGCTGTCAACGCGACTGTCAAGTTGTCGTGCCATCATCTGCCTTTCCTCCTGACTTTCTCCTCCATCTGCTCCGTCGGTTATTTGCATTAAAAATATTATTCATTGCAATCACAAGGATTTGCACAAAAATATCCTGCAATGAGCCAACCCTTTCTTAGGGGCGGGGCGGGGCGGGGCGGTGTATGGAAAGATGACACCGCTTTGTCTCGGACGGAATAAGAGGATAATGAAATAGTTGTGACACAATTTGCCATTGCCCAAAAAAAAAAATATATTCAGGATATGAAAAACGGCGAAGCGTTGAACGATGAGTTGCTAAATAAACGACAAGAACAAAGCAAAGTCAACAATTTGGGTTTATTAAAATTGATGGCTATAAAAAAAATTAAAAAATAAAAAGTGCTAAAATATTATCTCTTGCTTAACATTGACTATATTAATAGTGTTGTATAGCAATAGTTGGCATAAATAGGCCAACTGGCCATTACCAGCTCTTTTCGTTATTTTTGGCCAATTCGGAACCAAAAAAAAACATAGCAAAACTTAATTCTATACTGAAAAGCTAATAAATGACTCTATAAGTAATTAACAGAAACATTATAAGAATTTATTTTAAAAAACTAATAAGCTAATCATTATTTTTGAGCAAAAATTACAACTAATGTTTATTTCTGTATTTTCATTATTTTATTTCAAAATATTTCAAAATTTTGTAATGAAACAAATTATATGAATATTGAAATGAAAGTTATGAACTCGCTTAAGTTTTTATTCTTTTTAAAATAAGATACATTTTATTGTATACACTTAAATATTATAATAGAAATTATATGCGAGTTAAAATAAAAGTTAAGAACTTGTTTAAGTTTTTTTGTACTTATAGTGAGATAATTGAAAGTGCATTTTCTCAGTGTTTTATCAGCAGTAATTGATAGCTGAGTCCTTATTTAAATGCCATTCGTGGCATATCATAATGCCTTTTACAGCATTTGTTTCCTCAGCAACAACAACAACAACAATAACATTGCAACTAATTGCCGTGAATTTCAACAGATATGCGACTAATGTGCAGTTGCCGCCTCCAAAGTGGCAATAAATGGAGAACACACGACGCGACGTCAGCAGCAACAACAACAGCAGTAATAATATCTCCACTTTGAAGTTGCCTCGCAATGCAAATGCAAATGCAACAACGAAACAGGGAGAAGTGTGGCAAGAGGTGTGAGGCAAGGAGTCTGATAAATTGGAAGTGCATCTGACACTGAAGCTGTCGTGGCAGCAGCAGAAGATGTTGCTGCTGATGCTGTTGCATGTAATGTTGCAGCAGTTGCTAATGTGGCCGTTGGTGCTGCTGTTGTTGTTGCTGCTGTTGTTGTTGGTGAGGCGCGTGTCTTTGCCCCAGCGTTGCATTTGCATTTGTCGTCCTCATCGCCGCTTTCTTCGCCGCGACTCTGGCGGCTCTGTTAATGAAAATGCCAAACGAGGCATCGTCCGCAGATTCCATAGTCATTTCCCATCTCTTTCTACCTCATTCCTCCCTCTCACTGTTTTCCTCGTACTCGTACTCGTATTCGTACAAGCGCAGCCGAACGTGTTACTTGACAGCAACAGCAACAACAACAGCAGCAGCAACATGCAATGAGCAACAATAACCCAAAACAACAACAGCTGCGATGCCCTATAAACAAAAAAAAAGTAATTAAATGAAAAGAAAATTACAATTAATTAAAATTACTTTAGTTAAAAAATGATTGATTTTATATTTAAGTATGTTTTCAGCATATTATATTATTTATTTATATGTATTTAATAACTTCAATTAAAATCAGTCGACAAAAATCAGTCAATAAAAATTAAATTATTAAACTTAAAAAAAGATTTTATGATATGACTGAAAATATAAATATAAAAAAATCTTACAGATATCCGAAAAACGAAATATTGCTAAGAAAAAGATCCGCTTGAACAAAGAATTTTGTAATTGGTTTAAAAAATTCCGGTGATTACTGAATACTTCTTAATTTAACCCCGCAATCCCAGATTTTATTTTCTGTGTACTTATATAATTGGCATTTAATTAAATCAGGGGATGACAAAAAAAATTCGAAAATATTAAATTCCTAACATTTTCGGAACACTAACATTTCGAACGGTTGCTTTCAAAGTCTCTAGCGATTTCTGGAACACACCTGCATACTTGTTTTCTTTTTGTCATACCCTTTGCAAAATTTGCTACAGGGTATGTGCGGCAATTGCAACATACACATACAGCATCGCTGTATGTTGTCGTGTTGGCGCTGGTCTAAATGAAGATGCCGCCTTCCAGCTGCACATCATCCAAGCTGCCAACTCCCAGCTCAACAGTCACGCTTGCTTGTCAAACACTCTCAACTCCACTTCCTCCCTATCCCCCTATCCTCCTCTCTTTCCTCTCTTATTTTGTCCGCTTCTACTACTCAGTTCGCTTGGCAAAATCCATTTGCATATTTGCATCCTTATGCCTGCCAGTTAACTGCCCCTTGTGGCACTCACTCCCCTTTGCCACCTTCCACTTTTGCTGTTGCAAGCGGCGCGGCTTTTAACGACAAAGTGTGAAATTTCATTGAATTTGAGCTCGTTGACAAAAGTGGAATGGCAGCAACAACAACACTAGCAGCAACAACAACAACAATAGCAATGTTGCAGGTGTTGCAGTTTGGCTGTTGTCGTTGTTGTTCTCGTTAGTGTTAGTGTTGTTGTTGCTTTTGCAAATTAATTTAAATTATAGTTTTTGTTATCGTCGCATGCTTTTTAAGCGCATATTAGCCGACAGACTACAGAGAGAGAGAGAGAGCGCGAGAGAGAGAGAGAGTGGGAGAGGAAGAGAAAGAAAATAGTTGTGCAGCATTGTAGCATGAGGCAAGTGGCACAGTGGCATGTGGCATGCTGCACATTTTTCTGTGGAAGCAGCTAATTTTGTGGAAAATGATAGCCGCAATTAATATGCCGTCAACGTCGTTGTCCTTGTGCATTATTATTATATGCAAATTTTGTTGCACGTTGCAAAGTGGAAAGTGCAGTGCAGATATGAGACAGCGGTTTGGTTAGTCAGACAACTAGTTGTATGTACAATGTACAATGTACATGCAACATTATGTTACTCATAAAAGTGTCGGGGCGTCATATATAATTGTCAATGACGCCATTGATACGACGAAGTCTGCTTGCAATTTGTTCATTCCAGAGGGAAATTGTGTTGTATATATTTTTATTTGAAAACTTCCACTTTAAAACTCAATTAAGTTCGACCTCGTTTTAATTTCCTTGACAGAAACTTTATTGAAAAAAAATTAGTGTTTTTACAAAACAACAACATAGAACTTGGTTGATTTTTTATTTGCCATTAATTTAAATAATACTTTTAAATAGAAATTATTTATTTTCCTTACTCGACTTTATTAGTTATTTGAGCAAGATAAAAAATTAGACTATTTTTTTAACTTAAAACTTGAAATAAAAATATTTGAATATTTTTCTATGTCAAAACATTTAAATAATAATGAAACTTGATTGGAAAATATATACAGGCGTAGAGAAAATTCAGCACTCTTTAATTAGGTATTAAATTCCTTTTTGTATATTTAGTTATATTTTCACATTAAGGAAATACATTCATGTTTGGAAAATATTGTTCATTTAATTACCAGAGATATTTAGATAATGCCACATGGCGAGCATGTTGCTGCCACATCAATGGCTGAAACAACATCAACTTTTGCAAAATGGCCGCAATAACAACAAGAAACAGGATGGCCCAGGACGAAGCGGAAGGATGAGCATCCTGCTGACAATATACGAGCAACTTTCGCTCGCTAACGAACTTTTTCTATAAATCAAAATAATAACTTCTAAGCTGGCAACGACTTCCACCGAATGGCGTAGCATTTCGTAGACTCGTACGTATACGTAATACATTACGTATACGCATTGAAACGTACGTTCCATTTGGTATTTGGTGCATTTTGTCTCTTTTTTGGGTTGTCATCAGCAAATGTTGCAAGGCATCCAACTAGAGACGCAGACTGGAGCATAGACACTGGAGAGACTATAGCCTAACCACAAAGGATGGGAAAGAAGAGGGTGTGAGGAAGTTACTCGTAGCAAGCGATAAATTTAATAAATTACAAACCAAATCCGCAAATTTGTTGAATTCCAAAAAAATAAAAAATAAAAAGCAAGAGGCGGCAAATGACTTTGGGCTGAGCTGAGCCAGGAAGATGGGAGCAGGCGCCAAATGGTAGTGGCGACATTTGCACGGCATTTTTGGGAACATGTGAGACGCCAGCTGCTGCACATGTATGTATGTGTGTGTGTGTGTCTACTGGGGGATTGGGCTAATGGGGTATTGGGGTTTTGGGTGACTGCAAGTCAACGTTAGGAGGCGACGTTTGCATTTTGTGGACAAAAGTTTTACTGTAAATTGCTTTTAATCTAATGAACATCGCTGAAGAGCCCGATGAAGAGTAGAAACGGGAGTCTGAGAAGGGGTAAAGAGGGAAGGGAACTGGGGTAACGAAACGACAAACGACCCATGACGTCGAGCTCATTTTTCCTCTGTGGTTTCATTACGAAATTACTTAAGCTACAGGCGCAGGATGTGAGGAGTTATGCAAAGCTGCAGGTCAAGATTTACGGGTTAAAGGGTTATCTGTTTAGTTAAAAAACAGCTGATGATTGGACTAAGCTGAAAATATTCAGTTGCTGTTCGACTATTTAAAGTGGACACATAATTTCAAATAAATATAAATTTTGAAGTCAACGAAAAAAGCAGAAAGAGCATTTGGAACAAGATCTTACCCACCGCTAACTTAGAGGTACTACATCGATAGTTAAAAAACAGCTGATGATTGGGCAAAGCTAAAAAGATGCTACCTCTATCAAATGACTAGAATTTATTTAATACCAAATAGTTTAAGTTAGTGCCTTCTCCATAGTCACAGCTGCCACTTGAGCCTGCACATTATCCTGTTTCTGCTTCTGCTCGATCCAAGCACGACTTGTGCAAGGCATATTAGCATGTCCTTCACCGTTGTTGGACTCCTTGCAAAAGATGTCGTGCAGTTCGTTACAGTCCGTGTTGCAAATGTTCTTCCAGCCCTTGTCGCTGATGTGATAGAGGCGAACAATGCCACCTGAATAGGCATCTTTGCTGGTGGCATGATAAATCGCCCGACGTGCCAAATCGTACGCCTCCTCGTCGGTCAGATCCCAGCGATAGCCGGTGTCCAGGACGCCCAAGGCGTAGGTGGAACCGCTGCCCACCGAGAATACGCTGCCATGCGATCGCATGCCTTCGGAGTCCACATAGATTAGCTTGCAGCCCTCGTCATCGCAGCCGGCTAGAATCATACCCATGACAAGACCCATGCCTTTGTACTCCGCGGATATGTTGCACATTATCCTTGCCGCAGCATCCACAGAGATTCTCTTCTTGTAGCGCAACTCGTGCAGCCGACACTCTCGGGCCAGGACACGATCCCAGTAGACACAGTCGGCTGCTCCGCCGGCCAAGGTACCCAGCATATAACTGGTCAGCTCCACAATCTTCTTCATGCTCTGCGAGCCAATATATTGACCGGAAGTAGCCCGCGAATCGGCGCACAGGATGACGCCTCCTTTATACTTGAAACCCAACGTTGTGGTGCCATGTTGAAACTCCATTTGGAGCTTAGCGTGCTCCAGAATCTTTGGCAGATTCACAGCAGGCTGCAGGCGATATTGACAACGTTTAAACAGGATTAACAGGTGTTTTTATTATTTATTTACATTTTCAAAAGGCGGTGCCATTAGACTGTAGGGATTCCTGAAATTGCTGGTGTCTATCTGAAGCTGTTGCAGATCCCAATCTTTTAGATGTGCATCAAAGCGCATCATACAGGGAATTTTATTAAGACCACAAACTGCCTCTAAGGCCATAATTGAAAAACTAAATATTATTAATTTTGTAACTAATTTTATTAATTGAAGTTAAAGTCAAAGTCCTATATTTGAGTCTTGTGCACTATGAAGTAGTCGGATTTGTGCAACTCATTTACATCCCAGGATATTCTCCACATAATGAAGCTAATTTAGAGTCTGAGCCCAAATCTCGCAAAATCTTGGTGTGGCGTCATCTTAGCCTCACTCTTATTAAAAAACAGGTTGAACTAAGCTCCAATTAATTGCCAGGCCATTGCAGCCAGGGTATGAAGGAGGACAAGGGATGAAGGAAGGGAGGGAACTGTCTGTTACCCTCTAATAAACTGGCAGCGGAAATTTTTAACAAGTTGCCGTTTGCCAGTGCTTCAGTTCTCCAGTTCTTGGCCTCTTCTGTGTTGGCCAGAGCTGTAATTAACACACACACACACACACACACGCACACACATACACTTATGCAACAAGAGAGAAGATGAACGAGAAGCAAAAGCATCCAAACTAAGCTGAATCCCTTGGTCTGGCGTTTCTCTGTTGTTTCGCGCATTTAATGCAACTCACAGCTAAACTAGTTGAGATTTTGCATATCAGATTGCCGCTCCCGGCAGAGGGTCGTCTTGTGATTTAATAATCAGCCAAACTGCCAACTAACAACTGCCAACTAACAACTACCAACTACCAACTGGCAACGAGCAACGTGCAACGAGCAACGAGCAAATGCAGCTCCCACTTGAACTCCCCATCGACATACACTGAGAAAAATATATGACATACTAAAATTAGACACTTGAATTTACATTATTAAAAATTTAAGAAATATGAAACGGTTTTATAATTTTAATTCTGCCTAAGCATTCCTATGACATCTTTACATATATGTAAAAAACTTTTTAGCCTGACTGACTGACTGATCATTGTGCAGCCCATATGTTAAAGAGATTCGAATTTATGCAAACTTATTCAGAATAAATAAAAGCATGCCAGATATGAGATCTGTGATTTTTTTTTGAGATACCTCTCGAAAAAATACAGTTTTTATCATAAATATTTTGTATATAAAATAGTTTTTTTTAAGATAAAAATGGACATAGAGATGAGCATTTTTTGTACTAGAAAGAAATATATTTTGGAATTGTCATAAGATTTTGGTTTGTATATTTTGATCTTTTGCAGACCTAGATTAATCGCATAACATACTTAAAGTATATAAAAAAATGTTTACTTTAAGATTTTCAGGTTTTGCAAAAAGTGTATTTGAACTGATATTTTTGTGAAATTCCAAACGCAATAATTATTTTAAATCATTTGTACAAAAATCATGAATATTTTTCTGAGTGTACCCCTCCCCATTGCCATCCTCAGCCAAATGAATGGCTTGCTCTGTTGCATGCCCATTAAGAGGGCAAACGAACTGCGAACTGAAGGCGCGTGCAAAATGAAATGTGGCCAACGTTGCACACGCATCCCACTGTACATTCGACACTGGACATTGGACATTGGATGTTGGATGTTGGTTGTTGCAGCTGCCAATTTGCATAAATTTAGATCAGTGACAACTGATGTTCGAATGCAGAACGACAATATTTTATAGTCATCCCTCGAACCCAATGGAATTTCATGTGCAAAAACGTAAACGTAGCAAACATTTCCAATTGCCGTTTAATTAGCAACTAATCCATTTGCTCTGGTTTCTCTTAGCTACCTTTTTTATTTTCGTTAATTTAGTTGCCAGTTCTGCAGCTGCAATTTGCAACTGCTACTGCAACTGCATCTCCAAATGCCACTCGACAGGTGTTGATGCCACTGGCAGTCCAATTAAAATGTCATGTTTCCTTACGTTGGCGCCCAAAATCTTCAGGCTACAGTTTCAATTCTTGTGGGCGTTGTCTAGTCATTGGACCCGACTCTGCAGAGAGTTGATTGGCTGCTCATTAGAGATTTGCTTAATTAGAGCTAATCTGCAACGTGTAACTTAGTCAGAGCGGGAAGTAAACTGGTTATATCTCTGACTAACTGACTGACTGATTAACTGTCTAAACAGAAAGGCGCAATTCGAATGGTTAAACCAGAGAAATTCGAATTTTCAAGAGGTTAAAATGTTTAAAAACTGAAATTTCAAACTAAAATTGATGAAAATTATTAATATCCGATTGAAATCGAATGTTCTTTAGTTAGACTCTCTGACCTGTTACAGATATACAATCTCAGTTTGAAAAATAAATAGGTTCGAAAGGAAAATTTTATATATCTATATTTTCCATCTCTTTATCTTAACTTCAACTTGAGCAACAACAAACAGTTACAGCTGAATAACAACAAATCTAATCCAAAAGTAAAAAGTGCGGCTCAAAACGCTTTACTTTTTATTTAATTTTATTGCATTTTTTCTTGTACTTTGCCGTCAGTTTTATTTTATTTACACTGCTGCTTAGCATTATTGTTTTAAAATCTGGCAAATCCTTTGTTTTACTGCTTATTGTCAGCAAAAGTTTCGTTGAGCAACTTTTAAGCTTGCTTAAGGCACAGGACAAACAGAGAATGAACAGAAAACTCTCTATATATCTCTCTCTGTCTCTTTTACTATCTGTGTGTTGTGTGTATCTTACACTCTGCGTATTTCCCCATTGACAGACAGACGCATCCAATTTGCAGTTCATCATCTGTTCCGTTCCTGTCTGTCACAACAAACTCACAGACTGTAGACGCAAATTTTGACAGTGCGCCTAATTGAGCCGCAAACAGTTTTGACATTTGCGACCGCGCGCCGCATTTAATTTATTTTAATTGAAACGGCCACGCGATTTAGTCGGCCTAATCCTCTAGCTGGCCAGAAGACAGAGACGGGATGAGGCATGGAGAGAGGAGAGGAGAGGAGAGCAGAGGAGAGCAGAGCTCAAAGTTGAAGCTGCAACTGAAACTGAAACAGAAACTTTTGCCAAGTTGCTTATTGGGTCAACTTTTGCCTGACAGCTTGTGATGCCCACCCTGGGATGCCTACAAGAGGGATGAGTATATAGAGGAGGTTGGAGAGCAGTCAAAGACAGTGAGGGCGCAGAGCAAAACCAAAAAGGGAATCAGAGAAGCAAAGCGAAACTATTTTTACAGCCGACTCGCTAACAAAGTATCAAATTTTTACGACGATGCATTAAATTAAAAAGTTTTCGCCAGCTTTCCTTTTGCCCCCATTCCTCTTTCCATTTCCCTTTGCCCCAATCAACAACGCAGATACTCTTTCCATAGGGTAGCATTAATTTGATATGTAATTCAGTTAAATCGCAGCTGATTGAGAGCTACAGATAGATTTAAAATTTATCAGTTAAATGCCAGAACTTCTTATCAGTTTCACAAATATGATCATATGTTTTGATAAAAAGGGTATGCACAATTTAGTGACACCCTGTTGATTCCGGCAACATCGTCGGTTGCTTTTAACGACTTTGCATTGGTTTTCATTGCCAAAAGGCCGCTCCAGCTTTTTGCCTGAGACCTCACACAAGAGTTTCAAGTCTGAGTCTCGTTTTGCTTTTACGAGTATGACTGACAACATATTCGCATTCCATTCATTGCATTCGAAACTCACATCCTTGGACTTTGGCTAATTGTTGCGCTGTGGATTTTACGGCACTTTGAAAGCCGTTAATTCCCATTTTATGTACTTAATTAGTTTCCTGGCCCATTTTTATGACGCACTTTGAGCAACGTCTCGTAAATTTTGATGATCGATTTGCATCGATGCGCAAAGTTTGAAGTGCCAAGTGAAAAGATCCAAAGATAAGGCCGCTTATCGAGACTTCAAAATTTATTGCTCACACATCGTAGAATGGATCTTTTGAATTATAATATCCTTTTTATGGGTTTTTAATATGGTCCCTAAGCCTTGTCTAGTTAAGAGACTCAAACCCTTTTAAATTATTCGTTAAAGGACTTTATATATTAAACTTTTTGACCTGACTGATTGACTGATCATTGTGCTGCCCAAACCATTCGTCGTACAAATCTGAAATTTTGACACAACATAACTAAGATAAATTTCATTTTAAACATAAGGTTTGGAATTTTGGAAATTGGTCAATTGAATCTTGTAATATGGTTATCAATTTGCGATAACTTTCTTGACCAATTGTACTTGTCAATTGTACTTGTCATTTGATCTGTTTTGGCTATATAGCAATCTTGACAAATGGACCAAGCTGTCGGGAGGTAATTTGACATTGATTTTAAGTGCTGGTCTATGCTTTATTTGGCTAGCTAAAACAACAAACTCAAAATGACTAAACTTGACTTATCCTTGCACTTACATGCAAACCAGTATGAATATATATTTAGTATCTTTAGTTATTCTGTACAATAATTGAAATCGACATTAGACAGAATTACTTAACTCGAATGCAAATTTGAGGGCAATTGCGAAGCAATTAACCCAGATGAAATAAGTTTGTAAACATGTCTGTGGGCGAGGGCAAGTGGGCGTGTCTCAGTCTGTCTGTCTGTCTGTCTGTCTGTCTTTCCCTCGTTTGGCATTGCTTGTATTCAGTTAAGATATACAAAGTGCTATAGAAAGGGATACTTAATGGTACATGAATGCAAGCACAACTAAAAACAGTAATGCAGGGGGAAAAGGGGAGATGCAACAAATGTTTTGCATTTGCTAATACCTTCGATAATTGCACAATGCCAAGTTGCATACGAATTAATGCTTCAATTCTCAATTCTCTCATGCTCCAGGGGGAGCTCATAAGGCAGCTTCACCGAGCAGGTGAATCGATTAACTCCAAGTTGCCACAATTAGAAGTCATTGTTGTTAAATCACTCATGGATGAATATGAGTATGAATACATTCACTGCAATAAATACCCATTGAACTCTATGCTTTAAGTTTTCCCTGTCAACATCTGAGCATATTATCAAACGATTTTAACTTTTCGACAAATCAAAACACCAAATTAAAAAAAAAAAAAAAAAAAAAAACAACAACTTTAGATTATGGAAATATGTCGGTAAAGCAGCCGCTTAAATTTGGCTCTGTGCCATTAAAGATGGTTACCATACGAACCTTAAGGCGGAATGGTTTACTAATGAAACGATATGCCCTTTGTCGCCTGAGCATGCTGGGTATGAGTTCCGCACGTGGTCGACGTAACAATGCCACATCTTTTGTGTCAGCCCAAGAACCAACCCGATGGAATCTGCAAGTGGATGTTGAGCGTACAAAGGAGGATCCGCAACCGTCGTTACCTTTGCTGCTTTACCTGTACAGTCCCTGGCAAATGCTTGTACTCAAATGCAATCTATGGAAGCTGAAAATATTTTGGGACTGGCATTTTTCCGAACAACAATTTGTTGACAACTCCAAGCAGGCTTTTGTGGTCATCACCAAGTTCATACGTGAGGAGCGTGGACAGCACATCAGACGATGCTCCACACCCATGGGTTATAAGCAGATAATGCATGATCTTGTACAATCCAAGGATTCCAAGTCCAAGGATTGGCCTCGGAGTCTATTACGTTTCGAGAAACGTCATATTCGTCGGGCGTATCTTTTAAAGGTGCAACAGTTGCCACATTACAATCACAAGTTCGCCTTTATGGATGTCGTCTTCTGTGCATGTCGACGTACCAACGATTTTAGCTCGGAATCGGAGATTAAAGAGATGAACCAACTAGTTGATCAGTTTATAGTGACTAGGAAATTATTGGTGCCATATCCCATTGTGTTCGCCGAGTTCTTTGTACGCTTCCGAAGGGATTATTCGTCGCCGGCATCGATTCGATCGGGTCAATGGCTGATATCCACCTATAAAATTCTTAAACTGGACATGCTGAACTATCATCCGGAGTTCTACGTTGGCAGTCAGCAAGACACTGAAATCAGCAACTCTCAAACAGCTCATTAATTACCTGTAGAATATGTAGAAAAATCAAGTCAAAAATAAATGCACTTTTTTAGTAACTTGTTCATCTTGAATTCTTCGTCTATCAAAAGTCAAATCTGCACGCATTGCTGAGAAAGCTACGACTAAGACATCACATAATCCTTACAGTAATGAGCTTTGTGCCATGCACGAACGCCAGGTGGCGCCAGCTGAACGGACAAGTAAACAGCAAAGTTATGTTGAAGCAGAGTAGGAGAGAAAAAAAAAATATATAAAATGCAAAGTGCAAGATATGTTGTTGTTACCTTAGTTACTCTTGACATTCCCTTCCCGCTGGTAACTTTGTTGTTCTGCTGATGAGCCGACGACGTAGTTCATGAATATCTAATGCCCAAGCACAGTTAAGATAGTTGCTCCTGGTGATAGTTGAGTGTTGGCAGCAGGAGCTACAAGTGGACAGATGTGTAAGGACATCTATGGACTATAAGCACTCGTACACTGAGAAAATAAGAACGAATTCTAAAATACAGAACTTTCATCTTAAATATTTTGTTTTGAAAAAACTGTATTTTAAGAATATTAGTCTAAAAAACTATATTGTTAAATTGTTTGGAAAGTTTGAAAATTATCAAGTCAGAATAAAATGTATATAAACCGTAATCTTTTTTAATTTTTTGACTTACAATTTAAGAACATTTATTCTTAAAATAAGAACTAAGTCTTGTTCGAAATATTCCTAAAACAAAAATTTGCTGTCTTCCTATATGAATTTTAGACCAAAATTTTTTAATTTTTGAGACCAAAATCTTGAATTTAAAACATTTTTCTATCAGTGTACTTGATGTGGACGCTATGTTTATTTTAAGGGTTTTTTCAACTGAATTCTGTGGTTTCAGCCTCAGCATTTCCGGTTATCTAAGGCTATAAGTCCTTTCGCCTATCAAGTCGCAATATATCTCGTCCTATCTTACATATCACCTGGTGCAAATTTCTTGCAACTGACGCCAAGGGAATAGATAGCTTGAGTTGTGGGTGGTGGGTGGTGGGAGGTACCCTAGTCGATGCAGTCGGTGGTGCTTATCGGAGGACGTGCCACTGTAGCCTGTCAATAAGTTGAATTTAGTATGCCTGCTCCATGGCAGGGAAAGGGGAAGCGTTTAGAAGGGATAGTTCAATGGTTTCTTTGCTTCCTTGTTTTTTTGCTGCTTTGTGTGATATGGTTACATTCAACACTTTGTGGCTGCTCCCACAGCTGCATTTGAATTTAAAGCATGCAATTTTATGCTTTTAATTTTACGCTTAATAAATTTTGTGGCTTTGCACACAGCAATTACCCCAGTTGGCAGTTGGGAGTTGGGAGCTGAAAGCAGTTGATGGTCGCCCTTTATGCACAAGTAATAATGAATTTAAGCAGCGTAACAACTTTAATGAGTACTGAAAGGCATTCAATGTCCTGGCTATAAACTTGGCAGCTCTAAGACTTGCTAGAAGTAGATGTGTATCTACCAAAGAATGTCTAGGACAAAGTCAATGCTATTGAAGCAACATTTGTGCAAGTGTTGAGCTATAGAAATGAAGTTTCTTAAAGTGAATTTGGTACAAAACTGCAATCCACACGCTCTTATATCATGCATCATTCTCTGTCAAGTTTTTAAACTGAGAAGCACTTGGCCAAGGACGAAAAGAAGGAGCAGGAGCTCCTCCAACAAGTTGGGCGTGTCGAAAAACTTCAAATTGTTTTCGAAATTGCAATGTCACGCTATCCACACCGCCCACAACAAGGCAACAAATGAAGGACTTGAAAGTTTTTGGAAGGCTATAAAATGGAAAAAGAAAACCAAACTTGCTTACAAAAGATATCTATCGGTTGGACGAAGTTTCTATATGCTACGACATTTATAAGTTCAGCTGAGCAACGGATATCAATTTGTCAAAGTAACTCTTTTTGGCATGGAAATTCGTTACCTTTCTGACATTCGCGATAGTAACATCAAAGTTGGAGGGTTGCCAACACTGTTTGTTACTTAAAGGACCCCAGGCAAGGTGGCATACGGGGCGTATACTTTACAATTTGATATGAGGAGATCAGTGAAGCAGGCAAGAGAACTGCGTTAACAGCGACATTTGGTCATTTGAAGCAATGACAATTCTATTTTACACGGAGACTCTGCTCTCTCGAATACTGACCGACGTAATGGGCAACAAAACAAACGACGCCATTGACAGGATACTTGCTTGCTCGGACTCAGACTCGGACACGGACACGGACACGGACACGGACTTGGGAGCATGCGTTTGTGTTCTGCTGATGACAATGACTTTTTAAATTGTTTCATGAAAGTGTCAGCTATGGTCAAAAAGTTTAGCAGCTGCTGGAAAATAAATGAGCGCTGGCAACTGGAACTGAAAATAAAAACAGACCAAAAGGAGATCTGAGCTGCCTGCTGACCAATAGTTAACATCATGATGCTCATCATCATTATCGTTGGCATACTATACAACGATGGCAAGGAATGCGACTTTATGACTTCATTTTCACTGTACCAACACTCACCCACACACCCATACACCTATACACCCAGTCACCCACACTTATGTGCGGTTTGCACGCAGCTCAAATTGCAGGTGTGGTCACCGCACCGCAGACAACGATGTCAGCTGT
This sequence comes from Drosophila phalerata, assembly GCA_951394115.2. Lineage (NCBI taxonomy): Eukaryota > Metazoa > Arthropoda > Insecta > Diptera > Drosophilidae > Drosophila > Drosophila phalerata. Next base: position 5,173,940 of record OY729850.1, read on the forward strand.
GACTGCGGTGGAGGCAGCTCTGTCAGTTAACGTTGCAGCCAGAGTTGCCGTCTGCATCGACATCGACAACGACAACGACATTGACAACGACATCGACATCCGCAGACACTATTAAATAGACATTCGTTGGCTTTCAGAGGTGCCATTGAAGCAGCAGCTGCAAATGCAACTCATACGCCCCATTGGCCAGACCTTAGACTCACTATTAAACTAATCATAGCTAAGATGCACTATCCCTAAGATTGCCTAAACATCACTTGTTTCATTTACCATACGATAAAGCAAAGAATTTTTGCATTTTTCATACATATTTCTTATAGTATTAATGCAACTCATACGCCCCATTGGCCAGAACTTAGACTCACTGTTGCACTAATCATAGCTAAGCTGTGCTATTCATAACTATGCTCAAACAACAGTTGTTTCTTTTACCATATAAATCAATTTTTATTTTATTTTCTTCTTCCATTCTTGCATTTTTAATATTTATATATTTTTTATTTTCTAAATTCCCAAAAACCTATGGCATATTTTTGCAGCTTGATTGCCATTTAATATTGAAAGAAATTGCATTGTTTACTGTGCATGTGAAAAACTGTAAAAAGACTTTCAAATGTAAGTACATCTAATCCCAATAGATATTTACTTAAAGCCAAGGAGCTATCCATTTTTTGCATGAGATATTTATGCACTTTATCCTGGCACAATGCAATTTCCTTTCTTTGCTTTTTGCTGAAATTGCTAAAATTAATTTCTTTAGACTTGAAAGCTAGATGCATATAAATATATATATATATATACAAGAAACTCAATTCAATTTAAATTGATAAAGTAAATTTGAGTCTTTGAAATAAACAAATTGCCTTGCAAATTGCGCAAAATTCAATGCATATTTGAGCAAATTCAAGGTGTGATTACATGCAAGAATATACACACATGTGTACTTACATATATACATTTACCAAAATAAGTTAAATTGAAAATAAAAATTATGACTGCACTAAATGAATACAACTTAATTTAAAAACGAGTCAAGGAACTCAAATACTATATAACTATTAAATTGTCTTTACATAATCGGTCTCACACAGAATTATATTTTTATGTATAAAATTTTATTGAAGGAATATTGATAAATGTTACAATAACAAGCCTAACAATTCCTAAAGCGCTTAAATTGTTTTTGCCATGGCCCAATAAGTGTATTTTAAGACAATATTTCTTCGGTTTAAAAGCAAAGTTGGAACAATTAAACTTTATAATTACATGCCCATTGATGTGGCTTCAGTTCTGGCCTGAATCGCTTGCATATGGTAATGTATGAAGAGTCCTTCAAGAAAAACTCACTTCTGCTTCACCCGCAAAGTTCTTCAACCGTCATCCAGATGCGTGTGCATAAAACTTTTGCAGCTCTTGGGTTAAGTATGGAAAATATTTAAAAGAAAAGTTTGACAGGAGTGGAAAAAAAATAAACACTCGATGAACAGCTGACGTTGAAGAAGAAAAAACTGAACCGAACCGAACCCAAGACTCAGCCTGGCTTCATAAACGTAATTGTGAGCAAGAAATTTAAGTTTGAGAAACATAAAAAGATAAATTTGCATGTATACTATGCACACCATTTATTTATGTGCATTTTTTATTTAACACGTTTTTACCCTATCGAAATTGGTTTAAGCAGGTAACAGGTATTTATTGTTATATATTTATTTTTCTTTTCTTTTTGCTTAATTTACTATCCAACTTAATCCATAAAATACAATTTAGACAAAAATCTTTAAATTTCATATCAGCTAACAAATTGTATTATAATTTTGTTAATGTTATTTATATTTATTTTTTTATGTGTTTTCTTTTATATTTATATTTTTAAATTTTTTTATTTTATATTTTACATAGGTGCTTTTATGCTATCGATTTTTATGTGGTAGTTAATTCCACATATAAAATCAATAAAAATTATAATCAAATAATGTACTGGACAGGGTATCTCCTAGTCGGGGATTCCCAACTGCATCGCATTTCCTTTAATTTCCCAAAATGCAACGCGAGTCGTTTGAATTTTATTTTTAATGAGCACTCGTACGACTAAAAAATATATGCATATGAACTCTGCCAACGTTGCTTGATGAAAAATTACTTTCATTTTAATTAGGAGGAGGATTGAATGACGTGAAAGAGAGAGAAACGGAGAGAAAGGAGTGCAAAGAGACGACAAAATTAAATTAAAAGCAATTTCGTGCATTTAAGCAAATAAAGAGCGACGGTCACGTGGGCGTCATACCGTGTCACACGCATACACACTCACTCACTTATCAAGGCTCACACACATCCCTTGTGTACATATACACACACACACACGCACACCTGGCTGCACTTTGAGGTTATGTAGCAAAATGCATGCGGTTTCAAACACGTGACGCTCAGCGGAGTTTCATTTTTTAATTAAGCTGTTTACATTTAGTCATAATGTCCTGGCAACGTGCCCCACAGAGGTGCAAAGTTGTTTGTTTTTCTGTGAACCAAGAAAACGCAGGCGTTCCATCGACCTCGACGCCTTTGTGGGTCAAGTGAACAGCAGAGCCTTTCCACCTGTCGGCAGTACAATTAAAAATGTGCAAACAAGGATCTCACTTTGCCTGACACTTTTCTAAGCGGCTCACACAAAGCGAATTTCAAAGAAGTCAGACAAAGTACAGCGCGAATCGTACGTGACCTTGTTGTGGAGAAAGGGAGGGGGATGACTGCAGGAAATACCAAACATTAAAAAATTCAATCCAAGTCACTATAAAAAAAAATTATGAACTTTTAATATGAATTTAACCATACATACAACTCTTTTCACTAACTGACTGACTCACTGATCATTGCACAGCTCAAACCATAAGACCTAGAAGGCTGAATTTTTCACACAACATAGCTGAGACAATTTTATCATGCAATAAGACGGCGTTTTCCGAAATTCGAATTGCAATATTTATTTTTTTTAAATTTGTTTTATTACAATACATTTAATATTTATTAGACTCTTGTAATATGTACATCTCAAATTAGTATTATAATAAACAGAGCAATTTTTTCATGTAAAATATCGTTACTATCAATATTATTCAATTTAATGAGCCAGTGAACCGATTCCCAGTCAAAATAAAAAGCGCAATAAAGCCACATTTTGAAACAAGCTCAGTTGGTTATTTTCACACAATTTGATTAATTCGCGGCTATTAGTTAACAACCAAATACCTAATTTAAGCGCTACAGCGGAAAGTTTTTCGGTTTATTCGTTACAAAAAATGAGAAAAATTAATTAAATTGAGCAGCAAAGTCAATTAATTGCAACATTTTTGGTTCATTAAAGCCTTTGAAATATGTATACATGTGGCATAGTCATATAAAACGTTCTCTGCAACGTCATACTATATAATCCAATTAATTAAATTTTTTCAACTGAGTCGTAAGTTATACCCTGTAGTCACATTACTATTAAATCTATATGAATAAAATCTAGGCAGTTCGAATATGTATTTTTTTTTTAAATTTATTTTTAAAATTATTGCTGCAAGCTTACGGCAAATAACTCTTTAGCTTAGGGTATTTATTAAATTATCTTAAATAACACTATTTTCTCGAGGTCTTCGTCTACATAGAATACTTATATTGTTTCTTAAGTTGATAACACATGTGTCCTATTTTTAAATCTATTCGTCTGTAATAACTAATTGTAGATTATTTGTTCGCTGGCCTTATTCAACTGCAACATGCTTATTTATTCCAAATTGGTCTCAGGTGAGATGGAATTTAAAATGAGACGAGCGCAGTGGAAAAACATGTTATTTAATTATACAACGATAAAATATACATAGATGAAAATCGCTTTTCCACTTCAACCGATTCGCATAGCAGCAAACACAATTAGAAGATGAACAGGAAAAGTGAGTTCAATCCATTTCTGTAATTTCGAAATCGATGATACCAATACATATAAGTATATACCTACATCTTGTTCACTAACAAGAAATTGCAAGTTTACGCCCAATTGATTTTTATAATGTCATTTGCCAGCAATTTCTTTCTGATTGACAGTAACAACTGCCATGAGGAAATTGTTGTCGCTTTATTAGCTCCACTTGATATTAGAATTGGTAGTTGTGTATCTGTTCAGCTGGATAACCACTTCGAAACTTCTTTTGAAATTTTATTAATATTAAAATAAGAAGATATTTAGATATCCTTAATGTATTCAGGTCGTAATTATTCGAGACATCCTGTGGAAATAATGAGTTGATAAATATTGATATCAATTAGGCAGGTATGTATCTTTTGTGCATCCTTAATAGTCTGGTAATTGTCAGTGCTGGATTTGGTAATTGTCAGAGCCTTACTTTGGCATGTGTGCATTGGCATAAAAAGTTGATTAGTGCCACATGCAACACAGACTGCGACTCTGCGACTCTGAGACTCTGGACAAAGGCTCTTGACCGGACAAATTCTACGCTTTGTGAGCAAATTAGTTGCAATCGCGTCTGGTCTGGATGGAAGGGAAAACAAAGCTGCACACTCTAAACCAAATGCAAATCCCTGGCAACTCGTAAATGCCAAGTCAGACGTCATGAGAGACATCAGAGACATCGATGCCGATTCAGTGGCCTTCAACAGAAGCGCTGCCAGCCACATTAGCAGCTCTTGTGGTCATTATCGCGTTTTTGTTGTTGCCTCAGTCAGAGCATGGTCGGATCGGTTCCAGCAACAACAAAAGACCGCCCGTGGTTTTTCAAAACCGCACGTGCCTTGTGCGGCCTTTTGACGCGTTTTGGCGAACAATAAGAGCGCTTTTCAATTCAGTTGGTGTTGTTGTTGCTGCTGGTGATGGTGATGGTACGAGTGCCTGGCTAACAGGCGTTGCCAATGGCCCGTCACGTCTTGTCATATGCATTCAAGCTAAAACCAGCATACACTCACACACACACACACACTAATCCAATACTTTCCATTCTGTGGCAATTTCAAATTTTAGCAATTTTGCATCTGGCTCAACGTATTATGTAGAGAGTGAACAGTTATCATGGTGTTGCCAATGCTTTCAAACTATTGTAGATAAGAGAGTCATCTAATTGTGAGTGACACTGAGAGTGCTCGACTAGAAAATATCCTTTAATCAGCACACACAGATATTTATGGTAATTTATGTGGTAAAAATAATTTGCTCATAAGTGTACTCATTACTTTTTCACTAGCATTAATAAAAGTAGTTTCAATAAAAATCACGGCTTCAAAGAAATAAAAAATTGAAATAATAATATTTATTAAATCTAATGAAAATTAAGCAATTATGGCAATAACATAAAATATAATCTTTGAGTTTTTGAAAATTTTTAACAAAACGTTCCTTTATAATCATTAAATTAATTCATTAATTTTAAGCTAGTTAAATAGAGTAGTACTAATGAAATTATGTTTAATTACAATAAGTATATTGAAAGAAATGAAAATCAAAAAAAATAAAATACAAAAGAAGTGAGTATTTTAAATAACATTAAAAAAATTCACTCTTTCGCACTACATCGTTACTATTTTCAATGCCAATGACAAATGCAATAAATAAAAGTATTTAATTGGACCCAGCCCTAAAAGATACCTATTTCGGTCTGTTCTACGAGTGTTATACATTCATATACACAGAGTTATACCTCTTTTTTTAATATACAAGTAATACCATGTACGGGCAACAACTATTTGTTGGACATAAATGTTTACTGCCGTATTTGAAGCCTGCACAATTTATCACATATACGCAGAACAATAAAAATACACTCAAAATATATGTATATTTTCGTAGGAGGAGTAGAAGTTTGTTTGAGTATAAACATAAATAAATGCATAAACTAACATGAGCTATCGAATGCAGCATTGGCTCAAAACTAAAAGTCGCTACAAAAATGAAAATATTTTGCTGAAATCACAGCTGAAATGCCATACAAATCCTCGTGTAATCTCCCCCAGAACAACACGACCATCAGAGAGCAGGAAAAGTATCGCAATAAAATATGTTAAGTAAATACGGAAAAGCAGATAGGCTGAATGACTGAAAGACTAAAAGAGAGAGAACAAATATATAGAGCGAGAGACAGAGAACACAGACTAAACAATAAGCCAAAAAGTACGCTTGATTAAGTTTAACTTCCGGTTTGTTATAAATTGAGCATTTATGTGGGATTTGTTTGCGAATACAGTTTCTACTTTGTTGAGCAAAACAAATGTTTGCCATCGAGTTGCCAAAATGTGGCGTATGTTCATATGGGACAGACTCCTCTATATATTGAAGCAGCCTACTACTCAGTGTGTGCACGCTTGTATGTCTATTTCCGGCGGAAGTGGTGAATAAAACATGAAACGAAATAAAATCACAAGGCAACAACTCAGTGCCAGCTGCCTGCTAAGTATATAGAATATAGTATACTATACGTATACGTAACGGAGGTAGTATCATCTAACATAGGAGAGTTGCGGATATAGAGGGTGAACACATCCACACACTCAGTGGCCAAATGTGAACTTCCGTTCGCCCTGTTGTCCGTTAGATTAGTTTTGCTCTTTGGATGCTCAACGTAAAAATGTCTAAATTATTCCAAGAGGCCAATCGAAGTGGCCTAAAATTAAATCACAAAATATGTTGAGTGCATATTTGTTATAAACTTTCGGATGTCCACAGGAAAAACTCGATATCGACACTGTTTATGCCTACAACTGACAACCGACAACCGAAAACCAAGAACCAAGAACTGTGCCACTGGGTAAAAGCAAATGATATAAGGCATTTAATATCCGTAAATAAAATATTCAATTTCCCTATGACAAAATTCGGAAATGGGCAACAGACAACACTCGTATTTCGAACTCGTACCTGCTGCTTTTGCCCCCAGTTATAAGTTGATTTGCATCTGCAGACAGCACTTGAAGGCATACAAATTTGGATTGCATTGCCCACTTTATGACAACTCTCCTGAAGTCAAGCCCGTATTTCCGATTTCCATGGGGAATGTCATTTGAGTTATGATTTGGCCACCAAATTGATTCTGCATTTAAATTTGTTTATTTAAAACATATGATTTTTTTAATTTGAATACCAACCCCTTGACATATTTTCGAAAACTTTGAACTCTCATAACTTTGCCAAAACTTAACCGATTTTCATGCGAAATGTCATTTTGATCATAATTTGGCCTCTATTTTGATTCTGCATTTAAATTTTATTCACTTAGAAAATTTGATATTTTTCGAGTACAAGCTGAGAATTATCCAAAATTTGCATACCAACCCCTTGATATTTTTTCAAAAACTTTGAACTTTCATAACTTTGCCAAAACTTAACCAATTTCCATGCGAAATATCATTTTGATCATAATTTGGCCTCTATTTTGATTCTGCATTTAAATTTGAATTATGTAGAAAATTTTATTTTTTTCGTTCACGAAAGAAATTGACTTAATTATGTATTCAAAAGTGCAGATATATTGCACTTTATTCTGTGGCAACTTCTATCACACCTGCTCTCCAAAATCATAGCCTTTCTTAATAGACTCTGTTTCTATATAATAATCTCAATGTGAGCTTACTTGGGCTTTATTGCACAAGATTTCAGTATATGTAATCATTATTGCCAGAAGCGAAAGCTTTTGGGTAAACTTAACAAACAGACAAGTAAAGTACTTGGACTTTGGTCGAAGCCGAGAACTATTTATGGGTTAGAATAAGCCTTGGTTGTTGCCTTAATAGCAATTGCTGCATTAATTTTGCTTAAGGCCTAAATTGCATTTAATTTGGAAAGTGCAGGAGACAGAGTTAATGGCCTTGCTAATCGCCTGAAACATTAACGATCTGGTTTTGTTGTCCGCAAATTATTTTAAGGAGAAAATAGGACAATAAGTGCTAATCCACATAAAATGATTCTGATCAAGTGAATAATCAATGTTGTTGGGCATTTATTTATTGTGATACTTAGTTGGGGATATTTAGCTGAGAACTATTAAAAATTGGTTACATTTTATGGATGCCGTGAATTGCAAGAAGGATTGCGGTGACAACAGGACGTAGTGCAGTCAGGTCCAGTAAGATAACGAAAAAATGCCTTGCGACCACATGCATAGTGAGTGGGATACATGTGGGAGCATTGCATTTGATATGGTAAAGGACATGGTGACATCCTGCAGCACTGGCAACTTTTCTGCTCGGTTTTTTCATTCTCTGATTCCGGCGATTTTGTTTCTGTTTGGACCTCTTTTAACTTTTTCTCTGGCTCGGGCGTTTTTATTTCCCTCTGAATCTTTGGCGCCTTCTTCTTCTTGTTTACCTCTTCCTCTACATCCGAAGTAGATTGAACCGTATACACAGATTTAATTGTCCCGCCCAGATCACTGTGTATCTCCGCCTTTTTACTCCGAGTATGAGTCCTTGTTTTGCCGGAGCTAGGAGTTTCCTTCACTTTTCCATCCTCCGATTGCATTTCTAGCATTGCATCTGGTTGTTCCAAAACTTCTCCAACAACTTCCAAACGTTTTATACGATGACGTTTACGGATTATTTTACCTTCGTCCTTTTTGGAGGCACCACTTGTACTACTTTTTGTTAATGGTAAATTTCTTTCAGATACTTTATCTTCTTGGTTTTTTACTTCGTGCTTTCTTCCAGAGACTTGCTTTTCTTCATCTTTTGCTTCCTGATTAAACACTTCCTTTCCTTGCTCCTTAGGACTTTGGTCAGATTTTGCTGTAGGTGCATTTTTTCCAGATGAAATCTTTTCTAGATCTTTTATTTCCTGTTTAGCATTCGGTATATTTTTTTCAGATACACTCTTTTCTGGCTCTTTTACTTTGTGGTCAGTTTTTGTTATCGGTGATTTTATTTCAGGAACTTTCTTCTCTATCACTTTTTCTTCCTGTTTAGCATTTCTTACAGGTGAATTTCTTTCAGAAACTCTCATTTCTTGATCTTTTGCTTTGTGTTGAGGCTTTGCTATAGGTGAATTTCTTCCGGATGTTCTCTTTTCTTGCAGCTTTGCTTTTGGTCGAGATTTTGGTATAGGTGAATTTTTTCTCTTTTCGTTATCTGTTGCTTCGTTATCAGATTTTGTTATTGAAACAAGTGTCTCCATTCTCTCTTCACTCGAGACTTCTCCACCGCTTTTAGAGCCAGATGTGGGCGTGGCTCCGCCATGTCCCCTGGGATCGCGAGTTTTTAATTTTAAATCGATATTCTTAAGAATCACAGATCTTTCGCTTTCCCGTGGTTTTTCACTTTTTGGTTTTCCCGATTTTTCATTTGGTCTCGATTTCGTTAATGCTCGATCATTGATTTTAATTTTATTTTCACTATCATCTGTGGATGATTTTTCTTTCTTGCTCTTTCCGTTTTTAGTAAATTTAGTAATCGATTCAACGGTCTTAATTTCTTGCATCGCTTTACCGTCAGTTGTAAATTTGGTAATGGATTCCGTCTTTGTAACCTTGACTTCCCTTTCTCCGGTGGGCTTAGTACGTTCCTCCTCTACCGTTTCCGTCTCATGAATATTATATTCACTTCTATTTTCTGGAAATTGTGTTGTCTTATTCGTTGTCTTAGCAGACGTATTTTTTCTCGAGCAGCAACAGCCACGGGTTTTTAATAGCGGTAACAATTTCTGTGGTATGTGACACAATGTGGCAACACCTTTCACAAACTTTAAGCTGTAAATACCAGCAAAACATTCGTGGTCCTGTTCCAATATTTTGCGGTCCGGTACTGTATTGGGAGGAATTTTGAAACTTTTCGAACATCCTGGACATTTGCACATTGTACACGGTTTCGATAATTTTTGATGCGACATTTTGACATGAAACAAACGAACTTTTTTTTATTAAAGTAAAGAAATTTTCTTAAATTAAACACACATTTTTTTGTTGATGCCCAACAAACATTTTAGTTTCTTAAAAATATATGTTCAAACTGAAATTAAAGTCTCAGCAATCGATAGAAAATTTTTAAATAAAATCGAGTAGCCTTTGTGAATAATAGATTGAAAGTTTAATAAAAAAAATCTAGTTAGCTTTTGTTTTATTTTGTATGTACATAAGTATAGTCCCATTAAAGTTGGTCAAGGGCAAAATATAGAAATTGGTGTATTTCCAAATTATGCGTTTTAGTTTAACACAAAATGGGCCAGCTTGATTTTCAACATAAGTTGGATGAGTTCCAAAAGACACTCGACGTTCCCAAATGGTATTTGGGATTATCGGATTACCAGGAAAGAGCTATCAAAGAGTTGGCCGATGATCTGCGCGATGACTTCGAACAGGGTACAAGTTTTCGAGTGGAGAAGAGTTTGTGTCGTCTTGGTTTAAGTCCATTAATTAGCAAGAAGAAGATTAGAACAATGGTGCAATTGAGTCGTGGTAATGATCTCGCCTTTCTCTTCTTCATACTGGAAGGTTATTACATTAGCGAGAGGAAGGATGGCGAATATACGACCAATGAAAAGTTGCTTATGATAGCCATGGCCAAAATAGATTTGCTGCCAACTCTACGTGAATTGGATCGTATCTTGCCACCACCTCAGCTGAGTGCATTGGACTTGAAGCGTCAACAGCGTTCCGAACTGCATCAGCAGAAGACATCGAAGCCACAAGTGTTGCCCTCGAAGAGCTCCAAGAAATCCGAGAGGCTTCCATACTTTCAACGGCAACCGCGTCCCAAGGAAATTGTGGTTAAGTACACGAGTAAGCCACCAAATCACATTGCCAGTTTTCCGTTCTGGACGTTGGATCAGCCACCTCAATACGGCAGTCCAACTGAACCACCATGGTTCAGTGAGTACAACTTGAATCCCGTTGGTCGCCTGGTCAAGAGTACCGTGGGTGAAGCAGTCGACAAGTATTTCAATCATCTGAATCAAATGAAGCTGCTGGAGAGCAGGGCAAGAGTTAGTCGGAGAGCTGCGGTGGCATTGGAGAAGGCCAGACAATCCTTTTCAGATGAGCCTCTCATGTGCGCCTATCATCAGTTTGTGGTGGGAGAGGCGGATCTGGTCAAGGACGAACTGATTGTGTTGGCCAGAGATCGGGTAATTGAGCTACTGGATGTCACTATGCCCTATCGCAAGTTACGACAACGACGCATCCTCGCTCAACTGGAGCATGATATTGATGTTTGTATGAAGCGGTATGCTCTGAAAATGGAACACACAACGGTACACACGATCGCCAAGTCCGATTGTGTGCTCTGCCAGGAGCAGAGTGTGTCTCTGCCAGTGCCCAAGCCTCAGGATCGGGTGGGTCGAGCCTTGGTCTCCGACTGCCTTAATCTGGCCAACATTGATGCCGTTAACAAATGCACGGGCGTTCGACTTTCCGGCGGAGGATTGCGCCGTGAGCCCGTCAACTTTGATGGGGATTTGGTGCCGTGCCAAAAAACACCCGAAATAAATATGTTAATACCCGATCCCAAGGATCCGCAGTGCCAATCGGGCAAGAAAAACCAGCAGCGTATATCATTCTTATTAGATGATCGCAAAATGAAGCAGCTAAGAAAGAACCGAAAGGATACACAAGTCGAAGTGCGATATCAGGGCAAGCAGACCAAGAAGACGTTCTTCAAAGCGCCCTCGGATCACAAGCCCTATATATTCAAGTACAAGCGCATCTTTCAGTCGGGCCAGGAAAAGCCCTACGATGTCAATAAGGTGATCGCTAAGGCCTTTGTGAAAGCCCTGAATGAAGACGGTGATCCCGATCCGCCATGTGAAAAGAAATCGCAGGAAACATCCGAAGATGATGTCGACAAGATTGCAATGGAGATCAGTGGCTGTCGATTAACCGGAAGTTGCTCATCCACCGGCGATACAAGTGATCACAGCACCCACAGTCATGAGGATCGAAAGGCGGACATTGTTAACGCTGTGGTGCGATGTGCCAAGGAGATCTGGATGAAGGGCGTCAATGTCAAACGAGCTGAAGTTGATCGCGCCGAAGCTGCCAAAGCTCAGAGAGCATCTGTAACATCCGAGCTTAAGTACGAAGCCAAAAAGTTTGATCCCGATGACTCCGAACTGATGAACCGTATGCTCCAGGATGGCATGAAGGAGTTGCGAAAGAATCAAAGATATGTGCTCGCCTCTCTGCCCAATGCCCACAAGTTGCCCGTGCTTCAGGAGTGGATAAAGCGGCGTTATGGCAAGCAATATACCGAAGCGGAGGTCCAGAAGAGTATCCAAGAGTCGGTGAAGATATTCGAAATGATTACCTTGTTGCAGGGACGTCCGCCCGCTGCCGACTTGATGGGCATGGACCATTTGCCCCTGGATAAGGAGAACTACAACTATGCGAAAGCGGCTAAAATTCTGGTAAGTCATCATTAATCTATATAGGTGTAAGTAATACTTATCCTAATGGTATTCCTGAACCCTAGGGCGACAAGGTGAGATCGGCTTACTATCAAAAGCTCAACGACATCTACATGAATCACACCAGAGCTTGTTGGTATGCCATGGGCAACTATCAGTGTCCCGGAGGACCACCGAGAAAAGTCTTCTACGCCTATATGTCCGCCAATACCCGGGACATTATGCGGAATCGTGTGTGGAATGGCGAGTTCAGGAACATTCGACAGTTCCGAGACAACTACAAGGAACAGCACAAAGGCAAATAAAATTCCATATACCTTTTCTTTATTTCTGTTTTGTCTTAAATTGTAAAAGTAAAAAATAAATAAATAAAAAATTAGATAGTGAATTTCTTCATAGTATTTCTTTTTCACAAGTTTTTAAAAATATGTGGTAAAAAACGAGTTTTTGTTTGAAAATAAGTTGATAAATAAATTTTAAAAGTTATGAAATGTTAGGTAGTTAAATATCATTTAATTAAATTAAGAAATATTCAAAAAGATAAGCTATTAAAATGTCTTATACTTATGTAGTTTTAAGTTTACGTATTTTCCACATTTTTTTAATATTATGTAATACATCTTAATAAATTACTACAGACTTTTATAGATTTTGTTTGGATTTAAAATGGAATATTCAATAGTAAATTCGTACACTTATTTTTCAAAATCTATTGTAATAAAAAATAATGATAAGGCAAAAAAGTATCATTAATTAAATAATGTCAGGACCTGTGATAAACTCGTATTCAAATAAGATTAAAAATAAAATTATTTCATCCCAATAGCTTTGATCTGTTTTTAAAAAAGATAAAATTAAATAAACTTCATTTGAGATGGAATCCTTAATTGTAGGGATTCTTCAGACGAGAGACCCGCTTCCCGGTGATACCTTTGCTGGCCATATAGGCCAGAATGGAGCGCTTTGTGTGTGGTTTCAAGCTGCGCACATCGAACTCGATCTCCTTGTTGGGAATCCCAAAGTTGATGCCCTCCAGTTGGTGTATCATGTGGATAACGTTGAGCAGCATTACGCCGTCCAACTGTTGCACCTTGATATGCAAATCCAAATCCTCTTCGGCGGATATTGGCACATATGCAAAAGGATTGGAAACCTCAGGTGATTTCATCTGATGCTGATGAATCACTTGTGGTTCATTCACCACTCTAGCCAAGCTGCTCTTTATGGACTGAGGAAGTGGAGTGTTGCTTTTATTACTATTGTAATTCCAATTGTTGTTGTTCTGATTCCAAGGTTGCTCGACATCTAACTCGGACGAGGATTCTGACCATCCAGATGGTTCGGTGTTTGAGCAATGCAACGGCACCTTAGCATACATATCCTCGAAAATCTCCTGCAATTTCTTGGCCATATCATAGCACAGATGATCAGCACTTGTATACAAATAGGTATTGTAGAATATAAGACGCACATCCCGAGCAAAATCAACGGCATTCAGATAAAAGTTCGAGTTGAGACGATGTTTGATTGTCGACAGGTCCATGGGTTCCTTGACAATATCATGGTAATCGTATAGGCCCAAAAAATTGGCATCTATCGGATGATAAAATACCCAGGCGAAGCTTTTGTAGCGCTTCGAGAATAAATTCCGCATGATTGCTTTGCAGGCATTGATTTCTGGAGAGGACTTTGCCCGCTTGGACATGGGATACATGCTATAAAGATCGAAAATAATATTTTAATTATAACTTTCTTAATTATCCATAATATATTATTACATTTACTTTATGTGAATTTCGAATTAGATCACAATTTGACACGTACAATTGAAATTTGAAGCACGCATGGTTGTATTGAAATTTTGAACTAGTGATGTAAGAATTTATCGTAATCTCGATATCGAGATTTTATCGATGAATAGACAATTTGATAGTATACTGTTCAAATGGTTCAATATTTAAATATAAGATTCTTAGTCCTACTTATTAATTGATTTCTTTTAATTTTATTTGAATTACAGAAATTGCAACAGTTAAATGACACATTTTTGCGTACTTTCAATTATGTTGTGGGTGGCACAGTAAATATATTGAATCTGCAGATCTTATACACCGATACGAGCCAACGGTTTGTGTGATTGGCCAATTCCTGTCCAGAAATATGGTCAGCATTGGAATAGTTACGTCTGAATCGCAAGAAGAGCTCAATAAAGACATAGGGTAACTGAGAGTTGGGATCCTCTAACTGAGCTTTAAGATCCGGTTCCATTTCAACCAGGGCATTTTTCATCGCTTCCAGATCCGCATCCGTTTCACAATCGGCCACATGACGCAATCCCACCATGACCACATCAATGATGGCATACTTAAGTCCCAGAATCTTCTGAAGATGCACATTGATGGGCACCACTTGACGCATGTCCTGTTTCCGGAAACGCAGCAATTCCACACAGGAATCGTGTGGGAAATTTATGCTCTCGTTGGCCATCTGATAATACACATTTGAAGTCGAGAAGTCATCCATTTTTTTCATATCACGCATACGCAGATTGTCCGTCAATGACACCGCCACATGTTTGGACTTCTCCAGGAAGTCATGCTCCTTAAAGTTGGGATCCCAGGTCCATCTCAGCTTCAGCATTCGCAGCTTACTCAGATAATACTTAAGTGGATTATACTTGTAGACCAGTTGTGGTGCAAACGCACTCTTCACCACCCTTACATTGCATCCCTCCTCCCCTTTGGGTGGTATTAGGAAATGCCTCTGATGCTGGCGAGTTAAAGTTGCCTGTTTCAGGAATCCAGGCCATTTGCGAAATAGTTTCACAGACATTCTCCAATATTTCTTTAATTTAAGTACAATTTTGAAATTTTAAAATGTCGATGAAAAGTCAGAGCTACTTTGTTGAATGAAAATGATTAATCTATCAAACGTACGATGATACATTAAATGTATTTAATTCAGTTTTACATGCATTACTATTAAACTTACATTAATTTTCTTAAACATCTTGTTACTAAACAAATTATACCAGTTACTTTACATCTAGAATAAATATTTAATACTATAATTTTATACTTAAGCAATTCTGGTAAATTTGGTAAAAAGCTGGAAATTTTTAACGAAACTTGGAATTTTTAACTTATTTGTTTTCAGTTTTTCGGCTTCAGTTGTAGACAATTTTTCTCTGGTTCGTAGAATTCATTGACAGCTGCCTCGACCATTCGACGGGTTGTTTTCTCGATCTCATCCCAAAGTTTATCTTCCGGTTTTCCGCACATTTCGGCGTAGTACTTTAACCTTGGCTCTGTGTCACTAGCGCGGAGTGTGATTACAAAACCATTCTTAAAGGTAAACGTGATCATCTGAGTGATTTCATTAGGTGGAAATGCGGCCTTCTTTTTAGGCTTGCTACTGTCATATCCTGTGGTCAAATCCCGCACATGCTCAATCTCAAATTCACCGCACAGGATATTCTTGGGATACGTATTCTGCTGACCATTTCCAAAGTTGCGAAGTCGATGGAAGATATTTTGAACAAGGCACACATCGTTACAGATTGCATACGAGACGATGCTTGAGTGGTAACCGTATCTTTCGTATATATCTCGTAGTTTCTCCTGCAAGGACATGCACTTCTTGCAGCGTAAATAACATGCCATAGTGCCCACATGGACTGCAGCACTGATGCCATCCTTATCAGGCATCGTGGGGGACATCATGTACCCAATGGACTCCTCGAAGGCAAACAGGACTTTCTTTCCCGCCTTTCGTTCATCGGTCACCTTGTTGCCGATCCACTTGAATCCTGGCAACGTTTCGTGGAAGCTGAATCCCTCAATATCCGCCATAGATTTCAAGATCTTTGAGCTGACCGTACTGGCAATCATTACACATTTGGATAGATCTGGCCTTTCTGTATTCAACATATAGAGTTCCAGTGCCCACCAGCCGAGCAGTGTTCCCAGCTCGTTGCCCGTAAATAGTTTATATTCTCCCTGGTCTCCAAGCTCACCAACCGCCAGACGATCTGCGTCCGGATCGTTTGCCAGGATGATATCGCTTTCATTTGAAGTTGCGGTTTCTATGATTAACTTCAGTGCTGATTTGCCCTCTTCAGGGTTGGGATGGGACACCGTGGAAAAGTCTGGATCGGGTTCAACCTGGTCCTCCACAGGTAAAACTTCCTCAAGATTTAGCTTGGGAAATGCCATATCGATATATGCACAACCAACTCCATGCATTGCCGTATAAGTAAAGGTTACAGGACATTCACAATTATCGACCAGAAGTCGACTCGGGAATTCCCGTTTTAGGGATTCAAAATACGCAGGGACAACGTTATTGTATGGATCGGACAACAATTGGGAATCTTTTAGTATATCCGTATTCCAAGAAGTCTCTTTCGGTTCCAAATTCTCAAGTATGGACTGAAAAATTCCATTTTCATGAGCGGTCGTGATTTGGGCTCCATTTGTCCAATAAATCTTGCAGCCATTGTCCTGTTTGGGATTGTGGGATGCAGTTACCATGACGCCGGCTAGACAATTAAGTCGTAATATTGTATATGGAACAAATGGAGTCGGAACGAAACGTTGGAAAAGATAAACACGGAAATTGTTGTTCAGGAACACGGTGGCAGTTAATTCCGCAAATCTTTTGCTGTTGTGACGAGCATCATAGCCAATGACGATGCCTCGATTGGAATGCATTAACTTATCCGGATATTGGTTCATTAAATAGGCACAGAGTCCTTGAGCAGTCCTGAAAAAGAAAGGAAGGAAAATCAATTCCTTAACAATCTTAACTCTGATGGAACTTACTGTACAACAACCAAATCATTCATTGCATTGAATCCAGCTTTCATCTCTGCTCTTAATCCTTCAGTGCCGAAAATTAGTCGTCCACAGAGACTTGTTCTCAACCTAATTGTAGGTTGATATTTGGTAAGTGTTATGAGGTGTTGTAAATCATTTACTCACATTTCCCAATCTTGTGCCTTGACTGCATCTTTAATTGTACTCAACGTCTCTGGATTGCGATCCCACGTGATCCACTTCTTTATTTGATCGTCTAATCCTTGATCACCAGAGCGACAATGAAGCTTTGCCGTATATCCTTCTCGTAGATCTGGAAACTTACGGTTCCATGTTCGCATGCATTGACACGGAGATAAACTTAGTTCTGAAAATCGAGGTTTCTGCTCGGAAATTTCATTTTGTTGGCTCCCTTTTGGAACTGCCGACGAATTCCTCAACAATCCACCAAAATTTAAAGATACTGGCGTGGAAAAACGACCACAGAGTACCGGAATAGTTAGCACCATTTCAAAAATAAATATATTGAAAAATATAAATTGTATGACATCTGAAATCTACTTGATTCGACTAAAGGCTTATCATTTAAATGTCAGTTATCGTAACAAGCAAAATTATTTAATGGTAACGAAACATACAGGACTATAGAAATTTTTCTATTTCGCATGTCTAATAAAAATACTATTTAGCTTTCAGTAAGCGTACATCATTTTAAATCGTTAACGGCAATTTTCTGTAATGATCCAAATTGCAGACTTATCTATAAATAAAATGAACCATAATAAATTGTTCTCAACTTATTACAATTTTCAACGTATTTTAGCGTCATATTAAACCCCACATGTATCAGAAAATATAGATATTTAAAGCTTTATATTAACGTGGAATTTTTTGAAGTTTACAATCAAATTCGGTTATATTACGCAACGATCTTAACTTCTTTTTTATTAAACTTTTTAATATTATTTAGTTATATATAATAATTTACATTTTATTTAAAGAACTCGTTTTTAGTTGTTAGTTTAGTTTAAATATGCAGAAATGATTGTAATTTAATTTTCAAATGATATATAATCCGATTTGTTGTGCTTTTATTCCAAATTTAGTAAGGATTTAGTCCTCTGGTTTGGGTTGCAGACCGTTCGCCTCTGGTTCGTAGAATTCATTGACAGCTGCATCGACCATTCGACGAGTTGTCTTCTCAAGTTCATCCCAACGTTTGTCCTCCGGTTTTCCGCACATTTCGGCGTAGTACTTCAACTTTGGCTCTGTGCCGCTGGTGCGAAGTGTGATTACAAAACCGTTCTTGAAAGTGAACGTGATCATCTGAGTGTTCTCATCAACTGGCAGTATGGGCTTCTTATCTGCTGTGCTGCTATCATATCCTGTGGTCAAATCCCGCACATTTTCAATCTCAAATTCACCGTCTAGAATACTAGTCGGATACGTGTTCTCCTGATCGTCATCAAAGGTGCGAAGTCTATTAAAGATCTGTTTGATCAGCGATCTGTCACGGCATATAAAGTAAGACACGATGCTGGCATGATACCCGTATTTCTCGTATATATCTCGTAGTTTCTCCTGCAAGGACATGCACTTCTTGCAGCGTAGGTAACATGCCATGGTTGCCACATGGGCTGCCGCACTGATGCCATCCTTGTCGAGCACATTTGTGGAGACCATGTAACCAATGGACTCCTCGAATGCAAACAGGACCTTCTTGCCAGCATTCTGCTCATCGATCACCTTGTTCGCGATCCACTTGAATCCAGTCAACGTTTCGTGGAAGGTGAATCCCTCAATTTCCGCCATACACTTCAATATCTTTGAGCTGACCGTACTGGCAACCATTACACATTTGGATACGTCGGGTTCTTCAGAGCTCAACTTATAGTTCTCCAATGCCCACCAGCCGAGAAGGGCTCCCAGCTCATTGCCAGTGAATAGCCTATATTTCTTGTCATCTCCGACCTCGCCAACAGCCAGACGATCTGCATCCGGATCGTTGGCCAAGATGACGGGAGTTTTCTTGGAAGTTGCTGTTTTGATGGACAATGCCATAGCTGTTTTTCCCTCCTCTGGGTTGGGTTTAGGTGTGCTCGGGAATTCTGGATCAGGCTCAATTTGCTCACGCACTGGAACAACTGGCTTAAGGCTGACCTTGGCAAAAGCCAGCTGGATATACGGATAACCAACTCCATGCATGGCTGTATAAGTAAAACTCAATTGACATTTGCCATTCGCCTCGAGAAGTGTACAAGTCATCTCCTTCTTCAGGGCATCGAAATAAGCGGGAACCACATCGTTGTAAGGATCACACAATAATTCATTGGCACATAGTACGGTCTCATCCCAGGAATCTTCCTTGGGCTTCAAGTTATCCAGTATTGCCTGACTGATTCCCTCCTCATGGGGTGGTATAATTTGGGCGCCATTTGTCCAATAAATCTTATAGCCATTCTCCTGTTTGGGATTGTGGGATGCTGTTACCATGACACCGGCTAGACAATTAAGTCGCTGTATGGTGTATGGAACAAAAGGAGTGGGAACAGGACGTTCGAAGAGATATACACGGAAATTGCTGCTTAGGAACACGATGGCAGTTAACTCGGCAAATCGCTGACTGTTGTAGCGACCATCGAATCCCACGACAATGCCTCGTTCAGGCCACATGGACTCCTCCGGATATTGCTCCATCAAATAGGCGCAGAGTCCTTGAGCGGCTCTATAAAGGGTATACATTTTTATTTAATTTCTTTTCTATTTTTTTTATCTAGTATTATTCTTACTGTATAACGACCAATTCGTTCATGGAATCGAAACCAGCTCGCATTACGCCCCGTAATCCTGAGGTGCCAAAGCTAATGCGTCTGCAAAGACGACATCGCAGTCTAAGGATATTTTGGAATAAATAAAAAATCAACTCAGAAATATGGAATTTCATAATCGTACACATCCCATTCTTCGTTCTTGACAGCTTCCATGATCTGAGCCAACGTATCTCCGTTATGATCCCATTTGACCCACTTCTTTATCTGTTCGTCCAGCTCCTTGTCGCCAGAGAGCGGCATATTCCGGAGCTGGCATATCGCTTGGGGCATTGCATGACACATTGTGGACCGTCGAAATATTTAGAAACTATTGAAGAGAAGAAAATTTTACACAAATTTAGAAATAAATGCCAGAAAACAAAATTTTGATACACGAGCTTTGTGCTCGTGCTTAAAAAAATTAAATTCCTAAACAATGAAGCATAAAGCAATGATATTGAAATTTATAAATAAGACGAAAACTTCTTGATTGCATGTTTGTGTATTTTGTATTTTGATGGTGAGCAACTTTTAATAGTAACATAGTTAAAGAGCAAACTTACATAATTATATCTTTTTTTATTCTTATATATTTAAATCTTTAGCCGTAAATACAATCCAAGACAAGGTCAAGGAGGCAAGGACACGCTCTGATAGGTTTATTCCTACGTAACTACTAACATATGCAACAAACATATTTGCCAAGCAGTTAATTATTCAAATGTCCTGGCAAAAAATTATCATAATGAACAAGCGGAAACCCCAACTAATTGTGGTTCATAATTAGAGACAAGTTAATTGGTAAAAGCAGAAAAATAGGAAACTAAAAATAGAGAATATTTATAGAGATGAAATTGGAGTTGACATAGTTTAAGGACTTGAAGATATAAAGATGAATTGTGGTTCATAATTAGAGACAAGTTAATTGGTGAGATCAGAAAAATAGAAAGCTAAAAATAGAGAATATTTATAGAGATGAAATTGGAGTTGACATAGTTTGAGGACTTGAAGATATAAAGATGAATTAGCTAATCTAATATTAGCACACATAATGTAAACAAGCTGGCTACTTATCGAAATTTTGGGAAACTTAGAGAGCGACTTTGAAAGCGACCCAAATCGCAAAAAATGACAACACAAATGTCGAAATTTTGGGCAACATTGGGCAACCGCTAATATCAACTGGTCAGCCAGAAGTGGCCAACGGACAAAGAGAACAATCAGGGAAGGTCCAGAGGCATTGACATGCCCCAAACTCCAAACCACTCAAACAAACCACCCACTTATTCACTCATTCAGTCATCCTTGCCAGCGGTTTGCATAAATTTTCCTTTGCAAATATTTCATTTGCATATTTTCGTTTGAGTTTTGTTGCTGTTGTTGTTTTTTTTATTGTTGCTGTGTTTTTTTTTACTGAACATCTCCTGGGGCGACTGTTTGTGGTAAAGAAGTTGAATATTTCGAAGATGTCAACACAGACAAGGCAAATCTAATTCTCATATACACGAACTCGAACTCATATTCATCGATTTCAATATGTCTTAAATGTTTTTATTTAATTTGTAACCATTTTATGCGCTTGATGCCCTCCGGATTTAAAAAAGGACACGAACCCATTATGGAACTGGCCTTAGGCCATATCCAGTAGATATTTCATTATTTTAAGTATCTTTGATTGCTCACCATATCCATATGTCAACAAATCCATCTTTAAGTTAACTTTTCAAATTCTTTCCCTTGATTGATCGAGATTCATTCAGTAAAAAACAAGTAAGAGCGCTTTAGCCGATTGACTGACTATAAGATACCATAAGATAAATATAAAAATGTGTTATAATTTAAAAACTGTGGGTGTGTTGAAACTTTTTCGATTTACCAAGACGAAAAAGGGTGAAGAACACTTTTGGAAAACATTGTAACTTCCTTGAATAATACCCATCTGTCCATAAAATTAAAAAAAAGTTATTTACAAAATAATGGAAACTTGACTAAATGTAGCTGATCAGAAATATATTACCTCCATTTTCCTGAATTAAATACAATACACAGAGGTGTATTAAGATTTGAATAGAGATTAAAATTTGAAATAAAAATAGAGAAAAAAATTAACAATTATTAAAATTAACAGAAGTTTGCTTAGTTTGCTAAGCACACTGTTAAAAGCGAGTGAGCTCTGTTAAAATATCCCCAACTGCACTGTTAACTTACCATCCACATCTTTACATCAGTGAGCGGGGCTCTGGGTAATTGCTCTCCCACTCTCACAAGCTATGCGACAGTTGTGCTTGCTCTCTCTCTCTCTCTCATTCTGTTAACTTATGTGCCACATATTGCTCATTCTGTTAAAGCTCTTGCTGTTAAATTGGGTAGACAGCCCCCAACATTTTATTGTGCCACATCTAATAAGAAACACCTCACGGCTTTCAGTACTGAGCCAGACTCTGAGTAAATTGGCAGCAAATTGGGAATTGAAATGCGAGCTGGGGAAAAAAAACGGGGACCAACCGTCAGTGAGGAGACTGATAAAAAGAACGAAGCTGTTAATAATTAGTGGTGACCCAGTTGGGGACACTGTAAAAGCAATTGGCCGGACCTTTGACACGACGCATTTGCATCATTTATTAATGTGATCTGATGCGAAATGCAAAGCGAATTAAAACACGCGTTACTCAGACTTCAAAGTTCGACTTGAGCATCGGGAATCGGGAATCTGGTATCAGGTCTTTCAACTTGCTTGTTGAGGCAAAAGTTGCATGCATCGTTTCATATTGGAAATTATGCATGCACTGGCAACTGACAATTAGAGCTGTCACAGTCCCCCCGCCTCCCCTTTTTAAAGTTTACTAAGTGGAGTGGGAATGAAAACGCAGCAAGTGCTCCACATCTGCAAGTCCAGGTCCATCTTGACTTGCAACGAGCTGAAAAATATATACCTCTTTGATTTACTCTGTTTTTCTCTTCTTCTTTTTTGTGCTTTTTGCTTTATTCGTATCTGCATCTTTTAACATGATATTCCTTTTAATATTGCCGATTCATTGACAACCAGACTCACTTCTGCCACAGTCTGGGATTTGACCAATAAACCAGTTTTCTGCTGCTTTTAGCCAACTATCGAAGCTGGAGGAAATTCATATGCAAGCTTACTATATTTAATCTCTCATTCTCCCTCCCTCCCTCACTCTCTCTTTTATGCAATATTTGTTGTGCTTCTAAAGGTTAATTAAATTAAATCCCTTTTGTCTGCATTGAGGCATTTAAGCCCAGACAGGCAGTTGACAAAAGAAATTATAGATACATCTGGCCAAGGACAGGTGGTAAAAAGCCAAAATCGAAGTGGGGGGAAATACTCAGCACCTTTTTGCAAAGGTAAACAAAATGTGTGAAATGTCGCTGCCAATATATGTACATATAATGTATATAAAAAAAAAATATATATATACCATAAGTATATCTATATCTGGCATTCAATACTGAAGCATAAAAAGCGGCTATATGAAAGAAAATCCAAGCAAAAAGCATCAATCCTCCACACGGCGAGGCTAACAGACAGGACAGCGACAGACAGCGACAGACAGGACAGTGAGGACTGTTGGGACAGTCGGACAGGACAGACAGACAGTCACATGTCAAACATTCTTTTGACACTTTGTCATAGCATCTCGCAGTGACACTTGTCAGCAGTCGGATTTCGCATTCGCATTCGCAATTCTCTCGCATTTCATACTGGCGTCCTTCACACTCCACTTACCACCCCCCCCCCGCCCCCTTCCGTTTCTCACTCCTCCATTCGCCACTTCACAGTTGATTTATAGTATGTACGAGTACCCGTATATCCACACATCCGCCATTCACATTTACTTATGAATCTTTTTTGCGAATTCAATTTTCCTAATGATATTTGTTGCTGCTCTCTATCTCTCTCTCTCTCTCTGTACGTGGCATATTCTACATTTGATTTTGTGTCACGATAAACTGGCAACATCTAATGTAATAGTGAATATGAAATACGTAAAAGATTAACTTTATTTTATTTGAATAACTATTATACAAATGCTTATTTTATATAAATTATCCTTGATGCATACTTTATTATTCATAAACCCAATATTTGTTTATGTAAATGAAAATAGGACCCGATGGTTCGAACCCCAGAACAACATCAATTTTAATTAACCTTCAATCAATTTAATGCAAGCAAACTTATATGTTATTCTTTAATTATGTTTTATTTTTACTTAATTTTTTATGTCTTTATGTCATATTAAAAAAAATTACCAAAATTATTACTACATTTATTACTACTTTTCAACTTTATGAAAATTAAGCTGAAATAAAATTGTAGGTATTAAAAAAAAAAATATTTTCAAAGTTTTTTAACATACTTTGATTATTTTTAAATCTTATAAGAAAAATCTGCCTAAGGCTCAAGCTGCTTATCGATACAATAACAAAAGCTCACCATTACCATAATTAAGTGAAATTAAAGCTATTAAAAGTGATCTATAAATCTTGCTTATCATCGAAAGTAATATATAAATATAGAGGTGCCTAATTAAGCTACCTGAAGAGGGTATAAGATGTGCTATCAACACGCAGATGGGTAAATAAACCACAATGAAAGTTGCAACAATTTTTTGGGGCTAACACAATTAGCGCTTGATGGCTGAGAGCAGTTTTCTAGTTAACCACCACGCTGACGGCCATTTATCAGGGCATCTAATCTAATCCTTTTACTGGTCAAATAAATTAAAATGAAAAGCCTTTTTCGGCAGCCGCCACAGTGGCCACTAAATTACGCCAAACATAATTAACCTGTAGACTGTGGCAACAACGTCAGCTGCGACGGCGACGGCGACGGCAACTGCGACTGCGGCAGAGACAGACAGAGCGCCGTCATATATAGATATAGTGGGTATCTGCTGGCTGGGCACTTTATTAGGCCTTCGACCCTTGAAACGGAAGCTGAAATGAGCGCAACGAGGCTGTGAAAAAGAGACGAGCCTCCACTTTCCACTTGGCGATGGTAAATTACAAAATGGCGCAAATTATAGCGCAGCTGGGGAAGAACTAAGGGAGGATCTAAGAGGCAAGGGAAAGAGGAAAATGGCGGAGTCGCGTCGCGCTGCGGCGTTGGCCATTTCCGTTCGAAGGCATTTTTTTAAATGAAGTTTGCAAGTAATCATGAAAAAGGTAATTTAATAAAAGCAAAATCGAGAAGCATAAAACTAATTTACGGATCTGAAATTGCTTGTGAAAAGCTGAAAAGTCGAAGGATGCTG
Source organism: Drosophila phalerata (assembly GCA_951394115.2). Classification (NCBI taxonomy): domain Eukaryota; kingdom Metazoa; phylum Arthropoda; class Insecta; order Diptera; family Drosophilidae; genus Drosophila; species Drosophila phalerata. The sequence goes on from OY729850.1 coordinate 5,199,216, forward strand.
CCGAAAAAAAATGATACAACTCGAGTTGAGAGTTGAAGATACACTGATCAACAAAAAACCAGGAAGTTTTTCTAAATAATTTTTTCTATTTTAAGTAAAACAACATTTAAAAAAAAATAAAACACAGTTTCAAATATTTTAAAAATATAGTTTCTTGAAGTGTTTTTAGAGCAATGATTTTGAAAAAATTATTTTTATCATAATAAAGAAGAGAATGAAATTTTCTTTTAACTGTGTAGAATTCAAGTTCAAGGTTGGAGCACTTTAAATTGAAAGTAGTAGGAAATGGAGCTGAAGATTTACCAGAAGATGGTACAAGACTTGAAGTTGGATTCAGTCAGACGTAATAATGTACTTCACATGCTCATAAGTGAGCAACTTAAAGAGCTCAGGCGATTCAATAAAGGCTAACAAAGCAAATGGATAAGCTGCTGTCCACTCGTAAACTATTTATATATATATATATATATATATATATATTCGTATATGTTTGAGGTAGAAGCAGTTGGGAATTGGTTGGTAAAACGGGTAAAGTCCACACACGGCAGCACAAAACATGTCCAGCCATTTCACACAGCAACTATAAGCTGCTCTAGAGAAATGAAGCAACTTGCTGACACACACACACACGGAGATTCTCATATTCCCTCCCCTTACCCTCTTTTTACCCATCCCCTTGAGCAACCGCACGTATGACAAAACAATTTGGGAAGCTTACATATTCTATTTTTCTTGGTTTTTTTTATATTTTTTGTGGTTGACTCCTTTGGCTGCGCTCCAACAAAAATATTTGCAACAAAATGTTACAAGGCCAAGAACTGCAGCAAATATTGTAAATGCTAAAGGACAACATGTTAAAGTTTAAGCAAATACATGTGTCTCTCTCTCTCTTTCTGTGCGTATGTGTGTGTAGATTTCCCAAAGTATCCTTTTTTTTCTCTGTGTTGGCAGTCAGTGACCGACATTGGCTGCAATTTTATGCCAAGCTGATTTTCCAGCCAACTTGCGCCACATGCGAGCCGAGTATTTAAGCAAACTTTTACAAGTCTATGCAACCCTATAGTGTGTGTGTATGTGTGTGTGTGTGTGTTCATGTCCTGTGCACATTTTCTCAATTCTTTTAAATCATTGAATGCCACTTTAATGTCATTTTACGAGCACTCGCAATTCTTTTGCATTCAAAACGTAAGTCTTAACTCTTAAATAAAGTTGGCTTTTAGTAAATAAACTAACTAGTTGCTAAGCCTAAATTTAGATTGCATTTTTCTGACGACATTTGCAAGCTCATTCACTTTGACACTGCAATGTGCCTGCAACAGTACGCATACTTGATTAAAAATTACGCATACGCCACACTAAACAGCAACTTTATTTTAATTAAAGAAATTCTTAAATACATATCGTTTTGTGCAGTGACAGCTAGTGAGAAATCAAAACTTTATATGTATGTATTTAGTCTTATATTTAAGTAAAATAATTATTTAAATATTTGAAACTTCACTTTCCTTTGGAATATTTGCAGCACTTAGTTGAGTATCATAAATGCTGGCACATGAAAAATATGTGACTATTTTTAGTCACGTGATGGCTTTCATATAGTTTCAAGGCAAACACAGCAACTCAGTTGAAGCCATGGCTCAAAACGTGGAACCTCAGTAGCTAAAAGAAAGACGTAAAGCAAAAATTAAAATCCATTTTAATTTCTATTATGCAAATTTTGTCAAGTGGCTACGTCAACTATGCTACATGAAATGACGGCAAACACACATACAGCAGATACCTGTACAGGTCGCAAGTGGTCTAGTCGGACTGGAGCTGTCCCTTGCTCTGAATACATGCATAATAATGTCATTTGGTTGGAGGCCTTTGGAACAGGGAGTTAACACCGCTTTTCGCTTCTGCTTTTGCCCCCTGCTAATAATGCCGGACTGAGTGGCTTTGAGTCTTGGGATCGTCTCGACACAGAGTTGCATATGTCGCGGCCATGTCAGCAGCTGACCCAATTTTAGTCAGTTTTTAACAGCTTAATTTGGTTTTAGCCAAAAATGTTGCCAGCACACTTGCATAGTTAATTTAATTTGGTAAACATTATATTTATGAGAATACAGCAAAAGCAGTGCAATTTAAAGCAAAGTGACAGAGAGTGTGAGAGGGAGACTGAAAGAGAGAGAGAGAGAGAGAGAGAGAGAGAGAGAGATAGATAGAAAGAGAGAGAGAGAGAGTGAAACAGCACAGCAAAGTGGGTCAAAATGAGAAAAAATGCGGCGCATTTCTCGCGGGTGACAGGCACATAACGCAACAGAGTCAGAGTCAGAGTTGGGGGCAGAGTTGGAGGCAGAGTCAGAGTCAGAGAAAAACACATCATGCCACATGCGAGCATGTTAAATGGCGCCCTTGCCACGCCCACGTTTATGCCACAAGGGTGGCTCGGCGGTGTCAGCGGTGTCAGCGTCGGCACTTTGACATTTTTGGAGCAGTGTGCCGCTAGCGAAACGGAGGCCATGCTTGAGTTTAAGTTTCAGTTTGAGTTCATGCGGTGGCGCCTCGCCTGAAAGGCAAATCATGTGCCACAACAACAACAACAGCAACAGCAACGACAGCATGCAAATAGAATAAATGGAGCAGCAGTGTCACAAAGGATCCAAGCAACCCAGAGGAGTCAGAGGGAGAGAAAACCGGAGACAGAGTTGGCGACGCAGCCGGAGTCGGAGTCGGAGCAGCTGCGACATTGATTTCGCATTTGACATTCGCAGAGGCGCGAATCATTTTACGTATGTTGCCGGCGTATTCCCTCGAAATTCCGTAATAAAATTTTATGAGCGACGCCGGCGACGCGGTGTCAATTTTTTATTGTTATTTCTGCGCCTTCTTCTCCATCATAAACTTGAAATCGATTAGCCAGAAGACAAGGAGAACGAGTCGCAGTCGCAGTCGGAGCAGTTGCTACCACGTTGCACGATATCAAACTCAAAAAAAAAAAAAATAAAGCTCAAGTGACAAAGTTTTTCTTTGATTTATGACCTGGAATCATGGAAACGCATAGAATTGAATCGTATCGCCCGAAAATGTCAAGAAATCAAAGTCATTCTCATGCCCAAAAGATACCAAATAAATCACATAAATTAAACGCAGTCCAATGCAATTTGACTTTTCCCCAAAAAGTTGCAAAAGTTCCGCACGAGGAGCCTGGAGAGCCCGCAGACTCTGGAAATCCTGCGACCAGATTTCTCAACATTTTATGATGCGGCTAAAGTTTGTGTTTTGTGTATACCATGCAATTCAGTGCAACAGCGGGTTGTACGAACTAAAGGTCGTGTCGTTTACACTCAGCAAAATGTCTTTTATAATTTTTTAAAAATAATTAATTTCAATTAATGGTAGAAATAAAAAAGAAATTAAATTTAAGAAAAAATTTCTACGTAATTCGTATTTTTTTTTCTTTAATTAAAAAAAGTCCATTAAAAGTATTTTCAAAAACCAGATATATTATTTTAAAACTAAATGCAAAAAAAAAAATATTTCTTAAGGAACTGACAGTCAGGTTGTAGCAAAAACTTTGACAACAATAAAACCGACTACTTGGTTTTTTCGGAGTAAAGTATTAGATTTAAAACATTTTGTTTTTAAAAACCAAACCATTACATTTTCATATGGTTCACTGTGATCTGCATTTTTATTTCCTGAATTAAGAAAAAGGGCCTACCTGCACCACGTAGTATGCTGCTGTCGACTACACCCGATTTATAAAATTTCTTTACTTCTTTTATAGATCTACTCAGCTTTTTATGAATTTAGTTTAATGGCATTTGATTTGGTTTTCGGATAAAAAGTATTTGAAATTGAACTTTGAACAGCTGCAGATAATTAGTTACAAATTATGGCGTAAGAGTATTCAGATAACAAATAAAATTGACAAAATTGTGCATTAAGTTTCCATTTCCGCTTTAGAGACAGCTGCGATTTTCCCCGCAACAATCTGAAGAGATCCCACTTCATATAAGTATGTTGATAGCCAATGCTATTTGCACGTAAATCGTTTGGAATTTACCCAAGTTAATAATAATAATAATAATAATAATAATAATGCTGATGAAGTAGATAATATTCGACTTGCAAATACCATATAAATAAAATTTACAATAATATATTTATTAAAATACATATAAGTATAATTTTAAGAATCTTCATAATATTTATATATTTTCTTAGGTAATGAGTTTTGATATAGTTAAATATTTACCTTATGGAGACATATGCTGTTTATTTACTTTTACTTTTTTTATGTATACAGGGTATAATTATGGCTACAGTGAGCATGTGTGTTTGTGTATGAAAGTGGACTTTACGGAAACGTTTCCTCCGTTTTCCTTTTCGGGCCGTACTCATTGCTCCTGGACATTTGCCGTAAGTGCGCACAATTTTCTTATTGTCGAGACCATTTTCTTTTTTTTTTGGGTTGAGGCCGTGTCTCTGTAGTCCATAACATGCACAAACAACATAATTTTTGGCATTAAAATCAATTTTCATCGTTCCCCAGACACTGTCACTTGTGGAGCTGGGACTTTCCCAATGACTTTCCCTTTTCCTGGCCATGCGGGAGTCAATTCTATGAAAGCCCATTCCATTCTATTTGACATGAATTGGTCGCATTGTCGTGAGAATAATGCAAATAGTAATTTCTGGGATTGCCTTGTGTCCAGGCAGCCAGTGTGTCCATGTAGCGAAATATCTACAGATTTTTGCCTGTGACTGGCTAATGACAATGACACCATTTCCATTTCCATTTCCATTTGTTCATTCTGCGGTATTTTCGTCTGATATCCGCCCCACTTTATGTACCCAAAATTGAAGACCAGGCACAACAATCATAAGGAGTCAATGGGAGAGATATGAGGTTGGTCTGTGGTTAGTTCCTGTTGATGCATGACATCATTATGACTTTAATATTAAAGATTGTGGTTGTATAAATGTTACGTACTCTTGATAAATTCATGTTGGCAAAATCAATTCCTTAAAGGCTTACCGAAAGTGTCAAAGCGGTTGGTAAAAGGGACTGAAAGGGCTGAAAGGGCTGAAAGGAATGTAATATACATTACAAAATAATATAAATGGGAAATAAGAGTAAGTATACCAAGCTGCGTGGGCGCTCGGTTGAGGGATTTGGTTTGTGGATTGGGGACTGAGGGACTGAGGGAATGCTGAGGGAACGTGTGAAAAATGAAAGGAAATGCCGCGACGCTGAGGCGGAAATGAAAAATGCACGAAAAAGAAAAAACGGAAATGCTACCAACGGCGATAAGAATGCTTAAAAGCAGCAACAACAACAATAATAACAACAACAACAAGTAGATGAAGTACAAGAAGTAAATAAACAAGAAAACAAACAGAAACAACAACGATACTTCACAGAGAAAATGCATTAAAATCGCACTGTTGGTCGAAATATGCAACAACAAGGACATTCTTCACTTACTTAATATACTGCTTTTATTATTATTATTATTAATGTGAAGGCTTGCTAGACATATATAAAATTGAAATAAAGTTCTCAGTTGGACATGTCAAGTTTTTAATTGTAGAGCCTACGATTCTTATGATTTGCGCTAATTGCAAAGCTCTTCAAGGTTCAACAAGGACCAAAATGGGAGACAGCAGAAAATAAAGCCTATAAAGAATTGGAACGTGTTACGAGTATGCACAATGCATGAAACAGACAATGAAGAATGTGCTACTTTATAGTCCAGACAGCTGGGATCTGAGACTGTGCCCAGACTCTGATTCAGACCCAGACCCAAAACGAGACCCAGACCCAGACCCAAACCCATTCATATTTCATGTGTCCCGAAATTTGCTGCGTGTTTGTTTGGCTGTTTCACACCAACTTTTTAGCTAGCCTTGTCTGACTTGAGTCTGACGTTGGGTTGGAGAGGCTTTAGGACCGTAACAAAAGGATCGTCAGAGCAGCCCAATTGTCACGAGAACGTTCCAGAAATGAGTCATTAAGCAATAAACAAAGCACTTGGTCGAAAGGGGGAAAGAAAAACAACAAAAACAACAAAAAATAAGAAAGAACAACAGAAGAAAAGAAGGCACAAATTTGCACACGCGCTATCAATTTGTACCCAACAATGGGAGCAGGATGGAATACGAGACTGAATGCTGAAACTCCTTTTTGCTTGGCGCGTGCCGGCAATCAAAAATAATAAACACCCCTAATTTTGAGTTATGCAAGTGGAAATTCATTGCCCTTTGTCCACATTTGGGGGAAGTGTCCTTTGCTCCGGCCGTGTCTCATTAAAATCAAACACCAAACATCAACACGATGAGAATGCGTTGATGATATGCCAGACATCTCAGCCATCATTAATATTTGGCGCTTAGGCAAATGCAGCAGCACATTTTCCCCACCTCATTTCCTTCTGGCTACCCGCAGTGTTGCCTGCTGTCATGTATACCCGCTACCCGCACAAAACACAATGCCAGGATGACGCATTGTTTCATCCTGTGAGGAGGCGACACACAGAGATTTGGATCTTTGTGCCATTGTTTGCGAGCATCGAAATAATGCCGTTTCATGCATATGCATTCACGAATTGAATGCGAGTATATGATGCAGCCACAGAGAATACTATACATACATATCTACTCTACTATAGTATATATGTGGCATTGATGCCTGCCGCGAGCCTAGACAATCAAACTTGATATCACTGTGTGTGTGCCAGCGAATAAAATTGATGTGTTTAATATGCATATGCATACTAACACAAAGATTCGCACTAATTTAGTCTGCCAAATGTGAAAATCGCATAAATAATTTAAATTCAAATTCTAAATTTGTTAACCAGCAAAATGTCACATACTTTTAGGCAGCATTGAAATTGCTTGCAAAAATCCTTGCATACTTTCAAGGACAGCATTCAAATAAAATATTTGCAAATAATATTGCATTCTTTCAAGCGCAGCTGTTAAATCTTGCTTGGAAATATATGTATTTTATGGTTTAACCTTTAAAGTATTGTTATCAATAATATTGAGGGAAATAATCAGGAGTGATTAACAAATCTCTACAAATTTGATTGATTTGATTATTTTTAAAAACAACCTAACAAGGTGATTCTCAAGATTCTTATATTTATTTAATTAATTTTCAAAGTCACAAAATTATAGATTTTATAAAAATAAATAAAAACAAAAAAAAAATTTTTATGCATTAGTTGCCCGATTTCTTATTTTGACTGTTTGGACTCCAAACTTTGGAGATATCTTGAATATGTAAAAATATATAAATATTTTTAGCTGGCTTTAAGCAATTTAAATTAAACTCTGCGAAACTCCACTGGAAATAACAGAGAAATAAATGGAATAAGAAATGCTTGAACAGCATCATTTGATTGATAGATTGATAAATAGATACTTGGGTCAGTGCCAAGGAATTTTTTTAAATTGAAAGTTAACAAATGAAACTTCTGCCACAATGTCAAAGAAAACATCAGTGTTACCTGTGTTGAGTGCCTCAATATCATTTTTATTTTTATATTTATTATATTGTAGCACTCGCACTTTTCGGTAAGAATAAAAGCACTTATCTAGAGCTCTCTTGTTATTTAACTAGCTATTTACTTCGAGCAACAACAACAACAACAACAACAACCACAATGGGCAACTTGAAGGCAGCTGATGTCCTTTCGCTCCTTCTCCACCTCTCAACTTTGTTTCATTTCACTTGTGGCTGGTGTTTTCTTTTTTTGTTTTTTTGTCGAAATGCTTTCGAGATCGAGTCTCGAGTCTAGAGTCTCGAGTTAACTTGGTCGCGTCCGTTCAAGCATTGCTCTATTGGTTTTCCCCTTCGATGCGTGCTAAAAGTGTTTTTCTTCCCCACGGAGTGTGGGAGCTTCAAACTGGAATTGCACGGAACCTGCAGAAACCTGAGTAAACAGCAGGCAGCAACAGCAACAGCAACAGAAACAATAACAACAGCAACAGCAACCGCAACAACAACAATGACAAGCACTTAAAAACTGGCGCTTTGAACTTGAGGTTGTTGTTTCTGTTGCCCATAGTGTGTGTATGTGTGTGTATGTGTGTGTGTTTTTGTTTTTGTTGCCAATGTTGTTGCTACGCTGTGAGGCACTTTTCACTGAGGTTGAGCTTAATGTTGTTGCTTAGAGTGGAGAATTTCTTGCAGCTTTATGTGTAGTAGTTTCAAGGTCGCAACGTCTTTGAAGTGGTCAAGTAAATAGTCTATCTATTGAAAATTGGAAATGGAATTTGCATTTCAATGAAACACAAACTGCGGTTTCTGTTTGACCTCTCAGCAAGGCTTAATATGAGTAGTACTCCAATGTCTGTGAGTCTGCGGAAATTTCAAGATGGTAATTACATTCGCATTGTAGTCGTATCTTAATCGAAACCCTTTATGACTGGCTATTCAATCAATCAGATGTTGCATATGCTTACACTGATAAAAAAAATATGTTCTAAAATCATGATTTTGGTCTCAGAACTAACTCTCAGAAAAATGCGGCGAGAACTTAAAATTCTTATTTGAAGAGAACACATTTTGGTTATAAGACCAAGTTCTTATTTTAAGAATAAATGTTCTTACAATTTAAATAAAAAAATAAAAATTATTGTATATATTATTATTAAGATTTTAGGATTTTTTAGATAAAAAATCCATGTTTTAGTAATTTGGTCTTAAAATAATCTTATTTTAAGAACCAACTATTAAGATATATGTTCTTGATTTTAGAAGCTGGTCTGTTTTTTCAGTGTACACATGCATAGACAAATTATGCACTTGAAAGTGTCTGTACACAAAAAGGATTACAACAACAACTGTACGCTGGCAGTTGGGCCAAAATGCTTTTGGCCAGCTGCTGCCTGTTGACTAGTTAAATTTAAGGACTAACAGGAAAACGCTGCAACTATGAGTATAAAATATATTTGCGATTTAATTAAATGAAATTAAACAATCTTGGCAGCATTTGTGCAAACATGTGTGGCAATTGTGCTTGTAATCTAAATTTGTAAGCTTCCCCATCTAAGACTCCGAATTTCGCCGCACTCCTTTAGACAATCCTCTTCCTCCTCCTGGCGGGTCCTGGTCCAGATGCAAGTTTTTAGATTCGTTTCTGTGGCAATTGCTGGTTAAGTTTCTGTAAATGTCTTTGCCTGGCGGCACCAGCACAAAGGACCAGCACCAAGGACCAAGTCGAAGGATCCAAGAAATAGTTTCACGTCTTGCACAAATTCAAACAAAACTGGAAGGAAGCAATAAATGCAACGCAAACTTTTCTTTCTAATGACATTGATAAAGGGACGTACAAATAAAATGCAAAAGAAGACTGCAAATCAAAATAAATGAAACTATAAATCGATATATACATATATATATGTAGAGGTATTCATTCATTGTATTATTTATTCGTTCATTCATTCAGTCATTCTATCAATTATTTATGCAATAAGCATTAGCATTGTAATGCAAAATATTCGCATTGTTGCATTACTTCAAAACTTTTTAATGAATTTATTTTCTTGCAGTATTTCCCACCTCCCTCCGTTCCGTTTGTTGAATTTACGGCGTAAGACAAGGAACAACATAAACATGCAACTAAATGTGAGTCAAGGCAAACAAACAACCAGCAGAATTTACAGTCAAAGTTTAATCCAGGTGTGCCAGTAATTGAAATTAACGCGATTTTGGCCAAGCCAAGAACACAACACAGAGAAGCTTCCTACAGTTCAGTTATTAGATCAGGACCCAATTGAATTACAATGAACAACCCACAAATAACAACCCACCACAACTTAAGCAATACGAATACGACTACAATATCGACCAAGCATGTCATATTCAATTAGAGCTAATTAGGCAATTTTCTAATGGCCATCAAATGAAGTCAACTGATGGATATAGGAATATAGAGATAGAGAGAGAAGCTTCTACTCATAGCAAAGTAATAGAATTGGATTGAGGAACACACACACACACACACAAGGCACGCATAGAGAAATGCAAAATTAATGCGGCTATTACATAATTTGATCCTTATCGTTGCAGATGCTCAACGCATATTAATTAACATTGCACATTTGAATGTTCAGACAGTGGACAAACTGAAATTCAGTTCAGGCCAAAACAGTTTGTAAACCATGAAAAGGGCTAACTAGACATAAAACTTGACTCACAACTGCTTACAGAATGAAAACTAATTCGATTAAAGCCATTATCATTCAATTGCCAACTTGCTGCACTTGCATATACTCTGTATATATGTATGTTAATTATGATAACTTATTAACCATATCACAAAATATATTCCCCATGTGACTATTTAATTATTTCAACATTAATAATTCGCATCATTTTCAATAACAACAACAGTTTCAATCAGTATGCATATTTTTGTGATTTTATTTTAATTTATACCTCTGTTTTCAGATTTCAATTTCAGACTATAGAAATATGCATATTGTATTTCATAAATAAATGCAGGTTCGAATTTATTGGAGTAGCTGTCAGTGGCTTTCTGTTTACAAAACTGATAATTTGACACACAAATAATATTAAAGTGTCACATTCACATGATGTCGTTCAATTAATTTATAATAAATAAATAAGTAAATATAGCGATTCGCTACAAACATGAAATGTTCATAATTTTATGTGTCAATGTGTGTTAAAATCATTTACTCATTCGCACACACATACACACATACACACACATACGCTGAGGGACACACGGATGCATTTCTCACATCACATTTAATTAATTTAATATTCATTTTTTAATAACATTAATATCGTTAATTTCGTGATTGAGCCAATTTTCATTTGCCCATAACAATTTCTGAATGACAAGCATAAGAAACAATTGTTGTTTTAAATATGCGCAATATGAAATACTCTTTTTTATTTTTTAAATAAAAGATGAATTAGAATATTTGAAAATATATAGACAAAAACAAAAAATTTATTCGTACTCACTCTTATGAAATTTTTTATAATAAATATTTCCCAAATTTTTACATTCAAAAATATAATAAACATAGCATTTATATACCCTGTAAAAAGGAAATGAATATAACCAGGAAGAGCTATCGAGATTTCGAGTTATCTCCATGCTCAAGTGCTGATAAATTTTTATTGCCTACTTATGTGGGCAATCAAGTTTTGAAAGTTTGATAGCAAATATGTTAGATAAACCTGCTATGATTCTTTAGTCAACTCATTTAAATTAAATCAAATGTCAATTATGCAATTTGTTAATGTATTAAAATTGAAATGGCTAATTAACTTGTGGGGCAAAGCTCTCAAGGCTATTTGAAATATCAATGTCCCAATGCATTTCAATAGTTAAACTAATTGTTTTACCACCATAAAGAATCAGAAGAATGACTGGCGACAACGAGATGAGCATTTGATTAATTCGACTAATTGGCAGGATATAAAAAAAAAAAAAAAAAAAAAACAAAAACAAAAAAGTGAGAAAGTATGAAACTATGAAAATGTCAGTTGACTGACTGTTTTATCCTCCCAAGCGGATGATGACAGGTCACATCATGAGGTAATGTCATGCCCAGGGCAGCATACTCTGAACAAAGAAAATCGTGGGTGAGACTGTATATGAATGTGTTTATCTAAATGTGTGTGTGTGTTGTGTTGTGTCTGTGTCGTATCCCGTGTCAAGCAATTCACAAGTCAAAGGCACGCAAGTTTCTGACAGGCCAAACAGCAGGATGCTCCGGATTTCATTAAACTGAGGCGTTTTGCTTGGCATTGTCTCTTTATTCTTCATTCCCTGCAATTTCAATTCCAAGATTTCATCACCATTGGGTTAATTAATACCAAAGATGTTGAACATGAGATGTCATCACGCTTCAACCTGACTCAAGGCAAAGTATTCTTAGATTAGTTAACTCCCTGAAATTCGGAGAGTCAAAACAGACACAGCCAGAGTTTGTCAAGTAGATGACACGCCTTTTATTCTAATTATATAATCACTTAATTGGACTCATAATCTATGATTGTTAAATATATTTTGTTAATACTCTGATAAATTCTTGGGAACGTTCTCTCAGCCACATTTGATTAACATTCCGCCATTCGAGTGCAATCTCCAGAGGTTCTTTAAATTTCTTGAGGCTCCTCAATTCCTGAAACTTTTCCTCCTTAATGAAAATCGTGTCGTTTTCCACCAAAAGTAATACTAAACTCTTAATTTGTTTAGCATTCAGTTTATCGCTGCAATAGAAATTATACGTTCAGTTGGGTTTAAACTAAATTATCTCTTGAGACTTACTTGAGCTTTGTGGCATGTTGCAACATATGTTCAGTTGTCTCCCGTGCAACATATTTGCGGTGCAGTGCTGTTGTCACTGCCTCAACATAATAATTTCCTGTGGTTGCCTCTGTGGACTGCAGCAGATAGTCCAGAAACTGTTGCAATTGTGTGAAGTTGCGACTGCAACCAAGTCCAGTTGCCCATGCACTTCTCCTGGACTCAATGGTCGTGTTTTGGAAACGTTGCATCATCAACTCAAACTGCATCTCATTGCCAAACTCAATGTTTGTGCAGTAGACAATATCTCGAAAGTCTACGGGCACTTGTTCCTCATCACTCTTCAGAGAAAATTCCAACACCCGGTCAATGCAGATTTCCAATCCATGGCGACAAGCCTCTTCATAGGCCAAGCCACATAGGTTTATCTCTTGGGTTGAAGTGGTTCTAGTTTGCAAGGACTTTAAGCTGGGACAACGTTCGTAAAGTGGAGCGACAAGTTTCTTCATAAACATCTGCAGAAAATATATCAATCAATCATCAAAAAATCAAAAGGGGAGTCCCATATTTTAAACTTTTCTTTAACTTAAATTACTCTTTTAAACTTTTCAGTTATAATTTATAATTTTATATAATTTATTTAAGCAGTTAATTTTAAATTATTTTAAAATTTTACCTTATCGAAATAATAATAATAAATAAATAAAAAAATCTCTCAACTCACCCTAAAATTATTTGCATTCCCATTACTCAGCAGATCGCCGTGTCTATTCAGCACATTAAGGATTCTATTCCAGGGAATATAATGTTGTTCACGTAACAAATACTCCAATAAATCAAATGATAGTTCATAACTTTGCATATTTTTCCAAGCCAAAGCTAAAAGATCATCCATCAACTGTGCTCGATTTAATTCATGAATTCCTCCAAAGTTTTCCGTTGAATTCAATGTGTTTATAATCAAACGCCAATTGCGATCATCGTAGTTCACACGATAAATGGTAGTTACTTGAGGATTCAATATAATCCATTCGTCGGCTGTTGGTCTGTGGAATAGCTCTAGAGTCAGATCAGTGCTGGGACACTCTAGCCAAAACTGCGGTTGTGTTTTATTAAAGTTTGGCTGCTGCTGAGTGCCAAAAGTAAGCGGTATCCACCAACAACTGTCCGGATGATCTTCATCATCGACAAGCCAAAATCGAGTCTGATTTACTCTGACACTGGCTGTGGTATAATTCCTAATCACGCTTACAATTGGATAGCCCGCTTGAAGTGTCCAGGAATTCATTACAGTAGATACGGGTATTTTATTAGTCTTAACATTCTTCGCATTCACAGCCTCCTCCATTGATTGCCAGAGATCAGACTGAACAACACTATTATAAGCATGTTTCTTCAAATAATTTCGTATTCCCGAATAAAAAACCTCATCTCCTAATATCTTATGAAGCATGCGCATTGTAAGTGATCCCTTCTTATAAACATACTCCGAAAACTGTTTCAGAATACTTTCAGAACCTTGAACTTCCCGTGAAATGGGAATTGTTGAATTAATAGCATCCTGACGAAAGAATATGGCCAAATCATTGGCAAAGTAACGATCTCCAGTGCTCCAATCGGGCATCAGAGCATCCAGAGTTAGGTAACCAAAATATGTGGAAGGTCCCTCCTTCAGCCAAAGATCATTCCACCATTTCATGGTCACTAGATTGCCGAACCATTGATGTGCATATTCATGTGCCATTGTGGATGACTTGCTCTCCTTACTCACCAGCATCTCTTCGCGATCGTTGTGCACAAATCTGCTCTCCTTGAATGTGATGAGACCCCAGTTTTCCATAGCAGAAAACTTATGTGTTGGCACCGCCAACTGATCGACTTTTCGCAATGGAAAACTGTACTCCAGCAGCTTTTCCAAATAACTTAACACTTTTGGTGCCAAATTGCTGAGAAAGAGAGCTTCATTGACAACCTTTGGTTGCATCCAGCTGCTAAATGTTATATTATTAACAGTATCACTGGACTGGGTGGCAACTCTGGTTAAATTGTGCACTGCGTAGGCTACAAGATAGGTTGAAGTACGGAAAATTGGTTCATGTTCGCACCAAATATAATTCGCAAGGATTTCGCTGTTATGATAAAAGATGATTTTAGTTTGGGCCGATATAATGAGATCAGTTAAGATCACTTACTGATCCTCGCATTTGGCAATTGGTGTGTTGCTAAATCCTGTGTAATTCCGATGATAACCCAGGGCAACCGTAAAGGTCGCTTTCAAATGGGGCTCATCGAAGCAGGGAAATGCCAATCTGGCAAAAGTCGGTGAAAATTGTGTTACGGCCAAGTAACTGAAACCAAGGAGAAAACATTTTAAGAATAAATTAAAATAAGTATAGATTACAGCATACTCACCTTGTTTGATTAGTTATTGAATCTTGGAAAGAGCTCCAATAATAGCCAGTATCATTACTATTCAAGGGACCTTTGAAGGGAATGATCAGTTCATACTTATCAGTCTTTCGAAGATGCTCGCAGAGATAAAGTATATAGAACTCCTTAACCTCATTAAATTCCGTGTTATTTATGCAAATACTGCCACTTTGAGTAGACAAAGTTACTCTGGTTAGATCTATGGTTAGATTCTTGGCATTTAACGTAATATTCCTAGTCTGATCGAGCAATTGAAATTGGATTTGCACTTGACCCTCAAAACGCAGCTGATCAGGTCCATTCAGATGGGTTAGTATACGCAAGTCATAATGCTCTGGCTTAAAAAGATCTGGCAAGCGATGGGGATTATTAACAGACATCACACCAACTGTCATCAGAAGCAATAGGAACACTCGAATTAACTGCATGCTGAACTGTAGCTAGAATAAAAAGAAGCAGAGATTCTATTTAAATAAATCACGAGTGCTTTCAAACAATTTTCGGTCCTAGTCAGTGAATTTTAGTATGTTGAAAAAATGTTTAACAAGTTCATGTGCTCGCATCTTTCCGGTTCAAGTCCAAGAAAATTCTACTGTTTAATTAGATGTCCGGACACGTCATTAATGCAGCAAAGGAAGCTTAGCTACCAAGGACAACGTCGACGGGGATTTCGATTGACATTGCTGCAGTGGCTCAGTGGAGTTCGTTCCCAGTATTGCATGTGGAAGCTACATCGTCTACTCGCTCCCGACTTTGATAAATTTGATTTTTTGCTTGGCGCTCGACAGGCAGCCATCTCGATAATCGAGGCAGTGCGTCAATCGGACTGGAATCGTATACATAGCTGCTGCACCGATGAGGGAGCCTGTGCCATTTACAGCCTGTGCCAAAGTCAGAAAAACATTCACTATTCGAAACTATTGCGTTTCGAGAGTCAACATCTCTGCCAAGTGTGCCCAAAGTCCGTGAGAAGACACCGTGACGGTGGTCGCACCTATGTCTATGTGAACTTGGCTTTTGTGGGACTACGCAACATGCGTGACTTTGCCACATTCGATGAGCAACAAGAAATGTTGCAACTAACTAGACAAGTGTTGGAACAATCTCGGATTCCTGAACAACATTTGGCAATCCAACAGCGAATTGTACTGAGCGAATTTCTAATGACACTGCGAAAAGAATTAACTGATTGTGAGTCTCCGGAATGGCTTGTTGACTTCTACAAAGTGTTTAGATTCAAACTTGTCAACTATAGTCCGGTGACGTT
Source organism: Drosophila phalerata (assembly GCA_951394115.2). Classification (NCBI taxonomy): domain Eukaryota; kingdom Metazoa; phylum Arthropoda; class Insecta; order Diptera; family Drosophilidae; genus Drosophila; species Drosophila phalerata. Next base: position 5,215,203 of record OY729850.1, read on the forward strand.
GGAATATCGTATCATTGAGATTCTAAAACCCGTTTAACTACTTTGTCAACTCAGCGTACTCTTCTTTTATGGCAATTATTCAATCTCACTGTCAGTTACGTGCTACTTTAACATTCGTGGAACACATTCAAATTACCGGTATTAAGCAGGTACGCGATTTTCTTAGTGCTAACAAATGACACGTCTGGTTCCCGATCGAGTCTGAATATAACTGAGCACTGCATAAAGTAACCATCACTTTTTGTAGTTGAGTGTCTTTAACGATTTAAAAAATCTTCATATATTCTACCTGTACTTAACACTTGCCTCAAATATATATTGGATTTCATAAGTTGCACAGAATTGACCACAAATTTGTTTTACTTAAGCAGATGCTATCACTAAGCCCCCTAGTTAGCTAAGCTGCTTCGTAATCATAGAAATTACCAAATATGGCTTAAGGATTAACTGATCCTCGAGTAGGATACTATTTTAAAATTTTTTTTAAAACTTTGAGCTCTGATAACATTTCCAAAACTCAACTGATTTTCATGCGGAATATCATTTTGTTCATGATTTGGGCTACAAATTGATTCTGCATTTAAATTTTATTCACTTAGAAAATTTTATATTTTTCGACTACAAGCAGAGAACTATCCAAAATTTACATACCAGCCCCTTGACATTTTTTCGAAAACTTTAAAATCTCATAACTTTGCCAAAACTTAACCGATTTTCTTTCGGAATGTCATTTTGATATTATTCAGCATTTAAATTTTAATAACTTAGATAATTTCAAAATTTTTGAAAAGAAAAGCTATTATCAGAGTACCTACGAATTAACATCTTGATTTGTAACATTTAGGCAACTTAAATTTTCTAAAAAATCATATTTTTTCTTCATACTTACGCTAATGATTTTAAAAATATATAAGCTTATACTTCATACGTTTGATTTTTGTAAAATTTATTTGAAGTAGTTCAATCCTACTTAGCGGATGGTATGTTCATTCTTTTGCCCTTCAATTAGACCCCTTTAAAAGTTTCGGCACGCTCTTTACATTCTCATTTGGCCAACAAGGCAAGAGTTAACAGTTGTATTTTTTCCCTTTCTCTCTCTCTCTCTCTCTCTGTCTCTCTTTTTCTGTGCCTCTTTTTCACGCACTTTATTTTTTGCCATTCTGCACTTTGCACTTTTGCCTGAGGGCTGTGCTGGAAAATAAACTATTCTCGCACTTCTCGCACGGAATCACGCCGTGTCGCTTTCGAAAGGCATATAAAAAATGGAGGGCTTAATTAAAAAGCAAAAATGTACTGCGATTTTCCGCTTTTTTAACGCCAACTGCAACAACATGTCGTGCCCTCCAATTCACAACGTTACAAGCTATCAAAGTTGCTAGACCAGAAAGATACCCTATAAACTGAATTAAGATATATGAAGTGTTCAGTTGACAATTTAAAATTTAAAATACATACTGAATAAATTTAAAGAAATGTCCTATTTTTACTTCAATTATATTTATTGCTACCAAACTATTATTCCCCTTAGAGCTCGCTCTATTAATACAGGGTATAAAGTAAAGAAAAGAATTGGACAACATTTACAAAAAGAAAACACTACTTAGTGGCGACATTTTATTTGCTGTTGTGCCTTCACTGAGAGACAACAGACATTTGAAATGTTCCTTGGCACAGGACTCATGTGTCTTCTTAGTCTTTCAGCACTTTTGCACAGAAGGTTCGCATTTGGTGTTCTTTTCTTGCTACTCATTCCTTTCTTTACATTCCTTTTTTTTGCAAGGAACTTATTTGTGTTAATTAAAGCAACAGCGAAAAATGAGAAACTCTCAAGAGCTCATTAAAACTGAAAAGTCACTGTGTACAGTGTACACAAGGAAAAAGAATGGTGTTACAACTGAAGAATTGTGACAAAATTTGTGAACTATTTAAACACAATATCCATTGATCTTTTAAGAACGTGTAATCGTTATATTTAAGACCATATCATAGAAATTAAAGGCAAGCAATTCAGTCAGTATGAGTTTTCTACACTGCACTCAATTCATGGGGTAATTGTTATTCATCAGTGTGCACACTAATCTATATGTAAGCGTGTATAACATACATATATATGTATGTACATATGTATTCATGGATGTGCGTTAAAACTATACGGTCCAAATGGCGGAGATCCATCACAATTTACAGCGCAAACGGACCAAAGTTGGCAATAAAATTTAATTTATATCCTGACAGTATTGCTCCTGTTTGTTGCTCCTGTTTGTTGCTCTCATTGTTGTTGGTCTTGTTGTTGTTGTGTTAGCTCCAGCAAGGCAAACGCATCCAAGTGTTTGCAAAACATTTAATTCCATTTTCGATTACGGTGTAAGGGGCAGAGAAGTGGGAAAAATTCTGGATAGAATTCACCACATGGGCCACAGTCTGGCATATTAATGCTACGGTTTTTGCCCAAGTTAAGGATGAGGCAAAAATGCAATTGCAAATTCCCAACAAATGTGAATTTTGAATTGGCAAAACTACCTGCCAGACAGACCAAGAGTCGGCCAACTGGCATTTGTAGAGAGGCTCGACTAGTGTCATTTGTAAGCGTTGTCCAACATCCACTCGAGGAGCATTTGTTTGGGTTAGCAAGCGAATACTCCTCACCGTTTCAGCTTCCAGCTTCCAGCTTCCCACTTCCAACTCGTGTGAATCAGGGCAATTGAAGTGCTTTAAAGTGCTCTATGGCTGGCACATAAATAAATGTTTGCACATTTTACTTTACCTTTGCTGGCCAAGTTGCCTCTGGCTTCGATTCTCGTTGCGCTTCCTGTTCCCATCACGTTCATAACTCAACTCTGTCTCTATGTTCTAGCTGCTGTTTGGACGCTTTATTTACTTGTAATTTGAAGCTCACTCTGCTGCAATCTCGATACAAATCCTCCTACAACTCAGCTAGAATACAAACCTGGCCAAGTCAGCTCTGCAGTGAAATTCCCCCGAGAAACATTGCCATAACTTTGTATATTGTAATGGCAATACGATTGACCGAATCTGCCAAAAAAAAAACATACATATATCACATGGATTCGCTGAGTATCTTCTATATCAAATGTTAGCCAAATGACAAACACTGTTGTTTCTACCCAGGAGCTTCGAAACGGAGCAACTGCAACGGATTCCAAAATTCGATAACTTGTGGTCGTTGACCTTCGATTAACGCCCATCACGGTCAAATCCACGCATTCATAGGGACTGGAGATACCCATAAATTGAAACCAGGCTGATGTGAAAAAGTCACAAGTGGTTCTAGTCAATGATCTAAAATCATTTTTTATTACATTTTTTGTTAACATTAATTATAAACATAAAAATGAATTTTGATTTTATTTCAAAAATTATATTTTAAAAAAAATTTTAATTTTTTTAATTTGGATAAAAAAGTTAAGAAATAATAAATATATATTTTAATTTTTAACTTGTTTTTAAAAATTGGAATATAAATTTAATTAGTTATCAAAAATAGTATACCTAAAATTTGTTAAGTCATTCAAATGATTTATTTTTCAGGTTTGATATTTTATAACTCATAACTCCTACTTAGGAGCCCTAAGTATAAGCTAAGTAGGACTGGAGTTACTTTGTGATGTTCCATTCCACTGTTGCTAATATATTAATCACATCTAGTTCAAGATGTACTTATATATAAATATAAATATAATATATAAATATAAATTCGACTTGGTCTAGCTCTGATCGCACTTGATACAGTTCTAAAACGTAAAGCAGCTCTAAAAAGTTTTCGAACTTGTTCGTCTTCTCGTGACGAAATAGAAGGGGAAACAGGGGGGAAAGGGAAGGAAAAGTGGGAGAAGCAGGATGATGAGGTATGAGGAGGTATGAGGAGGCTGCATTTGCAGTTGACAATGCTTTGGTTCTCTCTCTTTTCGGGCATTTAGCAAAATGTCACGTAGCAAATGTGACAGCGTGGTCAACATAATGAATGGTTGCCACCCCGGAAAGGAAAGGAAAGGAGAGGAGAGGAAAGAAAAGGAGCAGCGAAAAGTGCAGCATGACACAGGTGCATGTGTTGTTCCACTGTGTGCGTGTGTGTGTGCATGAGCTTTTGTGAGCGAGCATAACACATGCACTTTGGGAGTTCATGTCTCCGACATTGATTGCCTTGGCGGCGATTGCAATAACCTTAGCTCTTGTGAGGCCAAGCGCGCCCAAATGTCACGACATTACGGATACTAAAAGCCAACGACAGCGACATTGGTAGCGGCATCGGTTCCATCGGTTCCATCAGTTCCATCCGTTCTCTTGGCAACATACCCAAAAATGTGTCCATGCACGTGACACTTGCTTGCAATTTGCAATTTGATTTTCTTCCAGCGAACAGGCCGGCAACAATGTTTCCAGTTGTTGGCTGCATACTATAAGTTCATAGATCCAATTGATTCCATCGTCGGAGCTATGCTTTTGTATAGGTGACAACTAGAGCATAGGTGTGTGTGTGTGTGTGTGTGTGTGTGTGTGTGTTAGAAGTGGGTGGGTGTATGTTTTTTATACTCTGTACCCAAAGAGCACTAGAGCGTAATAACTTGGTGTTAAACTCATTAAAAATTACCTTTTTTTGCAAATTTGCCTCATTTTTATTCAAAATTTTTCTGAGATCATACAAAAATACCAGACAAAAAATCATAAAAAAAATTTATATTCGCAGAGATTTTTGAAAAAAATTAGTCACTAGTAGAATTGTTTGTAGCAACTTTTTGCATCAAAACATTTTTTGTTGAAGCCCTGGAAAAATGTCAAAAAGTAGATTTTTACATAAATTCTAAAATTTTAACTGATTTCATTCAAAACGAATTTAAATGACCTTTCCATTAATGCCAAAATGAACATGAAGTCAGTTTAAACTATGAGTAAATTTTCCTCATACTTTTGTCAAAATACTTATACCCACCCAGTGTAGAAGAAACTCGGTTTCTTCTGTGGGTATTCTTTCGAGTTACAGCTACCGAGTATATCACTGTCGAGCTCGTTTTAACTAGTTTTCTATATATATATTCTATCTCTGCATTGGCGTCTTTACATTGTTACACTTGACCAAGTCGAATTGCAATTACACACCTGAGTGTACCCCTCATCCCCTTCCCCACTTCTTCTCTTCCCTTCTCTCGCACATGACTTTTGTGTGTTGCAATTGGCGAACAACGATTTGTGTTGGCTTTTCGTTGTTTGCCAATTGCAACTTTACTATACTATCATACCTCACCTTTTTGGGCCAGTCCAGTTGAGTCCTTTAGCCAGTTTTTGGTCGTAATAGACTGCTTAATGAAAAGTCTTGGTAGTTTCTTAGAGCTGCAGTTATCTAATGCCAAACATACTCCACACAAATGCCAAATAGGGTTGATTGCCAAACGAGTGTTTACACTTAAAAGACCGCAAAATACGCAAACATTTGATTAAATTGAAGCGCATGTAACCGGACATAGGACCAATGAGTTTTCTCTCAGCTAAGTGAGAATTCTACTTCACATCAGAGGACTTCCTTCCGACCTTACCACATAAGTGGAAGTCCATGTTTTAAATGAATGTTAAGTTCCGTATTAAATCATTGTTTAAACAGTTGGCCGACAAAGCATTGATAATTATTTTGATTAAAACATAGTTCACTTTGAATTTTCTGTTACTTGTTCAACTTATTAATTATTTAAAGCGTTATTTGTTTATTGTTTCTTTGTTGTTGTTACGTTGTTTGTATTTACGTTTTAGTAAACACTATATAAAATGCGATCTGATTTGTAAGTAATTACCCTAAGATACCTTCAAACCCCTGAATCCAAGGAATTAATTTCAAAACTTGGCTTAATTGATCAAAAATTATTATTATATATTTTAAGCTTTAAATATAAGATTTGATAAATTTATTGTAAGTCTCCCTTGAAGAAGATTCAATAAATAAAAACAATGTAAATTTAAAAAAAAAAATAATAATTTATATTTTCAATCATTTTATTTTTTTTTAACATAAAACCTTAAAGAAACCTAACTTAAGTTTATGATATAATTTTCATATATAACATTATTATTTTTTAGTTAAACTCTTAGATAATTGTAGAAATTAATTTTTGTTGCAATCGAACATTTTTCTAATGAAATATTCCCATTAGACTCACATTGGTCGCCAAACGCGACTATACGAAGGTGGCAAGTGGCGGTTCCATGTTGCACTGTCTGCTGAGACCGATGACCTTTGAACTGAAGACGGGACAGGCGTTGATAATTCGAATGCGACAGGAATGCATGCGGAAGCTGCTGGAACAGGATTTTGCCCAACAACAAAAGGAGTTTAAACGATTGCATACACAAGTACAAAAGATTCGAACATAAGCAAGTTCTTAACAAAATCTTTGTTAAAAAACAGGCAACATTTTTGGGGCACAATTATTGTTTGTAACTCTGCAATTGTTGTTCAAAAATGATGTCTGTCTAATTTGCAAACGAGTGTAGAAATAAAACTTATTTTAATCTTAAATTGTACACTCCTTCAAAGGAATGCGCAAATATTTATTTTATGCGGTCAACTAACTGCCTGCAGTCAGTGTAATAAATTGATTTAGTCAGCTTTGAGCTTTGCTTTCGACCATTAATCTATTCTGTGTTTTGCCCAAAGCTGCCACGCCCCTTTGCAACATTTGCTGTTTATTGTTTAATGAATGAATGAGAAATTTCCAGGGGGCGTTTCTTGTGCCGAAAAATCCTTTTGAGAGAAATGAGCCTGGTTTTTGTCAATGTCTGTCTTTTATTTTTGGTCATGCAGTTTGCAAATTCTCTTCAGTTTTTTTGTGAAAACACTCACAGAGACAATGGTGAATAAAGCAAATACAAACTGATTATCATGGCATGGCTCAAAAGTCTTTGTTTTCGGTCCAATAAAAACGCCGCTTGTAATATTAATTGAAAGCTAAAGATAAACTTTGGTAGGCTGTCACATTTATTTTTTTTTTTAAGAGTGGTTTTACTTCATCATCATTTGTCAATGTCTGCGTTGGCTGGCGGTTAACGAAGTGTGATTCCCCCTTTCTTGGATCATTTCGCCATTTGCATGTTCAATAGGTAGATGAGATAAGGTTTTTAGAATGGACTGCAGTTTCATAGCCTGAATGCACTCAGTTGCACTTCCGTTAACTTTTGAACGCCTCCATTTTGCTGGCAGCTCGGTGCTTCCCCCTTTTTGCAGCTATTCCGCTCTCTCTCTCTCTTTTTTTCAGCTGTGCAGTCAGCGATGTGCTAATCAAATTATAAATTGTGCCCCATTGGAGGGGGAGGGGGAGGGGGGAGGGGGAAGTCGTTCAAAGCAGAGGACACCAAGCTGACATTGTCATCATCAGCCTAGCGGGTTGGAGATGCCATCATAATTCTTGTTCGATGGTGTGCACAAAAAATGAGTTGTGCCTGCAATTCCTTTCCTGTCCCGCTCTCTCTCTCTCTCCCCCACTCTCTCATCCTCTCCGCTCTTCTAAATTCATAATGGAAAACGCCATCAGATGGCGGCTGACATTGCATCTGGGTCGCGGGTCCATTTGCAATTGCTGCCCTTTTCCAAGTTATTTTCCATTTTCTTTTTTTTAATCTTTTTTTTTTTTTGTATTATGTTGGTGCGTGTAATTGAGCGAGGGTCGAAACTGGAACTGGTCTATTGAGAGTCACACACACACACACAGGTGTTGGAGCATGTGGTGATCCACGAGGGGCTCATTAAACAATCCATTCCTTTAATTAACAATTTGCATTTGCCGTTTTTATTATGTCGTGAGTGTGCATATACATATGTGAGTGAGTGTGTGCAATGCTTTTGTTTCACTTAATTGCTATTTGCATTGCCAACCGTTGTTAAACCTTCATAAAAAAGGGTATTACTTATATTTTCAGTGGCATATTCGTTTCACTACCGCAAAAAAATGTGTTTTTTTTTTAAACAAGGTATTTTATCTTTGACACAGCAGAAAATGTAGAAAAATACTTGAATAAAGCGGTAACAGCAATTTAAGAAAATTAAGAATTAAAAACATGTATTACGCTGCTAAGTTGATATACTTAACAAAAAAAAACATTGCCAACGATCAAATACCCTAGCATTTGGTGTATTTCTTTGCAAATAAAATTAAATTGTATATCTTAGCTAAGCATTTGATCATATTTTTTTAACATTTCGCATTCGATTTAAAATTTTTTGGGCTGCAATCTTTGTTATTTATTATTTATTTATATAAAATGACATATTAAATATTGATATATTTTAAGTAATTTGGAAATGAATCAGTTTGCAACTGCAACAAACAGTTGCATGCAACACATTCCAAAAATTAATAATACAATATGGAATTTTTGCGATGCTATGTTGCACTTGGTATTCATTTCTTTAAAATTGAAATCCATTAACACAAATCTTTTGGTATTTCCAAACATACTACGAATGTTTTCCCATTTCTCTCTCTCTCTCTCTCCCTCTTTCTCATTCTCTGTTCGTTTGTTTTGGCCTGGGTTTCAGTCTGTCTTCCATTTAGCAAGGGGAAAAACTGCAATCACCTTTGTGATTGTGCTTTGCTTTTCAGCTTTATCGCAATTCCATTCAACTATTTTCGCTTTGTGCACTAAAAGTATTAAATTTCTTCAAATACTATTCTGAAATAATCCCAAGCACTTCCGTCTGGGCGGAAGATTCCAACAACAGGCAGCGTAGGGAGAGAGAGAGAGAGAGCGGTCGGCTTTTCAGGGGAATTCCCCTTTTTACTATTTCTTTGGTCAGCTCCCACTCTCTCTCTCTGTCTCTCTCTCTCTTTCTCTCCCTGTGGCATCCCATCTAAGCCAACATGGAATGCTTTTAATGGTTTCGCAACCATTTCTTATCATTATCAAGGCAAGCGTTTAACTTTAAACGACTTTTGTACTATTGTGGTTACTTTTGCTATTGTTGTTGTTGTTGTCTTTTCATTGTAACTAACAACAACAGCATTGGATTTTGCACTTTTGGCGCATTTCCGTCAACTGGATTTCGTTTTGTAGGAACATTCGTTTATACATACATACTTATTTACATCTGTACATTTACACTCGATTTTATCTGGAGAATTAAATATGAGATCGTCCAATACAAGGCAATATTTACAATGTAAATTTTACATACATACATACACGCACTTTTAGAGATGAACACGTGAGAACAGAGCTCACAATATGTATTCGTTCCAATTTAAATTCAACTTGTAATTAAACTTAAATAATTAAAGAACATAACGTGACAAAAATATTTCGCATTGCAAAAAATACAAAAATGTATAATTAATATTTCAAAGCAAGATTGTTTTATGTTTGATTAAATATGTAGTGCAAATATTTTCAGGCAGCTCAAACTACTTGTTCATCTCTAGAATATCGGCTGGCAAATCGAATACACACATATGTATGTTACATACATTCGTTCATAAAAATATTTGCCTGTGTTCGTTGCCAGCCATCATTTTCGGAGAGTCAGGCAAACGGAACAGACGTCGCGGCGCACAAGAAATTGGAGTTAATTTTGTGAGCGAAGAAAACATATTTTCAAATTCCATTGAATTTTATTATTCCGAGGATCAAATTTAAGTAAGTACCTAAACTGAGTTGACGGTCGTTTTTTGTTAGTGTCATGTTTGTCCGCAAAAGTATACATACATAATTGTATGTATGTATGTACAGTTGGTCATGTAATTATCTTCACTAAATATCATAGCTTGCAAATAACTGTCGACCGTTTTTTTTCTTGTGCTCTCGTTGCGAGCACAACCGAAAAAGTTCATACTCTCTCGCTCTCGCTCTGAGCAAGAGAGTTTTGCTGTCTTTATTTCTGTTTTCTGTTGAGCGCTTTTCGTTGAGCTCTTTTTATTTCGGTCGTTCAATGAGCAGTGCGTAAAGAGCGGAACGAGAAACGCTCGCACAAAGAGAGTCAGCAAAAGACCGATTGACCGAAAAACTCAACGCAAACGGTCTTCACATTTACTTTCGTTGTTGTTGCAATTAATATATTTCGTATGCAAAACGAACGCTTGTGAATGTATACCAATACATATGCAAAGAAATAATACAATTTGATTTAAAATTTTTTTTTTGTATTTTTTGTAACATTTTTTAGATATTATGTGTTAATCTTTACAACTGGTAAGGAGTTTAGATTTTCTGCACTAATCGAACTTCTTCGTTCACTTAATATAAATTAAATAATAATAATAATATTAATTAAACGTTTAACGATTTGCTTGCCTATGCGTGTGAATGTATACCAATACATACGCAAAAGACTTTTTTCTTCACTGAACACGACAAAACGGTCTTGGAACAACCGAAACAAAACAGAATAGAAAAAAACGGTTTCGCTCTGAGCGCGAGCAAGCTCATTCGAGAACCCACGAAACGGTTGCTCTCTGAGTCTTTTCGTAAAGAGTCAGAGAGAGACACATATTTGCGAACAACGAGAAACGGTCGACAGTTATTTGCAAGCTCTGCTAAATATAAAAAATTGAAAATCTTTCATATTCGGGTTTGTCACAGAAAACGAAACTAACTGAAAATCTGCAAAATCTCCATATATTTTTGGGAGATTTCCGGTTAGTTTCGGTTTTTGTGGCACCCCTGATTGTTTCCTCTTTTACTTTATTCTTTATATTATTGTTCTTGTTTACGGTTCTCTTAAATTCAGTTAAAAAAAAATTAAAACCATTTTTTATTATGTTTAACAATTTTTAAATCATGTTCAAAATGTAAAGATTTTATTAAATAAGAAACAAATGAACATTTGCTGTCAAAACAATTACTAGAGCAACTGTATGTGCATAAGTGTATACACATGAAATTGATCTCGCTGAATAAGTATAATAATTTCTAATACAGTTGCATATTTTTTTAGGTACATAAATAAACCATCGAATCGAAGTATTGATCCATCGAATATGCGTCTGAAATTTAAAGCTGCACTGCAGCTGATAATTCTGATATCGGCAATGAGATCATTTCAGCCGATAGGCGCTGTACTCTTTGTTGAGGATGCGGTGGACATTATAAGATTGATCCAGGAGGTGAGCGAGGGTGTACTAACAGTATGGCACCTGATTGATCAGAAACCCATGGATCATCAAAAACTACCCTTTATGCTGGATAAACAAAGTCAGATAATGGAACGTATAGAGAAGCTCAACTATCAAATTCAGCATACAGAGGAACTGCAAACCGAATATTTTAAATTGACAATTGAAACGTTAAAAAGGGATTTTCATTCTGAATCTTTGCTGACACACAAAATGAGCGAAGTCAGCGATGTTACGAAAACGATTAAGAAACGCTACAGAGACATGATTGAATATCAAACATCGAAGGAAGAGATCGAGAAATACACCTTAATCGGATTTGCCGAATGGTGTGTGAAGCCGGGTTCCAATTCGTTAACCTATTTGATAGACGTACTGCACGATAACATTTTTGGCGAGTCTGAGGATAATGGCAATAATTCGTTATTCTCCCAGCTGGTGGCTAAATTTGAGACAGATGAGGATCAGATTTGTGCGGCACATTCATCACCACAGCAATTCGCCTATGATCTGTATACGAAGATAACACTGACCGAGGTAAAGACCTATATGATGATGGAGTTCTCATGGATGACACTGCGTGACTCTGGCAAGGGTAACTTCACATTGGAGATGTCCCTGATGCGTCGAAACTATCATCAGCGCATTGAGCACTCCAAGAAAATATTGAGTGAAATTATCACCCACACATCCCGTGTTTACTGGCGCTGCGATCCCAAGAACTGGCAAACCCAGTTGGGTGTAACTTACGACCAAGTTACGCGTCTGCTCCAAGGTTACGTGGAAAACGAGGTTAATCTTAACGCCGAGTCAAAGTGCTTCCAATCTTGCGAGGATTTCGTTGATGTGCGCACCGAAGGATGCATGGAAAACGAGCTCTGCAATCGGCAGCCCAAATGCTCGGGTCGTCTTCATAGCTGTCGTTTCATTGACGCCCACATGACGGTATGTCAGTCGAATGCGACGACCGAGAATTTGAGACGATACAATTACATTGAGTACGATGATGGTCGTGTGCTCGGCAAGGATTCCGGTAACACGGATAACAATTGTCCAACAGGTAGGACTTCTTAATCACATATTTTGAAATAGATATTTTTTATGATAATACTTTTTTTTAGTAATATTTATTCTAATATTATTATCATTATTATTGATATTTTTTAATAAATTTTAATTCATGTTTTTTTTAGATTAAAGTTTAGATTTTATTAACCACGAATAATTCATAATTGCATCAGACATTGCTATTATCTATTTATTTATGATATTTTTTTCTGAAGTAACAGATCATATTTTTTAAATATAAATATTTTTTGTATAAATCGTTATAAAATAATAAGAATAATAGTATATCAAGAGATTATCGTTATTTATATTAATTTATAAAATTTTAACAATCTTATCAATCAACAGGTGGAGATCGGGCGGAGTCCTGGACACGATGGCTCTTCTGGCGCTGCAACTACTGCTTCTGTCTCTGCGATGAGGAAGGTCCACAATCTGATCGCTTTTTCAATTTGCGTGATACAATCTCAGACTATAAAGATAATATGGTTGTCACTGGAGCACGATTCGTCAAATTTCAACGTGTCTTTTATCTGCAGTTGCAACAGGGCGAACTGTTGCCAGACGGCTTGATCAATCAATCATCTCTGGCATGGATACCATTGGAATCGTATGATGTGACCCACGTGGACATACGCAATGGATACGACTATCATAAGCTCACCTACGATAGCCGCTCATTGGATCTGGACGAGATTTCTGTTGAAAATGATACACTTGTGGTTACTGGCGCACGCTTTCGCATCGTGAACAAACATCTCAATTTGGAGGTGCGATTTAGTGCATTTAACTTTACTACAGGTCACCTAATTTCTCCGGAAAGCAATAGTTTCTGGCTTGGTAATGATAAGCCTGGTCAAAAATTGACGCTATTCGATCCTCAAGTGTCTACGAAATCGCCGCTTAGTTCTCTGCCGTTGTCAAAGGATAATCAATATATGGAATTTGTTAGCTCCAGTGTGGACAAAGACGCTGCACAGAGCACTGTGCCTTTTATCGATATTCAGGAAGTTGTACCCAATCCCGCTGTCCCACTCTCCGGATTGGGTATATATCACAAGGGACGTAAAGGTTTTGGTGGCTTCTTTGCTCCAAAGATCGTAACATACTACAATTTTTGGAAGAAGCTATTAAGTCCAAAGGGCTAAGTCGCATACTATTTGCCATAAGTACATTAATAATCACATTTATAATAAACAATAATAATGTAAAACATATTTTAACATTATCTGACTCAAATAAATTAAACTTAATCTCAACATAAAATATGTGTTGTTCGAAATTTTAAAATTCCTCTTATAAATTATAGACTATTCCAACTTTCGCAGAGAAAATGGATTATTTAGGTTTAAGTGTGCTTAAACTCATTTTTATTGATCTTCAAGAAGGTTCCGTCAATATTTGTTAATTTGAATTTGAGATTCGAACTTAAATGAAGAGAGTAAACAGGGTAGGAAGATAATAATCTAAACATAAATAAAGATATGGGCCAGAATTTCAAGATGAAAAACAAACATCATTTTGTCTGTATTTTTGTTTTTAAGTTTTTATTTGTTTATTATTATATCGTTCATACGAAACGAGGATTCAAATTTCTTGATTTAAATTTTAAAATCATAAAAAATGTGTGTTTCTTGAAGGTTGTAAATAGTCTTAAATAAAATATTGCTTTATTTTATTAAATATTAGTTCTCAATCTTCAAGGTATTCAAATTTAGTTTTAATTTGAATTCAAATTTTCCCTCCAACAGTCAGTATGTTAATTTATAATAGGTGGCAACGCGAATTTCTGCTATAGGTTGTAGCTATCGATAGAAAGTATCGCCAAATGGCTCTGTTGCATATCGAATTTCATAAACTAATTGCACGAGCTGAAAGAAAGTATTTTAAAATTCGAATTATTAAAAACAATAGATAAACAAGTGTGACACGATTTAAATACATAGCTTTAAATTTCATTTCAGTGTTTATTATGTATACACACTGCTCAACTATTAAATACAGTAATCAAGAATTCATTTGCAACTCGTGTCATTAGTGATTAGTTTTCAAGCTGCTTGCCGGGTGACATTGAAGTTGTACAGAAACAGATAGAAGCACATGTTGAAGCCGTTGTTACAGTACCGAGGTTGCCTTACACCGCACTTACCACAATTCATTCCAATTGGAATTAAATCACAATTCCCATCGATATTTCGACATCGCACACTTTGCAGAATGGATGATAAAATTGCATTGGATAAAGCTAAGAATCTAGCAGCTCAAGCGGCTGTGGATCAATGGGTGACCGAGGAGACGAAGGTGGTGGGCATTGGCAGCGGATCCACCATTGTGTTTGCCGTGGAGCGTCTGGCGGAGCGTGTGTGGAAGGAGGGAGCTCTGGCGGACATGATTTGTGTGCCATCCTCGTATCAGGCGCGTAAATTGATTCTGGATCATAATCTAACATTGGGCGACTTGGATCGCAATCCCAAAATTGATGTGTACATTGATGGAGCCGACGAGGTGGACAGTCATATGGTGTTGATCAAAGGCGGAGGCGGTTGTCTAATGCAGGAGAAGATTGTCGCCTCCTGTGCCCAGAAGGTCATCATAATTGCCGACTATACGAAGAAATCACTGCGCCTGGGTGAGCAATGGTGCAAGGGGATTCCCATTGAAGTGGCGCCCATGGCTCATGTGCCAGTCAAGCTGAAGATTGAGGAGCTGTTTGGAGGTCAGGCCATGCTGCGAATTGCCCTGAAGAAGGCTGGACCAATTGTCACTGACAATGGCAACTTTCTGCTGGACTGGAAGTTCTTGGCCAAGCGGGAATACAACTGGGATGAGGTGAACCGAGCCATCAGTATGATACCAGGTGTCCTGGAGACGGGTTTGTTTGTGGACATGGCATCGAAATGTTACTTTGGCATGGCCGATGGAACTGTCAAGGCGCAGAACAAATAAATTGCACAATTTACGTGGATAATTCCAAAAATGTTCTTATTAAAAAATAAATAACTATACGATCGTTGTCCTTTTAAAAGTAACAGTTCCAAAATCATAAATGATTGCTTATCTAAAACGATTTCTTGCTGCGTCCTGGCAACAATGTCTCCTTAATGTAGTTGAACAGCGATAAGAGTCCCATTTTCTTATTCCTCGAGAAATAATTGCTGACCACATCCGGATTATTTATTCCGAGTCGTCTCTCATTGGAGCTGATTGTGGTGGGCAGCACATTATCATTGGCATTGACCGAAACGAAGAGTGCAAAGGGAACCATCCACATGCAGATGGTAAAGTAAGCGAGCACCTAAAAATTAAATTAATTAAAATCCATAATTAACAATAGTGTATAGCAGAAAGTATATATATTCTTGTTTAAACGCGTCAATCTCTGAGATCATAAGAGCTAGAGACTTCAAGCTTGGTGAGCAGATAACTGGATACCGTACGCAGATCAAGTTTGTGATTATTTTTGAATCGGACCTCTATATTATATAGCTGCCATAGGAACGATAGATCAAAAATGAAGTTTTAGTATGAAAAACTTCTTGGTTTTTTGAGATATCTCAACCAATCTGGCACAATATATATCTGAGCTGATACTATACATCCTGCCCAAATTCGGTTCAAATCGGACCACTTTATCATATAGCTGCCATAGAGACGCTCAGTCAAAAATAAAGTTTTAGTATGAAAAAATTTTTGGTTTTTTGAGATATCTTAACCAAACTGATAGAATATGCATTTAAGTTGGTGTTATACAACATGGCCAAATTTAGTTGAGATCGGTATCGCGTATCATAATGCTGCCATAGGAACAATCGGACAAAATTAAACTTTCAGTACAGAGTACCTGGGCACAGGGTATCCTTCTGTCGAGCGTGCTCGACTGTGGCCGTCCACTTGTTTATTTACCTGTGTAAAGGGCACATAGACACTGGTGAAATACTGAAAGGCCAGCAGATGATTAACTACCAGCATGACCAAAGATCCAATAAATGGCACCGACAGCAATCGGATGAATGGGAAATTTGTCATTATGCTGAAATGAAATCCCTGCGCCGTCAAACCGCATAGCACAATGGTCCAGGAGAAGTCCTCGAAGAATATTAACAATATATACACGAAAATCGTAAAGCTGATCATAAACAATATAAATCGACGTGTCGACGTTGTATATTCTTCCGCTAGCTCAGCCAAATAGTAAAGTCCGGCCACTGAAAAAATCCAACAAACTCGAAATGTAGACAAGTCTGCGTAATTAATTCAAACGGATTAGTTACCTATAGACAGCGTTATGAATATAATCTGTATGGCTAGTGAGATCCAACTGAGTATGAGAAGGAAACCCATAATTTATATCTAAATATTAATAATACAAGTGGGTTTAATTGATGAGGTGCCAAAACAAAACAATGACGCGACGTATCGAAAGTGTTATCGATTAGCGGCTTTTGTTGGCAGCGTTGCCACATGTTTAAACATTAAAGTAACAATCAATCAGCTCCGATTATGTCGCTTATAAATCGGCGCGCAGTTTAAATTCACACAAAAAATTTTACAAATTTAGAACAACTGTGAAATTAGATTAAAAAATGTGATAATTTCTGTGAATGTTGAGAGTTCGTCAACCTTTGGAGGGAAATAGTTTGCCATCACTGATGAAATAAATTAGCAAATTTAAAAACGCAGTAAACTCAATAAAAAATTAATAAATTTGATGAACATTAAATTTTAGAAATTAGACAAAATTAAGGTTAACATTTTAATAAAAAATAAATAAAAAATGTAAGAATACCCATTTTCGGAAATGTACTTATTTTGTAAGTACAAAAAATCAAACCAGATCGAAAACTTGAACCGCATGGGCAACCCTCAGTTGGTTTGCTATTTCGTTTGCCAAAAAAAGAGAAGCGCGTGGTTTTAGCGGCACGGAATTTACCATAATAAATAGTAAGCGAATTATTGCAAATAGTTTTTATACATTTAAACCGAGTTGTAGAGTGTGTGTTTAATCGAAATTAAGAAATTGGCGCGCACCGCATTGAGCTAGTGTAGAAACGCTTGCCTCGTGGTTCGCTCTCTCTCACTCTCTCTGAGAATGTCGAATCCAAATGACAATGAAAATGCTGCGACGCAGGAAGAGGATGATGTGGAGTTGCCAAACGTAAATGATACGGAATTGGATAATGCTGTGTTTGCTGCTGCCTATCAGAGTGACGACAGTATCGCGGATGCATTGGACAACGCAGGCGAAGCAGAACAAGAAGCAGATGCCGATGCACAAAGCGAAGACAATTATGAAGATGCCGATGCTGAGGGTGAAGGAGATGGCGAAGGTGACGGCGAAGGTGAAGGCGAAGGTGACGGCGAAGGTGAAGGCGAAGGTGAAGGCGAAGGTGAGGGAGATGGCGATGGTGATGTCGAGGCTGCCGCAGACGATGATGATGATGACAATGCTGATGAGGCGGGAGACGCTGATAATGCCAATGCTGAAGATGATCCCGCTGCTGACAGGCGTTCGGCCACCAAAAAAGAGCTCACCCAAATCATAGATAAATGGGAGCAGGAGCAAACACAGAGTGGCTATGATCCAGTGCCCACGTTAAGAAGGTAAGCTGCACATAAATCAGATCAAGTGAGATAGCAAGATATACAGTGGGTCAAAGAATTGTTACCACAAAATAAATACAAAAAAATAAATATGATTTAACTGAAATTCTATTAAAAGAGATTGATTTCATTTAATTTTTATTTAAAATTAAAAAAATATATATATTATTTTTGTTATAACAATTTCATTACTCTGAGCTCTGATCATAATGTTATTATTAATATATATTATTAATTGAGTGTTTCATTTGCAGTCTGGCTGAGATATTCGAACGAGAAAAGGATGCATATATGCGCAAGGATCCCGATCCGCTGGACTTGAGGCATCCCTATAGAACCGATCCCAGTTGCCAGTATGGACTATTGCTCAAGCTGCTCTTTCGCAAGGATCAGTTCATGGGCAAGGTAAACTTGTACTACTTTTCATAACATTTTCATATACATTTAATTGAAATGCACTTTCTAGTTGCTCAATGAATATCTGCGGGAGAACTACTTCAGTCGGCAGAGTGTAAGTCGCAGCTCACTGGAGCTGAACATCATTGCCTGTCGTCTGATACTTGTGGTAATGCCGGGTTTGGAGACAACGGCGGTATTTCAGACTGCTGAGGAAGATGGTATCATCAATCGACTTTACAATTGGGCAGAGGATAGTATTGAACCGTTGCAGAGCTATGCAACAGGTCTCCTGGCTGCTGCTATGGAGGTTAGCGATATTGCCATCAGTTGCAGGGATCAAAATCTGCGTCTGGTGCCCAAGATGATCAATCGCTTGCACTTGTTACTCGCCTGCAGTTGTATGAGCAAAAACTCGACAACTGAAGCGACCACCTCACACAATAACTCCGCGGACAGCACATTCTCGCAGGGAATGCTCAGCTGGATGGCTTGTGGCGCTGCCTCTGCTCCACAATCACCGCAGCATAATGGCGCCAGCGGCAGTGCGTCCAACATGTCCATATTGTTTGAGAACAGCCGAGATGCGTTTCCCGTCTCACGGTATTACAAACGCATGTATATACCACTGCATCCGCCCACAGCAGACACCAGCCAGATGCTCATCATGCGCTTCCTAACCAGCCTGGGCGAGTACCAGGAATTCCTTGGCATGGCCTTTGCCAACAATGTAATGATGCTAATCTTTGGGCACTTGGAGGAGCTGGACAGACGAGACACTTGCCTGGCCTACGAGGTGCTCAAGTATTTGGCATCCTTGCTCTGTCACAAAAAGTTTGCATTGGAATTCATTTCCACTGGTGGACTGGAGGTGAGTTGCAGTGAAATTGTATAACTACAGATTTATATATTTTAATTTGTTTATTTCTACAGCTTTTGTTGAACGTTCCACGACCAAGTCTGGCCACGACAGGAGTATCCATTGCCATTTACTATTTGGCGTACTGTGAGGATGCCATGGAGCGCATCTGTAGCATGCCGCGGCCATTGATTTCAAATCTGGTTCGCTATGCACTGTGGATTCTAGGACGTTGTCATGACTCTTCCAAATGCCATGCCACCATGTTCTTCAGCTTGAGCTTTCAGTTTAAGGTCATACTGGATGAGTTTGATGCCCAGGATGGTCTGCGCAAGCTCTACAATGTTGTAAGTAGCCAAGGAACGATATTAATTTCTTTAAATTATTACATTTATTAATAATCTCTATTAACTAACAGATTTCAGTGCTTAAAATCTTGGATCCCAGTCATAACGACAGCGACAACGCATCAGATATTAACGAGGATGTGGAGTGCGCTTCCCGCCAAATGGTTCGCCATGTCTGCGTTGCTCTCAAGCGTTATATGGAGGCACATTTCTTCTACAAGTACAACAACTTTTTATGCCAACACTATGCTACCTCCTCCTCCTCATCGCACTACTTCAGCCAGCATCCGACGGTGGCAGCCAAGCTCACCTTTGATCAGTTGCATGAACAGATTCGTACGCTTCAAGAGCATACGTCAGTGCGTGCACACTGGGAACCCGTGGATCAGCTGCTGAAACTGGGAGGTATTACGATGTTGCTGCGTATCATTGCCTTCAGCTATGAATGGGTGAACAGTGGACGCTCGGAAACAGTGCGATCAGCTCTGGATGTGCTCAGTGTATGCTGTGTGATACCACGTGTTTTTCTGGTGCTCTGCGAGCGTCTGCAGATGCTGGACAAGACGACAACATCAGGGATCTGCTCGGTACTTGGAGCTGCTGCCGGAGAGATCACCGCCGATGCGGAGGTGTTGAAATCCGCTCTGGCCGTGCTCTGTCATTGTGTCTGCTCGCCGATTATACGCAAGGATAGCGGCACCAGCCTCATGAAATTTACCAACTCCTCGAGGAAGAACAAAGCGAATCAAAAGTATGCTGAGGAGCTTATCGAGAAGGTGTGGGAATCTGTGTGCTCCAACAATGGCATTGTGGTTCTGCTGTCACTGATGCAAACTAAGGGACCCATCACAGATGCCGACTGCATCCGAGGCATGGCCTGTCGTGCTTTAGCCGGCTTATCACGATCCGATCGTGTGCGTCAAATTGTTGGAAAGTTGCCGTTGTTTGCCAGCGGACAGCTGCAGGCTCTCATGCGGGATCCCATACTGCAGGAGAAGCGTGCCGAGCATGTCATCTTCCAGAAATACGCCCTAGAGCTGCTCGAGCGTATTTCGGGCAAGACGAAGCCTCTCAACAATCCGCTGGATCCCTCGTTGACCAACATGCACAAGGCGAATGTGATTGCCCAGACACGCATTCAATACAACGAACAGCAATTGTATCAGCTCATCTTTGAGCATCTGGAGAGCAAGGGTCTGGGACAAACCGCCCAGATGCTGCAACGTGAGGTGGGATTACCCTTGCAGACGACAACGATCCGCAATTTTCATCAGTCACCCTTTGACTATAAGGGATTCGCCGGCGTCAGCTCAATAACACGCAGTCGTCTGCGAAGTCGGATGCAGGACGTCAATGCGGCCATTATGTCCAGCGGAGATCAAGGTCGCAGTCAGGCAGATGATTCTTTGCCACACTGCAGCACCAGCGGAAGTGCCTTCAATTCATCCATGGGCGCAACTTCAGCTGCTCCAGGTGTACCCAATTTTAGTCACATAAGCGCACAGACACCTATTAAATTGCGCAAGACAGAACGTGCCACATCCTCGCTGAATCGTTCGCTACAGAAGCAAATCAGCTTGGGCAACCCAGAGTCTAGTGCAGTGGGATTGCCCGATGAGTTGGTCAGCTCGCCACCATTGTATCCCAAGCGTGTCACACTCAACAGCATTGTGACAGAGTATCTGACAAATCAGCATTCGTTGTGTAACAATCCGGTGACAACATGTCCACAATTTGATCTGTATGAACCGCACAAATGTCCAGATCCGCGACCCAGCCGTCTACTCAGCTCCAACTACAATCTGACTTCCAGACACTTTCGCACCCAAGCAGGATTCAATACCGCCCACTTTGATCGTCGTCATGTCCACACACACTTTGCACCCTGGCGAACAATACGTTCCGCGGACTATGATGAACTGGAGTTCACATGCTGTGACGTTGTGGGCAACTATCTGATCGTGGGCACCCACCAGGGCGAGAGCAAGGTGTTCAACATGAACGATGGCGTCGAACAATGCGCCTCCATATGCCACACATACGGGGTGGATGCGATTCAGGCGAATCGTGCCGGGGATCTTGTGCTGACCACGAGTCTATGGCGCTTGCGCACCACAATTCTCTGGTCCATCACCGACAATGAGTTCCGCTCCAAGTTGCGTCTGCCCGAGGTTGGTTACTGCGAGTTCAGCCAGACGACGCAGGATCGATTGCTTGGCACACACACCGATGTAAGTTGCATGCAATTTCATTGAATACTTTACTCAAAATCTTACCTTCCACAGTGTGCGGTTCTTTATGACATCAATACGGGTTCCAAGATCTCCACGTTTACCCCCACCATACCCAATCAGTACACCAAAAATCGTGCCACACTCTGTCGCACAGATGAACTGCTGTTGTCAGGTGAGTCAACAATTAACCCTAACAGTTATTAAACTTTAATTGACATTAAATTTTGTTTAATTAGATGGTGTGCTGTGGGATGTGCGTTCCGGCAAAGAGATTCACAAATTTGACAAGTTCAATCAGTGCATATCGGGTGTGTTCCATCCCAACTGTCTAGAGGTGAGGTGCATCCTAATGCCCAGAGTTGGCAATAGTGCTTAAGATTAGTTATACAATTATTTCAAAATTCTATATTTTTGTCAAATCTGAACCGATTTTCAAGACTTATGACTTGTTAAGTTGCTAGATCCAATGCCTGACCAAGTTCAAACTGGCATAACTTGGTTAAAACTCAACCGATTTCCATGCGAAATGTCACTTTGAACATGATTTGGCCTCCAGATTGATTCTGCATTTAAATTTTATTCACTTAGGAAATTTTATATTTTTCGACTACAAGCTGAGAATTATCCAAAAATTTGCATAGCGACCCCTTAACATTTTTTCGAAAACTTTGAAATCTCATAACTTTCTCAAAACTTAACCGATTTCCATGCGGAATGTCATTTTAATCATGTTTTGGCCTTTTAATTCATTCTGCATTCAAATTTTATTTGATTCATTTAAAAAAATATTTTCCTTCCATATCGATGCCTTGATTTTTATGCAGAATTAATTTGTTAGTAGTAGTAGTAAAAAAAAATACTATTTCTTCTGATAAGAAATGCAGTCATTATTTATGCAGTATTAACTTTATTTCCGTTGCATTGCCTTACAGATCATAGCCAACACGGAGGTGTGGGATCTGCGCACGTTTCATCTGTTGCAGACTGTGCCTGTGCTTGATCAGAGGAACTGCACCTTCTCGCCCATGCATGTGATATATGGCGCCAGCTTGGGTGCCGATAGGGACCACGATGTGGAGACGACTACCTACGATACCAGCTTTAATGTATTAGATGCATACGATTACTCGAGCATTGCCACAATTGATGTGAAGCGGAATATCAACGATCTGAGTGTTAGTGCCAATGGCAGCCTGATTGCCGTTGTGGAGGATCATAGCGGCTACGATTCGAAGCAGGAGACTTGTGTGAAGATCTATGCCGTTGGTGTTAAAAAGAGCGAGCGCTCGGAAGAGGTGCGTGCGGTTAAGGACTTGGCCGTCGATGAGGGCGTCGTTAGAAACGGCGCGTCCGAGGAACCGCCACCGCCCGTCAATGCACCAAGCGGTGATTCGGCGCTAATTCGCATCGTCGAAGAGGCGGCACGCCCACATGCGCCAGCGCCAAACTTTGCTTTGATCGACGCCGATGCTGATGCAAATGGCATTGGTGTTGGTATCGGTGTGGGTGTAGGTGTTGGTGTTGGTGTAGTTGGTGGTGGTGCTGACGACGGCAACGGCAACGAGTCACGACCCCGTCGTCCGAGCCGGCTAAGCCGTCCAACGTTATATGCCAATTCAAATCTGGCTCGCCAGCATGCTCCCAACAGCTCAATTGTTGGTGTGCGACGGCGAGCACGTACACTGGGCGGTGCCGGTGCGCCCATCGATCTCAGAACGCTCATGCGGCAGATGGATGATATTGAATTTAATATTATGTCTATGCTTGCAGGAAGATGATGAGGAGGTGCCCGAATCCAATGAGGAGGGCTCCGATACGGGTTCGGATACGGGCTCCGAAAATGGTAACTACTACTTTTCTTACATTGTATAGACAACAATTTGAATATCTATAATAATCACATACATTTTCCATTGTCCACAGCATTTTCAATTGGTCCGAATTTCATGGGATTCCCCTTGCGCAGCCACCGCAATCACAATTTCATTGATATTGACTCCTCCAGCGATGATGATAACGATAGCGACTTGGATGATGCTGATGATGATGACGATGACGACATTGAAATCATTTCGGATGTCGATAATTTCGACTTTGAAGCCGATGGCAGCAGTGATGGTAATAGGCATAGGAATAGGAATAATAGCAATGCAAATTCTTTAGCTTCCGTACGCATTCGTCTTGACTTTTCTTCGTCCTCAGATTAAAAAAACCCCAGTCCAGACCAGTCCTGCCAACTGTCCTACCTAATCCTCCTGCTGCGTTGGCTCCAGCGCTCGAGACTCCTGTGTGCCAGCCCATCTAATCCTTATTTTTCAGCAAGTCGCAGATCGGAACTCAACTCAACTCTCCTCTCTACCCAGCAATAGCTCTAATTTCAACTAGTTTTTGTAAGCTGTTATCTAAAGTTATATTTTGTGTTGAAAAAGTTTGTACAAAAAACAATACACAAAACTAAAATGTAAAAAAACATAAACGCACGAAAAAAAAACTGAGCTGTTAAAAGCAATTTATACAAAAGATAAAAAAAAGTTGTTGAACAATTTTCAAATGTACAAAGTGGATTAAATTTATATATATTAATACAAAATGCAGTAAGTGTCGAATTTGTTTTATGCATATTACACATTTCATTTCCTTTAAAGTACAGAACTAAGATGATCAATCACACTGGATCAGTATATATATATCTCTCTATGCACAATATCTTGCCCAGAGACAGTAACGATTATAGTTATTAAAATATCAAATTTTTATTTGGCTTTTATCAAAAATAACTTATTCTTTTATCTGAATTATTAAAAAAAAATCATAGAAATAATCTTTACTATAAATTTTGAAAATACATGAATATTCATGATAATAAATTATTATACAAATTGAAGTTATTTAAAAAGAAATGACCAAATATTCGAAAAAAATTAGTTAATTATTTTTTAATTTTATTTATCAAAAGATAACTTTTTAAATATTTATAGTATAGATTAAAAACAAGAGTTATTCTATGATTTTTAAAATAAAAATTGAAATTCAAATACTTCTTTATTTTATTAATTCAGATTTCAAAAAATAAGACTACAAATAAATTTTTTTATGGTAGTTATGAATTTTTATTATTTTTTTTCTCCGGATATCCCGTTCAAAAATAGTACATCTAAGATTTTCCAGGTAGTTTTATCCCATTTGATTTTTTTAAAACTCGGCTCTTAGTTGCGATACCTGATGTGATTAATCTGTTCAAACAGTTTGGTAGCATTCTGATATTGGAAATAGACGCCAAGGTGTTAGCGCAGTTATTGTGTTTAGTGGTTTTTATCTTATCTAGAAATATGGGTTGCTATGAATTAGGAAATGACGAGCAGGTATGTTCGTTGTGTTAATATTAATCAGTTCAGTTGGGTTGCTTGGCTATTTGCATTGGTCGGGTTTACCTTAGCACCGTGTTTCTTCAATCAAATCTCTCAAGTTTATCCTTCAGCAATAGATAAATATGGTTATATGGCTTGGTTCGCTGTTTATCGACTACTATTTTTGCGGTCAAGTTGAATGTGATTGTTGTTGATTGAGCGACGGACGAGTATCAAAATAGCTGTCTATTTCGAATTGCGAATTTCAGTTACGATTTGTCATCGACAGTGCGCGTATCGGTGACGGATAACTTCACTTGGAATATAAGTCTATATAAAATGTATATTTCCACATTTTCGACTCTCGTTGCATTGGGAGTGCTTCTTTGCATATGCTGCTGTCAGGCATTTGTGGAGCGTTCCGATTTCTGCATTGAAACGGATCCAACATTGATCATCGATATGGATCGCCGTGTGGTTTATCCCAGTGAGAAGCAGAAAAAATGCCTCATCACAGCCACAACACTGACTAAGAAGGAGAAGGTTGGTCAATCCGAGAAACTCTTTGTAATATAATATCAGCTTCTTAGCAGTTTTATTATAAATATTGTCTTAATAGAAATAGAAGATTGTCGAGTAATTTGCTGACAGCTTAGAGAGTTGAGATTTGTTCGGATTTCAAGTGCACTTAATCAAAGTTCAGACTTTGGATAATTAATAGTAGGC
This sequence comes from Drosophila phalerata, assembly GCA_951394115.2. Taxonomy (NCBI): domain Eukaryota; kingdom Metazoa; phylum Arthropoda; class Insecta; order Diptera; family Drosophilidae; genus Drosophila; species Drosophila phalerata. Next base: position 5,240,889 of record OY729850.1, read on the forward strand.
AAACGATATTCTGCATATGATTCTTAAAACGGGCATTTCATTGAATTGGAAAACTTTTTGAACTTTGCTTATCTAATTAAGTTATATATGAAACGTTTTCAAGTTTCTGACAATATTTAGCACCTTTTATGGCATTCGATCAATAAATTTAAAGTTGATTTTGAGGTGATGTCAAGGAAAACGGCAATCCTTAAACGACAACATCAAGGCACTTGAATTATAGCCACATATGGGAACAGATAATAGACCGTAAATCACACAGAATGTGGAGAATGTTGAGAATATTAAAGTCAAGTGGATCGCAATTGAATTAGGCTGAGATAAAGAAAGCTTGGAAACGTGGAAAGTGTCTATAGTTATATAGATAGATAGATAGATAATGTTGAGCAGCCAGATAAGGAAATTTATTTATGCGAGTGCCAAATCAAATCAAGTATATTCCGTTGATTAATTTACGTGACTAATCCCAGGATAGCTTCATTGATACCATGTGCACGGATCATGGTTCGACGACTTTGAAACAGAGCATTCATCATTTCTTTAAACTACACAATGGAGAGCTGAGTGGACGAGGTGTGCATCAGGAGATTTGCAGTGGAAATGCTAAATCTATGCTGGCCTGGGTGCCATATAACATAATGATCCAGAACTATGCAGCCGAATTGAATCCCAAGGAGCGATTAAGTTATATAGCCAAGGCAACCAATTTGGAGCGGGAAAAGACGGAGTTGTGTCATTTTAGACATACGGATCTGGTCAATGGCGTTTTGGACAATCTGTTTACATGTGTGGTCATGATATTTGAGGATAACTTTGTAAGTGAAAGGCTTGAAAGTCAGAGGAATCCATGTAATCTATTTCATCCCTATATGTTTTTGTTAGTACGGCGTGGAGGATAACATCAATGTGCTCGTGGAGCTGCAACCATTGATGTATCAGCTACGGAATGTCACCTACTTGCCCTGGCGTAATGTGACCAATAGCTACAAGATGCATTTGGGCAATGGAATGCTCAAGAATCCAAGTGGACAACGCAAGCCCATCTATGGTAGCATTAACTATGCCTATGTGGAGAAGATTCGTCTCAACACGACCAGCATTTACAAGCAGGAACATCAGTTGGAGCAGCTGCCACTGCTCCTGGAACATCGTGGCTCTGTGCTGGAGCTGGATGAGGCGGGCGAGGGTGGACTCGATGTGAAGGAGCAGGCGTACTTTGGACGCACTATGGATGCCAAGAGCGATGTGAAAGTCCAGATCATTGGACAGTGGGTGGATCAGCATCGTGAGTTCAGTGCCGACATCTACGAGTATTTTGGACATGGACTCATACGCTTCAAACTGTCCATAACTGGAGCAAGACTCACATTTGTGCGCATCGATGGAACTGAACCCGTCTTTGAGGCTCCCGAGTCGAGTAATCTGGCCAAGGCATCTTTGTTCCGGGACATGGATGAAGCACCTGCCAAACTAACTGTAAACGGCACAACGCAGTTCAACGAATGGGAGGAGGAGCAGGGATCCTCTTTTTATCCCTGGTTCGTCATTAGTTGTTTGCTAATTGGCATTGTTTTGGTTATTGTCATTTACGGCATTGTTCGCGTTTACAACAAGAGGAACAAGCAAAAACAAAAGTACGAATTGGCAAACACAAATAATCAACAGCCATCATGCGCCTAGAAATTAAGCAAAAACAAATTTAATTGTTGTTGCACTGTTTTTGAATTTCGATTTATACAATGTCATAAATCCATATATCGATAAGCGTTCTGATTACAAGTTGTATCGAGTTGAAATAAATACATCGAAAGTTGTAATTTTGTCTGTTCCTCTCTGTTGTTTTCTTCTTGCTGAATTAAATAAAATATATTAACAAAAATGCCAAATTTTAACTTTTAACCGATATATAATTCGGATATTCAATTTAATCGCTGCATTAAAAACAAGTCGCATTACACTTTTTATACAACCTCATAAATTTATTAACCATGGCATGACAGTCCTTATATTTCCCCAAACCGAAGCAGCTGTTATGTGGGCGTAAAAAGCATGCGAGTCGCTGTTTGAGCTGTAAATTATTCGCAAATAATTAAATGTGCCCATCAAAATTAAATAAACAAAGTCGATCGACATAAAAGTCGCAAAAATTAGAAATCACAGTGAAATTTGTTATAGTGTATGTGTGTGTGTGTGAGTTTTGTTGTGCTTCGTAGATAAACAACGGCGCGGTGCTGAATAAACCTAATTTGGTAAGAATCTACACTTTACAAAATAAAAACACTGATTACATGGCTGTCTTACTTTCATTTGCATTAAATTGTCATGCACAAAATTGTAAATAAAATAGTTGTAATTATATTAACGCCAAATAAAACGTATTTGGGTCGACGTCTCGAGGGTAGCCATCCGGTAAAAGTTTGCGATCTGGTTTGATTTTTTTGGCGCCGTCGAAAATTTGCCGATCTGGTTTGATTGGTTTATTAGGTTTCTTCATTTTTTCATTTTTTTAACCTGTTTTTGGAATTTTTTCTAGAATTTTTTAAAGCTTTGAATATTTTCTAATTATTTTGTCTAATTTCTAAATCTTAATTTTCATCAAGTTTGAAGAATTTTTGGAATTTCAAAAAAACGCTTTATTTTCAAATAGGGATGGGGTTTCATGTGACGATATCGATATTGATCGATATCCCTACCACCAAACAGGAAAAGGACGATAGTCAGATTGCATCTAGTACTAACACCAGACCATAGGTGGCGTATTTATGGTTCGCAAACAAACAAAAGATGGTGCATTATATGACGTAGCTCGAATAAAATGCCTATATTTGTGTAAATTGCAGGCTATATATTTTTTATGTTCAAGTAAAATTTTAAATATTTTAAAAGTTAAAATAAATTGCTTTAAATGTTAAATTTAATTGCGCGCCAAAAAAACAAAGCGCGAGTGCTGCCAGACTGGATAAAAAGTGTATAGTTTATATGAGCGAGTTGGCAGCACTGCTTCCACGGTCACGCCACATACGCATATCTCACTCACACAAACAGAAGACGGGGCGAAACAAAAAAAGAGAGCTATATATGTGTGACGCGATTGTGTGTGTAATCGTCGTTTCAGCTGCCTCGCGCATTCTGCAGTCGACAGAAGAAGACAAAAGGAGAAACAGCACCATTGCGTTTGCAAAGAAATTTCATTCATCGAATTTTTATTAATTTGGCACTGGTCGAAGTCTAGTTATTTCATTTTCTTGCCAGAATAACCAACTGGTGCCCCATTTGTTTTTGTTTCGCATCGTTTCAAAACAAACTCGCGCTCGGTGCTTAAAATGTGAAATTTTTACGTTTTTCGCTTGGAAATTGTGTGACGCGGCCATATTTAAAAAGAATTTAATGTCAAATATCGTGCAAAGACGAAGGAGCCCACACAAATTATATAAATAGTGTTTGGGTAAGTAAAAAAGTGAAGTGTCCTATTAAACGCCTTGAATAAACGTGCAACAAGTATGAGAAAATAATTGCTAGAGTGGATTTAAATCTATAAAAACGAATCAAAATAAATTTGTTTCGTTTACTGCGAAAGTAGTTAAAATATGATTTTTCGCTCGCACCAATACAAGGATGCTAAATTGTGTATACTAGTTGTCGTCGTTGTCGTATCGTGGGCATAGTATATTTGTCTCGCTTGCTCCGATAGCGGCGAGTTGCCAGAGTGCTGGACGGCTCATAGTGCTGCCAGAATATATGGCGCGCCAATTTCAAATGCTCTCTTATCAGCAAATTCTCATACTTTTGTGCATTTTACATGGCATAATAGCAACAAGTGTTATTTATCTCACTGTTTTTAGAAGAAAGCTGCAATAAAAATACACAGTGAAGCTCCAGTTATGATGGACCGCAAGAAGGTGCTGGAATTGGACAAAATCTGTCGTGTATGCATTTCGGAACGCAAGGAAATGCGTCCCCTGTTTAGCGAGAAGGTGCCAGAAATGCTGATGGATTGCACCAGCGTGCGTGTGGAGGCCATCGAGGGCTGGCCCGACAAAATCTGCGTGCAGTGTGTTCATGCCGTCAGTCGGAATCATGCATTCAAGACGCTCGTCGAGCGCAGTGACAAGGAATTGCGGGAATATATCAAGACTCTGACGGTGCGGCTCGTCCAGGATGAGTCGCTGACACCGCAGGAGCGCAAGCAACAGAAGCTGTTGCAGAAGCAGCTCAAGCAACAACAACAGCTCGAGGAGCAGCAACAGAAGCTAGAGCAGGAAATTCTACAACAACAACAGCAGTTGCAACAACAGCAACAACAACAGCAGCAGCAGCAACAACAGCAGCAACAGCAACAACAACAGCAGCAGCCTATTTTCCTGTTACAACAGCCTCAACAACATCAACAACAAAAGGTGAATAGATTTGATAAGAAATCTGCTCAGATTGATGCTTATCTAAAATTTCTTTTTTAGTCGAAGACCAAATTGAAGCCACTCTTGCGCAAGGGATCCTCACGACAGTCAAAGAAGCATTTAGAGGCGACGCAAGTGCTGCAAGAGCCAGCACCACCGCCACCGCCTCCACCGCTAGTTACCCATCAGCACCAGCAGCAACAACATCAGCACCAGCACCAGCAGCAACAACAACAGCAACAGCAGCAGCAGCAGATACAACAAATCCAGCTGCCTACACTGCAACCGGCGCCCACACAGCTTCTGCCCACGACAACAGCACAGCAAATCCTTCTGCCCAATGGTCAGTTTATCACGACACAGATTGTGACGCCGCAGCTGGCACAAATCATTAGCACAGGTCCGCAAACCACAACGGCGACGACGCCACAACAGGGACAATTTCTGCCGCAACTGTTGCAGGCGCCAAATGGTCAAACATTGCAGATTGTGCAGCAACCAAATGGCACACAGACGCTACAACTGGTGCAGCTGGTACCACAGCGCACCATGGCTCCAGTAACGACAACGAATTGTACGACAGACATGTGTACAACGACGAGCAGTGGGGCGTCATTGGCGGATGCGGATGTGCAGCTGCTGGAGGATGGCGAAATGGATGATGAGGAGCTGGAGGAGGTTTATGAGCAGATGGACGGCAAGGGTCATACATTTGAGACGATTGTGCTGGATGATGAGCAACAGCAAGACTTTCTCAAAGAACATCAGCAGCATCATCATCATCATCAGGTGTTAATTGATGAGGATCTCACGCAGAGCGAAACCCAGGAGCACGAACAGGAGCTGGAGCAGGAGCATGAGCATGATGAGTATTTTGACGAGCAGCTGCTGCAGCATGAGGATGGCGTCAAGCACGAGGATGATGACGATGATAACTTCATTATTGAAGAGATCCAACTGGATGAGGATGATATGCTTGACGATGGCGATGCTGAAGTCGATGGCGATGAAATGACACCCGTGGATGATTGTGAGTACATCACAGATGATCAGGATCACGGTGTCCTTGGCGGCGATGTGGATGATGATCTGCATTATGCCATTATGGAACCGCACGATGGCGATGTCAGTGCCAGTGACATTGAGCAGGCCTTCATCGATGTCGATGCGCAACAACAACAATTGCAAGAGCAACAGCAGCAGCAGCAACAACAACAATCCGTTGAGCTGCATAGCATCTCGCTGGAGAATGCCGTCGTCGAGTTTAGCCAGGACACATTGGTGGCACCTGCGTTGCAGGTGAGCAGCACTCCCAGTCCCACACCCAGTGCAGCAAAGCGTGCGCGTCGTGGCAACCAACAACAACATCAACAGAATCTAGTGGAGCAGCCGTGCAATCATCACCAGCACACTCCACCCACAATAAGCAGCAAACTGGCAGCGGCCAATTCCCGACAACTGGTGCAAACCGCTTCAGTGATTGCGGCAGCTGGAGCTGATGATAACTACGAGATTGATGCCAATCTGGTAACGGAATTCATACGACAGCACACATCTCCACTTGGCTCTGGACGCTACATTTGTCATTTGTGCAGCACCGAGTTTCGCCAGTTCAAGGGATTACAGAATCACATGCATTCGCACACCAACTGGATACGGGCCAATTGCAAGAAGCAGCCGCAATGCGAGATCTGCCTGAAGAGTTTCAAGGGACCAGGCATGCTGCGCATGCACATGAAGACGCACGACGCTGAGACGAGTACGCCGCTGTGTAATATATGCAATCGCACCTTCAAATCCAAAGCGATACTCTACAGGCATCGTCAGACGCATCAACAACGTGCCTATTGCTGTGGTGTCTCCAACTGCCGCAAGAACTTCTCGAATGCGGCGAATTTGCGCTGGCATGTGGAGCGCAAGCATCCAGAATGCGTTGAACCGTTCTACAAGTGCGGAGAATGCTCCACACTGTACGACAATATTGACAACCTGCAGCAGCATGTGGAGAATACGGATCATGGTAGTAATAGCGGGGATCAGTTGATTGCGACGAGTTCCACTGCTGCTTTCAGCGGTGCCGTCAGCATTGTCAGCAATGGCACGGACATCTCCAATATGATTGCCGCTGCACCGAATGCCCTTGGCGGCACTGGTGCTCCTGGTGATACCCATGCTGTTGTCGTTGGCTCCTCTGGGGAAATGTATTTTGTGACGCAGGCGTAGCCAACACAGTTTGCCGCTATCGGCAATTCCGAGTGCCTGCTCGGCATGTAGATCCTATTTGTAACAGATTTATACATACATCTATCTATCTATCTACTTATAGTATATAGTAAGTGTGTGTATATACACGTTGTATATATATTTTTGTACTAGCCTATATTCATAGTTTATACATCCATTGCAATCCTAGTTGTCTCTGTCATTGTAGCTTGTTCGTAGTAGTTCCATCGCTCGTACTCTCGAATTTTGTACACGGCGAAAATTGTAAATTAATAAATTAATCATAATATTAAACTAATTGCCGTTTAGATATAAGTTTTAGGATTACGTTTTAGACAGCAGCAAGCCAGAAGCCGCAATGCTTTAATGAAATATGTATGTAATAAATTAATTAATATATGGCTATGGACCATGTGGCTAATAAATAGTTATTAGCAGTGGCGTCGTTATCGCCAGCTATTTTTTTGGATATCGGACTGGAATTTTTAGACTACATTTTTCGGCTTGGTTTTCATTGTTGGGCATTAATTATTACTAAAAACTGTTTTAATTGCAAATAAAATTAAATAACTACATTATAGATATGCCAATTGTTTGCCATTTATTTAAAGTCGCTATTCTGGGTTATTTTATGATTCTAAGACCTTTCATGTTCTTGTCAAAAATCATGGGAAATTGGACAAAAATTTGGATTGTCATAACTTTGTCAAAACTCAACCGATTTTTAAGCTGAATGTCATTTTAATCATGAAATTTTATTTAATTCATTAAATTTTCCTCAAGATTTTGATGCTAAAAAATTTAAAGTAGTTATCATTTTTATATATTAAAGGTACATTTTATTCAGGAAAAACAGCGAAAATTTAGTTGAACACCTTATATTTCTATACAGTCGGTACATTTGTTATTCGTTTAACAAATGAGCTAGAAAAAAACACGACAAAACAAAACAAAATTGATATGAGAGAACGTCACCAATCAAGTCAAGGTCTCTTCCCTCATCGATTCTTCCCAGAGACACGTGTCAAAGCGGCAATCGGTAAAACACATATCATGCTGGGGATTACAATTAAACAGTTGTTTCTCTTTGTTGTTCACAAAATATTGTATGGGATTGTACCTGTGCGGTAAGAAAATGCCTATAAACAAAATTGTAAGACCCATAGGCCTAGGCTACTTGCTAACTTACAAAAATTTTAATTGCTACAACTTTAAAATAAAAGATTTATTTAAAAATTATTTTTATTATAAAAGTTTCGAATAACAATTTTTCCCAGATTTCGTTAATTGAAATAAGAATATAAATTTTGGTGTGATAATACTAGTTTAATTTCATCTTCGTAACTTATATTTTTGTTCCCTGGTTTTCACAACGTCATTTATAAATTATCATATTAATTAAAATATGGGTTTAACTTAAGTTAATTAAAATTAAATTGTAACCTTATTGAATAGAGCTACCTTTTAGCTCAAATTACGGTTAAGGGGGTTTTTAAATTTTCTATTATTAAAGCTTGTGGAGATTTTAAATGCGGGAACTAGACCGCATATGATAAATATGTACTCATATAATTTGACTCGTCTTAAATCCTATAAGTCAAGTTTTGTTCGAATTTATTGCTCCATTAGAGCGCTAAATCTGCTAATTCAGATGTGGTTACAAAGTTTGCACAATAGACTGTAATGGGATCTCTCTTTAAATGAGGCGTAGCTGTTATCCGAGTCAGGGAAATGGAATATACGCAGTTCAAAAGCTAAAGTAGAACATCTATGAAGAGGGTGGAGTTTACATTGTTGTTGTAGTTCTGTTTATGTTGTTTAGCATTTGGGGAATCCAATGCGTCACCTTCACCTAATGCGCAGCGTGTAATAGTCGAACACACTTAAGTTCTTTCTAGGCCATTTTACAATTTCTACAACGCAGTTGAATAATTTCTTTAAATTTCAATTAAATATCAAGTGTCATTCTAAAGAGATATGGTTTTGGTCACACGCTTCGAAGTCTATAAATAATTATCTGAAGTGCACACTTTCCTAAAAACTTGGATTACTTATGTCAATATTATTGTCCAATTTGATAATTATTATTAATTAGCGAAAAGTTTCAGCGTATCCATTAAACTATGTGAAATATTGCCAACGGAAATCCCATCAATTTTTGATTATTAATGACGACAATTCTCAGCTTGACATGGCGCCTATCTAGTGCTCCTAGACAATGATTAGATAAGCAGTTCCCCCCTTTCCATATCACTTTTGCAAATATCTATCCATGGGGTAAATAATATAATAATTGCCGTTGAGTTGCGTGACTGAGAACGAGTATGCTCGAGAATTCCAGGTACTGAAATAATTATGAGGTTGTGCGTTAAGTAGTTACAAAAATCGATAATGCAAAAATAGTTAGAGAGAGAGAGAGAAAGATTTCCTTTTGAACTTCACATTCGTTTAAACATGATTATCTGCTTTTAAGGCACTAAATATTAAATATTAGCTAGTTTTCGGTGCCATAAATTACAATTTGTTTGCTCATAAAATATCTCAAATAACATACAAGCTTCTATATAAACAAGCCAGATTGCTTAAGTTTATATTGCTCGACCAGCAATTTCTCTATATTTGTGTATATTATTTTTTTGTAAACCACAAAAACAATTTACCAATCAAGTAGATATTAATAATTAAACAGCAGTAAACCTTGACTCATTCATATTCATAGACATCTCATTTATTCATAAGTCTCTGTCTGTAACATACTTACATTTTGCTACCCTTTTTATAGGGTATGTAAAACTCTTTTTTTGGCCAAGCAGCACATGAAATGTTTATACAGTCATTTCCTTGAATTTATACAAAATGGAATCTGGGTCGTCCTTGAACTTTGCGGCTCGGCCCACATTCCCACATTCCCACCAACATTCTGTAGGCCAAAAACCAAAAACCCATGAGTCTTTTTGCCCAGGCACAAATTATGCGAGTGCTGTAAAATAAATATTTGAAATTCTAAATGCTTATAAATAAGCAAGCAAATGTTCTAAGTGTGTGCGCAATGTGTAATTGAATAAATAATGAGTGTGGTAATTTTGCAGTTTTTACCGCACTTGTTAAATTATATCAAAATTAATTGACTCGACATGCCAGGATAGAAAATAGAAAGTGTACATATATACTATGAAAGAAAAATATATTTCAATATGATATGGTTTGGAAAATTCCTTTGATATTTTAAATAATAATGAAATGCTAAACATGTTTATTGAACATATAAACATGCATACATAAAGTGTTGGCAAATCTAAATATTTATTTTGATTCTATATTATATATATATTATTTATTTTTCCCTATTTGAATTAATTATTAACGTCATCAGTTTTTTCATGCTAAATTGCTAAATTGTTGTGATATAATAAACATATATCTCAAAATCTATACCATTCATACATACATATAACAATTCTAATGCTAAATAAGCTACCTAATGAGTTTAATGCATTGATTTGTTTATGTTTTCTACTATCTGCTGACTAAGCAGCTTTTTGTTTACGTCATTTAAACGATGAAGAATTATTCTTTGGTCACTTTTGTGTTGCCGGAAGAAACGAAATGCAAAATGGAAATCTGTTTACGGTTCAGTTCATTTGAGTTGAGTTCAGTTCAGTTAAGGAATATAGATGCTTGCAAAGATCTATTGCTGACTGGTGCTGATTACGTATACGCACTATGCGGTTCGTTTGATGTAGGTTCTGGTTCGACGGCATTTCTAAATGACTCTCAAGTCCCGCCCCCTTTCTGAAATCTTGCCATTCATTGACGCAATTGAAAATAAAAACAAACAAATATTCATTGCGATTTTACGATCGCAAAATGCACGACATTAACAATAATTCGAGTACTTAGCTATGAGCAGTCGCATTAGTCTTCTATATATACTTTTGTTTTTATTTTTGCAGACACGTATATAGATTTTATTTTATTTTTGCTTTTGCTTTTGCAACAACACGATTCTGCAATTCACACTATGATTTGCACTTTGTTTTTAGCTTTTCGCCATGTGAAAATACCTTACAAATTGTTGACAAATGACATATGAATATTTTGTTTACTAAACTACTTAACATTGTTAATCTGCAAATTTTAATTAACTAGCAACTAAAGCTGTAGAGCATTCAACTGTCGACTAGGCTTAGTTGCTATCTTGCATTCATTTCTCGTATTTATTTATTTTTCTTATCGTTGGCATTAAATTAAACTTGATCTACATAAGCATGAATACACAGCTATGTTTATAGGTAAGTACACACATATGACACACAAATATTTATATAGTATAATTCATATAATTATAGTCTGGCTGCAGATTTGGTAGCATTATTTTTAGTATCGTCGTATATTGAAATTGTATTTGCGTCGCAATTTTCGTTTCCGTTTGCCAACAAGCTCATATAAAAAAGGGAATTATATAAAATAAAATAAATAGAAATAAAAATAAAAAGAAAACAGAAAACATTATTTGCCCCCTCGTGTATATATATATATTACCATGTGCATTATGTGGGACACACGACTCGCTGTCGTTGGCATCTGCTATTGACATTGACTCATTCGGTCATGAATTTCTCTTTTTATTCTATTATTTTTATTGTGTTATGCTCTTGCCATGTGTCTTATTTCGCATGGATATCACATGTTTGTGGTTATTAGCTGTAGTTGCATATAGAGATGGAATGCTTTCCGTAACTATAGCCTACTTATTTGAGCTGAAGCTGTTGATATTTCTGCTATGGAAAAGAGGCGTGACGAGTCGTCAACAAAACATTTATCATAAATTTGGTGCCTCTCATCTCATGTGTGCTGCCCTTGCCGGCAACTCTGGGAATGCTCTGGGCATGGATTCTAAATTGGCATACCTCCAAATATTTGCCAGACCGCCCACGGGTTTGTGTGGCAACTTAGTTGGCAACAGCTGCTAATAAAGTTCGGCTAGTAGTTTGGCATGGTCAGTGTTTGCTCTTTTATAGATTCGGCAAATCAAAATTGTAAACTAAAATCCGTTGGATGCCATTGCCAATGGGTTTTTCTCATTTCTTTCGTTTTGTTTTATTACTTTTGTTTATTTGCATACACACTGTTTAAACACTCTAAACAAATGATGCCCTAAGACATCACCTAAATCATACCTTTATGTATTATAAAAGGAAATAGACTTACTTTTAATAAATTTTGTTATTTGTAAATTGAATTCAATTTGTAGAAAATTTACACTAATTTGAACAGCGTTTTTTTTTTTTATATAATATAATATTTTTAGTTAGAACTTTTGCATAAAAAAGTGATAGAAAATTGAGAAAAGTTAATACATTTTTTTTTTAAAGTTTGTCGTCGATATTCTTTGAGTGAGAATTCTTGGAAATATAAAAAATACTTTTCATTTTTATTTTATTTTTTTTTTTTAAATTTCTATTTGAAATATAAAAAAACTTTATAAATTTGGAGCGTATTTTTCCTCATAAAAAAACTTTTTTTTTTTTAATTTTACGGCGTTTTTAAATTTATAGCGAATTTCTTTAATATGGGAAAAAATTTCTAAGTGTATCAGAAGCTTGTATTATTGGCAGCCTCGTGCCGGCGCTTGTGAGTGTACCAACTACCAATTCCTGTGACGACCACTTGGCCAATGCCAAGGTGGACAGGCGTCCAAGTGTCGTGGCTGTTCACGGATTCAACTCGTGGCCGATTCATTCCGGCAACGAGTGACGTTTCGGCCCAGATAATCAGGAGACACCTACATACATAGATTGCTTTCGTTTTAGTCGAGTAATCTCGAGCTAAATTACTTGAATTTCTTACAATTCTATCTATACACATTTCTATCTATACACATCACTCAAAGTCAAGGTCATTGTTGTATTTCGACACGAAAACGAAATGTTTGGTAGCATCATCTAGAGGTTGCCACAAGTATACTAACTAATGATAAAATGTCAACGCCTTATTACTTAATACATTTATATATACTGTGGTATTTAATTAAAAGTATTTTAATATCATTTTAAATATTTCTCTAAAGTGTTGCCAACAATTTCCCAAGATTTCTTTGAGAGCTCAAAGTGCTAGGCATGGGAATAGCTCTATTAAGAAATTTTACGAGGAAAACAAAATCAAAAATGTTTCTGCCTCAAATAAATTGGTGAATTTATTGGAAATTAATCAATATAAATATGAAATAAGTGATACCTATAGTTCTTACTTACAGATCTTGTAAATAGGTGTGTTTTACGAAATGTTGTAAAGATTTTAATAACCATTGCTTAACTAAATTACATTTTATTATTTTTTTTCGAGTCAAAAAAATCAGTTCCAGTAAATTTATGAATGAATCTAATAAGGATTAATAGATTATGAATTGTATAAAGTCTTTAAACAATTACTTCAATATATTTACTGCTTTTTTAAAGCTTGTAGCGTTGATTTTGGATTTTTATAGATTTGTAGAACATGCCTAACCATTTAATGATTAAGAAAGCCATTAGGCTTGCCTGCTTCTTAAACAATTAGTATAGGGTATAACAAAGTTTAGCTAAAGATTTACGAGTAAGTCAGAAGATCACCCACAATAAATCAGCTCCACAATAAGTAGCTTAAATGAAAGCAGCTGATGTTATTCACTCAATTTACTAGTACTTGTATTGTGAGTCACATTATTGGCTAAACAAATAGGTAAAACTTTATTGTTATTGCAAATTTCAATTGCTGTCGTAGTTTGGCGACTGTTTTCAATTAAACGCGCGTGTTTTCAATAAATTTCAGCCACCGAATCCGTATACTTACCCCTATACCATTCCCACTTTCAGATACAGATACAGATACAAATACAGATACAGATACGAATAGATAGGCAGGCACAGAGTGATACTATGGCTGTTTACTATCAAGTGGTAATGGAAATTGAAATTCTAGTATTACTAATTCAACTACAAATGCAAAAACAAATTAAAATCATAAGTAAGAGTATTGGAAAAACAAGAAAACAATTGCTATTTTGCACGCATACGAGTTTGGTTTGTGGAAATTGCCAGTGCTTCAATTTGCTAATGTAAACTCAATGCCACAACGACAGATAGAGAGGGAGAGACAGTGGGAGAGAGAGAGAGAGAGAGAGGCAGCAGCTACGTGACCTTGCATCTCCACTTTCCACTTGCCACCTGTCCTTGAGCTGCAAAACTGAGCCTGTATTAGAATTCCAGTTGCCACACGTCCATCACATGCTGTCTACACCCGTCGAAGGTCTCATTAATCAGATCACACTATGAACACTACTCTATATAGTATTAGGGGCAGCCCTTGTGTCTGGCAATGTTTGCATAAGTTTGTCGTTCTCTGGCTATTTATAAATTTTTAATCTCTTCTAAATAAATTGCACAATTAAAGTCATTTCAAAGATTGACATGATTTCGCTAACATGCACAAATACCACAGCCCCTTTCTCCCCTTTCCTTCCCACTCCTCCCCCATTTATGCCAATTTTTGACTGACAGCTTCCCCTAACTGTCAGCTTAATTGGCCTGGTCCACTGTATAGCGATAATGACTAATGCACATCGGATGTGATAGCCAAACAAGCGCAAATATATGAATAAATAAGAATATTCCCGAAGAGTACAGACGGCAGAGAGATACCCTGTTTGAAGGCATAAGAGATTCACATAGACTGCAGAAATTATTGTTCATAAATTTCATTATAACCGATTTAAGCTCCTTATTTTTTTTCCGTGTTATACAGCTACACAAAATTATTACACTTATTACTGCAAATAACCTATGGGTAAAATGCAAATATAATGAACGTGCAAATTGTGAGTGATTATATATTTACCTGAATAAATATTTACAATTTTTGACTAACAAACACATCACAATATTTGCATATATATGTACATAAATAATTGTGTTTAAGTAGGCAAATAAATAATGACACTTGTAAACTAATTAAGTAAATTTGCAAAAAAAACGCTACAATTTAATCACAAATCGTGAGTTACGTGAATATAAATATTTTCTAAGACTTAAGTTCGTCTGGTAATTAACGAATGCTTCAGAATCTTTATTAAAATGATTAAGTCAATAAAATCTAATCAGGACTCCCATAACTTTGTCAAAACTAAACCGATTTCATTGCGGAACTTCAATTTTTTCATTGCTTGGCCTATAATTTGATTCTGCTTCAAAATTTAGCTAGATTACATTTTTTATTTGATTTATCATTCCATTATTTCATACCTTTACCTTGACATTTTTTCAAAAATTTCAAACCCTCATAACTTGGTCAAAAATTAGCCAATTGCCATGCGGAATGTCATTTTTATCACTATTTGACCTCGAATTTTATTCTGCATTAAAATCTTGCTTATTTTAAATTTTAAATTTTTTTTCGATCACTGTCAATTTTTTTCCATATATTTGCCTTTTAATTTTATCGAAATTTTCAAACTCTCATAGTTTTGTCAAAAATTAACAGATTTCATTGAGAAATGTCAATTTTTTCATGATCTGGCCTCTAATTTTATTCTGCATCAAAATTTAGCTTCCTTAAAATTTTTAATTTTTTTCGATTACTGTCCATTTTTTCCATACCTTTGCCTTGACATTTTTTCAAATATTTCAAAATCTCATAACTTTGTCAAAAATTAATCAATTTGCATGCAAATTTAATCAATTTAATCATTGTTTGGCATTTTATTTGATTCTGCATTAAAAATAAAGTTGTTTCAAATTTTTCCTTCTTTTTTCGATTATTATCCACCTTTTCCATTCCTCTTGTTTTTGGCCTTCGTGTCACGCTTCGACTGCCGTCACTAGGGGCGCACTTTTGTGTGCTCAATTTGCAGCCCTGATGCTTTTGAAAAAGTCCTTTAGTTTGCAGTAGCTACAGGCCGTGGCAGTGGCAGTGGCAGTGGCAGCGAAAACAGCCTCCATTCAAAGCCAGTGTCAATGCCAATGTCAAGGATGTAAATTCTGGTAACAATGGAAGCGAACAATTCAAACGGCGCCCACTTGGCTGCCCTGCCCTGCCCAGAGGGGGTCAAAGAGCACCAAGAAGCGTCTTTGCTCAGCGCAACGGAACGAATAAATTATATTGTGCAGTTGGGTCACAGACACAATGGCCACAAACTAACAATGTAACAGCCTTGGGGCTCCAAAAAAGCTTAAATGCTAAATGTGAAATGGATAAATAAAAAACAATCATATTTTACTCTTTGATTTAATCATATTAATATTGTTCTTCAATCGAATTGTGACTAGCACAATAATTAATAAATAGAACTCGCAGTACTAGGAAGCTGATTAAAATAAAAATATAAAAAGATATAAGTATATATATATATATCAAACAATCTATCATTGCAGTCCGATTTTGCTTATCAGCGCTTGGATAGGAATCGGGGTCAGAGGTATTTTTGCCTTATATGCGTCATTTTAATCTTTCTCTCTTTCTTTCTCTTTTATCAGTACCATTGTCTCGTCATAATAAACTGTCTGATGGTTTTATTTTTGGTCTGCTTGATGTAAAAATATTAAATTGTTGCGTCACTTGTTTAGCATTTCTCTTTTGACAGGACAAACGTTTGCCCATCAAATTTATATCCGAAACGTGCCAAAATTAAAAAGCCTGCTTCTGTTTTAGCCAGGAAACTAACACGCGATTTTGTTATTATTTGTGGCGATATCACCGCCTGGGTACAAACACTTTTCACTTTTCGTGCAATTGCATTTGTATCTGCAAGTGCGCCGTTTGTATCTTTAGAGTGTAGTGTGAACTTTTCCACAGACAACTACTTGACATTTTTGGTGTAGAGTTCTATAAAAAGACGAAAAACTTTTAATGGAGTACTACCTTAAGTAGCTATTATTAACTAGTGAGAAATTAAAATTGATATATTTAAATGACACATGAACTTTATAATGAATTTTATATTTGTATTATTTCGTTTTTATAGTTGTAGATTATGTTCAACGGATATACAATATCGTCGATAATACTTTCTGTGTTATTTTCTTTTTATCAGACTCAGGTTGCTTTAATTCTCATTATATATACAAATATATAAATATAAATCTTATATGGAAATTATTGACAGCTCGAATTGCTTGAGCATTTATCAATAATAATGCAATTTAATCTGAGGTAACTCTCTGTTTTCATTTAACGCTGAAATAACAGTGGAATCTGCCCGTTGGTTGCTGATATGACTTTTGGGCGATCTCAAAGTGAATTGCCAACTTGTAGATAGGCGACAGAGTGTGTGGAATTGAACATGGCGTAAGGTTGATAAGATGTGAACGATAAGAGGTGGCTGGCTAGTCAACAACATCTGTTATTCTATAGACCACAAATTAATTAGTTAGGGCCCCACATACCATTCACAAATTCGACGCGGAAGCGTTGCAAGTGTGGAGAGGGCAACGCAGGTTGTTATTAGCCCCGTTAGCTTCCGTTAGTAAATATTTGTTGTGGAATTTTTATTGGACAAACAATTGGGGAGGAAAAAACAATTTGCCAAGATTTTTACAATAAATATTTATTACGCTCTATAAAGCTAATAATAAATTAATAATAAACTGAATTGTGTTCAGCTTTGCTGCAGTTACAAAAATAAACACTTGAATTGTTGACACGTGCGATTAGATTTCAAGATTTGCAATAAATTAAGTTTTTATTGCAATTAGAGTTCAAAATGTTATTCTCATTAATCCCTTTGTAATCCGTAACTGTCAACTGCATCCGCATTTTAGATAATAAAATAGATACTAAGCTCAAATCCAACCAATCAACCAAATTTAATCACTGCTGCCAACTTTTAGCTGCAAAATTGCTATTTTTAGCCGGAAAACGTTAAACTTTTACTTTGCGTGCACTTTTACATTGTTTAGAAGTAAAACTATTAGCTAAATACGTATTTAAATTGGACAGATTTTGAAATTTTTTCAGTAATTAAACTTTGAAAATAGTCAGAGCTAGCTATAAAATATCTAAGTTGGCAACAGTGAATTTAATGCAACTGCAACTGCTCTTAAGACTCTGGATATTCTCTTTCAAAAAGAGTTGCTGCAAAAGTATCTGAAAATTGAGAGCGCAGCTGTCAGAAAAGTATCTGAGAGCGTGAGCAAAGCTACTATACGCGTTGCTGCTCACACTCACACAGCTAAGACTGCTGCGAATGAACAAGTGTTGCGTTGCTTATACGGTTGTCTCAGTCGCACTCACAGCTAGTGTATGGGTCGTTGGCACTACTGCCTAGTCGTTTCGACAAACGCGAGCAACTAAATTCTGTCTGCTGAGGCATCTGAAAAATATATTGCATTCAGTTTACTCTCTCAACTCGCTCGGAACGGACGTGTCCAAAACTTGGAAATTGGAAAAATAGTGATAAAGTGCAAGTCGCGCAAAATAAGCCCAAATCGCGCGTGTGAGAAAATCAAATTTAATTGAGAAGCTAAAATTGTATATGTACTACATATATAAATACATATGTATGTATGTGCTTAAATTCAAAGCAGAAGCCAAAGTGTAACTGTGTGGCCAGAGCGAGTGTGCGTCTGTGTGTGTGTGTGTGCGTGCGTGTATGTGTAATTTGTACAACACACAAATTTTCACATACAAACTTCGATGTGAAAAATTGAATTAACAAATTTGTGTGCACATGCAAATGAATGAAAACTGATTTATAATCTATCTAATCAAATTAATTGCAAAACTTCAATCACTGTTCAAGTGTCTCAAGAAGGTAAATTTTTAATTTTATCCAACAAGAAGCAAAAACCGTTTAGAAAATATGTATATTTTTTTCTTTCTGTTGCGTGCCCTTTTGTAAATGTATTTGTGTGCGTGCCTGCGATTGTATTAGTGAACTTTATTTAATTTTTTGATGTGTGCTGTAAAAATAGCCAAGAGCCAAAGAGCAAGAGACGATGAAAAAAATGGGCAGCAACAACGGCCACGCAAGAGCAACCAATCGAAAGAGAGTGTTGAGTGTGGGAGACGCAGCACCAAGAGCGTGAGAAACTGAGAGTGAGAGAGCGTGAGTGTGAGCGTAAAAACGACTCGAATCGTTCGTTCAAGTGGTGTGCTTTTTTTTTTATTTTTTTATTCCTATTTGTTTCTTTTTATCGTCGCCGCCGCCGCTGCTGCTGCTGCGCTGCTGCTTTGCTATTTGTCTTGATCTTTTGTTTTGAATAGGGTTATTTTGTTGTTGCCTACGAGTACGTGTATTTTATCTGCTTTTCAACTGCTGTTTTTGTCGTCATCGTCATCGTCATCGAAATCGTCGGTTGTGTTGTTTTTTTTGTAGTCTGGCAAGTTCCGAGTAATTTAGCTGTTCCACAGCTGCTTTTTGTTTTGATATGAGCAATTTTTAATCAAAGCGAGCGTGTGTCTGTGTGTGTGTGTGTGTGAGTTGTTGTGTATATGTAATTGTGAATATATTATTAACACACTTAAAATTCGAAACTCGTTTCAGTTTTGGTTGCTTGCGCTTGCAGCTGCCAAATATCATGTAAATTTTGCGAATTTCAAAAACAAAAAAATTCCCTTTTAATAAAACAAACATTCCATTAAATGTAATATTATTATGTGATCATCATAGCTGTTATCTGTCTACTTGAAATGTTTCTCTTCACACGATGTTTATGTAGAGCTCTCTCAATGTGCATGACTAATAACCGTTTTAATTGTACGATTCTCCACTACTTATTGCGATTTCTTGCGGGTATTTCATTTCAAGTTGTTCGCTCTTTTATCGCCATTCGCTACATATGGCTTTCTTCATGCCATATATGTACATTTGTGTGTATATTTCTATATGTAGGCCTAGACTGAAAGTCTTGCATTCAATTATTTATAGATTAAATATAGACAGGTTATTGTTATTCGCTATAAGCTTTATTAATTGAATTTATATGATAAGATATAGAAATTCGTCATATTACCAGGAAAACAAATTTCTTTTATTTGCGTTATTCTCAAAAATAAATCGCAATCGCTTCAGATGTTGTTATTTTTAGTGTTTTTATATATTTTCAAAGAAATATTTCAAAATTTAACATTTTATATATATTGCTATGCAGTAATTTCAAAAATATCAACAGACTTTTGGTATTTCTTGTCGTTTCCTATTTCTCCCTTGCTCTCTCTTTCTTTCTCAGGCACATTCTTTCTTTTGTTGTTGCTATGCTGAAATTACTTAGTTGTTTTCCTCTGTCTCAGCATTCAATCTCACTTATCAGCTGCTGATAATACAGCTCTAGACAGGCCTTTTTTTGCGGAATTTGATTTACGAATTGCTTTAATTTCAAAATTTTCCTACTCATACGTACAGTGAATTGAAAAAATAAAAACAAATTTGAGCTTCATGTTGACATCTTGCTAAACAATAATAAAATTGGTGAGAAATGAGGCAACTTTTTTGATTACTCGAATAACTCAATGGAGCGAGGCTTTTGCTATTGTACTGGATTTTTGACATTGTGTTTAATGAATTTAATACACATTTACTTAGCAATTTGCACAAAATTATTATTGTGGCTTCCGTTCAACTGTCAAATTCAACGGCCTCATGTGTAAAAACACTTCAAGTGCGAACTTTGTGCCCTAAAAACGTGCATAACTCGAAAAAAAAATATAATAAAATCATGCCAATAGTCACAAAAAGTATGCTTAGTTTTGTACAATTTGTCTCATTTGTAGAACTAAATTTTAATATAATAACTTGATCTCATAGAGTGAAAGTTTCCCACTTCAACATTTAATTTAGCTTAGAGGGGCTTTCTATCTTTTATTCCAAATATTGCCTGAAATATTTTATTTATACTTACACCTTTATTCTTTTATTTACTGGGTATCTAACAGTCGTGCACGTATTTTTTTTATATTTTGTAAGTAAATCACTACCAGGTAAATTATAGTCTAGCAAATACTCACTAGTAATGAAATTTAAGCGTTCATACAAAGATATATTCATATATATAAATATAATATGTATCTAGATACATTTGTATCTTTGTTGTGACTGACAATCGCTCTTTTGCGTCTTGTTCTGCTTTGTGTTTTGCTTCTTCGCATTTGTTTTGTTATTGATAATAAATACGCATTGTTTTGACTTCGATCTTAATTTCAAGTTGAATATTAAATTAAACGTTAATTAACTGACAATTTCAAATGATTCGGAGGCTCAGATATTTTAGCAGCTGTTTTTGTTGCAGTTGCTGTTTCTTCAGACTTTCTGCCTTGATATCTGCTATGGTTTGACCTACTTTTAGGCCATATACATAAAAAGTATATATACCTTTGAGTATATACACATTGCTGTGCTGCATGGGAAGTTTTTGGTTTTGTTTACTTTCATTTTAATTGCCATCAAGAGCGTTGAATCCAAATTTGTTTGTGGCCCAGTTAAAGTGAGACAGAAATTTGGTTAGCATTGATAAGAATTGTTATTGTCTGTTTTGTAGTCTGATGATGATGATAGTCTGACTCAGCTGAATTTCCTATCTGCGTCGCAATTGTCGCTTTCTCTGTCTGAAGTTCACACCCTGTTCAATAGTCATATTCAAAGTGATCAAATTGTTAAGCACGCATCTAACATCGATAATAGCCTTGAGTGTGTTCCGTATTCCATCAATTGTTGTGTCGCATTCACTTGACTGTTTCAATTGACGCGTTCGTTCAATGTGCTATAAATATGACAAGTGTTACCCTAAAGCTGCAAGTGTTTTAAAAATAATATTCGTATTGTTTAAGTATGAATACGAATAAGTCCAAGATTTGGACATCAACAGCAACAGCAACAACGATAAGCGATTCGTTCAGTTGAGTTCATAAACTTTTGGATCAGTTGAAAGATACGCGAACAATGACCGATCGTTGACTGCTTCAAGTTAATGACACCATGATTACGTACTTATCGAGAAGATCCTCACACCACTCCGGCACATTCGTCATAAAAATATTAGCCGAGTGATTCCCAGAAATTAATACACTAAATCCATATCCGTATGTAGATAATTACAAAAGTAGCTATCTAGGTATCTAAGTATCTATTGTTTTCACTGATAGCATAGATTAAAAGGTGCGCCGTCTGGCCTTTAGCTGCCGTCTAATGTCAATAGCTATAAATAGCCGTAAAAAGCACGTACAAGTACCTGCCAGATTAAGATACAAACACTGTTTGAAGATACGGATACAGATGCAGTTGCAGATACAGATACAGATACATTTGTAGATAAAGCTACTGTTTTATTACTTCCAGCAAATATGCATTGAAATAAACATTTGATAACTTTTTATGACGTCTGTTGTCGACTTCTGTGTTAATTCCGTGCATTTGCATTAAATCCGGAAAGGGGCGGAGGTGTTCAATTGGGGCGTGTCGTCACTTTTTAAATCCAGACAAATGCGCAATTTGCAGATTGTGCGATTTTCGCAAGTCGATTGTTATTTGTCAAACGATAACTTAATTATTTGTGCATTTGAACAATTGAACAATTGATAACTGCAGCTATCAATATCAATGACCGCACTCTCATTCCGTTCCACGTGCCGCACGGCTGACTGATCATGAGCACGAGCAATGGAATTCAATAAAGAATACGCTTCATTAAACGCTTCTAATATTTATTTACATATATACATTTATATAAACTCGCGCATTTACTCATTCCATGGTTGACAGATCGTTTTGATTGTGATGCAGATTGTCTGTCGGCTGAGTGGATCATCTAATTGTTAGTTAGTTAGTTGCTACGACTACGCTTCAGATACTTTATTATGCATCATTGGAGTGTCTAAGTCTTGGCAACTGTCAGCTGTATTGAGTTCATCAGCTGATTATTCCCTTCCTTTGCTATTTGTCTTTAAATTATTTTATTAAAGATAAATTAAATACATATTATCCATTTAAGCTTTTTACTTAATTTTTTTGAGGATCATATGGTAGTGTTATATCATCCGTGATCATTTAATCTCTCAGTCGCTCACAATCAAAACCGGAACATGCTCGTAGTTATTAGCATTCCGTGTTCCGATGAGGAAATGACATTGAACCCGCTTGACATCTGAACGGAATGCACAAGTGCAATGAGATGAGATCGCTGAGATCAGTGAATTAATCGCGTGCAATGTCAGCTGGAATTTCGAATCTCATGGTGTGTGCATTGAGAATATACTCGTCATATTCGTAACCGGTTATTTGATCGGGTGATTTTCACATGCTTAACCCAATTGTAATTGTAACTCTCGTTTATCGTTTCAGATACAACAACGGATTTCCCATTTTTGCCAAACGGGAAAACTGCAGCTGCATCAGCAGCGGCAACAACAACAGCAACAACAAGGACAACAACAACAGCAGCAGCAACAAACAATTTGTTAAACTGTTTCGCGCGGCAGGGAATGGTATATTTCTTGGGGGATTGGGGCATGGGAGATTCTGACTTGTCGTCATATCAGCAGCATGTTCCAAATATACAGCAGCAACAACGCATCCATGGACGTGATTTACATCAACAACAGCAGCAGCAGCAACAGCAACAACAACCGCAGCAGCAGCAACAACAGCAGCAGCAGCAACAACAACAGCAATTGGTTACACAAATCTCAAATAGCCTAAACATATTGCAATCACAGTTGCAATTTGCCAGCGGTTCCAGCTTTCTTCAGCAACAGCAACAACATCAGCAGCAGCAACAACAATCACCCGCCCCATCGCCCCATCATCATGTTGTTGGTACGAGGAGCAGCAGCAGCATCAACAGCACCAGCAGCAGTAGCCTGGTAACCGCTAATCTTCAGCAACTATCGGTGAGCAGCGGTGGCAACAACAACAGCAGTTGCTCAACTCCCACCAAGTCACAACAACAACAACAACATCAGCAGCTGCAGCAGCAACAACAACAACAACAACAACAACAGCAATTGCCGCCAACTTGGCTGCGACAATGCTCCGAATCAACACAATCAGTTGCCGATAGTTGCGGAAAGGCAAAAACATTGCAGCATTCAGCCCAGCTCAGCAAGGATCTCCTGGAAAATGAAGATGAGGTGGCACTTCATCCACTTTCCAATCAGGTAAACTTAACCTTACATTATCTAGATGTAAACAGAAATATGACTGACAAAAGAGCACCATATACTTACTTGACATATTGATAAACGATCCTTTATAAAAGTTTTAAAAATTAATTACAAACAAAATAAAATTTGATGAAAAATATTGAGCACATTGCTGAAAAGTACTGAGTGTCAAGGGTAAAAAATGGACAGTAATGGAGTAAAAATTAATTTTCCAAATTGTTTGTAGCCGATAAAAATTAAATTTCGCTGGTGAATAAAATTTAAATGCAGAATCAATTTCGAAAAAAATCACGATCAAAATGACATTTCGCATGGAAATCTGTTGAGTTTGAAATTTTAAATAAGGTGCCAAGGGAAAGTATAAGAAACAGGGACTGTGATTTAAATTGCAAGTGAAGGAAGAAAAATTTTGTTTTTTAAACTTAATGCAGAATGAAAAAAGAGGACAAGTCAAGAAAAAATATACATTCCGCAAGAAAATCGGTTACGATTTGACAAAGTTATGTCAGTTAAAAGTTGATAAAAAGTGTCAAAGGGAAAATATGAAAAAATGGACTGCTATTTCTTCGTCTTGTGTTTTTTCGTCCACACTTATTTTAGTTTAAATAAATTATACCTACTTTCATTTTTTTATATCTTTGTGTCATTTCCATAAATAATATGTTCACTCACATTTTGAAAGGTACAGGGAGGGGTTACAATTATATTTCAATTAATATTATGTACAAAGTTCAAGATAGACGTTTTGAATTTCTTTTTGACTTGGCTATTTCCTTTAGTAGTTCCTGCTGCAAATCGCTAAAGAAAATGGATAAACCTTCTAGTGAATGCTTCATGATGAACGTCTTGATGACGGCCCAGGTGGGCTTTATGAAATTAACATTGGCAAAGACCATCATTTCGGTGGTATTATTGTGATTATCAATGAGACAATAATGCAAAAGTATATTAAATACATCCGCATAGGGAATTCCCTCATTAGTGCATTTCACATCTATCGAGTATAGCTCACCGGAGGCACTGCACCTTCGCATGCTCTGTTCCTCGATGACTTTGGATGTTTTTGGACCAATATTACCTTGTAGTGCTAACGTCATACTAACAAAGCGTACTCGCAGTCCATCCTTATTGGTTTTCCACTCGCTCATCTGTAGTTCTGTGGTGTTACGTTTGGCCTGGAATTCTTTATAGAATGTGGATGGCGAGAATAGCAATTTGAACAATTGATCGATAGGAATCTCCAGCTTGGAGTGAAAAACTAAACGACCTTCGTGCGCAGAGTCACAAACTCTGGAAGCTCTTCTTAGATTTGGTCCAGCAGTATTTTCGGTATTAAGAAATTCTTTGTTGGTGGGCGTGGTACTTGGCTTTGTGGCCTTAAACGACTTGGCCTTTCTCGGCTTGATGGTTGACTTCTTTTTGCGATCCATAACGCTGCCTTCTGGGCTCTTGGAATTTGCACTGCTACCAGCTCCAGATGGATCCACGGAATGTTTCGCAGTCGCTCTCACGGTCGTTTTCCTTGACCGTCGATTACTGACTCTGGAGTCATCCACTACGCTCTTGCTATGATCTGGCTTGCTTCCACTAGCTGCGGCTGAAACAGACTGGTGGGCAGTTGTTTGTCTGCTGTGCACTGACTTGTTCTTATTATGACCAAATCCATGTTTCAGTTTATTGCGAATTGTGTTCATGGCAATGAAAATCCCATTCAAATCAATTCCATTTTTTATGAATTGTTGATAAATATATATATATGAAAATGTAAGAAGCTATTTCAAAAGTATTTTCATTTACTGTAAATTTAATGTCATTGCTATAAGTAATCACGGAATGAGTTGAAGTTTCGAATATCATGAATGCCAACTACAATTAAAACGAAACTTTGTATTTAATCCAATTGAATCCCTGTTGGAACAATTGTTTACATAGACCTAATATTCAATATGGTTGTTCATATTTTAAGTCTCTTTCTTTTACTGGTGGCAAGTTAAAGCCTATAAAGATTAACCGTCTGTAATCAACAAAACACCAAATGAGCAGCTTATCAAGGCGTTGTGCCATGACGTAGATATGATAAGATACTGTGGGTTATGGCTATGGCCACACGACTTGACTTTGCCTACTCTTAAGATACGCTCTATTGATTTATGACTCAACTGACACATCTATATCTAACATCAATTCTCTTGCAGGTCGGAGGACACACTCGTCTGTTGCTGCTCAACCAGTCGACGGTGATCAAGCCGCTGAATTTGCGCGAATTGGACTTTTATCAGAACATTCCGCAGGACATACAGAAGTTTGTGCCCAAGTACAAAGGTAAGATACCGACTATATTCCCTTATTAATCATTTTAAACGATTCTCGAATCTATCGAAGCGCTTCATATGATATTTCGTTTCGAATTAACTGCTTGTACTGTCATACATTTCAAAATAAACTCGAAAATAATAAATAAATAAAAAAAAAAAAAAAGAAAAGAAAAAAAAAACTACATATAAAAAATGATATGAGAGTATCTTTAAGTACGCGTTTTGCATTGCCATTTGTTTTGAGTTCTAAAATCGCTGTTGCTGTATTCTTTCCACATTTATTTTGTACTAACTTGTCGCATTTGTCCAAACTACCAAAAAAATAAATACAAAAAAAAATATTATTCTGCTCCTTTGTATCGTCCTTATAGAAAAGAAAAAACGAATTGCATTTGAATATCTCATTTTTATTTTAAGTATTATATTCCTATATGTGATAAACGTAGACTGTAAGTTTTGAAAATGAATGATTACAAATAAAAACAGAGCACAAAAAATGAAGAGAAAAAATATTAAATAAAAAATAAAGAAAATAAAAAGAAATGAAGTAAGTTAGGTAAATTCTAGCTTTAAATATTTGTAATACGAAAAGCAAAATAAAAATATTATAGCTGCTATGCCCAATTATTGTCTGACTCGACGCCTGGAAGTAGTCCAAGCGCCTGGCCAAAAAGCTCAACCAATTTATCATAAGAACTTTTAGTTAGTAGCGAAGTGACAGCAATGGGTAAGTCGCAAACACACAACAAATTACAAAATAAAAAAAAAAAAAAACAACCTCTTATCCAGTAATAAAAAAGAGATATATTCTTTAACATAATCCAATCCAATCCTTTGACAATGCACCATCGTTGAAGAATGTACAATTTTTTATTTAAATTCAATAAAATTGAAGTTAAATTTAAAATTGTACAATCTTTTTGCTCAGTTAATGAAAGAATAAATGTGAACAAATGCACGGCCCTGGACAGCAGGCAGTACGGCAGTAACTGACCTGGATCTGGGGGCGTGTCCGTTGCCATTACATATCTACGCTCTATGCTCGTATTATCCAAAGGTTCGAAGTGCCGACTGACAGACCCGCTCGTGATCTGCCGCTGAACCGATTCGGAGAGCAGCCCAAAACCGAACTGAAACGAAACTGAAACTGAAACGAAAAGCAACGCAACGAATCGAAACCAAATGTAACTGAGAGTTGAGAATGAAAAAAGCGTAAACTTAAAAAAAAAATATATATATAAACCTATATAAAAATTGCCATTTATTTTGAAACTACGAGAAAAAAACCAAAAAAAAAAAATTCGTCTTTATTTTATGTGTTTGTTCAGAACGCACATCGGTGCTGCCCCCTCCTCCGTTCAGTACGTTGTGTTGTGTCTAAGTCATGTGTCATCGTCGTCGTCTCTCTAAGGCCTTGCCGATCTAATCGGATCTGATCCGCTCTGCTCTGCTCTGCTCTTCTCAGCTCTGCTCTGCTCTGTCTGTCTCTGGAACTGAAAGTCTCCGAGACTCTCACAGTACGAAAGCCGATTAGAAATGCAAGCAAGCCAAAAAAGACAATGGCCTCAACGGGTTTGTATGAATCAAAACACATACTATATATATATATATTTAATTATATACTATACTTTACTATCTAATTTATACTATACATTAATTACAAACTACAGATACAATTTCAATTCAATTACAATAAGCTATTCAGTTCCTTATAAGTAACTATATGGTTTTTTTTTATGGTTTTAAGATAACTTTTAAATCGAACAACAAAAAAAAAAACAAGTGAAATTTATTGATAATATTTAATTAAAGTAATTTTGCACTTGTTTCCCTATTTATCGGTTCCTTAGGTCTCAATTTGCACCCTGCTTAGGTCTTATAAGTCATAAGTCATTCTCTATGTATCCCATACTTTTCAATGTTCATTGTCCATCCGAATGGAGTGTCCGAAAATCATTTGGGGAAATTAGTGTATTGAAAATGTTTGTCTGTGTTGCATATTCATTCCATAATGAGCTTATTAATGTCTAACATACATATTTCGAGGTCCATAATTTGCACAATGCATAACCTTTTAACCCAGGACCACAAGAATTACTGAAACTACATTAAATATAATTATTAAAGAACCGAGATAGACTCACAGACCTTAGACTTATCGCCCGCCGGTCCCATTCTATTTCCAGGCGTTATGCAAGCGACCTCCATGGGCGGCATCAAGTTGGACAAACGTTACTCACCCAGTTTCCGGGACGAGGCCGCTGCGGTTCCCGTTCGCAAGATGAGCGCCTCGAAGCGCAAGCGTGACGATGTTCTAAGGTATGTAGAATCGTTCCGGAGACCTGTCCACAGACATCTCAAGTTGTTGCACCTTAAAAAAATATTACTTTTGCTAAAAAAAATAAATAATAAAAAAAGATATACACACATATGTATACACATGTGTCTGTATATACTAATATTATGATATATGTACATATATATATATATATATATATAAATATATATAACACATACATGTCTGGAGCATTCAGCGAAGCAAATGGAAATGAATTTTATTTTTGTTTTAGATTGTGCAATGCATACAAAAAACAAACACGCACTCGCCCCTCTCAAACATAACGGGTATTTGGGTATGCAAATTACAATACAATAATATAGTATGAGTATTTTCTTGACAAATTTCAATTCCAATTCCAATTGGAAAATCGCACCATGATCTGTTCCATTGAAAGCCAAAAAAGCGATTAGTTAAGTCAATGCTTTCAGAATTCTGATAGTTAAAAAAAGCTAGATAAAAAAATGTATGAATTTTATTTTTCTTTAAAACTTCTGAAAAATTTGCTAGATTTAAATTGAGTTTTTTCCTAGATTTAGTTTTAAAATTGGTTAAACTGGCAACACTGATTTATTCTTTATTTTTCATTTAAATTACTGCATGCCCCTAACGCCTGTAAACTAAACTATCTGTCACTAGATGGCGCATTTTTGCCTTGTTGCGCATGTTGCGTTTTCAATGGAACAGAACATGTTTTTTTTAAACAAAATAAACAAACAAAAAAAAAAAGACAACAAAAAACTTGCAGCTTATTTTGTTTTAGGTCACTCATTTGTGCCATCTAAATGGGGTTTGCAGCATATTAAATGTCCGCTTGATTCCATATTAATCCCACACAATCTCGCCTGGATTATTTGCAGAATGAAGGTGCATAAGAACGGAAATGCGGCCGATGTTATCAAGAGCATTTCGCAACTTGACAACTCCAATAAGCAATGTTAGTATCTGTGCCCTGGCTCGGGACCTGGACAGCAACCTATATACTAAAATCAATTAGATAACAGCTCACAACACGAGGAATTTGCTTGACTAATCCATTATTTTGATTACAATTCACAGATTTTCTGATGCTCGAGAATATCACATCGCAGTTTCGTAATCCCTGCATTCTGGATCTAAAGATGGGCACTCGACAGCATGGCGACGATGCATCCGCTGAAAAGCGATCCAAGCAGATGGCCAAATGCGCGGCGAGCACATCCGGATCCTTAGGCGTCCGTCTATGCGGCATGCAAACCTATCAGGCGGATCTGGAGCAGTATGCCAAGCGGGACAAGTACTGGGGACGTGAGCTTAGCGAGTCGGGATTCAAGACCGCACTGCATGATTTCTTCTACAATGGCTTTCGTCTGCGCATTCGTGTCATACGCAAGATCCTGCAAAGATTGCTCCAGTTGCGACGTGTTATTGAGAAACAATCCAGTTATAGATTCTACTCCTGGTAAGCAAATTAATTGCAGAAACAATTATCAATCAGAAATTTAAGACTTAAATTTAAAGATACCAAGATAAGGATGAATTAAATAGGAAACTAAAATAATAACTGAAAAAATTTAATCGAACTGTCAAAAACGACATTTTTAAATGATAAGAGGAAAGTATTTTGATGCAGAATACGCAAATAATGATCAAAATGACATTCCGCATGAAAATCGGTTTAGTTTTGACAAAGTTATGAGAATTCAAAGTTTTCGAAAAAATGTTAAGGGGTTGGTATGCAAATTTTGGATAATTCTCAGCTTGTAGTCGAAAAATATAAAATTTTCTAAGTGATCAAAATTTAAATGCAGAATCAATTTGAAGCCCAAATCATGAACAAAATGACATTCTGCATGAAAATCGGTTTAGTTTTGACAAAGTTATGAGAGTTCAAAGTTTTTGATAAAAAGTCAAGGAATTGGTATGCAAATTTTGGATAATTCTCAGCTTGTAGTCGAAAAAAATAAAAGTTTCTAAGTGAATAAATTTTAGATGCAGAATCAATTTGGAGCTCAAATAATGAACAAAATGACATTCCGCATGAAAATCGGCTGAGTTTTAGCTAAGTTATGAGAGTTTGAAGTTTATGAATAAATGTCTAAGGAAATGTATAGACTTTCGCCTTAACACCTTGGTATTCTTAGTTATGTGTAAAGACTCTGTTTAACTTAACTCTATTATCCTCCGACAGCTCCTTGCTTATTGTGTACGAGGGCTACGAGGAGAATCCAATGGCCCATCCGCCCTCCATGGATTTGGATGACTGGCTGGAAGCACCCAAATCGGCCGAAGTGCAAGCTAAGGCAGCGTTCGACTATCATCCAGAGAATAGCATAGATGAGGATGACATCGAGGACGACGAGGCTGGACACGAGGCAGGCGATGAGCTAGAGCCGCACGATACCGACGAGGATCTGCAGCTGGTGGCGGCCGTTGATAGCGGCAATGCATCGGCAACGAACAGCAGCACCGGTGCGGATGGTTGTAACTACGATGCAGATGCATCTAATGACTCCAATTCGCGCTTGAATCTGGCAACGCGACGTCATCTGCACAAACGCGGCTTTGCGGAGGCGGCGGCTCGCGGTGTCAAACAGACTGCCACCAGCTCCACCACCACCACAGACGAGGAGGAAGAGGAGGAGGAGGATGAAGAGGAGGACGATGAGACGAACAAGTCTCAGCATTCGCATTTGTCCGTGATGCCACCACCGCGCAGCTGCGGCGTCTTGCCATCCAAATCATCAGCTGGGTGCAAGAGCAGTGGCAACAGCGCAACACCTGCATTCATTCCAATTTCCGAAGAGACAGTATTTCTGGATCCAGAGCCAGCGCTGCCCAGCGTGACAACCTCATCGCCACATTCCGGTGACTCATGGATGAACTACAGCAGCAACAGCAGCGATGACTTCTCCGGCCTCTCGGAGCAGATCAAAGCCGTGGCCAGTGGCCGACAGACATGTAAGATATGATATAATTAACTAATTTGATCGATCAGCACTTACAATTTATTTTTCAATAAATCTACAGGTAACAACAGCTCCGATGATGGCAGCTCGGACTACGACAGCAGCATAATTGGACCCACGGAGGCCATGTTCAAGCGTTACAAATCGCAGCAATCCTTCGATGCAGCGGCAGCAGCAACAGCAGCAGCTGGTGGTGTGGAGGCCACCCCATCATCGCCCCACGCCACTGGCAACTCGAGTGTCTCCAACAGTGCCACCATCAAGTCAATTGTATCACCCGCCTCCTCCAGCGCCTCGTCGTTGAAGTCGGTTAAGGGTGCCGTGAAGCGATTGCGCTGCAAGGATGATGATGAACACTATGCGGCCCACGATGATTCCAGGGAAGCCAAGAAGTCAACAATAACATCCACACCCGTTTCAGCTGTCTCATCGCCCCTAAAGACACGTGCAACGTCCGCGGTGCAACGCAGTTGTGAGAACATTTGCAACACTCTGCTCTCGGGCATCTTGCTGGACTCACTGGAACGACGTGCCAGTGCCGAGAGTGACAACAACAACAGCAACACTGAGCCAAAAACTTCATCAACTGCTGCTGCTGGTCGTGGTAATACAGCGCTGCTTCACGGCTCCAAATCACTGGACATGTCAGCACCGCCCACAGATGATTCGGCATGCTTTGTGGATGTGCGTCTCATTGATTTTGCCCACACGGCGTTTGTGCCGAGAAACGGCAGCATGTTGCCAACGCCAGCCGCTGCGCCCGTGCACCATGGACCCGATGGTGGCTTTCTCACCGGTCTGGACAGCCTCAATCGCCTGCTCAACGAGATATTGGCCGAAGAATCCGTCTAGACGGCAATCTGTGCTCCTTGCGGCTCCAATCAAAGCTTCCCCAAGAAGCCCACGCACACAACGCAATCCGCCAAACGGGGACAGAAAATAAGTTTAAAGTACAATTTGATTTCAAAATACCTAAATTGTTGCAGCAACATGTGTTAAATTATGAAATTAATCTTTAGAAATTCGAAATGTGATTCAGCAAAACAAAAAGAAAATACAAAAAAAAAACAAACAAAATTATTTAACAGTTAACCAGATAAACCACAAAAACAAATAAATAAATAAAAAAAAAAACAATATATATTTAATAATATAAATAATGGAAACATTTATAAAACCAAACGATAAGTGCATGGTAAAATCCACGGAGCTGACAATTATTCAATTGATTAACTGATTTAAACGCATTTCAATGTGATTTTTTATCAAAAACCAAACAAAACAAAGCAAAAAAAAAATAAATAAAAAAGAACACTTTAATATATGTTTAAACAAGTTTCTTCCAAACATAGTTTAAAATTTAAAGATTTATTGATTGAGATATATGTATAATAATTGATAAATTGTTCATGCTTCTGCATTTCCAAGCGCTGAAAATCGCTAATGAAAGTTGAGAATGAAGTGAAAAATGTTCATGAATATAAAAAAGCAACTACTATATATGTATTGTATTTTAAATAATTAACGGACATGCAAGTCATGCCATTTTTTATACTTAGCTATTATAATACAATGCAAATGACAAAGCATCAAAGCGTAAGAACAGTATTTTGTTATATCTTTTTCTTTGCTTTAAATTGTTTCCTTTCTATAATTGTAGCAATCACACAAAATCGCAACTAAAGTGTGAAGAGCAAGAAAAACGCTATTAACATAAATCCTAATAACGTATATGTATATTACTATTACTTATTGTATAATTAGAAAATTAAATGGAAAATATAAAAAAAAAAACGAAAAGAAAAGAAAACAGTAAAAAAATAAAAATGTATATTTTCACTTAAGCACGTTTAAAGATTACAAATGTTCTACTGATTGCAAAATAAATAAATATAAAGTATCCAATAAATATATTAAAAATGCAAATAAAATCCATTGCAGGTTGCAGTTTTATTTCTGTTGGACAGTTATTTTTAAAATGTAGAATTTTTTTATTTATTTAAATTAAATCTGTTTCAATATTGCTCATAGCGAACTCTAATGTAAAAATATTTTACAAATAAATATTTATTTGTTTTGCAAATTATTACTAAAAAAAAGCTTGTTTAAATACGCGTTTAAATTTGATAGATTTTCTTACGAGTGGCAGCCTTGCTTCCCGTGCTGCCTGACTATATCAAAATATTTAAATGCTGCCAGATCATTGCAAATTGATGCCGAATGTAAACATTTGACAGCTGTCAAACATTGCGTTAACATTTCTGTTAGGTTGTCAGCAAAGTGTGTAATTTATTAATTTTTATTTATTTCCTGACATTTTCTTATTATTTTTCATAAAATTAAAGACAATTTGGATTACTGAGCCATTAGTGGTTTTTTATATTCAATTCGTTTAAGCAGTGAAAAGTGTTTAAAAATACTGTTCAACTTATATAATGTTTTGGGCTATGTTAACATAGGATACATAAACATTTCATATTGTTAAAAAGAAATTATAATAATTTCAGAACATGGGTGGACATCACGCAGAACCGTACAAGGTGCCACATCCTTCCATCTACAAGGTGGAGAACGTGCCACAGCTGTTGGAGGTGAAGGAATCCCTTGCCCGACAGGGATTGCGTGATCCATGGCTGAGGTAAGTGGATGGATTTCCATTTGTGTGTTCACATATATACTCCCATTGTTGTTGCTTGCAGGAATGAAGCCTGGCGCTATGAGAAGAAGGCATTCGGCACACATGCATCCCGATTGAACACATTCATGTTCCGCGGTCTCGGCGTCGGTTTCTGTGCATTTCTGATCACCATTGGAGCGGAATATGCACTGGGCATTGGTAAGGGTCAAGGTGATCACGGTCATGGACATGGTCACGGCGATGGTCACGATGATAAGGGACATCATTAGAGTGCGAGAGTTAATCAATTAAGTGATTGTTTAGTTCAAATAAAAATGCAATTGTTAATGCGCTTCTCCGAGATATTTAATGATACGATACACTTAAAATTCTTGATATTTTTTATTCGCAATACATGTTAAGACTTAAACTAAAACACGATTCCGATCAGTTGACGCGCGGTTTTAGCTCATCGTAGCAGGAGCGCAGGAATATCTGTGGTTTCTTCGCCGGATTGAAGTACTCATGACCCTTGGACCAATCATATCCCACAGCATACGCAAATATCTGTCCATTGGCATTGAAGCCACATTTCGTAATAGATTGATCCATGGCCTCGCTGGATTTGAGCTTGGTGCGTGCATCTTTGTCCCAAAAGCTGAATGTTCCATCCGATCCGACGGTGACCAACGTGCCGTGCACGGGATGGAATGCAATATCGTTCACGGCATATATATCCTGGAAGCCCGATGTACCCGTCGACCGATGACACTTGAATGTGAAATTATCCTTTGGATTGACCGGATTCACATACTGTATGGCAACACGACCTTCTATGCTTCCCAGCGCATAGCCTGTGGGCGTCTTCTTCTTATCCTTGAATATCGATATGGTGCGATGCTGATATTTAAGCGGACTCTCCTGTCGCTTGTACTCGGTTGGACTGTTCTCCAGCGAATAAATAATTAGACCACGTCCGGCAGTGCCTACCACGGCCATTGGATAGTCGACATCGGCACAATAGCAACGCTCCGGAAGATTAATGGCCATCATGGGATTTGGCGTGCGAGTGTCCCAAAACTGTGAAGAAATCAGTAATGGGTTCAACATGTTTATCAGTGAGGGAAACGTGCATTTAATAAATACCTTGAGCGTTTTGTCCCAGGAGCCGGTCATGAGGCACGTATAATTTGGTCCCTTAACCATATGACAGGTTTTCACCGGTCCATCGTGGGCAGCCACTTGCATTACTTGATCGGAGGCCAGATCCCAGAGTTTTACCTGTTTGTCGCAGGAGGCCATAAAGACTTTGGTGCCATCATCCGACCAGCATACATCCAGTACCGGTCCACCCATCGTTTTCATCGACTTTGGCACTGTTGCTCCATTTTGTTCAACCTCCCAACAACGCACGCTGTTGTCCCAGCTGCCGGCAATGAGGAAATTCTTTTGAACCTGCAATGTGCTTGGGCTGAACTCCAGCGCTGAGACGGAGTCGTCGGGCGGTGAGGCCACCTCGAAATCGTTCATACGATTCGTTGTGGTTTGTGCGGCCCCAAACATGACTTTATTTTTGAAATGTCGCAAAATGTTTGTATTTTTTAAGAAGAATTTGTGTAGCTTCTTCAGAACAAGTTCAAGTGAATGGACAAATTAAAATGAACGGTTCAACTTGTTCAACGGTTCATGTTCAATTGTTCAAAGGTTCGTGAGCGACACACAAGTTGCAAGGTTGCCATATCTTATTAGAAAATAGATGCCATTCACGGTGATCATTCATATAGTGATTGGCAACGCGAATAGACCATGAAAAAGGCGCGCGATTTAAATTTACGAATTTAAACAATTATTTAAAAAAGCAATGAAAACAAGCTAAAAATAATAACTTTTTAAATATGTTTTAAAGTATTTTTAAAAATGTAAAAAATAAAACTTATAACATATTAATTGAAGAATTTATTCTTAACAATTGATAAAAAAATGATTAATTAAAAAATTATTCAACATTTATAATAGTAATGTGCCTTATAGATCTAGATATTTATAGAAGGGCACAACGCTTTGGCAAAAATAGCTAAGTTGCCAACAGTTTAGTTGGAAACTGCGCGTGGTTTAAATTCTAAAAATAAGAACAAGATGTGCTTAACTATTTTAAAATATATAAATATATTTTTAGCTAAAAGCATAACTTGATATACTGAATGTGTTATATACATTAACTTAATCAGATAACATAAAAAATGCTCTTTCCGTACAATTGTACTCAAAAATTATTTTAGGACTTCAACGAACTGATATTGATATTATTCTTATCAGTCAATTGATTTTAAAACACAAACGTTTAAAATTTTATGATCAATTGTTGTTGTTTAATTGTTTTATGTGCCTGCACTCGTAAATAAAATCCCCGACAATTTAAGTGCTCGTTTTTTGTCACTTTCCACAAAAGTACAAGGGCACATTTAGTAAAAGCGAATTTAATCAATAAACGGCATATCGATACAATCTTATATAAAGGGTACTTTTTTCAGTTTACAACGAAATGAGGTCAAGTCCGTCCAAGACTCATCATTATGAGTAATAAATCAGTTCTAGGAAACTAAAAAGAATACCCAATCATTCTGGGTCACTTGTATATACTTTAAGAAAAAATCATGTTGTGGTATTTACCCACTTGAGAAAATCTGAGTTACATTTTTTTTATAAAACCAATGGGGTTTTTTGACCTTATGGTCACAGATCGATAATGAAGAATAAAGAAATATGTTTAAGAGCATTTAAGTTTAATAATGATTTGCAGAGCTCATTCATGGAATGATTTGCTTTTTTTTTTTTTGTAATACCACATACATATATTGTGGATTTTGCAACTTAATACTATAAATACAGATATTTTACTATATAACTACTTATATGATGATATTTGTGAACATTTGCTCACTTCTTAAGTGGCAGATAATACTTTTCAGTGCCTGGATGACATCAATTTGGAGCAGTCAGAAAATTTTGCTAATGCTAATGACTATATATAACAATAGGAACCATTCGTACTGACCTACACATTATATATATGTATATATATAAATGTCTAAATCTAACAGGCAAGTTATTAAGCTTAGACTTTGGACTTGAGAGGAAAGAGATAAAGAGAGCTTATATGCTCACATTAATCGCATTCTTGATTACAATATTTCCAGCTACTCCATTTACAATTGTCAGATTGTTATCAATTTCCACACCCATACTTTGAGAAGATGTCTTATTATCTTTTTGGGGTTTCTGCTTCGGCGATCGCTTGCTGGATTTATTGCTGTGCAGATCGAGGGACTTAACCACCTTGAGGAGACCATTGCAGCCGATATAGTCGACATTCTGCTGCTGGGACTGACTGCCCAGATAGATGCGTCCATCGTTGCCCGTATACTTGATGTGTCCACCATTGTGTTGGATCTTCAGTCTGGTTGTGTTGCCAATAATCTGCAGATTGCCCGTATTATTAACGATACGCACTCGATTATTATTGCCAATGATGCGTAAATCACGGGAATTATTCTCAATGCGATATTCCTTGCAATTGCCAACAAGATCACGGCTGGCATATGTTGTTGTATTTGTTGCTTCCGTTGTGGTTCGCTTGGGATTGTTGGTTTTGTTTTGCTTGTTGTTATTGTGCTTTGCATTGCACGTCGTACATTCCTCATCGTCATACGAATCGCTTGCCGAATCCGTCTCAATCACTCTCACGCCCATGGTGTCTCTCTGTCTCTCTCCCTCCTTCTCTCTTTTTCTGTGTGAATTACTGTGTGTTGCTTTCCAATGCTAATCGCACACAAAAATCACCGATCACCAAATTCGTATTCCGTTTTAGTCACTGCTCCGTATGCTATGTAGTTGTTGTTGTTGTTACTTTTTGTTGCTTCATCTAAAGTGTGTATATAGTTGTGTTAGTGTGTATCCAATTTATTTGTTTTGCTCGCTGCTGCCGAAAATTTCGAGTCTAATGACGTTTCCACTGTTTAGGGGACTCCCGACAACACGGTACTTTTTTTCCAATTTAGCTTTAATTACTTTTGCGCTTTGTGCTCCGCGTTCTGCTCTCGCCGATTGTTGGCTGTGCTATGATCGATTTTACCACTGAATGTTCGGCTTTTATACCAGCCGAGACCTTACCGATGGGGTTTTTTGGTTCAATGTTTCGGAGCGCGATAGCGAAATAGAAACGCGGTAACAATCATATGGCTGACTTACATGAAGGGTGACATATCTAAAACAAAAATGGCATTTCGAGTTAAACGCGTTTAAAGTTTTCAATTGCCGTATGGCTGCATGCAAAGCGCTCATACATAAACTCTTCTCACGCTGTGTGTACTAAAGCTATGATAATGAAATTTCGACACAACATAGATTTTTGCATCACTAACTCAAAATTCGTGTTTTTTGACTTATGTCACTCTTCATGTAAATGAGCAATCGTCGGTTCGTAATCGTGTTTATCTCTGGGGAGACCATTGATAATGTCGCCAAATTTTCAT
Source organism: Drosophila phalerata (assembly GCA_951394115.2). Lineage (NCBI taxonomy): Eukaryota > Metazoa > Arthropoda > Insecta > Diptera > Drosophilidae > Drosophila > Drosophila phalerata. The sequence continues at coordinate 5,279,386 of OY729850.1, forward strand.
GTATTGATTTGGAACATGAATAATGCCATCATCAGCTGTTTGTATCGAGTGACTGTTTTAGGTGGAAGATGAGTTAACCACATTCCATTCATTGCCTGTAAAATACACGTATTTAATCATTGCATATCCGAATGCTATTTTAAAGAAACTTTTTTTGAATGTTATCAATGTTACTGAATTTTAGGGGGTATTTTTTATTTAAGTTTCGTTATCAGTGATAAGGGGACGTGTTGATATTGACTAGTAGATTTCATGTATCGGTCATAAATTTTACCATCGCAACTTAAATTACATTTTTGTCCCAGTTAGCGGACATTTACACTTAGCCAAATAACTGTTTTGACAAAATTAAAAAAAATATAAAGAAAAAAACATTTTCTTGGTATTTATTATTTAATTGAATTTTAAATAATAACTTAAAAATATGTGTGAAATTTAATTTAGTCAAAAAACTTAGTTAACTAACTGTATTTCGCCAAAAATATCGGAATGAAAATAAAGTTGCCAGCAGAGAGAGTCTTTGGTATTCAGTATTGATGTTCCAGCAAGGGGAATTATATGGCCATTCATTAGTTGCCAGGCGTGATATTTCCACAATCATTTCCTACTCGAAGAAACCCGTTTGTTTACAAACAACAATGTTTACAATTCATATACAAACACACACACAGACACACACACGTCACGCACACTTTGTTCCGTTTAATTTGCATTTTCTTTTCTGCTTCAATTCTGTTCTCAAATGTTCTGTCAACTCTTTGGCTTCCATATAAAGTGTTCCCTCTTCACTTGATTGATTCACATGCTCTCTCTTCTCAGTTCAACTCTCCCCATTTAAAGTGTTCTCCATATAAAGTGATTGATTCGTGTGTACACAACAAATCTTGCCCTCGAATGTGAGAAATGCTAGTGTAAACATTAGATGTGTTTACTCCAGTGGAGGTAAAGCACCGATCAGTCTAGCAATTGCTTTATAAACATTGCGATTTTTATGATTTGCACAATTTAACAATCGAATTTCATTGATTCTCCTTAAAAGGGGGCGTGTAATATTTGAAAGTTCATTTTTTGATACAGTTCCTGGTGTTGACGATACTCATTATCTATGATGGTGCAATATTATAAAATGATTTATTTACTTGTTCATCAATTTACAGTCAAGGGGCTTTTTCTAAAGTTGTTATCTGGCGACGGCAGCAAAAACTAAACTCAAATATCAAATTATATTTTACTCATACTACACGTTAAACCAGCTAATTGCACAATTGTCTAAATGATTATTAGCCATAATCGTATTGTATGTACATATTTATTATATATACATATATTTCCTCGGCACGTGTCGAATAAAATCAGTTATGCCAATATATAAGCCCATCCTCGATGCAACCAATAACAATCTAATGCAATCACCGACATGAAAGAATGAAAAAAACCCCCAACACCTGATGAATACACCTGTAAAGTTCTGAAATTTCAATCACTAGTCGATACTAGCTGACAGACAGTCGGCCATCGACTAACATCGTGTTTTGCTTTATGCGTTGAAAAGAAAAAGAAAAAAAAATCACCAAAAACTAACTGGTTTTATCAGTTCACTGTCAGAATCGACCTTTGTTATTGTATTAAGCAGTGAAATATACCTTATACATATATACATATGTATATCTGTCGACGCATCGTTAAAAGCTACCCAAAACACCTGTTGTTATAGATAACATAGATAAGGAGCATGCGAAACAGAGGTCACACAGAAATACTCCATATATAATAGAGATGAGCACGTGATAAAAGATATATGACTTTAATATAGAATCAACTAAAAAGTAAACCATACTCTGGCTAAAACATTTTCCTCATATTTTAATACCTCAATTGTGACTAACACAATATTTAATCACGCACACATCACTAGCGTAAAGCTAGGGGATCTTATTTCGCATATCACTGATAGCGATGTACTCCAATTTTATTTCACTTAAATTAATGAAACTTTAAACATGCTTTGAAATAAATTGATAATTTGTTAAATTGCATAGAAAAATAGATATTACTTTATTTAATCAACAACTTTTCAGCTTTAACAATTAAACATTTTACAAGAGATGTCTTTACTTAGCTTTAAAACAAAATATTCGACTAACGTGTATTTTTTTAATTTTAATTACATAAATTTGAATTTTTATTGCAGATTTTAGAAGTATTTTTAGAAAAATAGATATTGCTTTATTTGATTGACTATATAAAAAAGCTTGATATGGAACAAGAGTATTTAGTTAAGGAGTATTTCCTTTAGTCCATTTTATATTTATAAGGTCTTTGAATATACTTATTGAGTATATACATATTTAAATGTAGTAATATAATTGCACTGTGAAGTTATACTGAGATTCGTCAATTTAAAATTGATCACAACATATGGTTTAAAATTGCAGGTGCGATTGTAAAAGTTTCACCTTAAGACTGGTATATTATATATATATACATACGATATATACGATATATGAGATTGACACAGAAGGCAGTAAGTACCTTGATTCCAATTATCTTTGAAATTCTTCTAGTTCGGCATTAAATAACTATAAAAGAAGCGGGGAAAAAAGCAAATCAAAATGAAAGCAAGCCATGATAAACAATAATTGTTATAAAAGCAAACACACTAACATTGGTAACCGTGCTTGCCGCACCGTGTGTCATCTCGTGCAGTTCCTCGTCCGTGTACGTTAGATTGTGGGTTTCAATTTTGTAATTAAAGGTCGCTGATACGGGCTTGTGGTCGGAGAGCGTATAGTCCATGTTCGACTGATAAGACAACTGCTTGGCACTCAGTGTAATGGCCGGATAACTGTTGACCTGCACGCGATGTAGGATGCGGTCACACCAGGCTGGTCGTCGCTTCAGATTGTAGTCGTTGGTGCCCTCATGGAACTTGAAAGTGGGCGCAAAATTGGGCAGCATCTCATCCATCAAGCTGAACGCATTGCCCGTATTACGCAGCAATACCAACTGATCCATCTGGAGCAGCTCCTCGTAACGGCCTTGTTCCGCCGTATTGCGTACATCCCAAGCAGATAGATCTCCCGACAGCCGAAAGTTGAGGTCACCAAACCAGAATACAAAATCGTGATCAAATATACGCCTATAACTTCGAGATTTATACTTGGTATTGTCAACAATTTGATGATAATCCTCAATGCGCTCCTTCAGCTTGTCATCATGCGCCGCCAAGTGGGAGCAAACAAAGACGGCTCCGGTTCCATATAGACTAAGTCTTATGCTCACCGCTCCCTTGTTGCCCCACAGTCCACCCAGGCCAGTGCGTGTCTCCTCCGCCTCAATGTCCTTCATATGCGGTATATGCTTGTGCTGGGCAAACATGGCAATCACAATTCCCTGCAGCTGCTCCGATTTAATCTTGACATAATCGTGTTCACTTAAAGTGCTGGCCAGTTTCAGTACCCAAGGATCGTCTTGGAATATGCCCAGCTTTGAGCTCACCTCCTGCATGCCAATCACATAGATATCGGGCAGTTGGTTTTCCGGACAGTTGGTGGTACCGTTGAGGGCCAACAGCGAGGTCAGTTCCAAGTCTTTGGGCGAGCGAGTTCCCACATTCCACGTGAGCAGAAATATGCACAAATCGGCAATGACAGAAGCTGCCATTTTGCACTCTTCCTAATTTAAAATGAACAAACAATGAATAATCAGTGGTTAGACAACTATATGCGTCAGATTCACGGTGAACTGCCAGTGAATTCACATGATCGATCCACTTACTTAGATTCCGTGTCAGAGCATTCAGTTTCAGTAGTAAAAGAAGACGTACTGTCTAATATCACCTTATCTAATTAGTTTAACGAACGACAACACTTTTGTAATTATTTTTAGATCTGTTCGTTAACGTTGCTTGGCTTCATTAATTAATCTGCTTATGCTGCTGATGCTGTTGTTTTTGTTAATCCCACACAACAGTGGCGTTGCCAGCTTTTTAGAGCAAATCTAGTGCTGCCAACTTTAGAGGCAAAAATAGCTATTTCTAACTAAAAAGCAACCAATTTTGTTTATTCGTGCTCTGGTGCATGGTTTTAGAAAAATATAAAAATAACAAGACAAAGCTGAGTATATTTTTAAAACAGCTAGATTTGCGGCCTTTAGCAATATTTAAATTTTTGATAATTGAACTTTGAAAATAGCCAGAGATAGCTATAAAATAGCTAAGTTGCCAACAATGGGCCGCAGGTACATACGGACTGAAACAGCTGATGCGCTACGACCAATAAGCGACTTTCTGGTAACTCTGCGCTTTGTTTTTATGGTGAAACAAAATTTCCAACAAATTAAGTATTTTATAAAAGCTTTTAAAAGATGGTGACGACATTGCCAGCCGGTACCGTGGCAAATTGGATGCAAAAACTAAAAAACGGTGCTTACAGGTCCAACAAAATCCTGGAACGATGTTTGCTTACGCTAATGACAAAAGGTATCCAGAAATTCTTTGTGTTATCTCAATGTACAACTTGATGTTTATGTTTTGCCAATTATGTATGTGCAGATGAGGCCATTCAAGCAGTAGAGAATGCTATTAAGGCCGGCATTCTGGTGCCAAAAGGAAAGGGTGCATTCACCAAGGGAAAGCAACTTATGCTCCGTTTTCCACAGAAACTGAGCAAGCATAAATCGCTAAAGTATGATCCGTATTGCTTTGAGTGTCAATTGTCCAGTGCTGGACCAGTACAGAAGTGTCTCAAGTGTACGCGTTCTTTTCATGCCGAGTGTCAACGCAAGAAACCCATACATCCAAATTACTCGGTGCCCTCGGACAGATGTCAACCACATCGTCTTCCACTAAACGAATCTGATATGGAGGAGTCAAGCAGCGAGGATGGTGCTCCAAAAGACAGAGTTACACCGCCACCAAGTATGGCAATGGAACAGGATGCCACCTACGAGGTTGATTGCAATAGTAACATCAACATCATCTCCAGAAATTCATTCAAACTGGAGCCGGAAAGTGCAGATGATGTGTACTTTGTTAGTGAGCAACCAGCCCGTCAGCGCAAGCGTTGTAGTCCATATGTCAAAAGCGAGCAAACTCCAGATAACGAGGCCAACGACGATCTGCAACTGTGTACACCGTGTCGTCTGCTGAAGTTGGCGGATTTGCTGAATCCGCCGCACATGTCCATTGAGGAGCTCAACTGTCTGCTGAACTACGCGTGGCAGAAGCATCAAAGCTGGATTGAAAGAGATGTGCGCAAACACATGACTCGGCATTGGTGCGATGCCGACTCGAATGTCGTCAAGAACTTACTCTTCAAGAATGACATGCTTGGCATCTCGGATATTTCACATAGCATCGTGATGAAAGAGTTCAAGCATCTGTCGCAGTTTCTAATTGATGTGCTTGATCTGCAGCACAATATTGGTGTCTTCTTTGGCACCAAGTGCGAGGAGTACAATGCCACCAAGTGGCTGGTACGTGATATCACCCATGACATTCGTGAAATAAGTCGCTGCTCGGACTGCTATCGTCATTCCATGGAGTCGAGCCGATCTGCATTCTGGTTTGCCAAGCCTTGCACTCAGCGTCATGAGTTGGTCTACGCCAAGCAACAAGGTTCTCCCTACTGGCCAGCCAAGGTGAGAATCATCATTTCAAAAAGTATCTTCTATATCCTTAATCTTTATTTTTCAACTTACAGATTATTCGCGTGATGACCAAGAAGAGCAACATATTTGACGTACGCTTCTTTGGCGGCGATCATTCCCGTGCGCTCATTCCAGCCCGTGATATACTCCCAATAGATGCGGATATTTCAAAACTTAAGATTAAAGCGACTCGTCCGTATAACGCTGCGATGCGAGAATATCAATGTCATACGATGTTGCTGCATCAGCCAATGCATTACTTTAGCTTCTCTGCTGATCCTCGCGATGCCGACAACCTTATTAACCGTGCGCTTTCCCATTGCATGGAGGCGACGGAAGTGAGCTCCTCCAATAAACGCCCTCGAGCTGCCACGCCCGCTTCGGCCAAGAAACGAAAGCGAGCAACGGCAGTAACTACTCCTAATCTGTCACAGCGCCTCCAACCGAATTGTCGATCTCCTGAGACCCTGCAGGACATCACATTGCAAATGGAGAACAGTGTAACATCTTCGCCAGTTTTTGAAATGCCAGGAGGCAGAGTATCAAACTATCAGGAACTGATACAAGAGGTCTTTACGTTAAATGAGCAACTGACTCGGAACAAGGCTGAATTGGACATCCTGAGAGATGAGTTGAAGGCGGTCAAGCGTAAGAGATGGTGTCAACATTGCTTGGACGAAGCCGAATTCGACTGTTGCTTCACTGCCTCGTACTGCAGCGATGCTTGCAAGCGGCGGGATAAACGACGTCATCAAGGAACTTGCACCCACAATGGGCAAACTTAGTTTTAAATCGATACATTCTTTTCGAGATATCATTTACACATTGGTTTATTTAAGAAGAATCAAATGTACACATGTTAGTCAAGTAATTCACTATATATTATATAGCAAAACAAAACCACATTTATACCCTGCTCGAGGGTATTTTAAGTTTGCGCAAAGTATGTAACAGTCCGAAAAAGACGTGACAGACCCCATGAAGTGTAGATATTATTCTTAGCATCAGAAAAAAGTGATTTACAAGAGCAATTTTTAAGCTAGAAACTTGAGTTTTTAAGTAAATATATTTTAGATTTGCAATTCTTATTTTATTATACAAATCGCTTATTTACTTCGAGACATTGATACCCTTAAAAACATTAAAGTCTTTAAGTTAATTAACCAAATGTAGGTGGTTCTTACTACAGCTAAGTTAAGAGAAATTCTATCCTTTGGAATTAACTATTTTATAAACATAAAATGCTAATATTTACGTGATTATTTTATTTAAAAAAAAATACAATTTTCTTGTTTTTTAATTTATTTTTTTCATTTTTGGTTTTAAAAGCAAGTATAAAGACTTATATTAAAATTCTTGCGTTTTAATCATTTTAAATTAAGTGCAGTTTTTATTTTGTTTTAAGAACTACTTTGCTTACTGTATATGTATATGTATAAGTACAATAAGTTCTAATGCTTTAGAGTTAATTGGTTTTTTTTTTATGGACAATTATATTCATTTGGAGCAGCTAGTTTGTCCTGTTTGCATGGTTATTGGTTTATCTAATCTTAAAGAAAATAATCGGCTCGTGGCTTTTTTGATGGTATGCCACGGCGTTCCTCTGGAGCGGCCTCAAAGATGATAAATTCAGGATGCAGATACTCATTCAGTTGGAAAATGGCTGCCACATTGCCGCAGCGATAACAGTAATTGGGAGCTGACCAAACCGTTAGAACGGTTCCATTGAAGTGCCACTTGAAGCCTTCCATGACCAACTGATGGGCACGACAGATAATGTCGATGTCGTTGGTGCGATTGAATTGTGTGGCGACATCGGGACCAAATATATAGCCAGCTCCCCGGGGTGATACACCCCAACCGATTTGATCCTCAGGATCGCTCCAGAGCAGATCACACATGGGACCATCGTGTGGCACTTCCTGTTTGCGATCAATGCTCCGGATCTGATCCAAATACTGTATGGACGGCGATAATCCGCCGTGCACACAAAAGATCCGGCCATCAATGAGCGCCGATAGACTGAGGTAGTCAAATATTTCGGTGCAATAACGCCAGACGGAGGATGAGCCATATTTCCGCAGACACTCATCATAGAAGCCATACACCTGGGTGATCTGGCGACACTCGTGATTGCCACGGATTAGCGCAATGCGATCCGGATAGCGCACCTTCAGTGCCAACAGGAGCAGAAAAGTCTCCACGCTGTAATAGCCACGATCCACGAAATCACCCATGAACAGATAGTTTGTGTTGGGCGCATTGCCGCCGACCTTGAACAGCTCCTTCAGGTCATAGAACTGACCATGGATGTCGCCACAAATGGTAACGGGCGAATCAATCCGTTGCACATTCCCCTCCTCGCCAAGGATTTCGCGCGCTTTGATGCACAAGGTTTTCACTTCATTCTCCTTGAGGATTTCACAGCGTTTCAGTTGCTCAATTTGACGATCCCAATCGCTGTGGTCCGACATGACGGATAATGGTAATTTCAACAATAACAATGTTGTTTACTGTAAAAATTGGTAAGGATATATTTTTATTGGAATAAGCAGTACTTCTAAATAAAAATTATATATTGCAATAGAATAAAAGAAAATTTTTTTTTTATTACATGCATTTCTTATTTAGAAAGTTATTTCTTATTATAATTGTATTACCAAGTTAAATATGTAAAAAATTGCCATTTAATTATAAAAAAAAGTTGCCTTGAATTTATTTCTGCTAGCAAGCTTGTTGAGCAGCATACCATGCCTAGAACAAATTCGAACAGCGGTACTAGAAGGTGGCAACGCCAATGGTTCGTCAATCAGTTGTTATTCAACCGCTAAGCTTTGCGGTCGGTTGTCGTTCGTGCGCGTTTCTTCCGTGCCCAAATTTGTAATCGCGTGTTTACATTTTTGATGTCTGTATTTATATACAGATCTATGTATGTAAGTGAACTTCGCGCATAAGTTTGTAAATAGCATTGACAACGGAACAGGTCAATACGCTACGAGAACATTACTTGCATTTATTTTAATTTGTGAAAAAAATCAATTCTTGAACTTGCTACTCTAAACAATAACAACAATAACAATAACAAAATGCCTGTTGGTACTTTTGATATATGGGATACGTTGGTGCTGGCGAGCATTTTAATAATATCGGCATCAATTGGTCTATATTATCGTTATACGGGTGGCAAACAGAAGACAACGAAAGAGTATTTAATGGCGGATCAGAGTATGACAACATTTCCGGTATCCTTTAGCCTAATGGCCAGTTTTATGTCCGCCATCACATTAATGGGTGTCTCCACGGAATCCTATCAGTTTGGCACACTCTTTGGCGTGATTAACATCTCCTATATACTGAGCACCCCAATTGCCGCCTATATCTTCCTGCCCGTATTCTATCGGATGCGCACAACAAGTGTCTACGAGTATCTGGAACGAAGATTTGGTTATGCGACGCGTCTAGCGGCTTCCATGGCATTCACCTTGCAAATGATTCTCTACATGGGCATTGCTCTCTATGCTCCGGCACTGGCATTGGAGGCGGTTACCGGCATATCTAAGGGTACTGCTATATTGGTCCTGGGATTGGTTTGCACCTTCTACTCAACAATGGGTGGACTGAAGGCTGTACTTATCACCGATGTCTTTCAATCGTTCCTCATGTATGCTGCCATTTTTGCGGTCATTGCCGTGTCAGCCATCAAGGCGGGTGGACTGGGTCCCATCTGGGAAGTGGCCAGAGAGCATGGACGTGTGCAATTCTTTGAATTCTCAATGGATCCCACAGTGCGTCATACCTGGTGGTCTCTTATAATTGGTGGCATGGTCACCTATCTATCGCTATATGGTGTCAATCAGACACAAGTCCAGCGACTTTTGAGTGTGCACAACTTGAAGAGCTCACAGTCGGCATTGTGGTGGAATCTGCCAATTCTGGGATTGCTCAGCTTTGGCACCATCTTCAGTGGCTTGGCCATATTCTATTACTATCGCGACTGCGATCCGCTGCTCAATGAACGCATCAATTCACGGGATCAGCTAATGCCGCTCTTTGCCGTGCACACAATGGGTAAGTTAATAATCGAAATTAGTTAACAATTGAATTAAAGAATCTTTTATATGAAGGTCAATATCCTGGATTGTGTGGGCTCTTTGTTTCGGGTATATTCTCGGCCAGCTTATCGACGATATCCTCTGCGGTTACATCGCTCTCGGCCGTCACACTGGAGGACTATGTGAAGCCTCTGTATAGGGCTATCTTTGGCCGAACTCTGATGGAATCCAAGTCAACGCTGCCCACCAAAATCATTGCCTGCATTTACGGATTGTTGTGCATTGCATTGGCCTTTGGCGCCGGCTCCTTGGGAGGCGTCTTGCAGGCCTCGTTGACCATCTTTGGAGTTGTCGGTGGTCCATTGCTTGGCATCTTTACACTTGGCGTTTGCACTGTGCGCACCAATCAACGTGGCGTACTGCTTGGCTTTCTGCTGGGCCTCTGTTTCTCATTCTGGATTGGATTTGGCGGTCCCAAGCCAGAGCCAACACGGCTGCCGTTTAGTACCACAGGCTGTGAGCTGAGAAATGTTACCGAGGAGGTAAACGCGCTGCAGGAAAACATCTTGGAAGATGAACCTCACTACTTTTGGCTGTATCGTTTGTCGTATCTCTGGTACTGTGTGCTGGGCTTCTTGGTCACCATAACTGTTGGTTACTGTGGCAGCATTATGCTGTCACGCCTCCACTATGCTGACAACTCACAGATCTATCTGGACAAGCAGAAAAAGCATCTAGACTACGATCTGTTTGCACCAATACTCTCACGTCGCTGGCGACGACAGCAGAAAGAGCAATTGGATCCAATGTTCCATGACGAGTCGCTGACAAAGTTAACTCAGCCAGCTACACCCTTGTAATAAGTCAACTATAATTTAGTTAAATTGTTAAATGAAGTATAAAGAGTAGTGAATAAGTTTTTAGCGACACAGATGTCGCATTAGCTGAGGCATAAAATGATATTAGCAGTCGTACCTAATAACTGGATAACAATGTGACCTATTTGTATACCTGCGTGTTAACTATCAACTGCTAAAGGCGCCAATGTCTTCCATTTTGCAAGTGTATAAGAACTATAACAAATATTATATTTAGCTGTTATCTTTAGCAGATCAAGTTGCTCATCAAATATTTGGGAAACTCTGGGAATAGACAATAAACAAAACATTAAAGATTGACAGCCACAATCTTTATTGTTTCATTTAACTTAAAAAAAAAAACAAACTATACTTAAGTTCATATTGAACTCGTTAAATGTAGATTATGATGGATTAATATTATACAAGTATAAATTTACTGTGTGCGAATTTATCAGCCTGTTATTGTAAATTATATACATCACATTAACAACTCACGTAATAATTAATCAAATGAACGAAACTATATATATTAGATGTGCTTGTACTTATTTTAGATATACACTACTTGGCAACATTTACTGAAACATTAAAGATTGTTGCAGTTTCACTGTCGAGGCTTTTGAAATGTGTGTTTTTACTAATAGAAAATCAAATGGCCATGAAGTTAAACATATGTACCTACAAAAAAATATATGTATACTATAAATACTCGTACAAATAATGATAAGCTAATTTTACGCAATCGCGTGCGAGGCTTTCCATTTTGTGAATCAATTTGACAAATCGAATTTCATAACTATATTTCGTATGTATATCTTCAGAGTTCTATCGTCATATCGGGGGCCAAATTCCATTTAAACGATGACCAAACAAATTGTTATAAATTGCAACTGGGGCAAAAGGGCAATTTTGAAATTGTCTTGCTTATAAACAACTAAAAATATTTATATGCATTGATTGAACCAAGCATTAATTGAGCTTGTCTATTAATGTATACTCAATTTACATATATATACTATAATCTACATATGTGGCACTGTGATCTGTGGAAATTTTTCTGCTCTTTCTTTGTCAGTTCCAAGAATTGAAGTTCTTTGTTGACATTAATATTTATTATGCGAAAGAAGATACAGAAAGAACCACGATAAGCGTGAACTTTGTTAAAGACTTGTTTACACTTCTTTTTTTTCGCATGATAATCCATTTATTTATAGATACTCACATTGACTTTAATTCCAGCGACAATTGTAAGTTTATTGAAGTTTAATTTTTTATTACAAATATTTTAGATTGTAATATAATTTAGATTTAATTAATTTGGTAGTATACTTAAGAGTATTATTCACTTATACTTGTTCAGATTATTTATTTAGTCAGACATATTCACACCTACATGAGAGTAAGTAAGAACGATTTACAGATTTCTTTCCCCCATGTAGGTGTAAATCGGTCGAAAAGTTGCTAAATTTGTAGTTGAAAGCAAACATTAGTTGATTGAATCTCTACTCTGTACAATGTTTAAGAATATATCCTCGAGTGTTGTTTGACTTATTGAGTAATACTTTATCTGCAATCGAAAGCGATTATCTTCCATATACCTGAATATCTCTGACCACTTTAGATCTTTGTTGGGTATTACGATTGTTACCAGGCCGCGATAGGTGAATGATTCACTGTAGTTACAAGAAAATCTTTAAATAATATCATTTCTCTAGACATTTTGTACATACCTGACATAGCTTTTGGGAAAATCGGTCTTGAACTTTCTCTCAACATCCATAAGTAAGCCAGAATAATTAAATTCATCGTTAGAGGTGATATATACATTAAGTACACTGCTTCCCGTATGCGATACTCCAATAGTTGTCCTTCTTCCCGTTATCGAAGTTTTTCGACGCTTAATTACTAATGTACCTCTTAATGAAGATTCAACTGTATCTTGTTGTGACGATTCTGTTGGGCTTATGACTAGTGATTTTTTCTTTTTTCTCTTAATTTTTACTTGTACTCCCTTTTCCGTTGGCGATACATCCTCAAAATCACTTTTTGCCTCTGTACTTTGTCTCTGTCCTAAATTAATTTTATTAAAAATGTATTTTATAAAGAATATATATATTTTTATATGTTACCTTTATTATACGATTCCCGGTTACTCGGACCGCTGCTTAAGTTCATTAAAGCCCTAGAATATGATTTGATAAATACAAGACAAACAATTTGAATAAATACATGAAACTTACGTTTTAATCTCGTCCATTTCCACAATTGTGCCCACTTGAATTTTAATTGAAATGCCTCTATTAAAACGCGTCTTGATATCCTCTGCGGATCCAATACATCGCAGCTTTCCCTTGACCATGAAGGCCAGGCAGGAGCAAAGGATCTCACAGTCGGCCACGTTATGTGAGGTGACCAGAATGGATTTGCCGTAGGATCGCATTTGACTTAGCACCTTTGCGATCTCTTGCTTGGCACTTATATCCACATCCGTGATGGGATCATCTAGGCAGATCAGAGTTGGTGATAGCACCGCAATGGCAATGCTTAGTTTCCTCTTGATGCCATTGCTATAGTGAACCATCATTTGATCAAGATGTTTGGTGAACACAAAACTCTCAGCCAGATTTTCTATAATGCCGGTTATATATTCTCTTTTAATACCCCTTATAAGGCAGGCAAACTTTAGCATTTCTCGGCCAGTCATATAATGCATTAACACCGTATTTTGTTGAGGGCAGTATCCCATGTGACTATAGCACTTTTTCCTCTGTTTTTTCAAGCTGTATCCCTTCACATAGATATTCCCTTGAGATAACTTCTTATTGCCAACGATTAGATCAATAGTACAGGTCTTGCCAGCTCCACTGATTCCCAATAAACCGAAGCAGTTATATCTGCAATAAAATATTTGAAAATTGTTAGACATAAGTTCATAATTTGGAACGGTATTTATTGGTATTGGTTTACGGGCTGATCTTGAACGATACACAGTTGACTGGGGTGAGGTCTTTGAATGTTTTTGAAACTCTATCACAGACTAAACCGTAGCTCTTAAGCAGATCTTGTTGTTTGACTATTTCATCGACTTGCTTTTGTGCCTCCCATACATCTTCGTCATTCAATACACTTGGACAGTTCGTTTCTCGTTTTCTTCTGCATATGAAGTTCAGAAATTTTAAATTACCTTTAAAAATGAAGGAAGTGTAATCAAATCATACGTTAGTTGATGGAATTTGCTTATCAGCAGCAGAAGACTGAAGAAGATTATGCCACTTATTATCATACAGATAAATTCTCTATATGCAACGAAACTGAAAAATCCTGAAAATGATAACACATTTCATATTGCATCAACATTTTTCGTTGTTTTTTAAATTACCTTCACGAGAATATTCTACATGAAATGAAGTGCAGACACCTTGGATATTCCCGTCCTCCAATATGCGTAATGCAGCCCAGTAGATAGCATAGAATGGTTCAAACAGGAATATACAATGAATTTCATAATAACGTCCTTGTACTCTATAAAAATATGCCAAAATAGACACAATAGCTGCAAAGGTAAGTTTATGCAACAGAAAATTAATAAATTTCTATAACAAAATTTAATTTGAATTAAAATAGATCACATTATAAAGCTATAAGTCTTTATGTAAAGCATTAAACAGTCTAGTATTCGATTAATTACATTTAGGCAGAGTATAGTAAGAATAGAATAATAGAACACTAAAAAAGGAGCAATTTTTCCAATCCTTGAAATTGGTTAAAGCCAAGACTGCAGAAAAATTTGAAAGAATCTTCTGAAGTAAATAATTTATAGAATTTTAATTAATATAATGATTTTAAAATTAATTTTTTTACCATTTGAAAAGCAAGCTTAAATAATAAAATTATTAATTCAATTTTATATTGGAAAGTATATGAAATTTGTATAATTATAATTATCCCAAATCAAAAAAAGGTTTGCAGTCTTGGCTAAAGTTAAAGTTAAAGTGAAGTTTAGCTAGATACGTATAATAAAGGTGTATTTATTACCAATAACAACGTTAAAGAAAACCATGGTAGTCAGTCCAACGTAGGGCACCTTGAAGGCAAAGGAGCACAGATAGATGAATGAAAGTGCAGCGAAGGCAAAGGCCATCAGGTTAACTAATAACCAATAAAGCACTGAAGGAGGTTTCTGATAGAATGCGATAATTAGCGAAAGTGCCATGATAAAAAATATCATATAGTCCCATAACAAATGCGACAGCCAATATGTATACAAACTGATGCCGGAAAGGAACTGCTGTTGTGTCATTTGTGAGACTCTCTCCTGGATCGGTAAAATGATAAATGTTGCCATGGCAATGCTTAAATAGACCATTATAAATGCGGCATATTTTTTGTCAATCGTATTCAAGTCTTTAGCATGCAAACTCACATCTGAGCTGCCTCTCGGCTTATTGATTATCTCAATGTCAACATTTGCCAGGATGCTTCCAATCGATTTATAGATCAAATTCAATGTTGTCGGACGTCCGTGCTCCAATCGACGGTTAAACCAGGCCGTCACGGACCCCTGTCGAAATGTAGCTGCTGCAACATAGGTTTTCAAAAATCCCTCCTCATTTAAGTCGATTTTATCCAGCAAATATTCCTCAACACCATCTCGAATGGCGAGCATTGTGGCACCTGACAACATCACAGCTTTATCATATTCGGCTGCATTCTCCAGACTGCGATCATCAAGAATTTCACTTGCATTTGTTTCATGGTAGGTACGTTGAATATCTCTTACTACAGTCGGGTTTGGATACACTGCCAAGTGTGAAAACGGTTCAATTTCTGTATTCCCTCCTTTGTCCAGTAAATCGAACATCAAATGAAACACTGCGACAATCATCGGTAGTATGATAAGGCACACCAGAAGGATTAGATTGTCGCGTGAGTAGAGCATCTTCTTTATAAGCATACCATGCCATTCGTTGAGGCATCTTTGGCTTTTACTTGTCTCCTGGATCTTCACGCCTTGCTGTACCCATTCTGGAACGAATGGGATGGTAAAGTTATTTATCCTGTACTGGATATATATATATTTATATTCAATCTTATATAAATCTTACAATGTGTTTCTTTGGTATTTCCCTTGCAAAACAGCTCAAATCTTATCAAAAATAAAACATTATTTTTTAAGTGGAAAACTATATTATATAGCTGAAAAGATTTGTAAAGATTTTTTTGTTTTTTTTTTTTTTAGATATCTTTGAAACGATCTAATACATTCTGAACGAATTTGTACTATATCTTTAATGTAGTACTATTCATCACTTACCATCTGATGTACGGGAGGGAACAGCCTGCGATTGATCGATTTTATCAGCGCCAATCTTTGAGAAAGTTTCGTCCATCGTTGGTGCACCGACTCCAAATCTGACCAGCTTTAAAGCATCCAAATTTTTCTCTAGAGACCGAAAAAGTCTTGAATATTTTGATATCTTCGTCACAGGCAATCGATAAATAATATCAGTGCCCAAAATGCTCTCATGCCGAACATCCCTCATTTTACTTTGAAGATATGTTGTGACATTTGCTTCTCGGCAATCGGGGCGCTGGACACAGACCTTTACCATAAGGCGTGGACATGAAAAATCGAAATGGAAATGTCTGTCTAATAAAAAACTCACCAGACGATAACCAGGTCCAAGATTATTTATTAGAAAATCTGATGTGCCATAACCGATAAGTTCGCCGGCAGAAATAATGCCGATACGATCTCCCAGCACTTCGGCGGCATTGACGCTGTAGGTATTCACAAGGATGCAGCGTCCTTCCTTCTCCGTGCGCAACAGATCCCAGACATCTCGACAGGCAGATGGGTCCAGATAAGCGCTGGGATCATCGACAAGCACCACCTGCATATAGAGTTATGATAAAATATAAAAACTATAAAGCCCTTCGTTACATCATTCTTATATAAATATATACGTACAACAACCCAAGAAAGTGTTTTGAGAAAATAAAAAATCACCTTTTTTTTAATAAAATAAAAATCCGTAAAAATATATATATGTATTTTTTTGGACTAACTATGTATTAATTAAGCTTTACATTTAAGCTACAATATAAAAATTAATCTACAATTAATCGCAAATAAAAAGAGTTGAGTTTAAGAAAATTAAACCTGAAAAATTGGTTTTGATAAATGGGACACATGGTAAACTTTTATTTTTAAATATTTTCAATAAAAATTTACTTTGACTTTAGTTTTCTGACCAAAAACATATGAAATAATGATTAAATTTAAATTTTTATTTAAACATCTTTTTTTAAAAATTTGATTTGGAAAAATCAACAAAAAAATTTTATTTTATAAGTTGTGCTTGAAAAATTATAACCGTTTTAGTAATAAAGTGGGATAATGGATCATAATTTAAGGAATAAAAATAACGATAGTAGTTTATTTTATTGATAAGTTAAGAAAACTTAAAAAATTCTCACCTTGGTTCCAGCACAGAGAGCACAACACAGCGATAGTTTGCGTCTCATGTCAATCGATAGATTCCTGACCTTTGTCCTTGCCTTGTGTTTTAGGTTAATTTTATATAGATAGGAATACGCCTCCTGTTCGGCATTGTAACGTGACAGACCCTTAAGACGGCTATAAAAGTAAATATGCCAAAAGGCGCTGAGTTCCTCAAAGAAAATGTTTTGCTGCGAACAAATGCAAATATTCTTGCGGGCTCTCTGTGGTGACACGGACATGTCCTGGCCATTGATCAGGACCCGGCCGGAGGTGGGCATTAAAAGGCCGGCCATCATCATTAGGATTGTCGTCTTGCCGGCTCCATTGTGACCGAGGAGCACGGTTATTTCATTCTCATACAACTTGAGGCTGAAATTGCGAACAGCCAGCTTCGGGCCGAAAGTCTTACTCAAATTTTGACAGTCGATAATAACGGGATGGCCATTGTCCACCTCCTCAAATGCTAGGGTATTTTGATTCCGAAAACTGATCGTTGGCTCTTCATCTTCATTTGGATTGATTTCGGATTGACGCGATGGACAATAGAATTGGCGAGTGAAGGGAAAATTCCATTTTCTGGGTGCACGAAATCCGCCAGGTCTCAACTGATCCAAATACAAGCAGAGCACTATACAAATGAGACTGCTGAAAATCATAATCAGAATTATGCTGCCACAGCTCAGGATATCCTCAGGATGTGCGCATCGAAACATATTGCTCCATTGGACACCCTGGTCAATAACCTCGAATCCAAATACCTGATAAATGATTAAGGACATTGCGCTATTTAAACACAAGGCCGTGCCAACAGACTTGCCAATACTAGGATGCGTTCCAAAGTTGATGAAGAAGGGCATAAAGCTAACGAGATTCAGACTACATAAGATAATCATGGCCATAAATGAATTGGTAAAAATGGCGGAGATCACAAAGGTGCGACTTATCAGATACAATATGTAAACGACAAATATGACCCACAATACTAATATATCGCTATTAGAGCAAAGAAAGCACTTCATCATTATCGCAATTACTGTTGCCGGAATCATAAACATCACAAAGGTAACAACGAACCAAGATAGCCAATTCAATCCGATCGGTAATCCCATGATTTGCATTATATCCCTCAAATATCTTTCCTTTTCCGCAGCAATCATCTGTAATACACAGATTTATAGAGCATTACCAAATGCAAACATAAAAACTATCGGTATCATAGTTGAGAGTATTTCTTCTAAACAATGGAATATTGAAAATCGATCCCAATTAGGATATATAAACAATGTATAGTTAAAAATCTGTTTCCCGATCTTACATAAATATCTCTAGAATTTTAAAGAAATTTGGGTGCCCATAATTTAATATATTTTAATTATATTTTTATAATCAACTTACTTTTATAAAATAATTAATGCTGTTTTTTATTCAATATAATTAGTTTTTTTTATGCTAGAAGAGATATTTCGTAAAGTCATTGTAAATTAATTAAAAAAATTAATTTTGGAAGTCGAAATTAAAGATTCGGAAAACAATATAGAAAAATTAAATTAAAAAAAATTCTGTTGCAACTCTCTATATAAAATTATTCTAGTGTAGAGTATTTAAGTTAGTATCTTCCAGAATCGGAAACCAATCTGGATACATCTGCACACCTTTAACAACGTGTCTCGAGAGTTTCAGCAACTTACCTGGCAGATAATCATTGAAGGACACATAAAGATGATAGAAATCATAAATATGAGAGAAAAAAAAGCATCTGACAAACCGGGAAGAACTGAACGTGCTGCATCGGGAAAAGCCTGTATATGAACTTGAGGAATTTGAGCACTACTGTTTACTGCCATTATAATTGCCTCGGATAACTTTATTTGAATGTAAAGAAATCCCTCGGCTTCATACAAGTCCTTGTAATAATGGGCGCCGGCTTTATGTTTAAACAATTGACTAGTCCAGGTACGATTCGGATTTGATCGAGCATATCGCGGAAAACGTAATGCAACCTTGACATTGGATGGCATTTCCATAATATTCCTCAAGTGATCTTCAAACTCAATGCCCACAAAGGCATCGTCCACTTTCAATTCTTTGTCCATTTCAGATGCATATAAAAATGATTTAATTTTGGGATTCTCAAAAGACTCTGACACAGCCAGAATGATTTCCTCAAGCACATGATTGATTGGTGAATAGTATATGGAACTAGGGAGGAATATTAAACAATTTGGGGAATATAATCACTGCTTACTTATACATACGTAACATTTGGCACATCTAATTCTATGGGTTGATATCTAGTTTCTGGATAACTTTCTCTGGCCTGGGCGTTGGCAATATGTCGGATTTGACAAATCAAAAAAAATAATACTGGACTCAAAATGAT
Organism: Drosophila phalerata; assembly: GCA_951394115.2. Classification (NCBI taxonomy): domain Eukaryota; kingdom Metazoa; phylum Arthropoda; class Insecta; order Diptera; family Drosophilidae; genus Drosophila; species Drosophila phalerata. The sequence goes on from OY729850.1 coordinate 5,298,832, forward strand.
AACTGATGTATTTATGGGATTGGCAAGTTGTACAGATTTATTCTTGGAAATCAATAAGCACAGTTTGGTGCAGGTATTAATTGGTGATGAATGTATAAAATACGATGATGACATTTCAATTTGGGTGTTTGTGTGTGTGTGCTCGACTATATTGAAATATAAAGCAAATCGATCATGTCTAGTATTTTTATACCCGGAGCCCATTGTAAATGGGCAAAAAAGGGTAAATGTTTAGCAGAATGTAACAGGCAGAAGGGGACGCGGCAGACCCCCAAAGTATATATATTTTTGTTCCGAATCAGCCGATTCGATTGAGCCATGTCCGTCCGTTTGAATGCGTCTATCTCAGAGACCATAAGCTAGAGACTTCAAACTTGGTAAGTAGGTTCCTGGATATCGTATCAGATCGTTTTTTTTTTTTTGGAACGGACCCCTATTTCATATAGCTACTATAGGAACGATATGTTGAAAATGAAGTTTAAGTATGAAAAACTTCTTGGTTTTTTGAGATATCTCAACCAATCTGATACAATATATATCTGAACTGGTAATGTACATCCTGCCCAAATTTGGTTCAAATTGGACAACTTTATCATATAGCTGCCATAAAGACGCTCGGTTGAAAATCAATTCTTAGTATGAAAAAGTTTTTTGTTATTTGAGATATCTTAACAAAACTGATAGAATACGCATTTATGTTGGTGTTATACATCCTGGCCAAATTTGGTTCAGATCGGTATCCTATATCATATAGCTGCCATAGGAACAATCGGACAAAATTAAACTTACAGTACAGAGTACCTGGGCACAGGGTATGCTACTGTCGAGCGTGCTCGTCTGTAGCCGATCACTTGTTTAATATACCTTTGTATACACAGTTCACTTCACTATTAGTGCAACTTCTACAAATAAACACATATTATTAAATGATTTATCCACAGATTCTGCAATTTCATTCAACACTTTCATGTTTTGGGTTTTTTTTGTTTGTATTTGTTTTCTTTTAGTTTTGGATTGATGTTATAGTAGAATTATAAGCAATAACAGCTGCAGCCTGATGACGACGACGACGACGTTGACCATGCCATCAGTAGCATCGGTAGCATCAGTAGCTTACTTCTTCTTGGACACACCAACGGTGCGACCACGGCGACCAGTGGTCTTGGTGTGCTGGCCACGGACACGGAGGCCCCAATAATGACGCAGACCGCGATGGGAGCGGATCTTCTTCAAGCGCTCCAAATCGTCACGGAGCTTGGAATCCAAATTGGAGGATGTCAACTGCGAGTATTTGCCATCAATGATATCCTTCTGTCTGTTAAGGAACCAGTTGGGCACTTTGTACTGCAGCGGGTTCGAGATGATGGTGACAACCTTGTCAACCTATGGGCAACAACAACAATAACAAAAATGTAAACAATGATGACATATGATAATAGGGCTGCCAGGGTTGACACACTTACCTCCTCCTCAGTGCATTCACCGGCACGCTTGGTAAGATCCACATCGGCCTTCTTCAGCACAATGTTGGAATAGCGACGACCAACACCCTTAATGGCGGTCATGGCGATGCCAACTTTGCGCTTGCCATCGATGTTCGTATTCATGATACGAAGAATGTGCTGGAACTTCTCTGGGATGACGAGCGACTGCAAAAACCAAACACAATTCGTTAGCCATTATTCAAATACAAAACATATAAACAACAAAATTCACAAATGTCGAAATTGCATTTCCGCCTAAAAATAGCAACTCAATTTCGACATGTATATAAAACATTTAAATGCTGCATTTAACATTCGTCGCGCACACACGGCCATGCATTTGTTTAATTGACTGCGTTTTGTCAGTTTTGTTGTTCGATTAACTAGTTATTTGAAGATTTATATATGGACGCACCATTTTTGCCCTGTTAAACCGACAAATATTCAGTCGAAAAAGAAAGCGGATGTGCTTCTTCTTGCCGCTTTTGACATTGACATTTCGAAAAACAGTACTGGAAAATGTCCAAATAATTGATCACAGGGTTGTCACCGCAACAACTGTGACTGTAACCACTGTTGCCAGCTTAACTATTTCATAGCTAATTCTGACTACTGTCAATAATGACTTGTTAAAAAAATTTGAATATTGGCATCATTCATAAATTTTACTATTTTTATCTCATAATAAGATTCGTTATTTTATTGCTTAATATATATATATTTTTATAAATATATTTGAAAAAAGTATGTTAAAAATATTACTATTTTTATTTTTTTTATAGCTATCTTGCATCTCAATTTTAGCAAGCCAGAAACAGCTATTATTTCCTCTTAAAAGCTGGCAGCACTGTACAAAACAGCCCTGAAAAAGTGCCGTTACAGATATTTTATTTAGATTTTAATGATGAGTGCAAATAGACATGTGAATGGTAAATAGTGCATTAAATTTAATTACAATATTAACACATCTTTTCCTTTAGCTCTTGCCTGTGTGGCCCAGAATGATGTCGTTTCATTGCGCATCATATGCTCAAAAGCCCGCAATCAGCAGTATAATATAGAAGAGCTGGATATGTACGGAAACACAGCTTTACTTAAAGCTTGCTACATGGGAAAGTTTGAGTGCGCTCGTATATTGCTTGATTTTGGGGCCGATATTTATGCCATCAACTACTTTGGACAGAATGCACTAACTTTGGCAACATACGCTGGTCATTTGCAGTTGGTGCTGGAATTGTTGCGACATCGTAGTTATCAGGACTTTAATTTATCTTCGCTTATTCCCGCAATTTGTGTGGCGACAATGCAACAGCATAAGATTTTAGAGGATTATTTTAAGCATCTGGATCCAAGAGGTGCCGAGGATTTACATACTGTGCATGGTAAGCTTACAAATGTTTAATTTTGGCATTAATTTAATTTGCATTTTTTTTTTTAGGACTTGGAGTAACTGACTTGCGTCAGCTAGTAAATACGAAATTAATAAGGAAACAACCGCAACTATTTCAAAAAAAATATTAGTACAAGTGAATAGAATAATATAAGTAATTTGCCAATTGTCTATTTTTATTTAAGTGTAATTTCAAAATAAATATTGCCATTTGTGCCAGGGCTGCATATGCAAAAATAGCACTCACCACTCTTGCAACTGTGTGGCAACACTGCAACTTTCCGCCAAATTGACAGCTGTTGTTCGCGCCAAAAACGCCTAGTTTTGCCGCGACAAAGTTATTCATCATATTAAAGTCGGCAAAGTACCACGCTAAAACGAAACGCTCGTTGAATTTCGCATAAATTGCATATTAGAGAAACAATAGAAGTTATATAGTGTAATCATGTTTGAGGCACGTCTTGGCCAAGCAACCATACTTAAGAAAATCCTGGATGCCATCAAGGATTTGCTAAATGAAGGCACCTTCGATTGTAGCGATTCCGGCATACAGGTAAGTGATAAAATTGGTTATCGGTAGCATGTTCTCAATTTGATCCATGTTTACAGCTCCAGGCCATGGACAACTCTCATGTGTCGCTGGTGTCGCTGACCTTAAGATCTGATGGCTTTGATAAGTTCCGCTGTGATCGTAATCTTTCCATGGGCATGAATCTTGGCAGCATGGCAAAGATATTGAAGTGCGCCAACAACGAGGATAATGTGACAATGAAGGCACAAGATAATGCGGACACAGTAACGATAATGTTCGAATCGGCGAACCAGGAAAAAGTCTCGGATTACGAGATGAAGCTTATGAATCTCGACCAGGAGCACTTGGGCATTCCCGAAACGGACTATTCGTGTGTGGTGCGAATGCCGGCCATGGAATTCGCACGCATCTGCCGTGATTTAGCCCAGTTCAGTGAATCTGTTGTCATTTGTTGCACCAAGGAAGGTGTCAAGTTCTCGGCTAGCGGCGATGTTGGCACTGCCAACATTAAGTTGGCCCAAACCGGTTCCGTGGACAAGGAAGAGGAGGCTGTCATCATTGACATGCAGGAGCCAGTCACCCTCACCTTCGCCTGTCGTTACCTGAACGCCTTCACCAAGGCAACGCCTCTATCGACACAAGTGCAGCTTTCCATGTGTGCCGATGTCCCGCTGGTTGTGGAATATGCCATCAAGGATCTGGGCCACATACGCTACTATCTGGCGCCAAAGATCGAGGATAACGAAACATAAACATAAAGGCCGTTAATTACCTGAATCGTATTCATATTTACATATATACCACATAATTCTTCTCACCCACAACATTCTAATTATTAAGATTTTTACAAATAAAACATTTCCTTGATCAATAAACTGAATAAAAAGCAATGTATTATTCGTTTAATGGCAATAACCATTTAATAACATTACAACTAAACACAGAAAATTCGAATTATATATTGCAGTTCTAGAATCTAGACTCACACAGCTTAAAGGATTCACAATTGCAAACTATAAAGTAGACTGAACTCCCCCATCTATATATGGAAATATATTGGGTTTAAGTACTCGTTCATAACAGGCACAGAATCAATAGTGTTGAGATTACATTATTTAGAATTTAGTTTATAAATATATATTTTAGAGCGTGTTTACACGCTCTCAATACTTGAACAATTGGCATTTTCTTTTGTTACATTAATGTAGAAGCTATAGCCTATCTATAATATAGATATATTTATAAGTATATTCGTATTTAGCTGGCATTACAAAACATATAAAGCTTAGCTAACTGTGTTATTCGATTATATAAAAGTGTATAAAAAACGTTTTTGAGATGCAAAAAAATAGCAAGAAATGTGCCCAATTAACAACATGTTATTCTTGCATGTAACAAACGGTGTATAAATATTAATGTATTCTATATAGTTTCTATATACGATTAAATATATAAATTGTTCTTAAGGCGCTGTCGATGTGGCTGAGCACGCACTCGGACTGGAAGTCTTGTCCTGGCCAACACTGTCGTCCTTATTGTCCGTGTTGGCCTGGAGCAATGCCTGCAATGATTTGATGCAGTGCTTGGAGCCATCCATCGCCTCATTGGATAGCTAGATTAGAGTATATTGTTAAAATGGAATGCCATTTGTTTGTCGGGTTTACACATACCATAGTAAAGTTGAGGAAACCATGTGGTAATCCCTCAAGTATCTCCAAGCTAACTTGGCGTCCGAGTCGCTTCAACTTCTTGGCAAGCATAACGCAGTCGTCTAGGCAAGGATCCATATTTAGCGTCTAGAAAAAGAATAATAATAAGTGAACAATCGATTGATTTGTATGTCTGTTATCCACTTACCAGTATCTTGGTCTCTGGCAACTGTGATAGCCACTCGTCACTAGCCCAATAGGGTGATAGAAACGGATCTTTGGGCACGTCAAATGCAAACTCTTCACTGGGACTACGGGCAATTAAAGCATCCATATTGCGCACATCTTGTTGGCCAGGTGCAGTGGTGCCGTGTATCTCATAGGACTGTGTACATCGATTGATTATATTGTTAACTGCCTCCTGCAGGCGACCTGGCAGCGTGTCCATGGCAATCATCTCTCGTCCCGTTTCAACAAGTATATTTTCCTCGGAGCTGCTCTTCGCATGTCCATTCAATAGCATGGATTTTGGAGCGGTCTGAGTTGTGTTTTCTTCCGTGGCCTCCATGGTGGCGGTGTCAATGAGATATTTGTCTAGAAAACTATCAATGTAGGCAGCGGATGCGGCATCTTTGGGTATCTCAGCTGAGATCTCGATCGGATAATGTTCGATGGGCTGCGAGTCGTCCTCGAAAGACACACAGGAGCTGTTGTCGCTGCCCTCAGTGTTTGGCAAGTCTGTGCGCTCCACTGTCTGACTGTGATACGAAGCACTGGCAAAGGTGTCGCTACTCTCCTCCGCTTCATCCCCTTCATCTGACTGATTAAGCAGCTCTAGAGGCGTTAACGGACTCTTGGCGGTGGAGGTACGTCGACTGGAATTGAGACTGAGTGTTGGCGGCTTCTCCACATCGACTCCAGCTGCCTGAGCATTGCGGATCTGCTGCAACTCTTCGACCTGCTTGGCATTCTCCTGGAGCATTTCATTCGTTGGTGCTGCATAGGCACGAAGGCATCGCATCATGAAACCAAATGGTAGCAGTGGATCCATAAGACAAAGCAGACGTGCCGGACTGGGCACAAAGCTAACCAGCGTGGGACAATACGCCAGAAACAATCCATCCGGAATCCGCACACCTTGTTCAATACACTTAAGCGCCAGTCCAATGGACAGATTCGCACCGGCGGAGTCTCCCGCACAGATTACGCGTTCCGCCGTTGTGCCCAACAGCTCGGCATTGTTGAGCAGCCAGCAGTAGGCGTAGTAGACTTCCTGAAGTGCCCGGGGAAACGGTGCCTCTGGCGCCAGACTGTAATCCACCGATAGTATAGGCACATCCAGTGCCACAGCCCAATCGCGTAGATACAGCTCGTGGGATTTAGAAGATTGTGCCACAAAACCGCCACCATGGCAGTGGAACAGTATGGATCTGGATGCCGCTGCCGGTCGTCGCCAGCCACGATAGCGACCCTCGCCAAGCATTCCCGAGCGTCTCTTGGCGCTTAGCAGACGCACCGAGACTGGAAGACCGGGTCCCAGATGCGCACTGGGCACAGGTATGTCCACAAACTGTAGCTGATCCTCTGCTGCTCCGCGTGCTGGCAGACGCAATGGCTCGGCAGGCAGCTCAATGATGCGATTCACCTTGATGGCAGTGCCCACAATGCTGGGCAGCTTGTGCATCAGCTCCGACTCGGCTAGAAACCAGAAAGATTTGCAAAAATCTATTTTCGCATTCTGCGAAATGTTTACAATACGTCTGGCTCGCAGTTCCGGATTCATCAGATATTTTCCACTTGACCAGAGACTCCGGGTGGTCTTCAGCAAGGCGCTGCTGCCATTGTCCGCATGGGAGTAATAGGTTTCCGAGTAGCTGGCCATGCCAATGCCCAGAAAACGGAGGACACCACGTATGGAGTCACCATACTGAAAGCCCAAGCAGCGTCCATAGAAACAATACTGATTGATGGTGTCGCCCAGTTCAAAGAGCTGCTCCGCGGTATGTTTTCCGCTGGCAAACAGATCCCCCGACGTCGTGGACCACTGTCGCAGGATCAGCAGATACTGCAGACAGGTGCACAGAGAGCAGAGCAGCTGGGAACAGGCCTCCACCTCCTTCATGTAGTATTTCTTGCGAAAGAAGAGCGTGGTCCGGGTGGCCAGCAACTGTTGGCATATACTGCGTCCATGTGAGATGCACGCATTGGTCACATAGATAAAACTGCGATATCCATTGCCCGGCGTACTCTCATCAAAGTCATATTCGTGGGCAAAGGCATCGATTTGCAGGACCAGCCGATTGGCTAGCACTATGAAATCCTGCCAGGCAATGTGTGCGGCATGCAGGCGTTGTCCATATTCCGTGGGATCCTTGGCAAAGTATGCGGCATGCTCCCTGCAATCTCCGTACAGTTTGTGATATGCGGGTTGCAAATCGGCGGGTATGGGAGTACTTATAGTTGGGGGTGGACTCGGACTTGGAGGTGGGGTTGTGGCCTGCGTGTCTGGGTGTGTGTGCGCGTGTGTGTGTGCTGCTGGCGCCACTTTTCCATTGACCTCATCCTTCGACTGCGCCAGTTTAAGATTGTCCTCGAAATGGGCGTTCGTCTTGGACGCTGTTGTTGGAGCTGCAATCATTGCAGGGCTACAGCGTGAAAAGATACAATTAACAAGACTATAAATACACATACTTAAATTTTGCTTATTTGTTAATAATAGTAAAAACAAATCATTTTGTATTGTGATTATTTATGTTCGCATTTTTGGGAAACAAATGTAGCTTAAAGCTTCGTCTTGTTTTGTTTGCTTCAAAATTAAGTTAAATACAGTTTGTGAAACAAACATAATTATTTAACAAAAGCGGGAGTTTAATTTTACACTTATTTAATTGTTCAGTCTATAAAAACACTTTCACTTTTACAATTACTACGCACTGCGCAATACGAAGTTTTGACATTGCAAATTTGTATCTTTACGACTCTTGCTTAATTACAATTGTTACTTACTGCTATTTTGTTCGTTCTGTTTATTTTATTTCATGGTTTTCCAATTAATATTAACATTAATAATAAATAATATTTGTATTTTGTCGTTTCGCTCTGTAAAAGTTCAAAGACGTTGCCACCTGGCAGAAAAAATTTGCCGTTTATTTGAGCGCTGCCAGAGCGAGAAAGCTGATCTAGAATGATCTTTAGGATCTTTTTTTCTCTTAATTTTAAAGCCAGAAATTTTAAAATTTGTCCAACATTTTTGTTAGAACTTTGTCGAATTCATGTTAAAACTGGGCTTAAAATCTTTAAAAGCCTTAAATCCGCGTTTATTGCGACATGACTATTACAATAAGTTGGCAGCACTACATTTGTAAATCAGCTGTTCCGTTTCATCTCAGCTCAAAAAATAAACGGCAAAATTCTAACAAACATTCTGACAAATTAAAAAAATCTAGCTTAAAAATTAAGAAAAATGTAAAAAAACGGTAAATATTAACTATTTACATTATTTTATTTTTGTTTATTTTATTTTTTTTTTTAAATGTACCTGTTCATTTAGGTAAGACCAAATCGAATCAGATCGAAAGTTTTTACTGGGTGGCAGCACTGCCAATATTTCGCAACAGAAACATCGGATCAGGTTGCAGTTTCAATACTCAAAAATAATATAATGTGTGCATGGCACTAAATTAAATAGAAACAGAGAACGCAAACAATCATGAGTGTAAGCATTGTGCAGTACTTTGGAGAACAGAATAGCAAATGTGGCTACTGCACGGGAACGAATTGCAGCAAGTCTCACGGTAAGAACACACACACATATAGTTAAAAACAAAAGCAAGACTTGGAGTGCAATGTACTTACAATTTCCTATACGATTCCTTTTTCATGTATGTATGTATGTGTGCGTGCGTGCGTGCGTCATAAAGGCATGCATGCATATCGCTTAGCCTGTGATGACTACCAAGAGCTGATCGATCGGGGTTGGCGGCGTTGCGGCAATTACTGCTATAAGCCGCAAAACAACCTAACCTGCTGTCCCTGCTACACCATCAAATCCGATGCGCTAGAGTTCAAACTGTCCAAGTCGAACAAGCGTATATTGAGGCGCATGAATAAGTTTCTGCGTGATGGCAAACGTGAGCCGGGTGAATCGACGACCTCCCAGAACGGCGATGGCGATGGCGATGATGTTGGCAACGGAGTTGGCAATATGAGTGAACTTCAACCCCAGCTGCCTGATAAGAAGCCCTCAGTGATTGATGTGGAGCACGTTGAGAACTTGGCTCAATCTCGTGGAGCGTCAGTGAAGATGGCAAAGTGCCAGGAAACGCTCGAATCGCAGCCAGCAGACGGAGATCATTCAGCGTCCAACAAATGCAAACGTGAGTGCATAGTTTAACTAAATCAAATATCTTTAAATTTAACTCATTTATTCCAATATCAGCAGTCTCGAACTCGAATCCACCGCGCAAGAAGGCCAAACAAATGCGCTTGGAGCGGAGACAGGCCAAGTTGGGCATCTCCCAAGAGCAGGCACAGACTAAAACGATGCCAAAGGAGAAAAGCTTACGAGATTTTCTATCTGCAGCGAGTGAGAATGACAAGCATAAGCTGAAAGTAAGTATGCAATGATAACATTTGCTAAACTGTAACTAAGATTAATTACATTTACTAAATACCAATATGCGAGATAAAAAATATTCCGAAACAGTTTATAAACAAAAAACCGTATAGTTAATTGGCTAGTTATCTTGCTTAATTGATAAATAAGCACATTCTTCTCAGATACTCTTATTTGAAAAATAAGAAGATAAAAGGCGTCAAATTTCCAAATTAAGCAAATGTTATCATGCTATGAGTATAAATTGCAAACGTTTGCATTCCCTTATATATATATCATATAATTGTTTTGTAGTTTGTAGTCTGTTTGTTGTTGTTGTTGTTGTACTACTCTGCCTCCAAGTGTCCATAAGTCCCTCTATATGTACACACATCGTATTTGTGCTATTTGTTGCAGATCGTTTTGGTCGCTGCCTCAGATATACAACGCAGTTGTACCGATGCAGTACACGCATTGTATCGCAAATATCAAATAGTCATACACAATGATAACCCCGCACGCCTAACACTATCTAGTATGCAGCGGTTTTTGGTTAAATCACCCCTAAAGGTAATTATCAAATGATTTTCTTCTTTTTTTTTCTTATTGATTTTACCTTAGCTGAGTTTGGTCAACGTCCATGGAGCGGAATTCGATCGGACACTGTCGCAAAGCTATAAGCTATATCAGAAGTATCAAATCGCCATACACAATGATCCGCCCAAAAATCAGGAAGCCTACAAGGATCATCTGAAATTATCGCCCATGAAGGTTGCATATTGAAATAATAACGTTCACAAAAATAATATATTTTTTTTACTAATCACATAAAGATTTTATAATATTCCATGGTTGTTAATTCTTGCAGCATGAAAAAAAGGAAGATGCCCCGGAAATGGGCTACGGATCCTTTCATCAGCAGTACTGGTTGGATGATAAGCTTATTGCTGTTGGTGTCATTGATATATTACCCGGTTCGGTTAGCTCTGTATACTTTTTCTACGATCCTGATTACAGTTTCCTCTCACTAGGCACTTATGGATCATTAAGGTAAGTTTTCAGTGAACTAGCTGGCTAAATATATATTTTTAAATACTTATATCTAAAATTTACTAATTTTTTTAATAGAGAAATTGATTTGGTGCAGACTATTGCTGAGCGAGTGCCCGCATTAAAGTATTACTACATGGGCTTCTATATACACTCGTGTCCCAAAATGCGCTACAAGGGAAAACTATCTGCCTCCTATTTGCTGTGTCCAGAGACTTACGTTTGGTTGCCCCTAACCGATGGTAACAGACTACAAAATACCTATTAAGTTAATGTTAATAATTAAATTAAATTAATAATTATGCCAGATATACGTAGTAAACTTGATGCGCAAAAATATCAACGTCTCAATCCTGTTGCCACTGACAGGGATGTGAATGAGTTTTTGGATCAGCATTTAAACGATGTACAACTTCTGCTGGATGCTAGAACCTGTATTACATACCAGAGATTTATACAGGTAAATACATACTAATTGATTATTGTCTTATTTTATTTGAAAATCCTTTTCTAATTGAAATAGATGGCTGGTGCTTTTGGAGAACGTGAGTCAATAATTGAGTATTGCCAGCTTGTGGGTAAAGTCAGTGCACACCGAATGGTCTACGTGAACATGTCATGAACTGGGATGACTATTAATAAAAAGAAAATTTGAAATGCAAATTAATTCTCACATATTTTAATTAAGTTTACAGCCTTAGCTAAGTAGTGCAAAATTGTGTCATTCAAATATAATTGATTATTCCCTGTTGAGCCTAGCAAATATTTAAGTTCATGTTTTAAAACTCAGCTTTAACAAATAAAGAAATTAAAATGTTAAGCCAAATGATAAACACCAGTTTAATCAATAAAATGCAATTCGTTTACAAAACAATTAGTCTAACATCTGGAAACACATGTATGTACTTAGCTGAAAAAAAAAACACTTGTGATTAATGTGATAACACGGACGACACGCAAATTAGCAACTGTTATCACTAATCATTGCTGCTTATCTACAACAGGCAGCTAAATGCATCAATAAAACTAGATATCTGTCACTCTCAGAGAGAAGCAGCGACTCGTACTAGAATTTGTAATGCTTTAGTGTGTATATCTAAAAATTCAGCATGATTACAAATAAAATATAAGGCAAAATGTTTACTACGAGAAATACTTAGAGCTCGGTATGTTTTGACTGACCCTGGGATACCCTGCTAATTAGTTTGTTAATTTATTTTAACTAGTTATGTCTTCAAGTACCATGCAAATATATTTTTTAATTTTTGTCAGCTTCCTTATTTTCTTAAAGTGTTGTTAATTGTTGCTTAATTGCGTTAGCTTTATCTGGTCAGTAAAATACAGTTGATAAGATCTATATCTGTATTTCAGCTAGTAAAACAATGAAAATAGAATGACAAATCTTCAATATACTGTATAGTATACTAAATCACGCTTATACGGAATTTTAACGCTTCTCTCATATTTTTGTGAGCATTGACCAAGTGCGTTAATTAAACAAAATATTTTTTGGGGCTTTGTACACAGATCAAATGGTGTTAATGAATGAAAGTTGTTGAGGGCGAACACAAAAACTTACAATTTTCGAGACTTTAGAATCCAAACAACCAGCAGTTTTAATTAACGTATGATATTTATTTTATATAGAGTCATTAACATTGTCTACATATTTAAGCATTATATGGTATTTAGTACAGGGTATCTATTGACACACTTTAACGAACAATCCAAAAATATGCATAATTTAAAGCATAGACTTTAATAAAAAATTCAAACACGTGCGATTTGCAAAAAAAAAAACTGAAATAAAAATGTAGTATTATTATGTTTATTAAATATGTTGCTAGCGTAATTGTTAGTGTTGTTGTTGTTGTTCGTTTGATTATTGGCATTCGATTTAGCACGAATTTGTGAATTGTTATTCACATCTTAAAATTTCACGGCGTGCAATAAATCGCACGCGATATTTGTTTGGACGCGCTATCAGAGCCGAGTGAGAGAGAGAAAGAGAGAGAGAGAGAGAGCTGGACAGAGAGTAGCGTCAATCTCGAAACCGCCAACAACAACCGTCAACAACAATTTAAACAATTTTTAACCGTTTGTGTTTTTTGTTGTTGTTGTTGCGCTGCGTTTTGCGCTGCTCGAGGTTTTTTGTCTGAGAGGTACACAGACATAAGGTAAGTTAAGTATATATGCCATTGGCAGTTGGCGATTTGGCTTCATTCGTTTCGCGGCATTCTCAGCTGGAGCTACAGTTCCCAAATCCCGCTTCCGTTAAATTCCCCCCCTCTTCGTTCCCGCACAGCGCAACAGCCTGAACGGGCAGTTCGGTTGCTAACAACGCGATTCCAAAATGTGAGTGTGTATGAGTGTATCTGTGTGTGTGTGTGTGCTGTCGCAGGACTTCAAGCTAAAGATACAAAATTTCATTATCTTTATGTAAAATAACGATAATGCGAATATCGTACGATTGTGCAGTGCCGTAAACAGTTACGAAATTCGACAAGTGGCAAATTTCAACAAATATTTCTAGGATTTTTCTAAATTCTAATATCCTTTACTTTTTGTGTCAAATCGAACCAAATCAAATTGTATCCAGTGGAAACTTTCACGTGTTTTTAAACGCGTGTTTTATCTTTTATTTATTTTTAGTAATTGGGTTAAAATACTCATATCAGATATAATTTTGGCATTTGAAATAGAAACTGGTTTGGTTGTTTGGTTGTCTTTTAATCAGCCTCATAAATTCTGGCAAAATTTTTTATTTCCAAATTCATTCAAAATTCTTCAGATTGGATTGCTGAATTCGGGAGTTCATTGTAAATATGCAAATTATATAATCAACCATCGGAAAGTGGAGTTTAGGTTAATAATAGTAGGTATTATATCACATCCAATGGGAATGAATAATTACAGTTCTCTTTTGGAAATTTATAGCTTTTTCATTATTTTTTTTGTTGTTTTTGACCTGTAATTTTTCGCATTGATTTTCGCATTAATTGATCTGCTAATTATATGAATAAATATATGCACTAATTACTTATTCTCAATTCCATAGTATTTTCCATTTTTATACTCTATATTAAATGAGAATGTGCTAATAATTAGAGAACTTTAATTATCGATCAGATCGAATTCACAGTAATAGTGTTGTAGAGGGTATATCCTCGTCTACCAATCTGTTGGACTTGTTACAATAATTGCGGGTGTACTTCCTATTCAATTTGATTGATATTTGAAAGTTAAGTATAACGTGCAAAAATGCAATTGCTGTGGAAATAAGTGCAAATTTGGAATTCGATTCGGTCACTGAGAACTTCAAAAACAATGGCAGATATTCAAAAAAAAAAAAACAAAAACAAACGAATGAAATAACAAATAGATAAGTAACTGCTACTAACTGGTAGAGCGTATTACATATTTCAATTTCATGTGAGATACGGTTCATTGCCATTGAATTCGTTTGCAGAATTCAGCGGCAAAAGCTAAAACTAAAGCAAAATAAAAACAAAACAAGGCGAAATGAAACGAAACAAACAAAACAGTCGAAATGCCATGCAAACTGACTAAAACCAAGCTATTTAATCGTTTTTCAAAAGTCAAACCAGATAAAAATAACAAAACATAAAAAACAAAAAAAAAAAAACCCTATAGAGATAGATGCAAACTGCCAAACCATGTCAATTGTGAGCTCATGTCTTATGTAAATGCTTAAAGCACGCGTGCTATGGGTATATAATCTCTATATACAGATATATATGTCAATATATACTTTCTTATGTGTATCAACAGCATTGATAGTTAACGGTTTGATAGTGTTTTATGGGCTCGTCGCTCTTTGGAAAAATCCCATAATATATATAGCAAAATATCGTGATATCGTTACCCCCTAAACGTTTTTCTCGATATTACCAGTAAATGGTAAATCAATTCATTATGGATCTATAAACATTGCAACACGAGTCCAATTTTTTTTAAATTTTACAACCGAATAATTGACGATTAAGTGAACTTTAATGAGTATCATTTAACACTTACCAACTGCCTTTTATCGACCATGTATTATGGCAAATATACTCGTAATCACATATTTTACAATTACGATTTATTCTTTGCCCTCATTTTATAAAACCATAAATTTTTGAGCTGATTTTATAAAGCTAGCACTGGCAAACAAGTTGATAAAGCCTCACGCTCCCGATTAGAGACATATACGGCAAATTAATTAGCAGCACTCTCGAACTAATTATATTTACTTATTACTCGTACTCCACTTTAAATACTTTATTGGTACATGGTAATTTCCGTACATTTTTGACTGAGTAAATTACACTTAGATACGGCTCTGTAACTGAGGGTTCTACCCGGTAATAATTGTTTTGCTCACTCTGTCTTTAGTTCTGGTAATTGCCAAGATTCTAAAGTAGCTAATGGATCCAGATAAAATGTGTAAATAACTGCGCTTAAACACTATGCAACAACATTTTTGTCACAGTCTATAAGTTCCAAGCAACTGGTTGTTAAAATTCCCAATAATATGAACAATTCCAAGTAGTATTTGCTATCAGTGTTGTTATTAAGAATCTCAGCAGTGTATTTAAAGTTGTATTCAAAACTAGTCTATCAACTGTCAGTGAAAACTTGCTAATAAGTTCAAATAGTTTATTTTCATATATACCGAAACTATAGACATTTCTAAGATATCCGCAGCTTAAAAATATTGAAGATAGTTTTCCAACTATTTTAATTAAAGTTTCCCTAAAGGAAATGCAAATTGATGTTTGCAGATTTATTTGACTACGCTTATAACCTGTTCATATTCATATTTATATAATAGCTCTAAGACAATCTAATTTTAGACTTATTGAAGATTTTTGATTATCTTAAAGCGCTTATCAACACGTAAAAGTCGAGTGCATTAATTAAGCTACCTGTCTGACTATATTTAATTATACATATCTTTATTTTGGCAAATAATATATGCAAAGTATTTATCGGATGTACACTACATATGATATCAGACTCAAAGGTTATTTACGGTATTAGTTCGTTGTTTAATTTTTTGCTTAAAGCCAATCACGTTTCCTTGGCCATGGTTTATCTTAAATGGTATATCTTTAATGTGATATCTTAAACTGGAATATCTTTAATGCGAAATCTATTTTTGGTGGCACATTCGTACCTTAATAAACTTATTTTATTTTTTTGCAAATGCAAATCACGTACACGTTGTGATTGTTTTTTCCTATATATACTTAGATATATACTGGTGCCTATATGTTTAACTATCGGTCGAGTTAATACACCTAAAAAATTACATAGAGCTATGACATTCACACGCAATTTATTTATGGAGATGTTGTTGTTGGTTATATATGTGAATTGCACTTGATAACGGTATATAGTAGGGCTATAGACTTTATACTTCATTAATTGCCTATAACTTTCGATTTGTGTTTTTGTTTTTTATTTTTTTATAATTGTTTTTATATTATGTGTTTTGGATTTCTTCCGTTCATTGAGAACTTTGGCAAAACCAAGACGATTGCTTATCACTAGTTTATGGTGCCTACTTAGTATTATTTTTTTGTGTGTTGTTGTTGTTGTTCTTGGAATTTTGTGGCAATATCTATAGAGCTTAACTAATTCAAATTGAATGATTTAAAGGCATGCTACAATCTTAACTTTATTTAATTTCCCGTCACCCAAAGCTCTATCAATAGATCTCAGTCAATCGATCTAATAAATTATCCAAAGCTATAGCTGAGATTTGTTAAAAAACAAATATGAAGACCACTTGAAAAATAACGTTATACAATGCGATTCACTGAAATTCCTACTACCAACCAACTACCTAATAATATAAAATGACTTAGTTAACCCTGTCAAGCGAATACACGTAACATCCACGAGGCTACCGGCTATTGACGAACTGCATGTGCAATATTTTTATACCCGTTACTTATAAAAAATAAGTATAAGGGTATATTGTGTTCGTTGGAATGTATGTAACAGGCAGAAGGAGGCATCTCCGACCACATAAAGTATATATATTCTTGATCAGCATCAACAGCCGAGTCGATATAGCCATGTGTGTCTGTCCGTCTGTCCGTCTGTCCGTCTGTCCGTCTGTGTGAGCGCTTAGATCTCAGAGACCATAAGAGATAGAGTAACCAAACTTTCACACGTAAATCAGAAATGCGTTGGAGCAGGTCAAGTTTGTTTTAAATTTTGGACCCGCCTCCTTCCACGCCCGTAATTCGCGAAAAACTGGTCATCCGTCTGTATAAGCACAAGGATCTCAGACACTATAAGAGATAGAATAACCAAATTTGTCACACAGATTTCCATATACCTCACGCAGATCAAGTTTGTTTCAAATTTAAGCCACGCCCACCTCCGCCCCCGCAAATCGCGAAAAACCACCTCACCCACAATTGTTCATATAATACGTATTTTTTGGTAATAACCGATATCTGTTATTATTATCTATTATCCCACTGAATCGCAACAAGATCGGACAAGTAGAACAGCAGTTATTGCGTGTCTAAGTTGTTAAATCAACAGGTTCCCCCTAGAGTATGCAATAGTTTTTGTATTGTTAAACCTTATTCGAATGCTTCAAATTCTCAAGTAATTCTGGCAACGCAAATATGACATTATGATTGAATCGCTAATGTATTGAAATAAGTAACGGGTATCCTATGGTCGGGATCTCGACTATAGCCTTTCCCACTTGTTTTTTTTGAATTGCTTTCGAACAGCTGTCCAAATTATATACAGAATCCAATATTTGAGTCCGACGTGCCAAGGGCGTTGCCGTAAAATACTCGTATTTAAATGTTACAACTGTTCCGAATATATAGATTGTTTAAAGTTATAGACAAATGACTTTGATCTGGATACTACAATATAATAAATGAAAGTATAAGTATTCTCAAAAATTTGACTAGCGTGCTGCAATACAATTACCTTATCAAAAGGTCTGTCAACAATAATGACAGCTAGTAAAAATAAATCAAAAATGAAATCAAAACACTTTAAAAATGCATGACTACCTTTTGATATTCCTAATTTGTCATGTTCATAACTCAATTAAGCTTAAATGCTCTCACACGTGCGTTACCAAAAACCATCTGAGACGTGATCACAAACTGGTACAGATTATAATCGCTTAATTTTACTAATTTCGGATGATAAATGCTTTTACAATGACACGTGTAACTTAAGTAAAATGGATTAAATCATGGATGAATGCAATCATTGATTTTTTAATGATTAAATAACAGCGAAATTATCTAATTTATAAGTTTAAAGAGATGTTAATATTTGCATCATATCTTTGGCATAATGAATATTCATGACTAATAAATAATAATTTACGTTTTCATTTAAGCGACAGAAATAATAATAATTGAAAAGTGGTTGCCATATGATTTAAACGACAATTAACGTCTCTAGACTCGTTAAGTTTATCGACAATACGTGAAACATTTTTGAACCTAATGTAAATACCTATTGAAGTATTCATACTTATGTATGTAGTATATACATTAGTAAATTTAAATGTTTTAAAAAACTACAACTCAATTATGCGCTAATCTTTTATAAATTAGTAATAATTAGAGTAAAAAAGAGTATTTATTTCTGATTAAAAAGAAATAAAACACCGTTTGGTTTATAAAAAATAAGAATATGACGAAACTTAAGAAGAACATGATGAAGCATCAATGTTTCATAATCCACATAACTGAATCAGAAATCAGCTGACATAATAATGTCAGTTAAAAAAAAAACAACACCTCCGCATTCTTGCTTAACGACGAATAATTTAAATACATATTAAAACGTTATACTATACACAAATTGAGTGCAACTTCCCTTGGCGTATGCGTAATATTGACTGTTTCCTGTTATCGTCTTTCAGTTAACATCGACGTGCGGCTCAATCACAATAACAAGCTGCCAAAATGGCTGTTATTCCCTGCTGTAAGTACTCGTTATTATATTTTTGGTATGAATTAAAATTGCTTCATTTAATACTGTACTTGGTTCTACCTAAATAAATTAATGATCCGATCGTTAAGAAATTTAATAAAAATATTGATTGGAAAATTCAATCTTATTAGTTTGCTATTTGAAATTAAATTTACTTTTGTTCTAATTTTTTAATATCATACTGTATCTTTTTAAATTCAGAAGTATTTTAAACATTTTTTTTCCCCCTTTTTAAAACATTTTTAATATACCTTTTTAACGCTTTTGAAGGGGTATAAACCTCGAAATGTCTCATAAATAAGTTTCACGTGAGCCGCAACCGAAAATCCCCGAGAAATGAGAGTGGCAAATATCGGAATTTACGCGTGTGTCAGTTATTAACATACTGACAGGTTCCAAAACAAAATGAAGATAAAGTTGACAGATCTAAGATCGATTGCTGTTCAGCTATAAATAGACAAATTTAATGAATAGTTAATAATCAACAATAACAATAATACTTAAGAATAATAAAAATCAATATTTATTGTCATCCGCAGTTTATGTGCCGAAACGCGTAAATGTGGCCATAATGCTGTTCATGATTTGTCTGGTCAATTATATGATGCGGGTTAATCTGTCAATCAATATTATTGCAATGGTCGAGGAGCGACATGAGAATGGCACAGTCGTTGAAAAGCCGGATGTATGTATTAAAATCAGCGATAATTATGATAGTAATGATAATTTAACTTAATGCAATTCCTATTTCCAGTTTGGCACACGCTACGAATGGTCACAAAAGGATCAGGCATTGCTGTTGGGTGGATATTTTTATGGTTATATGATCACCTCGCTGCCAGGTGGCACGATAGCCGAGATGCTTGGAGGACGCAATGTGGCAGGCTACACTTGTATGGCGGCTGCAATATTGACGGCCTTAACCCCTCTTGCCGCCTCCTGGGATAAATATGCGGTGTTTGTGTTGCGATTTCTGATTGGTCTCCTAACGGGCGTGGTTTATCCATGCTGCCACAATTTGGTATCAAAGTGGTCACCACCCGATGAGAAGGGCAAATTTGTTGCCTCATTAATGGGTGGCACATTTGGCACTGTCATCACTTGGCCACTTTGTGGCGTGATCATTGAGAAACTTGGCTGGGACTGGGCCTTCTATATCGTTGCCATCATAGTGCTTGTGATTGTGGGACTTTGGTTCTTTCTGGTAACCGATACGCCGGCACAGCATAAGACCATTAGCCTCAAGGAGAAGGAGTTTATTGAAAGCAGTCTCGGCGACACTGTGGGCAACAAGCCGGTAAGTTTAACATTATACCCTCTTAAATATTATAGTTCCCAGGGAATCAAACCCAAACGAATTCCGTAGAGGCAAAACATTTTTTTGGGCAAGTTTAACAAAATTTTAATGCTGGTTCAATTTGGAGGCCAAATCATGAACAAAATGACATTCCATTTTAAAATCGGTTAAGTTTTAACAAAGTTATGAGAGTTCAAAGTTTTTGAAAAAATGTTAAGGGGTTGGTATGCAATTTATTGATGATGATCGGCCCATACTCGAAAAATATCAATAATTTTAAATGACCAAAATTTAAACGCAGAATCATTTTTAGGGCCATTTTATGAACAAAATGACATTCCGCATGAAATTCGGTTGAGTTTTGACAAAGTTATAAGGGTTCAAAGTTTTTGATAAAATGTATAAAATTATTATTTTGGTAGCTGAACATTTTTATTAAGGCTTCCTTTTTTTTTATCCCTATTTAAAGCTATAAATTGTTTCTTTTGTATTCTTTTTTTTTAAAACAGCAAGATATAAATTTAATGTTTTTCTTATTCTTTTTAGAAATGGCCTCCGTACAAGCAACTGGTTTTCTCTCCGCCCTTCTGGGCTCTGACCCTTTTGCATTACGGCAGCATGTGGGGTCTATTCTTCCTTCTGACCGCCACGCCCAAGTTCTTGAGCGAAGTGCTCGGCTTCGATTTAAGCTCTGCCGGATTCTTGGCCAGCTTGCCGCATGTTGCACGTCTTTTGGCCGCCTTTGCTTTTGGTGCCGTTGCCGATTTTATACGTCGCAAGGGTTGGTGGAGTATGACATTTACGCGAAAGGCTTTCTGCTTGCCATGTGAGTAAAAGAACGCAGGAATTGAGTGTTAAAAATATATTAAATTTTCATATATTTGATTTCTTGTTTAGCTCACATCTTGCCAGGCATATCGCTTGTCCTCTTAGCCTTCTTTGGTCGAGATCCTTATGTGTGTGTGGCGATAATGACCATCTCGTTGGGCTTTAATGGCGCTGCCACTGCCTCCAATTTGGCCAACTCTCAGGATCTCGCTCCCAATTTTGCGGGCACCTTGTACGGTATTATTAATTGCCTGGGAACAACGCCAGGATTCTTCTCACCATTGATTGTGGCTGCGTTTACCTCAGAGACGGCAAGTTTTATCAATCATAATAATTATTAAATAATTTTATATAAATAAATATTTTTTTGTTTATACATTTTTATAGAATACCATCGATGATTGGTTCTGGGTATTCATAATTGGTGCCGCCGCGTATATTTTACCCGCCCTATTTTTCTGGGTCTTCGGCTCCGGAAAGATACAGAAATGGAATGAGGTGTCGACCAGCGAACCGAAGGATGATGTTGTAAACACAAAGTTGTAATTTGTGTCTTAGAAATTGGCTGTGATGTTGTAGTAATAATGCCATATAATTATGAACTATTATTGTTTGTATATGTATGTAACTACTTGTATTTTGTAATTGCACTTTCGAGTGCGAGTCCTATTAAAATTAAAGATGCCTATTTATTGTTGTAAATCGTGTTGTTTTTTTTTAAATTATTGCTCCCGTTTCGCTTCAAAGCTTGGCTTATGAAGCCTATTAGAACGTGTTGTTTTTAGACACAACGACAAAGATAAACAAAAGATTTGTCGAATGGAGAAATATTAAAACTGGTTGCGGTTTCTGCAGACGTTAATTTTTGCGCATTCAAGCAAAAAACTCTAAAATTGACACAACAATTAGTTAAATGTTAATCAAAATGCAGAAGTGCAAACCTCGAAATTTTTTTTTTTAACTATGTTGACAAATGACTTTTATAAATTAACATCAAGGTCTTGAGCCTATGAAGAAACCGTGTCAAGAGAGCTTTCTAAAAATATAAATCGAAAAACTGCGCAACATTTTTTTTCACAATTATTTACACAAATAATTTGCGAAAACCTACGTAATTACACAAATACGATAACACAAATACAAAATTAAAATGATACATGTATAAAATACCCTGTGCTCAAGCTTAAAGTATACATTTCGAATTCTCTGTAAGAATACAGGTTATATGACTGAAGTGATATTTGCTTGTAGTTAACTTCCATTCCATTCTTATTGAAATATCAGCGACTTCCATTTTAAAATCATTTTCATTTCATTATTTGCGCGCCCAGCTATCGATAACTATTGCACGACTAGTGTAACGAGAGTTTATTTTGAAGGGTGGCAGTCTTTAAATTAGAACAAGCTGCCAGATCGGGAAATTCTGAAGGGTGGCAGCCCTTAAATTAGAACAAGCTGCCAGATCGGAGAATTCTGTAGGGTGGCAGTCCCAATTTAAAACGACGATTTTTTTAGGTAAAAAGTTATAAAATAAACGCGTTAACGCGACAGCGTCACATTACTTTAACAATAAGCACAATAAAAACATTAAAATGACCGAAGTGGAAGCTGTACAAATTATTGCCGAATCGTTGAAGCAACAGGTAAGCTAATAATTCTGACCGCTTTGCGGCCTTTTACCTCTATTTTAGTAGTGATATGCAGTTTTTGTTGTTTTTTTGCAACAACAATTGTGGGAATTGAAGAATGTGCAGTGCGTTCAACTGTAGAATTAACGGTGTCCGTGCACCATTTGTAGCTTATCTGCCAACTGTTTATTGTACAAAGTTCAAAAGTACTCAAAAGTGTCCAAGCATTGTGTTGTTATTGCATACTAAAATGTACATACATATGTATGTGTGTGTTTGTTGCCTTGATTATATTACTATTGTGATTGTTGTTCGTGTTCGTGCTGCTGTTGTTGTTGTTGTTGTTGCCAACCGGTGGCTTTTAATAGCGATATAGATACGAACGGATCTTGATAGAAAGAACTAAGAACTACGGCCCCAATGTTCCAAAGTTGTTGGAACACGACCTAATGAATTAAGCAGTAAATCACACGAGTTTCGCGACTGATTAAAATCAATAAGCAATAAGCAGATTCCCAGAGGGCCTTAACCAAATTTGCCAATTGCAAGTTTAAACCCAATTGAACTTTAAACTATTTAGACATACTATATGTATGTACATTAATTTTACAACTTATTTGGTTGTAGATGTCATAAAGGGTTGGGAGACCTTTCTTGTTATCAATATTGATGCCTATCAGATTTTAAAGCCCTTGTCAAAGTAATTGAATTTTGATTAATAGTGTGTAACATCAGATATATGTACTATATATTCCTGATCAATACAGCGAACTGAGTCGTTATAGCCATATCTTTTGAAGATCTTATATGATAATATGTGTTTTATATATAGTTATTCAAGATAACTTAACCAATCTTAAAGATTATGCAGTTTACCCTATATATACTGACCAAATCTAGTTAAAATCAGACTATTTCATTATATAACTGTCAAAAAAATTATTAGTGGAAATCAGTCTTTAGAATTAAAAAAATTTCTTGATATATTTCAGCCAATTACACAAAATCTACATGTAATATTGGCTTATAAAAAATTAGTTAAAATCTGAATATTATATCATAAAAAAAATTCTTGTTTTTTTAAGATATATCAGCAAATCTCATAAATTGTCCATGTAATACTGGCTTATAGATCATGAGCAAATTTACTTAATATCAGACTGCAAAGGAATGGTCAAATTTAGTTTAAATCGAACTATTAAATCGATTAACTGTCATAGTAGAAATGATTACCGGAAATCCATTTTTAGTATTCAAAATATACATGTTTATTGAAATATCACAGCCAATCTCAGAAATTGTGCTGGCTTATAAATCTATCGGTCAACTGCATCCAATAGCTGGAATAATCCGCTGAAAATTGAGTATATATATCCTTAAGGACTGAAGTTTTTCCTTTTTATCGTGACATTATTTAAATTTGCATTTATTATAATAATATTCTTATTGGTATGCTCTCTTAAATTACTTTTTATTAACATTTGAATTGATTTGCAGGGCGTGGATTATGTGTTCGGCATCATTGGCATACCCGTCATTGAGCTGTCCATGGCCTTTCAGGCCGCTGGACTGAAGTACATTGGAATGCGCAATGAGCAGGCTGCCTGCTATGCTGCTCAAGCCATTGGCTACATGACGGGGAAGCCTGGCGTCTGCCTGGTTGTCTCCGGACCCGGTTTGCTCCATGTTACTGGTATGTAATTGAAATTGAAATTGGTTGACTGTCTGTTTAATTGATAATTTTAATTTTAGGTGGTATGGCTAATGCTCAGGTTAACTGCTGGCCACTGATTGTGATTGGAGGTGCCACGAATCAGGATCATGAGGGTATTGGCGGCTTCCAGGAGTGTCCGCAAGTGGAGCTTTCGCGTCCGTACTGCAAATATGCGGCACGTCCGCCAACTGCTGCCCTGATTCCGCTGCACGTTGAGAAGGCCGTGCGTTATGCCACCTACGGTCGTCCCGGCGTCGCCTACTTGGACTTCCCCGGCAATATCCTGCAATCGAAGGCAGTCGAGTCACGTATCTACAAAGCACTGGCGCATCCAGCTCCACCATTGGTCTATCCGCCACATGACGAGGTCATCCGTGCTGCTCAGCTGCTGCGCCAGGCCAAGCGTCCGCTGGTGATCATTGGCAAGGGCTCGGCATATGCTCATGCGGAGAACACACTGCGCCACTTTATTGATAACACAAATCTACCCTTCCTGCCAACTCCCATGGGCAAGGGTGTGGTCTCTGACACGGCTGCTCAGTGTGTTTCCTCCGCACGCACCTTGGCGCTGCAAAAGGCCGATGTGGTGCTGCTTTTGGGCGCTCGTCTCAACTGGATTCTGCACTTTGGACGCTCTCCACGTTACGACAAGGATGTAAAGTTCATTCAGGTGGATATCTGTCCCGAGGAGCTGCACAACTCGGTTGTGGCATCAGTTGCAATCCAGGCGGACATTCGTCCCTTTGCCGAGCAACTTTTCGAGCAAATGAATGCGGTGAATTTCCGTTTTGGCTATGAACAGGATTGGTGGAAGCAACTGGCAGCCAAATGTAAACAAAATCGCGATACAGTTCAGCAAATGTCAATGAATACATCGACGCCGCTGAACTACTACGCGGTCTTCCATCATCTGCGCGAACTGTTGCCACGTGATACCATTATTGTTAGTGAGGGCGCCAATACCATGGACATTGGTCGTTCCATGCTGCTTAATGAGCAGCCCCGTCATCGTCTCGATGCCGGCACCTTTGGCACCATGGGAGTGGGTCCGGGCTTTGCCATTGCCGCTGCTCTCTATTGCCGTGACTTTGCACCTGGCAAGCGAGTGCTGTGCGTGGAAGGTGACAGTGCCTTTGGTTTCTCTGGCATGGAAATCGAGACAATGGTACGCTACAAGCTGCCCATTACCATTGTCATTGTGAATAACAATGGCATTTACGGAGGCTTTGATAAAGACACCTTCGAAGCCATACGCAGCGAGGGAGACCTAACGCAAATGTAAGACATTTAGCTTATCAGAGCTTATCAGATTAACGGGTTAACTAATCTTATCATGTTTTTGTTTTTCCTTATATAGCACACCACCATCAGCATTGGGCGTTCAGGTGCGCTACGAGGAGATGATGAAAATGTTTGGCATGCATGGCTATTTCTGCACCGAGATCGAACAGCTCCAATCAGCGGTGAAGGCGGCTAATCAACTGACGGATAAACCCACCATTATAAATGTGGCAATTAGCCCATCGTCGGATCGCAAGCCGCAATCTTTCAACTGGCTCACTGAATCAAAACTTTAAGGCACAATGAAATCCCCCACACACATGTTTTTATAAGCAGCAACGTTTACAATTAGTTAATAAGCACACAGTTTCGCGCATTCCTAAAGATTTTTCAAATGCATTTGCCACGATATTGTCTTTTTTGTATATACACAATTTTTATAAAGCCAACGATTGTAGAATTTCAGATGAGAATTGTTAACTTTAGATACTTGTGCGAGAAAGCAGATCTATATAATGTAGAGTAAAATAGGATAAAAATTTTATTCAGATTCCAGTTCATAGTTCTGCAACGAATTGAAGAATTGTTTTAAATATTTACAATTCTTCCATTTGTAGTAGTTCGTTAAACTGAAACCAAGTCGTACAAAATTTCTTAATAGTTATCGCGTATCAGCTCCTCTTCCAGTCCCAAATAATGTAGAAACCAGTTGAAATCCACTAGACGTCCCTTGTGTAGAAACGGTAGCTTGGGGCACAGCTCGAAGGCGATGTTGAGGGGTGCAATATCGGGCACCTGGTCGGCACTCATATTGAAGAATCCCAGCACATCGCGCACCTCAATCTCACCCTGCGTATTCCGTTGCAGCACCTGTAGTATATCCTCCACCAGTTCCAGACTGAAGGGCAAACGACAGCCACGCAGTGTGGATCTCACTTGTGCCTCCGATATATACGGCTTGCACGTGGGATTAATGTGACTCAGGTGCTCGGTCAACTCCTCTGCATTGTTCCACAGTGCACGTTTTAGCTCCAGTTGAGCAGCGGCTCGAACATGATTCCGATCGCAGCTTGGCGGTGGCATTTGTTCCGCCGAGAAGAAACGACAGACGGTGACAATTTCGTGGTTCAAGAGTGACTCCTTGGACAGATAAGACAATAACGTGGACTTGAGTTTGTCATAGCTAACGGTGATGTTATCGCTTAGGTCAACATCCGGTTTGCAACGCAGCACAAACTGTTTGTATTGCGGACGCACTGCATCGCGAATCTTTTGCATGATGGAGCGTATGTTCGCCACCGGAAACTATAAAAGAAAATAAATGTATTTAATTGGTTTATATTCTAAGAGTATACCCACCTCATTGGAATGTTGTTCCATATATAACAGCGTAAACTCATCTGCCGAAATGATGTGAAAGATGTGATCTTTCAGGTTGACCGTGGAACCAATGTAGAAATCACTCGCACGAAAATACTGCGGTCGTGCCGAGCTGAACTTCTCCTGACCTGGCAGCGGAACCCGAGCTCGCTTCAGGAACTCACCGCCCACAAATCCAGAATTACGTCGGGCGACCTCGTAGATCTGAACCGTATCATCGGCCAGATAGTAACTGATCACAAAGCTGCGCTCGCAATTTTCCCGTATAACAGACATTAACTTTGCTCCAAAGCGTAGAATGCAACCGTCATATTTGAAGAGCTTCTTGAAGTCGGCCTGAGGTGCCTTGGGTTCCACAGTGAGGCAGTTACCCTCGGAGTCCTCATAGCTGCCCCAGCCATTGTACGGCGGCAGACGACGGACCTGACCTTGGTAGCAAGGACGCTCATCACTCCGATCCGGCTGTGGCTGAGGTGTAAAGTCCTGAATACCATACTGAAAATAAAAATGATAAATAAATAAATTATATAATTATATTTTCTGGATTTCCTTCTACCTTCTCTCTGTAGTAGTGTTGGGTGAACTGATCGCAGCTGGTGAGGATTACGTTGCGTCCAAAGACATTTAACACAGCGCCAATTTGTAAATCCTGATCCGTATAATGTTGCACCTGCTTCTGACCCGTATTCAGTGGATCTGTCACATAGCGCACATCCCGCATATTGGTACCCAAGACATTTAACAGAGTTACGGAAGTTTGCTGGCCCGGCAGAGCGAGACCCGTAAAGTCCTTGGGTAACTTGGCACGTTTCAGAAATATGCTGGGTCCCTCGCGTCCCGAATTTCTGGGAAATTTCTCCTTAATGTCAATGGTATCATCAGCCAGATAGTAGCAAATGTCCAGCTTGCGTACATCTCCAAACTCGGATTGATCATTCCAATAACCCTGAAACTTGAGCACCCGACGATCAAACTCCAGAAACTGAGCAAATGAATGACGCTTGGGTAAAGCACTCGTATCCGGTCTGGGAGTGTGCTTTAGAGCGGAACGTTTGCGCATTTCCGTGGTAGGATCACTGAAGATTAAAGAAGGGGAAGATTAGTTATAGTAAAAACCGTATATCAAAAATATTCCTACTTTGGTTCCATTAGGGAGACGGGCACAGGAATTCCAGCCCGATTGAGAAACTGTCGTGTGAAAATGTCACAGCCACTGATGTGATAGACACGATCAAAGATCTGCACATTGGTGTCCACATTGAGATCAAAGATGGAAATGAATTCCCGATCACCGGGTGGTGATTTGGGAATACGCTGACGATGCACCAGACAACCCTGTGGTATGCCCGAGTTCTCCACTTTGGGTTCGGTGATTTGCATGGTGCCATCCTCCAGATAGAAGTAGATCTTCACCTTGCGCACCTGATACGGTGCATGATAGATCTCCGTTAGCGGCTCCTTGAAGTAGGCACTGAAGCAGAGCACCTGTTTATCATACGCCAGCCAAGGTGGCAGCTTGATGCTTATCTTGGGCGTCCACAATGCACTCATCTCGGTGGCGACCGGTGGACACTTGGGATCCACAAGCGGTCCATTCGGCTCCACCAGCTCCGGTTCCCGCCGATCCGAGAGCATATGTATGCCCTGATAATGCATCAGCGTCTGTCGCCGCGGATGGCGTCGTTTGCTATACTATAAACCACCAGATAAGGTGTTAAATATCCAAATCATGGACAACACTCAAAAGTTTCACTCACGTCATAGAACTGTGCACCTGGCAGCAACGGCATTCCTGGCAGTCGCAACATTCTAACAGGTTTATTATTCAAAATATCCAAATACTTTACACTTCTAAATTTAGATCAAGTTTATGCGAAATTTTAATTCATTTAATTTTTTTGTTTTTGCCAAAAAGTTTTGTTTGCAATTTAATTAACTTGAGTAATTTTTGTAAATTTGAAGCTGTTTCGACATTTTCACTGTTCGATAAATGGAACAAACAGCACTATGGCAATGCCACAAATTCGCCATGGCAGCCACAGCAACTGGTAGCGGCTTAAATGCGGTGGTTGCCAAGGAGGTGGTGCTACATAGCTGGATTCACTTGTCTGATGATTGATGTAAAGCATTGCATAACATCTATGTTGGAATGTTGGAAATGAAACGATTGTTGCTGGACTTTTAAGGGGAAAGTACGGAGAAAATGGACAGTGATGGAAAAAAATCGGACTTTTCAATTTTGATGTATAATCAAATTAGAGGTCGAATAATGATAAAATTGACATTCCGAAAGGGAATCGGTTAAGACTTGACAACGTTATGACAGTTTGAAGTTTTTGAAAAAGTGTCAAGGATTTAGTGACGCTTGAAAATAAATAATAATTTAATATATTAATTTTCTGCTGGCAGCCAAACTGGAGCAGTTAATTTTAATCTTTCGAACAAGAGAAATAGTGCCAATCGCGAATCAGCGGTATTTTAGATTGGGTTTTTTTTTTTATTTTTGTTGTGCAACTTGTCAGACCAGAACTTAGAATTTGAGACCTAGAATTGTTTCCTGTATAATTGCAGGATTGGCATTAGTTCCAGATATAATTTTCCGTCAGTCAATTCTGGGCCAAATACGATATCGGCAGCAATTAATAAGCAACCCAAATAACGGAGATCAAATGCGCTCTTAGTATCCTATGCCCAACAACAAATCAGCTTGCCACGCATAATTCACTCGGGAGAGGACAATAAGCGCTCTCACTAATTGAATTCGCCGCGCCGGCATTAGATGGTGTGCATGAGGAGAGCCTGAACTCGCTGTGCAATTCGGTCGAGTTAGTTAAACCCGCGCCTCTGCAGCAATCGACGTGCCGGGAAGCTGCGGACCTTCAAACCCGGAATTTATATACATATATAATAACTCGATTCGATTTTTTTTATTCTTTTTTTTTTGCGTCGGCCAATTATGGCTTAAATAGTGAAAGTTTAGTGCTGATCAACGTTAAATCAACGTTAAATAAAAAAAAAAAATGCATGCAAGAAAATTTTAATCGTTCATTCCTTTTCGGGTCGCCATTTTTTTTTTGCAATAGGTTTTGTTTTTCTCTTTGCGGCGTCAGCCATGTTGGTGTGAGCGGCCAAATTCTAAGGAAAAATTTTTTTTTTGAGCGAGCGAGAGTGAGAGTGAACTAGAGAGAGTAAAATCATAGCTCAAGTGAATATGCCAAGTGTTTTTTTTTCTTGTGCCAAATTTTTTTTTTGTGTTACAGCGTTTGCAGCAGCGTCGCCGATATCAATAAAAGCGCTTTGGGAGATGGATGGTATTTACGTAAGTCACACATAAAATATTATTAAATTTCTCTACGAGTGCTATTATTCAAGAGAGAAATTTTCAATAAGTGAATGTGCAAGTGTGCGAGCGAGGCTCTCGCATTTTGTGACACTGAGAACAGTTCCATAATCGAGAGCATTGGTTGACCTAGTTTCGATACAGTTTGAGAGTCATGCCTCGAGATCAGCTGTTGATTTGAGTTAAGCATGGTTGGCCGATTTTAATTGCAATTCTTATCGCTTTGCCTGCTGCAGTTTTTTTCTCTGCCTTTATGATTCTTTTATACAATTATACATATATTTATTTATTATATTTACAATCTTTTCGCATGCATAATTTTAAATATTAATTTTAATGGAGTTATGAATTACAATTGTCCTTCTTTTTATTCGTTAGAACTTATTTAATAATTATTAGTCGTTTTATTTAGCATTTTATCTTTGCTATGAAATTATGGAAAATTGTCGCTTAATAAATATGTTGAATTTTAATATGTGGTAATTTTTGTGGTTTTTTGGAGCAATGTATCGTCGTAAGGTTGAAGTAGGGTAACCTTTTCGGTTGTTTCAGGGATCAACACAAACAACAACCATATCAACTTCTGCATCGACACCTAAGCAGTGCAATGTTTAGGAGTAAAACATCGAGTCAAAATGTTTTTTTTTTCTACATCTTTCTAGTGTCTGGTTTTATCTGTATTAATCGTGTAACAGTGTCGTTCGACAAATTATTCGCACGCGAATTTTGAAAAAAAAATAAACAGTGATAGAAAAAAAAATTAATTTTCAAATTTTGATGCAAAATCAAAATAAAGGTCCAACGATTATAAAATTGACATTCCGAGAGGAAATCGGTTAGGATATGACAAAGTTATGACCTTTCGAATTTTGTGAAGTATCAAGGGGAAAGAATGTTGTTCTTTTTATTAAATTTATGCTTCTATAATAGAACTATAAAATTACTTCTTTAATCTCTTTTCAATGATCTAATATACTAAATGCTATAAAATTCCACTGTTTAATTATTTAATAAATATTATAAGCCTGAACTCCAATGTAAATATCGTTAATGAATACGTGTAGAGCTGTCTTCTGTTAACACTAATTAGTTCTGAAATGAAGCCTATCCGCCACTCGAGACAGCGAGACTTAGACAGAGGGGTAAAGAACCAGTGTAGACAATATGCAAATGTGTTAATTGAGCGGACATGGCAAAGTAGGAAACCCGCAGAAAGCACGTGCATTTTTCTCACACCTCTCACTCGGTTTTGTTATTGGATTGTGAACTCATAAAGCTATCGGAAGCTATCATCAAAAACGGTTGGCAGTTCGGGCTGACAACACAAGAAGCGGACAAAATGAATTGGATGTAAGTTGAAAATAGAAATCGAAATTATAGAAATTAAAATCAAATTATATATATATTTATATATATCGTATGTTGTAGTGGATTATTTATTTGGCTGCTATTGGCGCTGGAAGCTGTGCATTCCCAAAGAGCCAACTTGACCTCTTGGCGTCATCATCGCCGACAGAAGCGTTTTCTCATCTTTGAAGATGGTGGCATTGTAAAGGTAACTATCAACAATAGAAGTATTATTAAGTTAAAATAATTACATCTTTTTTTTAGATGGTAGCAGGCACCGCATTTCCAGTTGACTTTCAGGAGAAGAATGCATGGCGTCAGTTGGTCTGGCTTATGAATTATCATTATCAATTTCGGGAGCCCACAACACCCATTTACTGGTGGAAACTCTGGAATGGACGTGACCTAAAGGGACCACTTAGATTAACCAAAGAACAGCAACAACAGC
The DNA here is from genome assembly GCA_951394115.2 of Drosophila phalerata. Classification (NCBI taxonomy): domain Eukaryota; kingdom Metazoa; phylum Arthropoda; class Insecta; order Diptera; family Drosophilidae; genus Drosophila; species Drosophila phalerata. The sequence continues at coordinate 5,330,792 of OY729850.1, forward strand.
TGGAAACTGTTGAACAAGATTTGGAAGTGGATGAACCACAACAGATGCTTTTCGAATTTGCAGTGGAATACATGAATCAACGTGGCCAAAATGGCAGATCTTGTCTAGAGCGTTTGATCTGTGAGAATGGTCAGGTGCATGAGCACAGTGGACTCTACGCCCAATTGCTACATAGACTGCTAAAGTGAGTAGTTTAACATTGATTAGAGTAATTTTTTTGTGAATGCTACCGCCTTTCTACCCCCTTAGACCCCATCGATCTCTGGATGTGCGTTATATGGATGCTTATAAAATGGGCAAACATGGCGTCAAATGTCGTAGTGCCTTTCCCGAGGCATCCCATTGTCTTCTGGATGATTATATACATGTCCATGAACGTGGTCTAACACAGAGTTACGTTTGATTGAGATTATCAGATAGGTTATTTAAAGTGCATCCCCTGGAATTAAAGGGCGCCGGTTGCCACTAGTTAATTGGGACACTTTAATGATCTCTCTTTAATGAACTTAAGCAGTTAAATAACATTTATGAGACTAACATCTAATTAAACAATGCAAATTTTATATACAAACATCTACATATATCTTCTAATCAGGCTAATATCTAATCATTATCATTATCATCATCGTCATCGGAAACTTTCCAGTCCAGCTGATAGTATTTCTTAACGTTGCTCGAAAGCCATTGAAGTGCGCAGTTGTGTGTGCAGAAGTTACAGGTGAAGAGTTGCTTCGAAGCGCTGCCGCGTCTGAAAATTGAAAGAATTGGGGTTAAAAGTGATCTTGGAATGATTAATTAAATATGAAAAGGGGTAAACAAAAGTATAGGAAATTAAGATCTCTGTGAATCAGACAAATTGCTCTAAGATATATATTTTAAGATTCTCGGGATTTGTTTTCAGGCTTTAAAGAATTGAAAGAAATTAAGTCAATCGCGATTAGAATACGATCGGCAGTTGAGACAAGGTTTGAGTGAACATTTCTGAAAAAGGCATTTTAATATTTCTAATTCAAAAGTGACTTGAAATTGAAAGAAATTCGTTTTAAGATGATCATATTATGATCATCATAGAACTATGTTTAGTATAGATAAGCTGAATTAAATAATTGGTACATCTATAAAATTTTATTCAATTGACAAATAGAAAAATTCAATAAAACAATTATTGTATTTGTATTCCCGAATTATTTGTTTTTTACACCCTTTTTTAACTTATACTATTTTCTTTGTCTTCTTTTTATTATTTCAAATCTACCTTTTTTAACTAAACTGAAAGTTAATACAAGCTCATTTTACATTTTTTAAACTGTGCTAAGATAAAGAAAGAACTCAACCGTTTACTTACCGTTTGACAACCATAAAGTAGTACGTTGTATAGAGGCAACTGGAACAGTTTGTAGTCGTGCAACGTGCAATGGGTCCATTGTTAATATGCGAACTCATATATGGCTCGGGCAGCAGACGATGCAGTGCAGCATTCTCGTAGACGGGCAAGTGACGATTCATTGTTTGCAATGCGTGCAAACAATCATCGTAGAGTGTGACCTGATTCTCTGCCGAGGGAACGCGAAAGATTTTACGTGTACCCACCGGTAATAGAAGACGATTGTTGGTCTCTAACTCACGCACCCAGAAGAGACCCTTCCTCGAGATAGAACTGTAAGAATTGAGAATTGTTAGAAAATGTTGAAAAATATAATTGTAAATATTTTAACAAAAATTTTAACAAAAAATAAAATATAGATTATAATTCTTGATTTAAGCATATTTTTTACTCTGTATACATAATATTATTCTTAAATTAGGACCATATGAAAATAAGACAAAAATATTTGATTTGGGTAAAAATTTTATTAGGGGTGCCACAGAAAACGAAACTAACCGAAAATCTCCCAAAACTGTATGCATTTTTGGAATATTTTCGGTTGGTTTCGAATTCTGTGGCAACCATTTAAAATATAAGAAATATGGTGATCTCAATTTTCGAAGTTTTGAAACCGGTTCGTCTTAATTTTATCTCGGAGTCCAGGACAATTTTTTTCTGTTTTCGTTTTACTTACAGTGGTGTCAGTTTCTGTCGATTATCGTAGAAATTCTGATAGAAGCGCTCATAGATCATGGGTATATAGTTAACAGAGGTGTTGTGAAAGATGCGCACATGGTTGACGAACTTGGAGAGTGCAGCCGGCAGATAAACAAGAGCGCAGCCTGTAAGGGAAGGGAAGAGATCAAAATCTCAATCTACTTGTCTCTCTCTTAGCTCTACTCACGATCGGCGGCGAGAGACTGCAACATGGGCAGATTGGCGATGCGCTCGGGCAGATGCAACAGCGCCTCGTTGTCGCTCACATTGAGTTCGTTGAGACGCACGCATTCGCTGAGTTGCAGGGGAAGACGACGGAACTGATTTTTGGCAATGTTCAGATGCTCTAAATTGCGCAAGCTGCTGAGCTCTTAGAGGGAAGAGTTTTGGGAAATAAGTTCATTGTCAATGGAATTGGGTCAACAACTTACCAACGGGCAGTTCTGTTAACTGATTGCCACTGACATTCAATTGTTGCAGCTGCAACAGAAGACCCAGTGTTTTGGGCAACTCCTTCAGCTCATTGTTGGAGACATCGAGAAACTCTAGATTCTCCAGCATATATATATCCATGGGCAGTTCACTGAGATTATTGCCAGCCAAATGAATGAACTTGAGTGTTGTTATATTGAGCAGCCATTTGGGTATAACAGATATATAGTTCTCTTTGAGATAGACCTCCTCAAGGTCCTCATAGAGAAACAAGTCCATCGGTACATCTTTAAAATTCAAATAGCTCCAGTGTAGTATGGTTTTATTCATATTGAGATCTCTTTCTTGTTACACAATTTTCTTTCAATTTCAATTAAATTGATACGTATTTTGATTGCTGTTTTTGCGTTTGATTGTTTGTTTATACGCTTATATTTAGACAGATTTATTTTATTTTCTTTTTACGCGGTCATGATCAAACTTTGGCATGCGGTGCCTTCACTGTCACCCACTAAACTGGTCCCCCAAACAGCATCATCTTCGCAAGCAGCAACAGCAACAGTTTGCTTTGGTCCAAAGATTCCTCTGTCTAAAATTGTCTCAAAATATTTTTTAGAATGCTCGCGAGCACATAAAATTCTCTGATCATTATCACTCTTAAGTATATATTTGAAAATTATTTTTATTTTTAAATTTTATTTATTTATTTATTTTCTATCATTTGCTCTGTCGCACGGACGTATACGTAATATGCCGCCTGAAAGTATGCAATTGCGGCAAAAGCCGCAAATTCGAAAAGCTTTCTTTGACACTGACATTGAATTTTGTTGGTTGCATTACAAGCAGCTGCATTGATTTGCCTCTGGTTGTTGTTATTATTATATTCCCTTCAAGGTCACTTAATATGTGAAAGCTTTAAAGGCAGCTTTAAGCGCTACAAGTTTAGCTCAAGGTTCAAAAATGGAATTGTACTAAAATAAAGACAGTTAAAAAGTTATGCTAGCAAAAATCTAAGCACGTTTAAAAGCTCTGTCTTAAAAAAGCTCTCAAAGAAAGTAATAGCTAAATTTGTTTGTGTGTAACAAAATGTCAGCTTTCTAACTTTAATTTCTCAGATTAACCCTCTACCGCATATAGTGCCATATATGGCTTTTCATTTTTAACGAAATTTATTTTAGTTTAAATGATATCTCAGCGAAGTGGATTATTATTGGCAAATATATTTGCACTATTTTCTATTGGAAAAAAATTTAAAAATAATTATAATTTGGCTTTATTTCGTGTTTTTATGTATTTTGTTAAGACATCTTTCGTGAACGAAAATGAATTTTGATGAATTTGATGAACAATGAATTTTCGTATGAAGTTTTCACAACAAAAAACAATTTTTTATGTTGAAGAGTAATTTTTGTCTCAAAGAACATAGAGTAATCTTTTATAAAAACTTATAATTTGACTGTAATTAAGCCTTATATTTATTATTTTAAGCAAAAACTGAAAAAGCCAATATCCTATTATCTCCTAAACTATTTACCCAAAAAAAAAAGTTTGCTCAAATATTTCTTAATTTATACCAAATACACTTTTATATGCATGATAAAAATGTTTTTCTTTAATGATTCTATGAGCATGCAGTAGAGGGTTAATCAAACTTAATAAACCATTAAAGTAATCTATACAAAATATATATTTAAATGTATTTATTTATTGAAAGAATTTAATATAAACAAATAAATTACCTCTCCAAGTTTCTCGTAATAAGTAAAACGCAATTTATGACTATGATATAAATAAATTATTTATTTTGACTAATTTGTCGACAGTTTTTACTCAGGTATATCGATTTGTTTACCAATAGCCATGGTGATGATAGCCATGATGGTGATGATGATAGTCGTCGTATGGTGAATAATGGTGATGATGATAGTCGTCATATGGTGAATAATGATGATGATGTTCATGGTAATAGGGAGACGAAGATCCATAGTACGGCACACCAACAGATATGGGCAGAGGTAATCCTACGCTGATAACATGAGGCGTTGGCAGAGCTTCCAGTTGGCCCATGAGAAGGCCAAAAAGTGCGAATATAATTATTAAGACTTTCATGTTCTGACAAGTGTTGTGTATCAACTGAACCGCATTTGAAGTTAACACCTGTTTTTTATACTAAAGTGAATGTGAAATTTCTCCAGAAATTAGCAGGTAATTTCTTGAATGTTTTTCCCCGCAACAAAATTAGTAAATTCAATAAATATTTGCTTTATTTGGCTTAGCAAATTGTTGATAACTAATAAAGCTCTACACCTTTTTTTTATCACAAGTCGCAGTTTTATCAGAGATATAATGTTAAAGTGAACGTGATCTCACGCACCTGACTTTACATTAACCGTGAGCCGCTTGAATTCGCGATCGCTGAGCAGATTCCATTTGTAGCCCAAGATCTGAGAGATCTCCCGCTCCACAGTCTCGTAGGAGCGTGAGTTGCGCTTCAGCCACAAATAGAAGTCATTGCTCCACTCCGGATGCCTTGGCCAGTCGCATCTTAAGATGACAGCGAAGCGTCTCACGTGCAACTGTTGCAAGTTCTTTGCGGTGCGGGCAATCAACAAGAGTGTTGATGTGGACACCTTTTCACGTATGATCTATGGGGGAATTAAGCTGTTAAGAGACAGAGTTTTTAGAAATTCAATAGCTTACCAATGTGTCCAGATTAAAGCATTGACGGCACATCAACAGCAGCAGACTATCAATGCGATTGTGAAACGGTTTTGGACTGCTGAAACGAGGCAACAACTCGTGTCCATAGACAGCCAGAGTATTCTTGTAGTGATCCACCATGCGTATCACCAACTCAGTGCGTATACGTGATTTTGGTGCCCAGTAGGTAATGCTGTGTACTGGCGCCTCTGGCTGCATCACCACCTCACCATCCACCATATTCTCCAGTCGCAGATGAACTCTCAACTTGGGATTGGTGACCTTCAGACTGCGCCAGGCCTTGACACCGCAGGCGGTGATCGTCAGGTGATTGGGTGTATAAGAGTTTTGCAGCAAATGCAAATGACGCAACTTTGTGTCCGCCAGAAGTGAGAGAACATCGTCGTCTATGTTCTGTGGCGATATGGTGAGCACCTGTCGAGGAGTTTAAGAAATCAGGGATTAATAAAAATATAATGTGAAGAAATATAATTGAATATTAGAATAACGTATGCATTTTATTGTAATAAATCTTACTTAAATTATACAAAAATATTTCATATTATACCAAATGGTATTTATTTATTTTTTAATATTATCAGTTGATATAATGATTTAAATCAGGGACTGTAATCATTATAATTTTAATATAAAACTCAAGAATAATCATTCTATGAGTTATATTATTTTACTTATGAGTACTTTTGAGCAAAGAAATAAAACTCAGGAATAATCATTATTTTTGATTCAATAAAATAAAACTCATGAAATAATCTGTATTATTGAAATAAAAATAATGATTATTTCTGAGCTATCCCTGATTTAAATAATAATTATAGCAATTTTAGACATTGATAAAATAGAGTTTTTTTTTAATATAATGCTACATTTTATACATATAAAAAAAAAAAAAAACATTTTTTTAGAAAAATCTAGCGCACTCACCCTTAAATTGAGAAACAATCCCACATGCATTATGGGACAATGCACAGTGGTCACATTTACCAGATTGAGAACACGCATTTTGGTGCAACAACTACAAACAACTTCGTCCAGCAAATGATTCGCCTCGAAACGTTCCAATACAAAATCGACCAATTTGAGAGTGTGTAAATCCGTTAGACGTAGCAGCAGCTCCTTGAGACCCTTTAGAAGTTGTCCTCCAGTGCCAAAGAGCTTGATGCCTTCAGGATCATTGGGTTGCGACATGTTGCAGGGAAAATGATAGATCAACGAACGTATACGTTGACCCATGCCAATTAATTCCGACTGAGGATGATGTTCGAGACCCTGTAAATAAATATAATATAAATATAAATGATTTATTTGTGCATCGTGTCTAATTGAAACCTACCTTATCGATGCTCCACGATAGCAACGTCATAAACTGATAGATGTTATTAAAGCTATGCCAGGGACGAAACTCGATGCCTCTGAGGTGTTTACCGATTCGTGCTAAACAGTTTTGGGTTCGCATATGATCCAAACAGTATTGCCAACCCGAGTAGTAGTTGTACCTGGGACGCGTCAATGTACGATCATCCACAACAAAGTTGTGCCACACAGTGGGTAAATAAAAGGCGCTATACCATTGTCGGCAAACCTTCAAATCAGTCAACAATTAAAATAAATCCCGATATAACATAAAGAGAAAGGAGTACTTACCAGACTGGCATAGTAACGCTCCTTGGGTGAGAGATAGGCAAAAATGTCCTCCAGCACCACATTTGGTAGTTCAGACCATCTAGAATAAACTCGCTGCGATTCATCTATTTTATCAGCGACCTCATCATCATCCTCATCAATGTCTATATAGCAGGCTGAGAGAAAATTTCATTTTGTATTTGTTTATTGACATTTAATTCTTTGATTTTGTTTTACCCTTCTCATTCTCATCGATCTTCCAGCCTGCTTTGTGCATTACCTCCAACTGGGCGCTTCCTTTGCGCCCAGCATTGATTGTGGACATGTTATTTTTTTTTCTATTGATTTTGATTAGTTTTTCCTCAGATTTTGGGCACAAATTATTTACAACACATGAGAAAGACACAAAAACACAGATTACTATTATATTCCACTCTAATTTTGAAATTTTTGGCACAGCTTGCTGTTTAAATTTGTTTTTATTTTTGTGTTTTTCTTTCTTTTTTTTATAGATGAGATTTATTTTTATATAGTTGGTTCGGTCGGATCGCTCTCGAGTAATGCGTCGCGTTGCGTCGCGTTTGGGAAACGACTGACAGTCTTCAAACAAATTCCTTCAATACCCGCATGCTAAATTTGCTATTTTCGAAAATGGGAACGAAACAAACGAACATTTTCTATTCTTCAACGTTTCGTTAAGTTTCGAAATTGTTAAAAGCCGCGCGCGCATTCATTCGAATTTTGTTATTATTTATTTTTTCCATAATATTTTGGATTATTTTCGATTCTGTTACTTTTGTGGAAACAGAAACTGATGTGCTCGATGTTGTTGTTATAATTAGATGCCGGCCTGGCAGCATGAGCATAGGCCTCAATGTGGCATCAAACTGGGGCAACTTGTTGATGTTGCCACTGACTGTTTCATTGAGGTGTTTATTATAAATAAACACTTCGCTCTGTCTGCCTCATGGAACACGATCTAAGACTAATTGCCACACCAGCAGAGTTTCAAGTAATGCCCGTTATAGAGCGAACTACTCTCTCATAGCGCTGATAAGGTTCGACTGGGCGTTCACATCATGATATGAGGGTGCGTTTATTTTTAAATATATGTGAAATATTAATTCTGAATTAAAAACTTTAAAAATAGAAAAAAAATAAATGAAATAAATTGTATAAGATGTGAGAAGAAGTTAAAGAAAGTTACTGATTACCATACTTACATATATATATTTAAAATGAAAAACTTTTATTAAATAAAATGAATTTAAATGTATTTTTAAAATATTTGAATATTTAAAATTATATCTTTTTACTTCATAGGACTTGAATTCACCAAGTCAAATTTGACAAAATAAAAAAAAGGACAGCTTAACAAACTCACTTTCGAAATATCTTACCGAAAGTAAAATCCTAAATATGCCTGAATAATAATTGAATAATTTTAATGATTTTTAAATAATTTAGTTCCTTGATAAATATGAAATATAAAATTAACTAAAGGAATATGTAAATATTTTCGTTAAGATTATAATAATTTTACACACTTTACTATGTTTTTCCTTTTGAAAGACAAAAAAAATGTGATTTGAGATTTTCAAATAATTTAGTTTCTTGATAAATATTAAATATAAAATTAATAAAAGGAATAAGAAAATATTTGCATTATGATTATAATATTTTAACGCATTTTACTTTATTTTTACTTTCGAAAGACAAACAAAGAAAATGTGAAAAGTGCGTGAAAAATCGGACTTAATAATACTGGGGGCTTCCTTTGACATTTGACACCACTTTGCGACTACCGAGCAGTGTAATGCCAATGTTGTTGTTGTTGTTGTTGTTGTTGTTGTTGTTGTTGATGTCGATGTCGTTGTCTTTGTCGTTGCTGTTGACGATGCCACCAACTCTGTTGTCCATTTTCCATTGTCCATTTTTCCGTGTCCTGCGATTTCAATGTCTGCATGCCATCACCAAGAAGGAGCTGCACAAGGAAACAACTATACGGAGGCCATTGTCATTTCCGGCACACTTAGCGGAAACAGCTGTTTATATTGTTGTTGCGCGTAGGCGGCAATGCAAAGGCAGAGGGAAGGGAAGGGAGCAATGAAAAATGTGTAAAGGCATTTTGCAATTTTCTTTGGAGACCAGAATTTGTGCAAAGCACAGTGGTCCAGCCCGTAGGCCAAAAATAAAAAAACCAAAGTCCAAATTTTGACTTTAAATGTACCAATTCTTATTTATAATTGGTCTAGCTATTTGAATTTATTCATCTTTTTGTTTTGCTCTGTCTGTCCGCTTCAAGAATAGCATCGAAAGAGACAGCATGATATTCATTGTGTATTGCAGCGTAAGCAACGTGCAAGGGAAGCTCTCCGTAAAAAAATTGTTAAACATATTTAAAACAAGTGTTTGTGCCATGGAAGTGATTAATATTTTGAAGAAAGGTATTAACTTTCTTTTTACAATAAAAAGTATATGTAATATTTGTTGTGTTTTGTGTAAATCATTGTTGTATTTAGTACATAATTGTAAACGTTCTTAGTTTGTCTTTTCTGTGTTTGGTTAGAGTTTTAGTTGTGATGGCACTCTTTGGCATTCACAAATCTTTTTATATAATATTCTTAAGCATTTTAAGAATATAAGAAAGTTTAGTTCAAGTGCCGTAAGGTGCCGTGCGGCTTGCAAAATACAAAAAGGTAACCTAACCTCTATTTGAAAAAAAGCACGTGCTTCTGCTGTGTGTTGTTGTTTGTTGCCGTTTGTAACTACACATATATGTAAATATTAAAGGGTAAACATATAAATTAAAAAAATTTATTTATTTTATGTTCGTTTTTGTTAATTACATTTATAATTTCTGTCATTATTATTTTAAGGCGAAATAGTTTCCCGGCGAAAACTCGTTTTACACTGATTGTTCCTATGGCAGCTATAACCTATAGTATCCAGATTTTTACTGAAGTTTCCCAGGTTATATACGAAAATTTAAAAAGTATTGTTGCATCAAAATAAAAAACAATAGTTTTTCATATAAAAACTGAATATCAGACCGATTGTTCATATGGCAGCTATATGATATAGTTGCCCGATCTGGCTGATTTTTACATATTATTTTAGGATAAATATAAAAGAATTTTGTGCAAAGTTTCAAGTCCCTACCTCAACTAGAAGTATTTTTGGCCGCTCTCCCCATACAAGCCGGACCACTGTGCAAAGTGACCAAAAGCGACCTGTTTCGTAGTGTTTTTGCTGGTGTTTCTCCATCTGTTGGCGTATAAAAATTTCCATTGCATACTTTTAGGATCAGCGCATATTTCGCACCCAAGCACTTAAAAATATGTTGAATATTTTATAAGTTGAGTTGAGCGCAACGAGCTGAAACAATGTGCAATTCTCTCGTAATTAAAACAAATTTAAAAGCAGTTAACAGACACACACACACACAAATACAAATACACAGATAAATGTACACTAAAGATACACACATGAGTGCATTACGCGGCTAGCATGTGTGTGTTTGTCTGTGTGTGTGTGTTTGTGTGTGTGTTGGCAGCACTTCCGCATTCAGTTTGAACACATCAAATATGACAGCAACCGTTTTCGCTGCCACAAAATTCGACTATGCAAATTTGAATGTCAACAAAAAACTTGCCGTTTAACCCAAAAACCTTATTTTGTGGCATCGTCGTTTGCCATTTGCCGCTTTTGGCAACAATTTCGCAACGTTTACCAAATGCTTTCGACTCCAGACTTTGGCAGCACGAAGAGCATTGCGCAAAATTTATGCAATCTCTCCGTGTGTGTTGTACTATATATACGTGTTTGTGTGTGTGTGTGTGTGCATACTTATTAGTGATGTGTGCGTGATGTGCTAAACAAGATGTTTAAGGACCTGTAAATTGTTTAGTGTAATTGACGTTGTTTTTAGAATTTTAGAATAAAATCGAAATAAATTATTTAGTTTATATAAATTTCGTTTCGCACACCTTTATGGTAATTAAAAAAAAAATAAGCAGAAAACTTTTTCATATCAGTTTTGAAAAACTGATAAAATGCTTATTTATTGTTTTATATTAATTATGATATAAGAAACTGAATTAAAATATTTCGGAAAATCACAAGAGTTGTCCCTTTGCATGAATTGTAAAGCGGAATGAACTTAAAGGAAAAATCATGATCAAAATAACATTCCGCTTGAAAATCGGTTTAGTTTTGACAAAGTTATGAGAACTCAAAGTTTTTGCTAAAATATTAAATGTTGGTATGCAAATTATGGACATCCATTTATGGCTTATAGTTAAAAAATAAAAAAAATTTTAAAGTAAAGAAATTTAGAATGCAAAATGATTTAAGAAGCCAAGCAATAATCAAAATGAAATTCCGCTTGAATATCGGTTCAAACTTGACAAAGTTATGAAAGTTTGAAGTTGGTAAGACTTTGGACCTTATCACTTTACAAGCCAACATTTTGTAAAATTTTTAATACAATTATATATTCTTTATAATAAACAAATTGAATTTCGAACTTTTTAAGACAATTTGTTTCATTCTTTTCAAAAGCAATTGCTATACAACTTTCGAAAGAATTTTGGAACACACTTGTATAGAATTTTATATAGTTTTAATAGTTTTCAATATTTGTTTATTTTGTTGTAGTTATAGAGTTCCTATAAAATTATTGTTTACAAATTCGTTTTCATTTGATACAATTAAGTAGTATTTTTTTTTATATTTTAATTGGAATTGCGATACTTCGTTCAACTTTCATCTCTGATATGCATGTGCATGTTAAGAGTCATATATGTGAGTTGTTGGGTGCCATTGTGTATTAGTGTGTGTGTGTGTGTGTGTGTACCGGCAGCTTAAAACTGTAAAACAGGAAGTTGCTCGTTGGCTTGGTTAGCCAAGCCCGGCCAAGCACTCGACGCTGTCTTCCTGACTGCCAATCGTGTAGTTATTGTTGTTGCTGTAGTTATCGTTATCGTTGTTGCTGTTGTTGTTGCTGCTGTTGTTGTTGCTGTTGCTGCTGTTGGCCTTGCTCAGGTGCATCGCTTTGGCAGCTGTTTTGGGCCATTGTTTAGCCGTCGGATGTTGCCAAGTTCTGGCATTTAATGTATAATTTTGCCACATTTTAATTACTTGTTCTTCTCATCTCGTTTCACCTGTCTCCTCCTCACTATATATAGTCAACTCTGACATGTGGTTATGCAAATTGGCGGCTTATGGCAATGGTTAAAACGTCGCATGACTTTGATTTTTCGTTCATTTGCAAACTGCACTTGTGCTCAACATTTTAAATGCAAATCATTTTGGCAGTTGTTGTTTTGGCAAGTCATTTAAGTTTCGTTTGTTGTCCTTTTGTAGCATAACTTGTGGCGTCTTAGCCTGGCTTAAGTGCTCTTAACTATGCAGGAGGAGTTGAAAGTGGGTAAGGTGCCTTCGGTTGAGTACTTCTGATGTATGCAGCTGAAATTAATGCATTTGCGTGATAAAAAAAGGTGTTCCGGGTTTCGTATTATATATATAAAATATGTATATATTTTTTTAATGATATTTTTTATATTTTGTATGTGTATTACGACTGAATTTTATAGAATATATTGTCTTTTACATTTTTTATAGATAGATTTCTCTGCTATTCATCATATTTGAAAATTCGGAACATTTTTACATACCAATTTTCATATGTTCTACTTAATATTCTCTTCCTATTCACTCCTCCATCTTCTCCATAGTCTTACCCAAAACTTTCTGACAGTTGCAACTGTCGGCTATGAATTTGAATGCACAGCTGCTACTTAGCCAAAACTTCTTGTGTTGAGTGGATAACTTAAAGCCCCAAAATTTATATATAAACTCACATACAAGGCTAAATCTCAATCACAGCAAAGTACACACACACACACACACTCAAAAATTCTCATCCCTGCTAAACCAACAAAAACTCAATTCGAATTGTTCTGGCATTGTCATTTGAGTGCCCAACCCTTGTGGGGGTCAGTCGCCACCCTTAGTAATTTGCCTTGACAATAGTCATGCATTTTAATTGAGCAACAGCTGCGGTTCATATAACCCCCCTTTCCCGCCCTATATACACACTGCCACACCCCCATGGCCACCCACTAAACGCAGCAAATTGTGACCATTAAAAAAATAGCACATAAAATAGAAACTTTTTACATGTTTTTCTTGTTTTTTTTTTTTTTAAATATTTTTTGCTTTTTGTGTGGAATGAATGGGGAATGACAGCAATTATTTGTAAAATATTTATATTACAATTGAATTGAAAAAGTTTCTGTGTGTGGCAGTTGCCCCGCAATAAAAAGAAGAAAAAAAAAAATAGAAAAACAGTAGGAACAACTTTTTTGGGGGGCACTAATAAAATGAATGGAAATTAAAGCACTGCGAATATTTGTTGGCGTGTGCAAAACAATTAAGCTAAAATTGTTATTGCAATTTGAAAACAATTGTCAAATTATGCAAATGTCGCCTGATTGCCAAGTACTTTTCAACATCCCCTTGCAATCTTCTCTCAACTTTCCCTTGCAATCTTCTCAACTTCCCCTCTTGAAGAGAGAGCTAACAAGGTAAACAACTCCACACAAATGCTGCTCAAAGATTTATGGCCACTGGATGCCTGAGGCACAATTCTCCTGTTATTGTGTCCTGGAGAGTGTGGGTGCTAGAAGATGACGCAAAAAAGTTGAAAGTGGCACGTTGTCAGCTGCAAGGCGATTGCAATTTGCATAAAAATTCATTGGTTATGCGGCAAGTTGACAACTTGCAGCAGCAGCAGCCAACACGCTGCCACACTAAGAAGGTTTGAGTGGCAACTTGAACATTCTTATTGGTAAACGAGTACTTCTCTTTCATCTTAAGGACAGATCGAAGATATTTATTACTGCTATTCGTATATATATTTGAAATTGTTGATTTTACTAAACCCATTCACCTAATTAACTACACTTTGCTTTCAAATAAAAATTGTAGCATACTTTTTGGTGCTCTAGAAATTTTTTTGTTGTTCCAGAAACGGTCTCAAACTGTAAAACAACAAAAAATGTATGGGTTTATGCTTGGTTTTTGGTTGGTATGTATTTAAAAATCAACTCTGCTGATTATCCAATCAAAATTAGGACTACGATATACATACATTGTGTTTGCCAAATCTCAAGACTTTAGCTCTTCTTCACTAATCACAGAAAGCGGCTCTTAAAATCATGAAAATTGTCTAAAAAATTTTAATTTAGATATGCAAATTTAAAGAGATAAATAAAAAAATTACAATCTACCGATCTATTTTCTCCAGTTTCAAAATACTAGGATTTCGAAGATTTTTAAGGACGAATGGACTTAAAATTATTATTTTTTTTTTTTTCAAAACTTTGAATTTTTATCTTAAAATTGCTCGAGAAATACTTAATTTATCTGAACTACACACACCAAATATGGAGTCTCTAGTTCTTATGAAATAAACGGGCTTTTACGAAGGTTAAGGCTTTGTCAAACTTAAAAAAAAATCCAATATTTTAATTAAGTCTAAAAACTATACAAGTAAATTTTGTAAATCTAAATTTAGTGTCCAAAAAGACGGGGTTTTCGATAAGTATGCTATGGTCAAAATCAGTTTTCAATTATGTAACTATTAAAATAAATGCTAACAAAACACAGATTTTGAAATCGATGGAAGAAGAAGAATTTGTGGGTAGAAGGAAGTTCAGGTGTTGTGGTTACTGAGCCAGAAAAAAAATCAACTCTCCATGAAAGATGGCGCTGACCACAATCACAGCGTGTGCCACATCCGTCTGCTGTCTCACTCTCTCTCAACGTTTTCTCTTTCTGCTGTTACATTTCCGTTACATTAACAAAGCGCCATTGAGCGGCACGAACAACAGCAAACAAAAGCAACAAGAGCAAAGAGTAACAAAAACAAAAATGGCGCACACGCTGCGCTTTACAAGTAAAAACTAGTTTGGGTTTTTGGGATCCAAACAAGGACAACGAACAGGACAACGACAACGACAACGACAACGACAACAACGGTCATTATGTTATAGAGTCAGTAAGGGGGCGGGGTTGGGGTTGGAGTTGGGGTCAAAGGGCAGCCAGATGACACAATTCGCCCCCTATTCGTTTCACCCCTCCGTCCCCCCTCGGATCGTTGACTGCGTGTGTATTTTTCGGTCAGTTTTGTAATTGAATCACGTTTTGTATTAAATAAACTTTTCAAATTATCGAAAAATTGACTTGCACTACAAACAACGCCTAGTTTCATTTACTGTGTGTGTGTGTGTGTGCGTGTCTTTCATGTATTTATTTCTTTCTCTCTCACACACACTCGCTCTCTCTCTCTCTTTCTTTGCGTGTGTTGCGTGCGGTTTCTCTATTAACATAAAAAACGCAGCTTTTGCTCGACTTTCTATTTTTTTTTTGTCCATTTTTATAATTTTCTTTGCTGTTTTTATGCAAAACACTTGACAGCCTCATTAGTATTGAAAAGATTACATCCTTTCTCCACTCTCCCCATTTATTCTCCACTTCCTATTCATTTTCTCGCTTTAACGCGCACGCTTTTAAGTATGCAACACGTTTTTGACTTGACGCCATTTTTCTGCGAGGAGAGATTTTTTAAACAAAACAAACAATTTTATTTTCCATTTGAATACTTTTTGTTTGTGTGTGGCATAATTGAAGTAAAATGAGTTAACAAACAAACAAATGGATTCATTTTGTGATCACGTGCCGTTCAGACGATGCACTTGCTCATTTATCGGGCACAGTCCGATGTTGCACGTGTCCCAGCAACAACCAACAACCACAACAACAACAATAACACAATACATTGGCTGCATTCTTTTCATAACATATTTTGCATGCAGTGCTGCGTGTCTGGCGAACTTGGCGCCATCGTTTTGCATTGAAAACTGGGTGACCATTGGTCACAGTCACTCTTTTATACACTGACAAAAATACTCCGAGATTCTGGGATAAAGTCAGAATAAAATCAATTCAATGCAATGCCAAAACCAAGTTAAAAAATACTTTTTTTAATCACAATTTTTCATTTAACAATTATCAAATATTTTTTGATTTTTGTAAGATTTATTTTGAATTTAATTTAATTTTTTTAATTTTAAATCCTTGCCACTTTATCTACACACTGTATTAATTTTACAATAATATACAGAATGCATACATAGGAAAGTCAATAATATTGATCATGAAATTTAGTATGATAATTTTTCCAGTGTATACACACACACACATAGAAGCAGACAACTTGTTTTCGCACCATTTGCACGCGTCATGAATTTTTCATAAACATTTAAAGGGATTTCATTACAATTTACATACACATATAAAAGAAATATATATACTATATATTTATACACATAGATATATTTAAAAGCATGAATACATTGTACGTATGCAGAAATATCCAACAGCACTCGGACTGCGCATATTTAAAATATTTTATTGTAATAGTACATATTGACTTGTATGCACTGTAAGTTGAAATGAAAAGCTTTTCATAAAAATGATAAACAATAAAGGAATATATAAACTGATACTTTTAGTATGAATAATACAACAGAGTTGTTAAAACTTTAAATCCATTTTAGTTAAGTAAATATAATAAATAACATTAGACTTTCCTTATTTATGTGATTGAAATAAATGTGAGATTAATTATAAAATTATACTAAATTTTACAGAGTATTTTTAAGTCGTATAGTGGCATCTGCCCATAGTCGATTTGCATACATACAGGCTGCGAAGAGCATGTAAATTAAAAATTAAATTCTGTTCAGAACATGCATTTTGGCAGCTGTTGTGCGTTTACTTACAACAGAAAAGAAAATTGCGGGAAGATGTAAAAGTAGTGGGTTGTGGAATGTGGAATGTGGATTGTGGGATGTGGTCATTGAGGTGGAGCGGAAGCCAGACAAGTTAAACTGACAGGACCTTCAATAAGCTCATTTTGAAGCCATTAAGTAATTAAGGTTGAACAATTTGCCAGTTGTAAATGTAAATGTACTCGTAATTACAATTGTAGGTCGATGTCTGAAATTCTACTTTATTTAAATTCATATTTATGTTATTTTTCAATAATTTAATTCAAATACCGTTGGCTGACAAGTGAAAAATTACAATTTAACAAGAGTTTTATGACATTTTTTTTTGTTCATATCATTCTGACAGTCAGAAAATGTAAGGTAAAGGTAAAGTCAGTTAAATTTTAAAATTCAAAAATTAAGTAAAGTGTATTAGCTAGTTATATAGAATTTTTTTCCATATCACTTTCTAACCTTAAAAATGACGACACAGCCTGAGGTATTTGTAATTTATTGTATACACTATACAGCAGGTTGAACGTTTTAAGCCGCACCTTAAGCCTGGTTATAAAACTTCATTTAGATTTTGATGGGTGTCGCTCAGTTGGCAAATCTTTTTATCAGCCACAAAACAGGCCAACAAGTTGGCAAAACTTCTTTGCTGCAATTCAGCTTTTAGTGGTTAATTACTCCCACGTGGCATGACAAAACATTTAACGACCTTTCGGCCCGTCCAACAGTCTTTTGGCCAAAGTGAAATGCAAATAAAGTTGGAGATTGAGTTGTGAAGAGAGAAGCATTCTCATTCTCAGGGATATTGTCACTTGACGCCAATTTGCAGTTATGACTACGCGCAGCGATTCATTAAAAATAATAGACAACATTCTCAAAGACAAACTACCCTAACAGTATCTAAATCCAACCAGGTCTAGAACTCAGATGCCACCCACCGACAGTGAATTAAACAAAATTAGTGAGTGAGAGAGAGAGGAAGAGGTTACATTAAACGGGTTTAGCAAATACGCACATCAAATTACTAACATCATACCCCAACCCTCTCTAACTCGACTCGACTCGACATTATTCATATTTTATAACCCTAACGGCTGCTGACTGCAACACAAAACGACCCCAGCACACAAAAATGAGGAAAGTCGAGTTGCCAACTACAACAATTATGGTTTCACTTTATTTGCTCTGTGTAGCTGTCGTGTGTGTGGCTGTGTGTGTGTGTGTTTAGGTGTGTTTATGTGTGTGTATGTGTGTATTTGCGCTTACGTTAGCCTTAGCCTGACTGGGGCATGAAAAAGCCGCTCTCCTGCTGACATTATAATTCCTTTAGTTTCTATACCCTCACCAAACAGCATACAAATGAGTCCACAAAAGGTTTAGGCCAGATTTCAATGGAATTTTACATTCTCATATTAGATAAGGTAACAGATAGTCCATGATGGTTTTATTTTTTGTTAGTCAGCAAATATTGTGATGCGTATAATAATATTTTATATGATTTGAAAAAAGGAAAAAAATAACGCTGTGAAGTTGGGACTTTTTTTTTATATGTATATAAAATATATTACACAGTAAAAACTTGTAAAGTTTTATTATATTAGAAATGTTTTTAATTTGTAAACATTTTTAAGAAGTGCTCCCACATTTTTCACCGTTTTTCGAGAATGCCTAATCAGATTTTAAAAAGTTTAAAGTTTTCTGAAAGCTAATAAATATATATGTGTATACACAGTTTTAAATTTAAAACAAAAGGTTTTACAGATTTTAATTTTTAAATAAGGAAATCAATAACATTTTTTTTCTGTACTTTTACAATTTTAAGTTGACAATTGGAAACGAGAAAATATTGAAAACAACAATCATAAGTAAAATATAACAAGATATCAAGTTATGTGAAGAAAATCCGCATAATAACCGATTTAGTTTAAATACAGATATAGGAGAATAAGGATATGTGAACAAATTAGTTTTCTTGCACAAAAATGATATAACAAAATCCTGAAAATTTTCGAAAAACAGTACATTCATAATAAAATTAAAGTTTTTCAGCTATGTAAGCAAGGGTGTCTAACAGTCGAACTTTCCTATACACTTACGAATGCACATACAGTCACACATAGAGAGAGACGGATATAAATTTCGCGAGAGAGAAAGAAAGAGACAGAACGAGATACTCACGCAATATGTACGACCTTTGCTCAGCTAAAGCTGACATGCACGTTCTTGCATATTTATGCAGTTTTAATTGTGTGTTTGTTTGTATGCGTTTGTGTGCTAATTATTGTCAGTTAGGTTTTAATTAGCGACCCGCTAAGACATATGGTAGAGTATTGTGGGTGGGGGGGTAACTGGAAAATAATGGCAACGTTTGTATTTTTAATGATTTGGCTTTAGGTCCATAATGACGTATTATTAATTGGCTTTCAACGCAAATACTTGATATTTGAATATCTAATGTACATACATAATCAACTAATATCCAAATATGAGAAGTAAAAAAACAGCTGGAATTTATAGAAGACTTGATACCCGTTAATTATTATCAATTTCACTAACTACGAATAACTTTTAGACAAATACCTACAATAAATTTTTTAAAATGGTATAACAATTCTAATTAAATAATGTTAAGTTAGATTTGAGTTTAAGAAAATATTTTTTGGGATTTGCGGAGTTTGATTTATATATGAAAAGTAATGTTTTGAACATTCATTTGAAAATTTCATAAATAAAGAGAATTTCCATTATTCCCGAATAATTCCCATTGAAATCTAAATGACTGTACTAGGCAAACTAGGTTATGATAACTGATTTTAATACTATAAAGATTTCGTTAGAGAATTGAAATACCCTCTAGAGGACTAATAGTACAGCTAAAATAGATAGTTGATGGAAGCATCTCATCAGAAATGCATCTGAATGAATACTCGTAGATATTAAGCTTTTGTATGGGGTGAGTTTGTGGTAAAACTGTAATTGTAATATCCATTCTAAATATTTACAAGTACATTTCTGTAAGCACTTTATGAGCTGCATTGTTGGTTTGGTTTTCCAATTTACAGACTTGGTATCATCAAAAACGTATATTCAAATGCAATACACAAAGCATAACTGAAAATGTTTTGAAAGATAGCCAAAATACATAGAGAGAAGGAGAGAAAAGGTGGGAGAAGAGAGAATGAGAGATAGGGAGAAGAGAAGTGCAAAGGGTATTGCTGGAGTAAAAAGGAAGAGGAAACGCCGAACGTTTATTTCATCGTCTAAATGGAGTCTATATTGAAAAGAGGCGGAGTATTGGAAAGTGGAAAGGGGAAAAGAAGTAGGAGGGGATGATTTTGGATGCCATTTGTTAAGTGCAAGTTCAATAGCATTAAGAGTGCAACACAAATAACCATAAATTCGGTAAAAGCTGCAAATTTTGCATATTTTTGGTAGCTGTCGTTTGCTCTTGCTCGATTGTAGAAATGAAGTGGGTGGAGTTTCCCTCACTGTGATTGGAAAATTCAACATAGACAAATATACACACACATACACATACAATATATATATATATAGTATATTGAGTGTATGTTTTTTGGCAGAAAAAAAAATGCTGGTTTTTAAATAGATTACGTATACGCTCTGTTGCTCGCTTTTTAAATGTGATTTATTGAGGCGCCTCAATGTCCACGAGGACAACGTCTAACGCTGGGTCCAGCCAAAGAAGAATTTGCCACTTCTTTAAGTTATTTTAATATTTACGCTCATGTAACATATGGCCAAATGTGGGAGGGGAGGGAAGAAACAGGAAGAGGACGTAGCCTGGGCGTTACAATAAATTGCCAGGCCAACCACAATGATTTACTGCAGCAAGCAGCAGCCACCACAGCAGCAGCACTATACAATATTACGTATACGCACCTTTGTGTATGTGTGTGTTTTGTATTTCGACATGTATTGCTATAATTCTATTTTCTACTCAAAACCACATTTATATTTATTACTTTAGCATAAATCTTGTCGCATTTTCGCATTTGTGTCGAATTTGTCGAGTTTACTACAGACAAGAGGAACGAAAAAAAAAAAACCCCCCAAACCGACGTACACATCCAATACACCCCCAAAACTAGTCGTTTGCACGTCTACAGCTTTGGGTAAACAATAAACTGACCTCCGTCCAGTCGATGTGAGCTCAACAGCTCAACAACTGTACCTGATGTACATCCTTATGAGGGGTGTGCGAAATATATGGTGTGTTTTTCCTATCGCACATGAAATGAACTGAACATAATTTGCCATCGCACAGTTGCATAAATTTTGTTCGCTGCCTCAATAAAAGCATCGTAGTTGTCAAATACAAAAAAAGCAATTTGGATTGCCAGGTTGAGGTCAAAAAGCTAGGTCAACAGCTCTTTATTAAATAAGCCAGGTGAATTTAAGTCGTCGCAGTTCAAGCTAAACTGAGGTTTATATACGTACTTTCATTCAAGTGGTCTTTCAAGACAAAACTATTTTTTTTTTTTAAAGGAACTAAGCAATATAGCTTTAAGCTAATGAAAGGTAGAAGGAGATAGTTAAAGCTGCCTATTCATAAAGTAAGAGCATTCATGATAGTGATGAATGCGATGTCTGGAAGCAACTCGTAAAACATTTTCGACACTCCATTATTTCGTTTATACAGATGATCTTTTTATTTACACTCTTCTTTAAAAATTAAAGAAAAGAGCCTTGGGTAAACAATTTGACCGGGCAATATATAAAACCTAACTGCTGAATGATACATATATTTAAGAATGTTTATTAAAAATCTAAAAAACAAATAAATTCCTTTTAATATATGTTTTTTATTTTTGCATTGTTTTTTGGATAATTTTTAATTAAGAGATTTGTTTGTTAATTGATATTAAATGCAAAAAATTTCATGTCAAAATATCTCTCTACTGATTAACTACAATAATAAAATAATAGGACTCACAAAACATAATTTAGAACGAATTTTACAGGAATCACAACTTGGTTTGCATAAATTTCTGAATACTCAGTACACTTTAAGCTTAATCGCATGACAATTTAACTTGGCAATTAAATTAGGTAACCAAGTTCAATCATTTTCAGACCTGTTCAGCATTGAAATCGTTTAACTTTGTTTAGGCCAACTGACAGTGGAAAATGTCAAAATGTTGGCCAGAAGTTGTGGGTTAAATGTCACAATAAGCAGAAACTATGCAAAAATGCAGAATTATGCCTGATGGGGGCCTGTCAAATATGCAAATTTCAAATGCAACTCTGCAGCTTTCAAGGTTCAACTATGGCTACGAGGTGTGTGTGTGTTTGTGTGTGTGTTGGTTATGGTAATTGTTTGCTGTTGGCTGTGTTGGTTATTTGTGACTTTGACATGCCATAGAATGTGCAACAATTAGTGACCGTTAGCCAAACAATTGCATATAAATATTAGTTAAATTACGAGTATCTGTCCCAAAAATCGTAACTCTGAAATCAATTAAGTTTTGTGCAACTCAGTATTTCAACTATCTACCCAAAGTTTGAATTGTGTCAACTAAAGTTGAGCACACACTGTCACACCCTCATGGTGTGTGTGTGTGTGTGTATGACATAAGAGAGGGGTTAAATTCATATACGGTTCGTTGGCTGTGCTCAAAAATAACAAACTTATTGTTTTGATTTTGTCAATGACAGTATTTCAGAGCCTTTCTTGTGCATCCATGCAAAAGTAAAGCACAACACAACACAACACACAGGCAAATAGAGCAATATGGCAACTGGCAGCTGCCTCTGAGCTCTACACAAATGTGGCTAAAATGTGGTTGACAAAAGGCAACAACAACACTAACAACAATAGACTGACTCTTTTTGGGTGTGCTACAAAGAAGTTAACTTTGTTACCACAAGAGAATCACTTCTAGTCTCGAAACAGACGCGTTTAACTTTAATACAACTTTTAAAAAATGTGTAACTAACTCATATAAAAATAAAGTTTCCAATAAATCCCAATTAAATTACTTCAGTTAAAATTAAACAGATCAGTTCCAAATTAACTCAGCATGCTTAGTTTTTATTGATGATATTGTGAGTTTCAGGTAATAATATTTACCTGTTACGAGTCGACCAATAAAAATTTTAAAAATACACAACATAAGTATATTAAAGGTTCAAAGAATACAAAAATTAATAGTTTATAAGACTGACCAAATTAAAAATTATTTTTTATAATTATTGATTGGGGAAGAAGAATTATTTTGTATTGCGGCTATAACATTTTGTTTTAAATTTGTTTATAGGTTGTATTATCCTATGATTTGTGAAAGAAAAGAAATATTTTAAATTGTGGATTCAGACACCACTGTAATAGAGATTTGGATGTACTTATCTTAAAGATGAAAATAAATAGTTCTTCGAATAAATAAATCAATCTTTAAAAGATCGTCAATCCAATTGATATTTTCCGCGATATAATTTCCACCTTGTTCTTTAATCTTGTTATAGAGATTATTGAGCATGGAGTATTCATAAGATGCAACAGACATGACATTTGTAAAGGGCAAATGTGTCTCGAGTTTGTGTTGGAATCATATGTTACACATACAGATAAGAGGAGTTCCATTTCCATACAGTAAACAATTTAAGACAACATAAAACATCACTCAGCGCTCAGCACTCCAACGCACACAAACTAATTTGATCAAACTCAATTTATGTGTGGCAGGGAAGTGAATCACTCTGCCAAGTGGCAACCCAACAGTATGGCAACTGATGGTGATGGTGACGGTGATGGTGATGGTGACTGTGATGGTGACTGTGACTGACTGACTGACTGACTTGCCAGACAGTGGCTGGCAGTGACATGACTCTGGGTTTGTCGTACCTTTTGGCATTTGAAAGCTGTTTGAAAACGCGACAGCTGCTGTCGCATATTCCGTCACTTTCTTATTAACTGCAATGCCCTTTTTATAATACACTTCTCAGAGGTATTCAAATTCCATTGAGCACTTTGCAACGGTCCTCTTTCTGTTTGTCTTTCTTTAGAGTTATCTGTCAATAGAAAATGGAGCCTGAAAAATATCTTGATGAGTGATAAAATTTTAGATATACTTTTTTTTTTGAGAGTTTAGCATGGACTAGGATACATTTTTATTTTTAAAATTTATTTTAAAAATCAAAAGCTTTTTTCTACACGTTTAGAATGCAAAAAAAAAAGAAATTTTTAATGCATTTTTTTAAATTTATTGTATTTTCTTATAATAAAAATAAATCATAAGTGTTATTTTAAAATTATTACAATTAGATTAAAATTAAAATATTATATTTAATGTTTATAATAATATCAACATATGTATCTTTTATTTGTAACGCATAATTATATAATATTTTTGTTTGCAAAATTAAAAAAAATATATAATATTAAATCTAATACAATTTCCTATTGTCATGCTTTAGCAAATTCTAACTTTCCGAAAGTGTATTTAAATTTTGGCAATGCTCGACTATTATCATCTTTATTTTTAACTTTGCTTGTCTTACAGCGCAAAAATAATTCACTATCAGTTGGTATAAAAAATCTGTCACAGGTTTCACAACAGATGCGTAGCCTGGAAGCAGGAAAAGTTTGTCCGTCTCTCTGGCTGTCTGTCTGTCTGTCTAATTTGAAGTTGAAGTTGAAGCCAGCTGATGGAACTGCAGCTTTTGAGCGTCCGCAAATAAACTAATCTAATACCAATTTGCATTTGATTGCGATTTTGATTTGATTTGCAAAAAACCCTTGACGAATGGAATTGGCGAACACGTTACGCGTCGAAAGTTTTAACAACGCGATAACAAAATGAAAAAAAAAGTAAATAAAGCAAGTAAGAGAAAAGGATACAAAAAGAAAGAGACTTGAATTTGAATGGTGAATGGTGGATGTATAACTTTCTGTGGTCTTTTGGCGTTAGTCTGTTTTATTGTGGCAGCCGCAGAGCAGAGTAGAAAGACTTCAACATTTAGTTCGACAACGCGTTCCAAAGTTCTGGCCACAAAGTGCGGTTTTTGGCCAGTTCGAGTGCCAATGCCAGATAAACTAAATCAAGTTGCAGTTGCAGTTGCAATTGCAGCTGTATTGACCCCACATCCGCTTGCACACTTGCACACATAATGGCACACTTTCCGTTTCCGTTAGACGGACAAAATGGCGCTGCCAACTTTCAGTGCCGTCCACTCGATCAATAGAAGCCCCTTTCCAATTAAACTCTTCTCACTAAAATACAATAATTTTTAATTGCAAAAACAACAAACAATAGCAAACAAATTGCCAGCAAGAGAGAGTGAGAGAAAGATAGAGAGAGGGAGAGAGAAAGCAACGTTTCCCACAATTTCCGCAAGCAGTTGGATTTCGGATTTGGCCATTGGATTGTTTTAATTGCAACTGTGTAGTAACTTTTAGTGCCCACTGTACCGAACAACTGCAGCTTGTAGTCATTGTGGCTTGAGTTACAGTTTTACAAGTTTCAATTTTTAGTTTATAATTTGAACTGAGCTTCAACTTGCGAAAAGTAGAAAATCCATGCATATTTAAAAAATAATAGTAAATATGTTGCTGTTGTAATAATAAAATAAATATGTATTTAATTTTTGTTACATTTCTAAAACTAAATTACAGACATCTTAATTATTACATTTTTAATCTCTGCAAAAATAATATTAACTTTTTCAAGATAGTTCAGAAAATTTCAGTCTCTTGTAATATTTATTAACTTTATTTTGCATTGCAATAAATTAATAATAATTCATATTTGGCGTTTTATAGTTCATAATAAATAAATAGCAGAACATTTTCTTAAATCATTATTATTTTTGAGTGGGAAAATCCTAAAACATTATTGACTTAATACTGAAAATATGTTTGTCATGCAATAATTGTAATTATAATTCATATTTGGGGGCTCATTACATAGCTATTATTATAATTATTATGTAAGTATGAATTAATTTAATTTAATTTTTATTTTCTGCAGAAATAATTTTAATTCTTTTTCAGTCATAAGTTACTAGAACATTTCCTGACTTAACGGTGGTTTTATAGGAATTCGGCTTGTAAAAACAGAGTTTGGAACTTTATGAGCCTGAATGTCAATACAAACATTTACAGCATGACATTATTTTTAAGCTTTTTTCTGCATCTTTTTCTGCCTGGTTGGGAGGTTGTTTGGTTGGGGCAAATTTGCGGCTTTGCTTTCTTGTGTCAATTATTTGGATTTTTTTTTCTTTTGTACTTTTTTGTTGTTGTGCTGATTTTAATTGAATCTCATATACAAAGTAGAAGCTGTGGCAGCGAGTAGGGCAAAACATACGCGAACTCAAACGGTCTGAAGTCGTATGTATTGTGTTACAGGCACAGCATTAACTTGGCCCGTTGCATTGTTGGCCATGGCAGCAGCGGCTACAACAGCAACAGCGGCAATCGGCAGTTGGTAGTGAAGCTGCAGCCGGAGTTGCTATCAGGCACTTTTATCGCCGACCACATCTGCACCAAATAAAATAATTGAACGTTTTACGATAAGCATCACAATGCAGTGCAGTGCAGTGCAGTGTAGTGTAGTGTAGTCTAAAGATGCTGCCGGCCAAAACAGAACAGCAAAGCTGAGCTGTGGCCCAAACGAGGCGACTCTCGTCTCAGCAATATTGAGGCAGCAATATCAGAGGAGCAACTCCATCTGTTTGCCTCCGATGCTCGATGCTCGTGTACAGCAAATGTCATGTTTACAGACCGCACTCCGTCGATTTGTGTCAAAGTTGAGTTTAGTATCTATAAAATTATATAATACACTTCCTGATTTCTACTTATCGTTTCTTTTTTTTTTTCTTTTTTTTTTTCTCCACTACAATATCTAGTTCACAATGGTACAGGCAACAAGCTTTTGACCGTCAGTCTCGTCCAGGCATTTGTCTTTACATGCCGCGGCATTGTTTAGCGGCCCTAAGGTTCGAGGTCTTGGCCAGGCCATTGTGCTGCCGTTTGCTAAACTTAAAAGGCCAGCAAATGTTGGCGGAAGGATGCGAAAATTGACAAGAGATGCAGTTCGGTGGGTTCATTAAATACACTACTGAAGCTGAAGGGAAATTGTAAGTAAATATTCAAATAAATTAATAAAGAATATAATCTTTCACTTTATTACCTGAGTGCTTAAAAAAGAAGAAATATTATAAAGATTTCTCATTTTTTTTTAATATTTAATTAATACATATATTTAAAATTTATTTATATTAAAATAAATTATATTTAAATCATACTGAAAGCAATAAATATTTTCAGTTAAATCAAAGTAACCCAACTGTAGGGTATAGCTATAGGGCGATCAACTTAAAATTCGCTACTGCACACTCTGCAGTTTGGTGAGTCTAAAAAAAAAAGAAAGACACAGTCGAGTCGTAAGCCGTAAGCGATATGCCGATAATATGATTTTCAGTTAATAAATAACTGCCTAAAGAGGCGATAGCTTTATGGAGAGCTGATGGGTTGTTATTGTATGGTATGGTTTAAGATGGAATGGTATGGTTCACTTACTGTAGTCAATCGGTTTATGCTTTGATTAACTGTTGTCAAGACTTGGACCCCATGGCACGAGCTGCTGCCTCAACAGTTGCTACTCCTGCTTCTTCAGATCCTCCTGTTTCCCGTGCTCCTCCTTTTTCTCCTACTCCGCCTGCTTCCTCTCTGCTGATGGCTTTGTTCGATTGCCGCTGCTGCAAATTACTTATGCATTATTATAACTTTGATTTTGGTTGCCGAACAGCATGAAGAAGTCAATAACAAGTAACAAAGATATAAGCAAGTGAGTCGAATCGACTACAACACACCCAGGAAATTATAACTTTTCTTAAAATAAATAAAACAACAAGAGAACTAATCAACATTATACATTTTTCAATTTATATTATTATAGATGCAAGGCTTCTTTTGTCAAAATTTATAGCACCCTATTTTCGAGCTGTATACAGGGTATCAAAAAGCAGGGCGCACGTTCATTTATCTTGATGCGTCGCTGTTATTGTTGTTTTCGTCTTTTTTTTTTATTGTTGTTGTGGAATCCTCGGTGGCTGTTGCGATTTTTCAACTGCGGCGCGTTCTGCTGTCTTCATTGTGGCGTTATCTCAGTTGCTGTTCTTTCTTTATTTTACTCACTTTTTTTTCATGCGACTTTTTGCTGTTGTTGTTGTTGTTGTTTTTTTTTTTTTTGATATTTTTTGGACTGCATACGTCAGTGTCTGATAAGCGAACGCTGCAAGTTGCTACCATTTTTGCATGGTCCGCTAAAATATTTCTCATGTAAAGGGCCCGACGCTGATTTAGCACTGCTTCACATCGAAGTCGGTACAAGTCGGCAGGTTCCGTTGTAAAATGAATGCAAAAAAAAAAAAAATGTAAAGAGGAGAAGAAATCCCAACAGGGTAGATTTGCACAGCTGATAACATTACGTATACGCCAAGCTGTCTTCGTATTTACCTTTCAAGGCGGCTTGTGAATTATTTTTTGACAACTCTCTGGTCATCGATTAAGCAGCTTAAGGCTTATCAGCTATCCGCTTGTCAGCCCAAAAATAAATAAGGGGAGCAATAAGTTTGCGTTTGGGTGATTGACCTCATTGGAAGGGAGTCCAGATTTATTAAGCTCTCAACTGACCAACTATCAAGACTATAATAATATTAATAAAAATATAGTATTTAAAAAAAAATTGTATTAATAAAAAAAAATAATTACAAAAATATTTATTAATTAATCTAGAATAAGGGTATAAAAATCAATTGAATTTGTGAAAAAAAAAACACGACTTAAAGGCTTAAATAGAGCATTAGAGTTGACAGTTAGATTATGAGTAAGATAATAAAATTAAATTTATATTTTAAAAATAATATAAATAAAAAAAAGTAATAACAGCAATTTTTGGGAATTAATCTAGAGTAAAAGTATCAAAATCGATTGAATATGTTAAAGAAAGAAATGACTTAAAAGTTTAAAAATAGATTAATACATATATAAAGCATTAGAATTGAAATATGAAAAAAAAGATAATTAGATAATAATTAAGTTATTGAAATAAAATTAGCATTTATCGAAAATAGACTCAAATTTGTATTTAGAATTTATTGGCGTTGAAATAATTAAGCATTTATTTACTAAAAGCTTTCCAAATCACAAAAGAGTTCTCACTAGGTCATTTCAAATAACGAAAACAGAATTTATACTGCAATAAAATAACAATTGAAAAGAACTATAGTTAAGAACACCAGCATTTAAGCTATTTCTTTTTCGTGCCAAACTGACAACATTGAAATGCTTGCATACCAAGTCTCTCTTTTTCTCGATTGTCAACTGTTTTGCAGTTGTATTCGTAATTCGTATCTATCTAGTTCTATCTGTCGACAACAGATCACTATCAATTAGTAGAAGCTGCTTCAATTCAAATGCCAAGTCTTCTTCTCATATGCTCCCCCAGTGAGGAGATTCAGTTCAAAAGCAAATCGAATCTAAACGGCAAACTAAACTATTTATTAATGCTAAAGGCTAACTGACTGCATGGCGGGTCTTTGGCATTCGTCTATCCATCTATCTATCTATCACGGCTGCTGTTTTCTTGGGGATTTGCTTTGCTTTTTATTTTATTTAATTGAAATGAATTCATTAAGCCTTTGATTTGCCTTGCAAATCAACGGAAATGCAGCTCTGACTTTACCTTTGACGTTGAGCTTCACTTTAACTCGGCCTCAACTAATGGAGTGCACATCAGTTCAACTGCAGTTGGGCTTCAGTTTGAGCTTCAGTTTGAGTTTGAGTCTGGCAATAATTTAAAGGCGAATTAAATATACGAAAATTAACTGCTGCACAACAGTTGCTGTGTTGCTCCAATTCGGTTGCTCGAGAGACTTGCAACTGTTGCACGTTTTGCATGTCAAGAAAATTGCTTCATTTGTGTCCGCGCGAATGTCAACCACGAACATGATAAACCGAGACCGAAAGCGGACATAATGCGTGACTTATAGGACTGTCCATTGTCAGGGAAAACGTATGAGTATTTCAAGTGGTTGAAAAATCAACTGACATGAAACATGGCAAAGAAAAACACCGAAGAATTTTAAATTAATTTCGGAGGCACTTGGGTAAAGGCTTAATAACCCTCATAGTTTATATGATCAATTTGTTGATACCCTTTATAATTATATGATTGAATTATAGCATAGAAAATGTAAAATGTTAATAATTATATAATTTATTAAAAGTTATATGAATTTTAATTATATCCTGAGGCACTTATAATTTATATGGTCAATTTTTTTTGTTACCCTCTGTTGTAAAAAATTAAGAAAATACTAGCAAGTATACAGAAAATATAAAAGAATAAACAATATATATATTTTAAATAATTTTAATTATTTTTTAAAACTCTTTGGCTAAGCTAAAGATAAAAGCTATAATTTATTTGATACATTTTTTGACACCCTCAGTTGAAAACATTTAATAAAGAAACGTTAATAAATATATATAATATAGTTATAAATAAATATAAGCATAAAACATGTAAAATATTTAATTTATAAATTATAACATTTAATAATAATTGACGCTTAAATATGTATGTATTTAAAATCTACAAATTTATATATTTTTAGCATATACTTTTTTATTTGAGGCAACCAAGCCCAACTGTTGTTAGTAACTGATGGAACTCTTTTAAGCCAAGTGTTATAGGCACTTGAGCACACAAAGTTTTCAATTTTCTTGCAACAACAAAACGGGTCAACTTATGGCTACGTGACCGCCCCAAAAAATGAGTAGAAAAAAAAAACAAAAGTTCGAGACAAGTTTTGTTCTAGCGGCAAATTAAAATTGTCCAGAGTGCTGGCCACACTTTGTCCCCTGCTCCATTTCCACCCGTTCCTTTCCGTTCCGTTCCTAGAACATCATGAGCTAATGGCACGTGCTTATCGAGCATATCAACAGCAGCTCAAGCATTTTGTCACCATTCATTGAATTTCCTACTTGATTAGCGAGTCGATAAAAGTTCTTAAAAAAGAGAAATACAAAGTAAAATTTAATGAAAATGCTAGAAAATTAGAATAATAATAGTAATTGAATTTTATGAGTATAACTTGCAGTTGGTGTGAAATTGGTGTGAATTGAAATTTATGAGTTTTGAATGCGTTTTGTTTGCTATTTGGTATTTGCTGTTTGCTGTTTGCTGTTTGTAACCGTTGGGCTAAATGCTTGGCCAATAAATTCAAATTCTATGGCCGCATAGCAATTATGCAATTGTTTGTGCTGCAAATAAAATGAAGCCAAGTGTATCCGATGGATGCAAATACTTTTGGCAAGCAGGAAGCAAAGGCAGTGGCAACAAAAAAACTGAAATCCAAACTGAAACTCAAACCCAAACCCAAACCAAACCAAGGCACCAGCGTGTTCTGCCCGTCTAAAAACTCCAAATCGATATGCAAATACAAACGAATGAGGCGTACACACAAATCGCAAAACGAGCTGAGCTCAGTTTGAGATGCCACGCCCCTCTTGCATCTCTGCCCTCCTGCCTGCCTGCCTGCCTGCGTTTATTCATAGCATAGCTGCTAAAGCTGTTTTGACCAAATTCGTCGCTGGATCTGTTTTTTACCTGAAGACGGCTAACTGTGTGGCTATTACAACTCCTCAACAAAACCAAACCAAACCAAGCCAAACAAAACAGAGCTGATCTGAGTGGAGTGGAATGGAGTTGAGTTGAGCTGAGCATTTGCTTTGGTGTGGTCCAACTCTTAGCCATGGCTTTTTTATTTCCTATTGCTATCAATTGTGCATGCAATTTATTTTTAAAGAAATAATTGCTCTGCATCTGCTCTTCCAGCGATTATGCAAATATTAGTATTTGTTTTTGTTGTTGCTGCTATTTTACTCTATTCCCAACCAAATGCTTCTGATAATAATACGACTACGACTACGACTATGAGTTTGAGTATGAGTTTGAGTGCGAGTACCCGAAATCAATGGCAAGTGAAAGAGTCCGTTGGCACGTTTGCATATTAGCCAATTTGAATATGCCACACACAATGCGATTCGAATACTTTACACAAATTTCACATAAATCAATGCAAGCTAAATATACACATAATAATAATTCCACCTTTTATTGCATTTTTGAGTTTTAAATCTTTAGCCAGTTTCGCTGTTGTTGCATCTTTTAACAACTGCCTGAAAGTATGTGGTGAATTATTTAATCTGGAAATTGTCTGTAAATAAACGAAAATGCATTTCAAAAACTATATAAAATCATGTGTACTTCAGAATTCTCTAGAGATTTTGTATACAAATAATTTTGAAAACAACCGTTCAATATGTTGATGTTCCTTAAATTTTTGAGATTTAATCCTTTCAAACTATTTTTTTTTTAATTAATTTTAAAGATATTTTAGTTTAATTTATTGAATATTTAATTCTGTCAAATCTCTCAAAATTCTTTTAGACATTTGAAAGTGATGGTTTCTTTTTTTTCGGCTAGATTTTTTATGGTGATTTGTAGAACAGACCATAACAAGATTTCAAATTGAAAGTATAACATAAAAATGTATAATATTGTCAAAATTTGAATTGTTTTAATTTTGTTGTTAAATCTTTTAACTATTTTTCTAGGCTTTAAAGTTGAATCTGTTATGCAAAATAAGAATTTATAGTTTTCTGTATATCTGAAGACTTGAAACACGGTTCTTAAAACAAAATTGGGAAATTAAAGTTGCTGTTAAAAGGGTTTTTAAGTAACATTCAATTATAATGCTGTTCCTATTGCAGCTTTAAAATATTCGCCAAACTTACACACACACCTCTTCAAACAAGTCCTAACTTCAACATTCTGAGGGCAGATAAAGCATGCCACATACCTTATTTTTTTGTTCTTACTTATTTTTCTGCTGTTCTTTTGGTTAATGAAAGTGGCAGTAAATGAAATTGGCATCAGGTTATTATTCTTTTGGTTCTTTGTTGCGTATATATATATATTTTGGACAGACATGTGGGCCTCGCAAAAGTTTATCTTATAAAACAACAACAAGCACTTAAGTGTTATATGCCACCGTATTACAACTGGACGGAACCGCACTCAGAAAGACCCAAAATGCAACGTAGCATAAATGAAGAAAGCTGATAAGAAAAAGCAACAACAACAAAAAACAAAAACAAGCAAGTTAAAAAGGCGGCACGAAAAATTGCTGCCCGCATAAAAGGAAGAAGAGAACAACAGATACAAAAATAATAATAAAATAAAACAGAAATTGAATGTTGCGATTCGTGTTGCGTGGCGGGACCAGGTGACAAGCAATTCCCCACAGGTGCTGGCCAAGTTAACGGTGGATTTTGGCCAGCATATATACATATATACATACGAGTCGGGACTCGTATTCGTATTAGCAATTGCCCTTAGCGCTATAAAACAAGCCAAACACTTTTGACATGGGTTAGTTTAGCAGGCCCACAAATGTGGGTAGGTGAAAATGAGGCGAGTACGGTTGAAATCCCATTCGGACCCTTTCTGCGAGTTCTGCCTGGGTGTTGCACCCATGTCAATGCACTGACAACTGGCGTTAACCAAGCCAAGAAAGAAAGTCTCAGCTACAGTCACAAATCATAACGTATCATATCATATCAAGAGTATACATTTTAATGAGTTGCATTTCAGCAAACGTGCAACTGCAACAGCGACAACTCCCTTGCTGTACAAAATTGTATTTCCGTTCATTATTTTTATATTTCGGCAATTTCTTATCTTCGCGTCTTTGGGAACTTATCAAAGAAGCTTCACTGTCTGTCAGAGTATTTATGATATGTTTGGCCAAATAATGAAAGTGCCAAAAGATATGAAAAGCTGCCTGTAACTTTTACACAGTGAAAAAATTTAAGCTCAGAATTCGAAACAAATGCAAGTACAGAAATTCGGAATATCCGTAAACTACAAAATACTCAATTCAAGCACGATTTTTCAATTGGCTTTCAATTTAGGCTTTCTTTATATAACAATAATATTCTGAATTCATAGTTTAAAAAAACTTGTCAATTTAAGAATTTTAAACTTGAAATTGAAAATTACTGACTGCCAATTTCAAACTTGAATTTTGGATTGAATTTTTTTCTTGCAGTGTACTTGACTGCCAATTAGCAGCTGCGGACATTGGCATGCAAATATTTATGATACTCGTATTTATAAAGTTGAAGAGCGACTTGAAGTGGGTCCCTGACTTCCGTCACATAATAAATTCATAACAAATCATACATAGCTATCTCAGTGTGGTGTGTGTGTGTGTGTGTGTGTGTTTGTGTGTGTGCTTGTGTTTGTGTGACATGCGACATTATAATGCCACATTATGTTGCAAGTGCGTGAAAGAACCGTACATCAGAACATTGCAGTCATAAATCAAAAATCCACAAACAAATGCAACGTTGCAACGTTGTCTATGCGATGTTGTTGTTGCTGTTGTTGTTGTTGTTGTTGCTGCTGCTGCGTGTGTGCTGCTTGTTTGTATCTGCTGCAAGTATTCGCAAAATTATTACACTTGACATGATTGAATATACCGCTGAGTACGAGATTATATATATATATACACATATACACACATACGTGTGTCCATGGATCACATACGACTATTGGAGGTACCAGTCGCGACCGGTGTCCAATACGAGTACCAGTCCGATGTGTCCGACGTGTCCGTGCCCTCCAAATGTCCGCTCGACGAGAAGTTGTTGCTGAAGCTGGACATAGTTTTTGTTGTTGTTACTTGTCCCAGTGGGCAATTCCCGTTTCTCTGTTTGTATGTAACATACACGTACATAGTAAGTTGACATGTTGCATAAATGTAAGTGCTTGCAATATTGTTTAGTGATCAGTACACTGTAAGATATAGTCAATAAAAATTATACAATTCAAAAAATGTTTAGATTGTCAGCAGGGTATGACATTGATAAACTTGTCGATATCTATAGGTTAACTTCATAAAGTGATTTCTTTCATACATCATTTTTTTAACATTTTTTTTTTAAATTATAATGCCATATAACTATGTTAAATATTAACCAATGTTATTAAAAAATGAATTATTGATCCTTGTTTGAATTCTTTATTTATTTTTTAAATATTCATTTAAATATTGGTTAATAAGGAAAACCACTTTTTTAAACATTTTCTAATTTATCATTTTGAAGTTTTCAAAGTTTTATAACTTTGTTAAAACTTTACCTAATTTGATGAGCATTATCAAATACCTAATGGTTTGATCTCTAATTAATTTCTTTATCCACATTTTCAAACATTTTACAATTTTATTTAATTTAAAAAACATATTTATTTTTCAAAATTGGATAATAAATAAACACATCGGGTGCACGACTTTAGAATTCCTGCAATGTAATTTAATCGACAAAATGGTTTGAAAGTGCTGAAGTAATTTTTTTAAATATTTGAATTTGTTGTCAAAATGTAGATTTACATTTTTAGACCATATCCAGACACACAACACAACACTACACATTAATACACTCCAAAATTCCACCAAATTTCTCAGCATTTGCAATATTCGGGTTAGTTTAAAAGGCAATTACATAGAAAATGCACTAATTAATATTCTTTGCAGCCAATATCATGTGTCTGGAGAGCATATCAACCAATAACAGGACGCTGGCTCTGATCAGACAGGGCTACAAGGTACTGGCAGAGTATCAGATGATCGAACAGATGCAGTTGAAGGGCATCTATGCCGTTCCCAGTTATTCCAGCGCCTTGCTTTGGTTCGGTGTGATCTTCATACACGGCGGTTTATATGCGGACGGCGTGTTTCGCTTTTCCATATTGCTGCCGGATAACTTTCCTGACGCAGTCAGTCTGCCCACCGTCATCTTTCAGAAGGACATTTTCCATCCGCACATCTGTCCCATGTCACACAGCCTGGACTTGTCGCCTCTCTTTGAATTCTGGAACAAGGATGAGCATCACATTTGGCATATACTCAAGTACATTCAGCTAGTATTTGCCGATCCTGAAGGCAGTGTTTGCTTGGGACAGTCCCACACCGGTGAACCAATTCCTCTGGAAGATGTTCACAATATAGATGCAATGCGTCTTTTGTCCAACAGCCGCGTAGACTATTCGCTCCGTGCTAAGGATAGTATTGCCTGGAGCTTAAGGCATTTGTTCGATAAGCCACCCATCAAGGATCCCCACTATATTGTCTTTGAGCGCTATCAGCCCGATGTCCATCTGGCTGCAATGGAGCGTCTCAAGAGCAACAGTTGGTATTCCTTATCGGTGCAATCCTCGCCACCTTCCGTGTGTGTGGCACGAATTGAATCCGAACAGCAATTACGACAGGAGGCGTCGGCTCAAAGGGCAAATCATGTTGGCAGCAGCCTGAATTAGCGAAGTCATCTCTGGACTAGCTATTTTGGTATTCTCGAAAATATTTAAAAATATCAGATTGCTCCAGTCTATTCCGCTGAACCGGTTCCTTTTGACATAAACACTTAAAATTAAGTTCCATGTGTGAATGTAGTGTAATTTGTAATTATTGTGACACTATTATTTTTTTTGACATTAATAAACTGTGTACTGACATTGAACAAATTAAATTAATGAGAATTTATATAAAAAACATAAATCTAGTCAATTAGAGGTGTTGAGGTTCCTGAAAACAAGGAAACATTGCTTTTAAATATCTAAAAAATTTATGAGATATTTGACAAAATGTAATATTTTTGAATTCATTTAAATTATTTTTTTTAATTGATTCAAGAAGCATAAAATACATGTTTAATAATTTCGTTAATTAGATAACGAAATTCATAAGCCTAAAAGAATTGTTGAAACTGAATGTAAGCCCATTTTTTTGTCATCGAAAATATGTTCGAAAAAAACTAAATCTCTGACATTTAAGGAACACTGACATTTCGAATGGTTGTTTTCAAGAGCAAATAATTGCTCTTAATAATTCTAGAGATTTCTAAAACACATCTGAATAACTGATTGAAAAATGTGTAAATAAAAATTAAGTCTATATAACTGCTAATTAGAGGACAATATACAGTGTGCAATTAGCTAATCAATAGCTACTTAGCCTAATGTAATAATTCGGGTTGATATGCATAAATGCTATTTAATTTTGCAATATATTTTAGCATTTTCGTATTGACCAATTTATGCTAAAAATGTTTTGTAATTACAATTGGCCCAGAGTCAAGGTAATATTTAATGCTTAATTGGAAAATCGTTAAGTCTCTTAGAACAGTGTGCATTTGTGTTTTAGAGATTAAACAAATTCAGAAAGGCAACAATTGATATATAACCAATAATTGTAATGCAATTAAGTGTAAATGGAACGTAATTGTGTTTATTAAATTCGGCACAGTCCTACTTTCTCTCAGTGCATGTGACAACCCAGTTTTCCGCTCTACACAACACAACACAACCTTGGTTGCGAGCCCATTAATGATGTTAATAATGTCATCTTTCACGTGCAATAATCAAAATAACAATAATTATGGGGACCCGTGTTCGAAGCGTCACTTTCAACGTTACAGATGGCCGCAGTTGCTGCAAGTGGCATCTGACTGCCTGCAACTTGCAACTTGCAACTAGCAACTTGCAACTTGCATGCCGAAGTGGCATTCCAAAATATTAAAAGCCTTGCCTTCTTTCTTGCATCCACTGGGAAGCGAAGCTGTCGTCGCTTGCCGCAAAATATACAAAAGTGACAATTTGATTTATCACTGCACTTTGTCGAGCAACGAGTTTGGAGCTCTCTGGGTTATAGTACATATAAGTGTATATGCAATATATATATATATGGGATCTGGGACTGCTGCTGTTGACTCGTTAGGCAGTTGGTTGCTTCCCAAAATCGTTCATGAAATTATGAATGCTAGTGCAATGTGCCATATTTTAGGCCATTTATGACTGGGCTTTTAGTTCTCTTGGACTTTTGGATGGAGTGTGTAGAAGTGGACGACACTGTCACCATTTTCAACTAATTGCACCACACAATATGAGAGAGCTCTTTTCCTGATCAGGCTAAATAATAGACTTTTGAAATATCAAGGGGTTGGCAATTAAATTATGAATTCTAGTTGAAAATTATCAAATTTTTTATATGATCAAAATTTAAATGCAGAATCAATTTTAGAGTTCAAATGATAATTAAAATGACATTCCGCATGAAAATCGGTTG
Organism: Drosophila phalerata; assembly: GCA_951394115.2. Taxonomy (NCBI): domain Eukaryota; kingdom Metazoa; phylum Arthropoda; class Insecta; order Diptera; family Drosophilidae; genus Drosophila; species Drosophila phalerata. Next base: position 5,368,715 of record OY729850.1, read on the forward strand.
AGTTTTGCCTAAGTTATGAGAGTTCAACGTTTTTGAAAAGATGTTAAGGGGTTGGTATGCAAATATTGGATGATGATCGGCTTATACTTGAAAAATATAAACATTTTTAATTGACCAAAATTTAAATGCAAAATTATTTAAGAGTCCAAATGATAATCAAAATGACATTCCGCATAAAAATCGGTTGAGTTTTGTCAAAGTTATGAAAGTTCAAAGTTTTTGAAGAAATTTTAAGGGGTTGGTATGCAATTTATGGATAAATTCTGGCTTATAGACGAAAAATATCAAATTTTCAAAATGATCAAAATTTAAATGCAGAATCAATATTGAAGCCAAATAATGATCAAAATGACATTCCGCATGGAAATCGGCTGAGTTTTGACAAAGTTATGTGAGTTCAAAGTTATCGAAAATATGTTAAGGGGTTGGTATGCAATTTATGGATAATGTCTGGCTTATAGACGAAAAATATCAAATTTTCGAAATGATTAAAATTTAAATGCAGAATCAATATTGAAGCCAAATAATGATCAAAATGACATTCCGCATGGAAATCGGCTGAGTTTTGACAAAGTTATGTGAGTTCAAAGTTATCGAAAAAATGTTAAGGGGTTGGTATGCAATTTTTGGATAATGTCTGGCTTATAGACGAAAAATATCAAATTTTCAATATGATCAAAATTTAAATGCAGAATCAATATTGAAGCCAAATAATGATCAAAATGACATTCCGCATGGAAATCGGCTGAGTTTTGACAAAGTTATGTGAGTTCAAAGTTATCGAAAAAATGTTAAGGGGTTGGTATGCAATTTTTGGATAATGTCTGGCTTATAGACGAAAAATATCAAATTTTCAAAATGATCAAAATTTAAATGCAGAATTATTTTAGGGTCCAAATGATGATCAAAATGACATTCCACATGAAAATCGGTTGATTTTTGTTAAAGTTATGAAAGTTCAAAGTTTTTGATAAAATGTCAAGATTAAGATAATGACAGTATAGGAACAATATTTAATGAATTATATTTCTATGCATTCACATCTTCGTTGATAAGTATTTATTATATCAGCTAGAATTCAGACATATCCGGTCTGGGATCGTCTGGCTTCGGCTTGATTTGAGAGGGCGTTACGGCAAAATTAAGACATATCGTAGAATGGGCGCTCAAGAAATCGAACAAAAGCAACAGTAACATCGAAAACAACATTAACAATTAAGTTGTAATAAATTTTAGCACTGCGTGGGCTGAACTTGCTCTTCGCGATGGATTTTCGAGGCATACGAGTTTATATATGATTTCAGCGTCAATTAAAACGCTATAAAAATTGCTTCAAGCTGCGCCGACGAAACACGTGACAAAGTATAAAGGCCATTGTTATTGTGTCTGTTAATATTTTTATTTTTACTTTTATTGATTTTGAGTCTGGCTCATCAGTCCCTGGTGAAATCGGTATATTCCACCCCCCCTGCTGCGGCAGTTATCAACGGACATCAAAACAATTGCCACCATCGACGATGAGGCAGAAGGTGTGGGAGAGAAAAGGAGTTAGCGATTTCGTTAGCTACATTCGTTCGTTGGTTCGTTTGTCTGACAAGTTGGCGGTATAAGCAAACCAGGTTCAATTGCACTACCAACAGGTAACTGGACAGAGAAGCCGTAGAAGTCGGCGGAGCTTTAGTTTTGGCATTTCGATTTCCTTGGAAAACCGCTAGAGACTTTGTAAGCGACCCAAACTGAACCGAACTGAACTGACTGCTTAGCATTTGGCTGTACATAGAGAGGGTGGGAGAGAGAGGTGAGAATGACGATGTCGGGGACACAGATTGGTATTTATATGCAAGTTCATGGCATGGTCGAAGCGCGCACACACATCATCATCGATTATAATCGAAATGGGATTGTAAATCAAATCGCATTCAATGGTAGTGACTTTAAAATGGGCTTCATTATCGCCGATGTCGATGTCGATGACGATGCCAATGTCGGTGCTTCCAGTCGGTCGACTGTTGTCCTGGCAGCGACGTCGTCGTCGTCGTCGGCAGTCGCTGTTGCCATTGTCGGTGGCGACTGCTGCCGCCGTCGTCGTCGTCGCCGTCGTCGAAGTGACATTCAATGCCATAATTTATGAGTTTATCTTTTTCGCGCCGCCAAATCGTACGCTAAATGCTGTCTGGCCAGACCAGAGCGGGACAGGACAGCACCTGGACATATGGACAGACATGCAGACCCAACCAGATCAGACCATACCATACATATGCTCGATTCTTTCGTTCATTCGTTCATTCTCTTGAATGCTGCCTTCGGTTTTCGCATATGCAAACCAAACAAACGACAGACAAACCAAACGTGCGCATATTTTATGGCGCTGAGAGTCCCATTTGTGTTGGTATTGGTATTGGTAATGGTATTGATATTGCTATTGCAACTCATATATTCCTACTCCTATTCCTGCTCCTATTCCTATTTCTAGTGCTTGACTTTGCTCGCCGTTCTTGTTGTTGTCCTCGTCGTGGTCGATCGTTTAATGTCGGGCAATTAAAATTGGAGTTTTCTAGTGTTTGCTATGTGTTGCCTTTTATGAGTTATGGGCTCTTGTTGACAGGCCCAACATCCCCCCAACCCCCTTAACCCTATATAAAGGGGGAGTTAAAAGTGCCGCAGCTGCAGTCAATTGTTGTCATTGAAATTGCCTTGCAATGTGTGTGAAATGCAATGTGTTAAAAATGTGAACATTCAAGGGCATTGAGAATGACTCATATAAGAAAGTATAAAGTGGGATTTGCAGAATTTAAAGAGGAATATAGTATATTTTAGTAAAGTTATTAATTATTGGTATAAATACTCAGAACAATATGATCATCAGAATATTTAATTTGTCTTCCTGAGTCCAATTGCTTATAAGTATTATTGAAAATTCCTTACGAGTCCTCAAATTAATATATTTGAATACATGTAATGCAAGAAAGGAATTAATAAATAAATTAAAAATAGGTAGAGTTATATAAAACTCAATCAAGCCAATCAAATTTTGTTTAATTTTATATCTTTGAAATTAACCAAACATTTACTACTTACTTTTCTTTATTCACATGTTTAGTTAATTAATTCTATGTATCCTATTTCTTGATTTTTCACCTTAATGCCTAGCTAAAATTGTAGATTGTCACACCACATATTATCCTTAGTAACTTACTTCATAAAAAGTTCTTCATTCATCACATATCGTGATAAATTATTTATTTAATTTTTTTTTGAAAAATAAATCTCATTGATTTGACAAGTTTATTGGCAATTCGATGTTATTTTTCTATATCCCATTCACATTCAGAGCACGAAATTTAATTCAATTATCCAACACTTTATTGTTTTGGTATAATACTTAAGTTGCATGCCAATGTTGTTGTTGCTGTTGTTGCTCTGTTTTAAAGTTTTGCACACACATTTGCCTCGAACGGCAGCTTGCAACATTCCTCACGTATCCACAAAGTTTGCCGACCAGTTCTTGAGTTTGGTTCTTTTTTTTTTTTTTTTTTGTATATTCGTAGTCGTTGTATCATCAACTCAACTGTTGCAAGTTGCTCACTTCTTTTCAATTTCAACGCACTTGGCCATGTAATCACAGCGCCTAATTCTAAACCGTTTTTCATGGCCGAAATGCGAACCGGTTGGTCAACTTTAACTAATACATCATTATGCTGGCATGTTGCTGTTGCTGTTGCAGTTGTTGTTGCTGTTGCCTGTTGCTCGTAATAATCAATTACGCGTCAGGCACGATCTTGACGCGATCCTCGCATGCCATGCCACTCCGATTCGCATCATGAGCTACGATTTTGCTCATTCCAACCAATCCAATCTTTATACTCGTACATACATATATATTTTCCTCTCAGTTCAGATCTGTTCAGTTCTGTACAGTTCGGTTCCAGAACTCATGCGCCAATAATAAATTACAAAACAAAACTCAAAGAACAGGTTCAATTACATTTAACAAGAGCTGCAAACAGCTGATTTGTAGTTGCATTCTGCGGCGAGAGGAGCGAAAAAATAGCGGAGCGGAGTGGTGAGGAGAGAAGCGGAACGGAGTGGATCGGAGTAGATCGGAGTGGAGCGGAACGGAGCGGAGCGGAGCCATTGAAATGGAGCCCAATGGCAAATTAAATAGATTTACGCTGGTAAAGTGTTGCTGATTGGGATAATCAACGCGTTTGCTGAGTTGTTGTTGCTGTTGTTGCTGCTGTCAAGGCATTATTACCGCCGCTTGTTGCTGTTGCTGTAGCTGCAATTGTTGTTGCTGTTGTTCTACAACTAGCTCACACTGTGGCTGGTCCAGGCTGTTGAGTTGTGGCCGTCGTTAATCCCAAATTCGCATTGAAATTTGCATGGTCGTTGACGTCCGACGGCAGCAACAGCAGCAGCAACAACAATCCGACCTACAACAACTGCAACTGCAACTGCAACCCAGATTGACACACTTACTCAATATATGTGCGAGCTGTTGTTGTTGTTGTTGCTGTTGTATTTCCGGTGGTGTTGCGCTACGCGTCCGGTTTTAATAAAATTTCTGATGCTGCTCAAGTGTTGCTGCTGCAACAGCAACATCAGCAGCGACATGTTGCAGTTAAACTTCCTACGCCTCATGCTTTGTTTATTGTTGTTATTGTTGTTGCTGCTACTTTAGTTGTAGTTGTAGTTGTTATAGCTGGTTGCCATGTTAGCATGTTGATATCACCCGCAGCGTAAATCTTGCGGATTAATCCAATTTAACAGTTTATACTGCACTGCGCTTTGACCATGTTGCAAGCGGCAGCAGGCGATGGCATTAATATGGCCGTAATGCTTGGTCAATGCTGATACACTGCAAACAGTTTATGCCATTAAATCAAATTCAATTTTTCATTGAACTGAAACTTAAACAAAAAATTATAATAATTAAATTAATTATTTTTTACAAAAAACAAATCCGGAAATACAAAAAAAACACACTCTTTAATTTAATTAAGTTAAATATAATTTTTTTTTAACATCAACATTTTATTTATACATTCATTTTAAGTTGATATAAATATTTTGTTGTTAGCTTTTGAACTAGATCTTTAGTTTACTTGTCCCATAAAAATAATAGCGTCAGGGTTTTCAATGTCTCTTTAAATTTTAGTAAAGAAATATTTTTTAATTTGACATTAGATTCCATACATTCCATGTCTCTAGTATAGTTATTAATTGAAAACCTAGACATTGAAAAACCGTCCCTAAATTTGACTTAAGGTTGCATTCCCAACTTCAATTTGTACTATTTTTCATTAAGTGTTTATTTTATTTATTATTAATTTTAAAAAATAATATATATTTGATATTTTAAATAAAATCCTATCGTTCAATCTGTTGCTCTTTTCAATTGTTTCCATTTGCTTTGAAATTCAATATTACGTATACGCCGCATATTCCCACAACGCTCATCTGGTAATCATTTCAGCATCTCACTCAGTGTCTGTTGCTTTTGGCCCTTGGCGCATTTCGCTCAGTGCATTTGGGGGGCGACCTTTTCAGTCACAGTCACTTTGCGACTCTGTTAGTTGGCTACCTTTGCCCAGTTCAAATCCCGGAAAGCGCCTCCTGCTCCTCCTCCTCTTCTGCCTGTTTAAGCCAGCCCACTTAGCTACCATTCAGTGCCAAGTTTTGCCGCCAACTTTTTCTTTTTTATTTCTTTCTGTTTTGTTTGAAGTGCGCACCAAAATTTAATACGCTTGTGGTCACATGTGTTGCACGCTTTTTTACATATTTTTAAAAATAGCAGAGACAGCAACAGACCATTTTGTGTGTGATTCCCCTCCTGCTTGGTGGTCTAACTGGTGTATGTTTCTCTCATTCATGTAGCACTTGCTCTCTCTCTCTCTCTCTCTCTGAGTGTCTTTGTTGCGCTTTTCTCCTATGTTGTTGGCTTGGTTCCGGCAAAAGCGCGAATTTAATTAAAATATGCAAATCGCTTTGTGGCATTTTGATCAAGTGTTGAGTTCGTTTTGCAGTCAGTCGCAAGTTCACCAGGTCTCTGGCTCTCATTCTCTAGGTTAAGCCACAGAGAACTGCTGGATTTACGTTTTAATGGTATACCCTATGTGGAGTGAGTAAAATTGTAATCTCAAAAGTGTTGGTCATCAACAGGAACATATATGTATAAATTACTATACTCTTAGTTTGCTTTATTAATACAGGGTATCTTAGTGTCGTCTCTAAATGATGTAACCAAGTCGTATTTTATTCCGTTTTGTCTTTTTGGCAACTTCAACTTTTGGGCGATAAAAGCGAGCGATAAAAATGTAACCAGTTGAATTTTTCTTTTCGTTCTACATAGTATTGAGCTTGGAGTTTGCGAAGCGCGAAAAAAAAGACAGACAGACAGACGGACGGACGGAGAGAACGAAAGCCAAAAGTCATTCATACCCTTCATGAGGTGTGATTTTTATTTGGCTCGAAACGCCGTGCAAATTAAATTTATTGCACATTTTATTTCCTTTGATGTTCGTTTGTTAACAAAATTGTTGGGGATTAAGGTAACGTTGGCGGATTAGCCATGGCATTAACCAACAGCCAACATCGTGATATGGCGTAACTCTTGCACTTCATCACTTCCACTCGACATGGATTCAAGTTGCACTTCTTCGTCGTCGTCGTTGTCTGCGTCTGCGTCTTCATTTTCTTTGACTTTGTTTTGTGCCTTCATCTTCAGTTCACTTCTAGAGCTCTAGCTCTTTCAATGTTTCATTTGCATTTTTATGGCAAATGTCTGGAGCGAGTGCAACAAAGTCTAACCCGAAATGCGATTAAGTCATTCGCTTGTCTACTCATTTCTATTCTTTTTTTATTTTTCGACTCTTCTGTCTTTTGTGGGTGCTCGTTGGAGCTCATTGACATTACTGTTGCCTTGTACACTTTTAATTCGGTCTAATTAAGCTGAGCATGAGAAATGCAAGCGAGAAAAAAAATGAAAATAAAACTAAAAATTACCCAAAACGACAAGCAATTAAATTAAGCATTCAAGAAGTTATATTTAAAATGAAGAGCATTGCATTTTATTTGGGTTGAAACTGTGACAATGTCTTAAGTAATTTGACTTTTCATGAAATAGTTTGTTATTTTTTTTTTATTTTTTTACAATAGATACAGAACTTTGTTTGTGTTACTTTAATGCTTCTTCATATACAGTTTTATCAGCTATCAACTTTCCTATATGTTATGCAATCCTTTCTTTGTGCTGCCTGCAAACATTCTTGCATACTTGAAAGTCCTGCTTATTCGACTCTTATACTCATATTATCCTAGCTCAGTGTTGCCTGTTTAGCCAACACATTCTGCTTTCAGTTTCTGAGCCGTTGCAATCCACTTCATCATACTCAACGACAGCAGCCAACACCTGTGCAACAGTATGAAAGTGTTGTTGTTGCTGTTGCTGTTGCCAAACGGACTTGGCCAACAAGTACTGCTTACTGTGTGACAATGTGAGCCAAATTCAAGACGCAAAGTAGCTGGGAAAAATTGTGCCAAAGTGCCAACCAGCAGCTGTTGCCTGCCTAACTGAAATACAGACTGAAACAGAACCAAATGGCTGCGAATTTTCTTTTAGGGCGTCAGGTAATGTTTGAATTTTCATTTTCTATTCTTTTCTTTTCGTTTTTTTTTTCTATTTGTTTTTATATTTGCACTCGGTAAATAGTACCAGGATATTTTGCATTGGTAATTTGGCGTCATTCTCAGATAGTTGCCAGTACACTGAAAAAAAAGACAGAACATTCATTTTTTATATGTAATTTTTTCTTAAAGTAAGATAATTTTATGAACATATTAGTAATACTGAGAATATTAATCTAAAAAATCAAGTTTCCTAATACAAGAACAGAAATCTTCAATTGTTGGGAAAGTATAAATATTTATTATTTCATTTGACATAAAAATATCTGGTTAGAGACCCTGCTTTAGTTAAAAACTACAGAAGAACTACAGAAATTCAAGAAATAAAAAAATGTCAAACAATGTATGCTTAATATAAGAGCTCGACATTTTTTTTGAATAAAATTGTTTGCTTTGAAACCAAAGTCTTGATTTGAAATATTTTTTTGATCAGTGTACTTATTCTTCCAATCTTACAGTACTCGTAGCCACTATACCTTGAGTTAGGGTGGGACAATAGTTGACCTAGTTTGTTGTGTGTGCTGTGTGCGCTGAGTCGATATTGAGCAACAAAGCTGCGGTACAAACAGCATACAAACACACAAAACTTGCCATACAAACAGTGAACGAAATATCCTTGCAACTTAAGCCAGGGCCTGTCCGCAACACGTTTACACAGGACACAACACATGGACACACACAGGACACACACAGGACATGATGCCGACAGCAAGCGCTCCCGCATTTATCCTTGAGAGCATCAAACTCCTCTCGACTCGACTCGACTCGACTGGACTTAGCAACGACATCAACATCGACATCGACATCGACATCGACATCAACATCGACATTGTTGTAAAGCCAGCCTTCAAGCTACTGTCGGCTGCCAATGGTTGACTGCATTCTATCGCCACGACTGTGACTGCAACTCCTTTTCCCCATTTTCTCTAGTTCCACCTTTTCCCCACTTTCTCCACACTCGGTTTTCATTTACAGACAAATGCGTCGAATGTTGCTAAAGCTTCTAATCAATTTTTGAAATGGTAAATTTTGCGCAATACAACTTTTAAATTTTTGTAGAAATTTTTGTGTTTGCTTCAAAGTTGTCGAGCTTATTGCGGTTGGAATACCCTGCATATATTCAATAACTGAAGATGGGTATGATAACCAGTAGAAAAAGGGTCTATGATCAGAAGTTTTCCGAAAATTCAAAACAACTGAAAACCAAACAACAACCCATAACTTTTTTTCTTTTACACTGATGATAAGGGGTCAAAATAATATTTGGTTTTAAAACTAGGTCTAAAAAATTCCAAAATTCTTAACACTTGCGAAATTGCTTAGATTGTAATTATTATTCTTAATACTTTTGTATTTTTTCCTTAGATTTTACTATTTTTTGAATATCAGCAATATTTAAGTCAAGTAATCATGAAAAACGTGCATTTTTTATCAGCAAATATTTATATGAATTGTCAAATTATAATCGCATTTATCAATATTAAACTCTATTATTTTGCTTATATATAGTTTTGATCAGTTTACTTCAATCCTAAAAACTTCATCATGATTGCAGATTAAGTACAAAAGTTATGAGAGCTTTAATACGATTGTGGGTATATTCTTGTAGACTTTTCGTGCCTAGAACACTTTTTGCTATTCCCTGCATTTTTGCCTTTACCAGTAGTTTTCCTTATATTTTTTCGGTGCTCTATTTTAAAATTCCTGCACTTATAGACTTTGGCTGGACGAACCAAAAAATTGCCGTCTTTCTTGCTTGTCAGTTGTCGAGTTGTCGTGTACAAAACGTTTAACATGCCTACTTTTATTTACCTGCCCGTTGCAGTTGAGTTCGATTGAGTTTGGTTTGATTGGGATCAACCATAGCTCGCCTGGGGTATCGGACAAAACGCACTTTGTAAAATCGAAAATCCTTTTAATTGAACGCAACTCGGTTTCAGTTCAACTTTACTTTCATTTCGGCCTCGTTTTGTCGTACAATTGTCAATGTAGAGAGTATGTGAGTTTGAGTGGGCGAACGCATGTTCAAATATTTGTTCACATTTTTACTTCAATTTAAATTCCCTGTTTGTGATATTTACGAGTATTCGGAAATGGAAATGGGAATGGGTAACTAGCTGCTGAGTGGTTGACGTAAGTGATGTGGTGCGCCCCAAAAATAAAAGCCTTGCAATTGTCAGTTTGGCTAAGGGACCATTTTTGGGCCTGATTGAGTGAGTGTCACGAATCTGTGGCATGGGTTGGGCCATTTTGGCAACCGCACGATATCTGCCTCTCTATGCAGTTCTCAACAGATGCAGAGATAATGGAACCTTATTTTCTGTTTTATTTGAATAACTATTTTTAATTGTTTATACTTGCTATCACCGATAAACTGAGTAACAACAATGAAATTGCTTGCTAATATTAATACTTTTGATATTTAAATAGAAAAAGACAATTAAATTTAAAAAAATAACGAATATTTCTGCATTTTATCGTTATACACCTCAAAATAATTCACATTTCTTTGCATTGAAATCAGTTTTTTGGAATCTTTCTGTGTAAAGCTATTTGCCAGAACAAAATATCTTAAATTCCAAAGCAATTCTTTTTTTCTCAACACATATTTAAAATATTTATTTTGCAAAATTAAAATGTAAATTGTAAATCAAAAAATTCTTGTGCAAATATTATAAATAACCAACATGAACAATTTATAATGAATATTTCAGTATTGTGGCGAGACTGAATGTTGATTGCATGTGGCTGCAATTTCAAATGTCAGCAAAACCCCAAACTGAACTGTGGACAAGGTCGGGTTAAAAATCAATTTAAGTTTTAGGCGAAATCCGACATAAAACACAAAAAACAATAACCACAATAAAATATTGGCAAAGCCAGAAGCAGAGGCAAAGAGAAGCAAATTACAGCACAGCATGCCAAGTATTTGTTGAAAGTAAGTAATTCAAATTTCTGATTTAATTTTACCGGCAATGATAACAGACTGACCCAGTTAGCAATAGAAACCGCTGAGCAGTAAAAGGCGCAGCGGGAGGCCTGAAATCAATTAAACCATAAAGTAGGTCCAGATATTAAACAACAACAACAACAACAAACAAATAAACAAACAAACACATACTAACTACCAAAAAGGTATATTGAGTATATTGGCCAGATTTGTTGATAAACCGCAACAGAGTAATTAATTAAGGTAAAATTTATCAAATCACATCAAGATTTATGAAATGCGGCAGCTACTAAAGCTGAGCTCTCAGATACTTTTCGTTAATTACTATAAAATGTTGTCAAGAGAGAAAGACAGACGGAGAGACAGAGAGACGGAGAGACTGACAGTAAGAGTACAGCTGGATGATAGTTTGATGGAATTGAGGTAAAATCAATTTGCTGTTACTTAAACATGCATCAATGTCGTCGATGTCTTTGGACAATCATGGAATGCACTCAATGCACATTGCTGAATGTTCTGTATTCAATGTTGAATGTTCTATGTTCTCTGTTCAATGTTCAATGTTCAATGTTCAGTGCTCATTTCTGGTAAGATAAGAACGCTGTAGATTTTTGCCTCAGATTTTCCAACAAGCAGCTACAAGCGCCAATTAGAACTTCGGTCTCCAATAGCCAAACGATCCAGGCACAAAAATATATTTCACTCATTTTCGTTTGTTCAACTGGTTTATACCCAATACCCTGTACCCTTCTCAGTTCTCTGTGCTCAGTTCTCAGTTCTCTGATTACAGCCAGCGACATTTAGAATCAGACTTGAGACTACGACTGGGATTTCGACTTAGACACAGATGAGACAGAGACAGAGACAGAGACAAAGACAGAGAAGACGGACACGACAGCGAGGCTGTTTTTGGTTGGGGTCTAAAAACGCTGTTGTACTACAAGATCATAGATAATAATATTAAATTGGTTAAATGCCGTCTTGGATTACCCAAACAAGCTGTCTCCAATTCAACAATATTTAACGACCACCCTGAGCTGAATTTTTCTCCATCTTCTTTTATTTTTCTCTTTTTCCGATATCTTATCTTACATATTGATATAATATTTTTTTTTCTCCAATTTTTTTTTTAGTAATTAATACGAAAAGTTAAAGTTTGTCGAGCGTTTACAATTTCCAGCGATTAAATAATTGATTTCGTTAGCCTGTTTTGACATTATTGAATTACCTGGCGACATTTGATTAATTTGCATACGACAACAAATTCGTGATCTAAATTATTTCGTTCTCCTCTGGGTTCTATTCGATTCTTGGTTCTCAGTTCTCAGTTTACAGTTCTTTAAGCCCCCTTTTATGGCCAATTGTTAAATGTTTTCGTTTTGTTTTTGTTACTTTTGGCCTGTTTTTTTTGTTCATTGGCCGTGATTGAAGTAAAAGGGCCTAATGAGCCACTATAATTCAATGCCAGGCCAAATTTGAATGCCACCGACGCCGCCTGACTAGAAATACAAAAAAAAATTGTGAAAATTTGTTTGCGCCATAGAAAATTTCACCAGGAAATGTTGAACAATGGCAACTGTCTGAGATTTGTATTTGTTTTATTATGAATTTTCTTTTCTAATTTTTTTGTTGGAAGATCATGAACTCGAGCCTTTTGTCTGCTGATAATTTTGGTAGCTCAAATCAATAAACCAATAGGAATATTTTAATGTGGCTAAGAGAAAATATTGCAATACTTGTAACACAAAACGTTTGCTGTTTTCTTATTGTATTTTATTTTATTTTTTTTTTGTTAGTAGCTTGTAGTTCATATTGTAACGGTTTCTCTAAGGTTTGTAGCGGATTTTCCATGCAACATTGTTGATTTGACTGGTGGATTGAAAAGGAAGAAAGAGAGGGGGAGAAGAATTAGTGATCGTAGGCGTTATGGATTTTGGTCAAAAGTGCAGTGTGAAAAATTGAAACTGAGCTTTGATTTTATTTGATTTTTAGTAATATTATTTAATGCATTGTTCTTCAAAATCACTAAACTTTGAGGACATAACTTAAATAAATAATTTTTTTGAACTTGCAATTCTTTTTATTCCAATTCTTAACTATCAATAAAATAGTTAAAGATTTTTCTGAACTTACAATTATTTTAATTCCAATTCTAAACTATCGCAAAATTAATATTAGTTTTTGTAAACTTGCATTTACTTTAATTTAAAGTGAATTATCGAATTAAATCTTACATAAAATTAAAATTTAAATTAAATTCATTTACAAATGTTTATTGAAATTGCAACTAATTTAATTCCAATTATAGTCTATCGAAAAATTAATTAAAGATTTTTTTGAGCTAGCAATTAATTTAATTCCAATTCTTAACCATCGAAACAGTAATTGCCATTACTTTTATTCAATGTGAATGATCGAACTAAATTTTACGTAATATTAAAATTAAATGTAAATTTTTAAAAAAGGTTTTCCAAGCTTGAATTAATTTAATTTAAATAATAAACTTTCGAATTTAATTTTAAATCAAATGTAATAGGATTTTTTTAAGAACTTTAAAGCGTTTTAAGTTAATTTAAAGTAAGAACCTTTTCTTAAAGTGTATTTGCCCAATTCAACTTTAACTCCAAAGGTAGCTATGGCAAATATCACAACAACAACAACAACAACAATAACAGCAACGTGAATAGATATTTTGTTGTCGTTGTTGTAGTTCATTTGTGTTACCTTTTGTGCTTTGTTTCAACTGGCAAAAGCGGAGCGCAGAGTCAGCCAAAAGACACTGTTGAAGCTGCCAGCCAACGGAGTCAGCCAGTCAGACAGTCAGCCAGTTAGACAGTCAGCCAGCCAGGCCAATACCTAATTTCATGTCATTAGTTTGTGTGATAACTGTTACCATTGAAAACGAGCTAACAGAGCAGCTCCTCGACGTCGTTGTTGCTGTTGTTGTCGACGTTGCTGTTGTTGCTGTTGTTGTCTACATTGTTGCTGCCACTGGGAGCGCGGAGATGCAGCAGCAGCAGCAGCAAACGAGCCGCCTCCACCAAGAGGAGAGCCATTGAAATCATTTAGACCATTTAAGCTATTTACAATTTGCCATCATCACGACATTTTCGGCTGCCGCTGTCGGCGTTGGCTTTAACGGCGCTGCCAGCGGGCCAAAATGCAATACAAAAGCTGCTGCTGCTGTTGCTGCAATGCAACTTGGCCAAAATCAGAGCAATTCAATTGAAAACATTTGTAAAATGTCTCGCTGTGTGTCGCTGACTCTTGACTGTGTCCTATATGAGACACGACCAAGTTAAGAAGTCAGCTTAAACACATCGAGAAAGAAAGAAAGACAGCAAGAGAGACACAGAAAGAAAGAGAGAGAGAGAGAGCGAGCGAGTGAGTTAAAAAGAGAATCATATGTCAAAAGGTCATTGCTGATATTTTTGTTGTGATTTTCCAACGGTTGCTGTCGTTGTACAATTTGTTAGCCAAAACGTTTGAAATTGCTTAAATGTCAGCTTTCAGTCGCTGACATTTCTTTTTGAAGCCAACTCCCAAACTAATTGAGTCACATTTGCATTTGTGCAACGCTTTTGTGATATTAATTAAAATAATGAGTGCAACAACAGCAACAACAACAACAACAAATACACAGACACAACGACAGACCGCCATGAATCATGCAATTTTTCGTTTGGATTTTTTGTTAATTTTGATTGCATTTTGATGCATTCAACAGGCGGCTGGCAATTTGCATGCGATCCGATCCAGAATCGATGCGCCTTCCACTGACTTCAAGTGACTTGACTCTGAGTCTTTGAGTCTGTCTCTGAGTCTGTCGCCGAGTCTCTGAGTCAGTCAGTTGCACGCTTTTGGCTCTCGGGCATTGATTGAAAGATCGATTGCTGAGACAAAAAAGCCAAATGAATTTCTACCATTCGCAGTCATCGTTGTCATTGTCGTTGTCGCAGTTGTTGCAAGTTGCAAGTTGCAGCCAGTTGGAAGTTGCACATTGATATCACAGAGTCACAGTCGCATCATTGTCTTGCCAGTTGCCCAAAAGGAGCTGTGTTCGTTGCTTGTCAAGATTCTCAATATGCAAATGTGAGCAATGCCTCCAATATATCCTTTTTCTCCACTTCTCAATTCCCCACTCTATCTATCTCCCTCTATCTATCTCTTACCCTCTTTTTCCCTCTCTCTCTCAATGGTCTGTGTGTCTTTCTTTCTGGCGCGGTCTGTCATTTGGTTTTGATTAAATTGGCTCAAAATGTTGTTAAGGCAGTTAAGTGCCAGGGCTGCAAACTAAATATTTCAACAATTGACAAAAATGAAGAAAACATAAAACATATAAATTTGATGAAAAAGTTTCATATTATTGATAATGCTTTAATTTGGTAAATCAAAAATATAGAAACTCTTCTTAATAACTAAGAATTCAATTTGCATTGTATTGTATTTTATTTTATTTTATTTTAGAATTCATTATTTACTTAAATATTGTCAAGATATAAGCAATCAACCAAACAACATAAATTTTAATTAAAAATTGGATTAAAAAAATTTTAAATAACAAAATAGTTTAAGATAAAAATACAATTAATTTATATTTAAATGTAAATGCTCGGAAGGTAACTGAAATGAATATCTTATAAGTATAGAATATTTTAAATCAATTTATTAACAGTTGCTTATCATACCTGTTGAACTGTAAGTGCTTCAGCCCTGGTTAGCTATCGTTTCCCTTTAAATTTGGTTCGAATCCGAATGCAAATTATGATGAGCTTTGCTAAATTGTTGAATAATTAGTGGAGCCAACTGTTTTGTTGTTTGGTTGTTGTTGTTGTTGCCTCAAATGGAGGCCAACTAACTGTTCAGCAATGTTGCAAGTAAACTTTTAGCCAACAATTTTACTATTTGCAAATTGTTGCCAAGTCAGCGAAGTGGGTGGGAAATTTGCAACTTTTTCTCGCTACGAATTTCTCATACGGTTTTGCCAAAAATATTAAATGCAAATCTAATTAGTAAATTATTTGAAGCGTGAAATTGAAAAATAATTTTTATTTTTCACCACTTTTTTCCATTGTTTCTGTGTTTTTGGTGCGTTTATGCAGATTTACTCAAATGCGCTGAGCTGTAAGTGGCCAGATACCGACACTGATTCAGTTGCAGATACAGTAGCAGATACATATACATTTACAGATACAGATACAATAACTACAGTTACGGATGCGTTTAAATGTTATTAAAAACGAAGTATGTGGAAAGAAAAGCGCTGAAAACGACGCCATTGGCAATTGACCAATGCCGGGAAACTGTTTCCGTTAATTTTAACACAAACTAACGCATTTCATTTAAATAAAAATGCAAACCATTCTTTTTACGCTCCAAAAACAATGCGCAAATTCTTGCACTGCTACAATTCAGTAAAAATATATTATTATTCTGTTGTTTGAGAAGGGTATAATGATTTGAAGTTGCAAATTTAATAAGCTAAGACTATAGATATATTTCTTAATTGTTTTAATTGACTGTTTGTATTTCTAATTATCATTATATTTATATTAAGTTCAATTCTAAAAAACCTTCAAAATAAATTTGATTTAATTTGATTTGAATTTTTATTTCAATTTCGCAGTGTCTCTTTAATTGAAGTGCATAAATTATATTTTTGTTTCTCTGAAATAATCTTATGACTTTTTTTTCGGAAGCTTTAAAATATAACAAATTTGTATCCTTAAGATGTGATATTAAACCTAAATAATAGTTGTAGTTTCTTTAATTTTAGCATTTTTTTTATTATAATTTTGATAATATAGCTACCCAAATTTGTACAATTACAGGGTATAAAAAAACCATAGCCCTTTAAAAAATTGTTCAATTCATGTTTTGTTTAACCGAACAGCTGCTGTTAAATTTTTTATTGAACCTGCCAACAAAAAATTATTTAAAAAATGTTTTTTCTTCCGGTTGAATAACTATATTTATTTCCCTGTCTGTGTTGTGAAAACTGCAATTGAAAGAGTTGCAACTAATTATGAGGCCACTTTGGGATATAATTTTAATTGTTTAATTTATTTGAAGTTGAAATGGTTGTGCAAAGGTGACGAAAGCTCAGTTAAATGAAGGCAATTTTTAAATTGAATTGCATTTATGAATAACAATTGGTAACAACAGCAATTGCAACTGCAACGACAGCATCAGCAACAGCAACAGCAATTGCAACTGCAATGGCGCCCACGTGATTGTGATTGGTGTAGACGGTAGCATTGCACAGTAGGCAGCAAATTGGTCCATTTTCCAAATGCAGTGGCTTCCTTGTGACCAGCTCTTCATGTGGGTAGCAACAGCAGCAGCAGCAGCAACAACAGCAATTGCCTAAATGGCGCTGTTATACTCGCATTTCATGTTGCTATCGCCAGGGTATAACAACAACAGCAACTACTACTAACATAGCATCATCATCATCATCTTTGTCAACATCATCTTTGTCGACATCAGCATCATTGTCGCCGTTGCTGTTTCCATTGCCGTTGTTGCTGTTGCTGTTGTCGCCATCGTATATCATGCACAATTCTAGCGCGCATATTCGCCGGGGCAACAATTGCGGAGGAGATGACAACATAAACAATCCTAAATGTAATCCAACAGTATCATCAAGTCGAGCGAGGCAGCATTGCCCAGACACTGGCACCCAAAAATATGATTGCATACAAATCAGGCAACAACGTCGTTGGCGGCGGCGACAATATCCCGGCACAGTGGTTGCTATTCAATTGGAAATTGAGTCAATTTTGTGACAGGAGTAGAGAATATTTATCTGTATTGAAATCTATTTCTAATAGTATTTTAACTTTTAATAAATTGCAATTACTTTTCACTAAATTTTTCATGTCGATTGTGATTAATAAAATAAATGCAGTACTTGTTAATTTATTAGACTATTTTTTTTGTATAGATATTTTATGAGTACTTGTCTATTATTACTTTGAAATTTTGAATTTGTTTAACATTTCGTATTGCCAAAAATGGCCCTGATAATGTAATATAATTTTTTTAATTTTTGTTACTTTTATTTTATCGTACAATATTCTCCGATTTGAACAGTTTTACACACAGTTTGTCCCACTGTGCCGCAGCCACTTGGCAGGCAGGCGTGCATTATGCGAAATTCAAATGCCTGACGGCATATTTCACAGCTGTCGCCCCGACGAGCAAAACTTTTCACAACCGGCGGCGTCATCGTTGTTGTTGTTGTTGTCGTCATCGCCCAATATCCAGCGTCCAACCTCCGACAGGCAACATCCATCGTTCTCTCTCTTCATTCACCATTCTTCAGTCTCCATTCTCCATTTACCATTCTCTATTCGGTGCGTGCTCTACTCGTTGTTGCTTTTGCGTTGACACTCCCTTTTGGCGCTTTGCTGCAATGAAGCATATGCAACGCGCTGCATTAGCAGCAACTCCAACTGGAGCAACTCCAACTGCAACGTCGAAATTCTCGCTGAAAAATGCGTGCAAATTGTAAGGGTATTGCTTTTACTTGGGATGGGGATGTGGATGTATATGTTGCTGCTGGGCTGTTGTTGCCGTTCGTCAGACTGTTGCTGCTGCTTCATGCAATTGGCTGCCTTGCCACTAGCAACAGGGGTATTCAGTGGATATATTGTTTATGTTTTCAGTGGCAGTTTGATCAGGTCTCAGAATCAATTTTAAAGTGTTGCTAAAAAAAAAATAAAAAGTTGAGACTTAAAATGTTAAATCTTCGAAAATCTAATACCAGATCTAGAAGGACAAGAAATGGAACAAAATCAAATTAATTTAAATGCAGATTGAATGTAGAGGCTTAACTATGATCAAAATGACATTCCGCTTAAAAATCGGTTTAGATTAGACCAAGTTATGAAAGTTTGAAGTTTTTCAATGTTTTGATCTACCAATTTTACAAGTCAAAATTGATCTCCAATTTGCCATTATTTTTTACAAGAAAATAAAAAGCTCTCAGAACTAAATTTAAAGTTATTAAAAGTGAATTAGAGAATCTCTAGTAGAGATTAAAAATTTTGAATTTTCAAAATTCCAAATTCCAAAATTCCTTAGCATCGAAATAAATACACAGTAAAATCTAGAGGAAAATATTTTTATAACAAAATGAATAAAATTTGAATGCAGAATGATCTCAGGGGCCAAACCATTATCAAAATGGCATTCTGCATGAAAGTCGGTTCAGAATTGAAAAAGTTATGCAGTTGAAATGATAAATTTGTTTTCGAAATTGTTTTTATACTTTCTCAATATTTTTTATAACAATAAAATGGAGTATCCCTAATGTACTTTTTATACGTACGTATGTACGTACTGGTGGCATATGCCACACACAAATTGTACGCCAATTTCATAAGCATTGCCTCACGCATTTTCCAGTTTCAGTAGCTTCTGTTGTTGCCGTTGTTGTTGTTGCTGTTGTTGCCGTTGTTGTTGCTGTTGTTGTTGTTGTTGTCGCTGAATTTTGATTTAGTTACGCATGAATTTGGAATCCTACAATGCAGCATGTTTATATGGTATATGGGGCTATATGTGATATGCAAAATGGATTTACATATAGCTGGATGAGTGAAAGGCAGCATTGGATGGTTGCATTAATTGAAAACTGGCTGATGTTGGTAGCGAAGCGTTTATGAGTATATGCTGTGATGAGCTGTGATGTGCTGCGATGTGATATGATGGATGTGGAGGCTGGCAATGGACACCCGCTCATTATGTGGTGAATCCCCTGACATCCTGACATGATATGCATACGATACGACCATTTGTCGCCTCAATGCGCGACTGTCTTGACTCCACACACAAACACACTCATACACACACACACACACATAGAGCGTCAACACTTCATTTCAATTGTCAGAGCAGACAACCCACACACACAACACACACTAGAGAGACTGCCGGATATACGCTTGCCAATGTCATATTTAATTATACTAACTCAATTTGCTGTAACCGTGCGGCGGTGGCGTAAACTTTAAGTGCAATTGCTCTGCACTCGAAACTGAAGGAAATTCTCTGCTCACCTCGACTGGTTTTTTTTGGTTCTGTCTCTGTCTCCGGGTTCGAGTTCGGGTTTGGCTCTGGGTGGCCCGTTGAACGCCCATTTCAAAAGCCAAACGGCAAATTGCCGACAGGGAATTGCTTAAAAATAAGTAAAACAACAAAATTTATGCAACAAAATTAATGAATTAAAACACCGAAGTAATTAATACACTTACAGCATTTTATTTAAGATTCTGTTATCATTATTTTTTCATTTAGCAGAGATTTCAGTTTCTAAATAATACGTTAAAAATACAAAATATTGTTTTGATTGAAATGATTTTTGGAAAATTATACATGTTCATTACGTTTGCATTAGTTTATAAGAATTGTTTTTAATATTTCTAAAAATACTCTTTAATTAAATTGTTTAAAATTTTTAAAATAAAATTTTTAATATGAATTCTAATTCGTTCTTATATTTTATATTATATTTTAATATAAGTTCGGATACCTTGTTTATATCTATGACAATTTTTAATACAATAAAATACAATAATATTAGAAATTTTATTTCAAACTTAGTGCATTTTATTTGCATATGGTAAAAACTCTTTGACCGCATTGACTGACTGACTGACTTATAGTATTGTATGTAGTTAGATATATTTTATTTTTGAATCTCAGAGTTCTTAACTTCCCCAGCAAGTAATGATACCCAGTGAGGGCGTTGAAAAAGTGTCCGTGTGTGAAATAAATGAGGAAAAGGCATTAAAGAAAGTCATTAATATGCAGCAGCAGACTGTCAGGCGGTAACGGACACTGAAACAGTGGGACAGACAGTGGATATATGTATATACAGACAGCTGGGGCTGTAACTGACTCGACTGGCTGACTGACTGGACAGATAGAGTAAGTCAATGGGATGCGACGCGTCTCTCGACACGGCAGAGTATCAATTACTTGAGAAAAATTACTTGTCCAACTGCATTGAAATATCCGTGTGTGTGAGTGTGTGTGTGGCGTTGTTTCGCCGGCTTTGATCAAACGCTTTTGTGGCCCACAACACACACACACACACACACCACAACACACAACGCACACACGCACATATTGAATATGTGCTTAAAGACTACAAAATTCGAGAATGCTGTATATGGACTCCATTCAGTAGGGAAGTCTTAATTTCCATCTATGCAAACTTGGCCATTTGTCGTTCGACTAAATGCTCCATTCATAGCCATGTTTTTTCTTTATACATTTTGTTAAGAGGCAAGGCCTTTAAGCCGCGTGTTTTGTGTTATATATTTTGCACTTCTAAGACATAAATTTAGCTCCGACTGCAGGCACATAAATATGCGCCGAGTAGAGGCACTCGGAGTACTCGTAAAGCGATTTAAAACCTCGTAGGGCGAACTATTTTTTGTCGTCTCTCAAAGAGGGCTAAAAGTGTCACGTTTATAGTCTATTATGTAGAAAGAGTTTTGTAAAATTTTGTCATGTAAATTGTGGTTTAATTTTAACCAGGGACCGTAATAGTTCAAATTTTTAATATAAATATTATGAAATAAAAAATGATATGCTAATTTTTATACAAAAAATTGAAAAATAACTACTTTTTTAAATTTTTATTATATAAATTTAAAATAATAATTAATTTCAATTTTTATAATAAAAAAATTATTTTTATTTTTTACTATTTCATTTTTTTTATAAATATTTTTTTGTATTCAAATTTTTAACTTTTATTTGCGGTCCCTGATTTTAATTAAATATTACTTGTTTTTATATACTTTATATGTTTAATATTTAATTTAAAAATTGATCGATAATATCTAAATTTTATCTGTCGTCTCTGTGTGTCAAATAGTTATAAAATGCAATACAACTTTTAAAATATGAGGCGTCTTTATCATTTAATCTCTGTAAGTGATACTTTATGCTGGGTATCCTGGGATTCGAAGCCATTCGATTGCTTTCCACCTACCTAAAACGTATTTTGGTTTTCTTTCATTTTGTATCTTTTGTCTTTGCCACGCTGCTGACGTTAACTCAATGTCGAATACCCCCCTCTGGTGTGAGTCCCCCATCGGTATTCTCTCTCTTTCTCTCTCTCTCTCCCTCTGTCGCTGACTCCTACTCCCCAGTGTCGCTCAATGGAAATGTCATCCTGCTGTGTTCCAGTTACTTGGCCATGCAGCTTTGCACATTGGCATTGGCACTAGGCGTTGTGAGGCGATGTATCTTTGTATCTGTGTATCTTTGTATCTTTTGGCTGCCCCGCTGCTCGTTCAATATTGAAACGGTTTATGGTTTTTAGTAACGCGCCGGGCGGGTCCCATTCTCAGTCTAGGCAAAACTTGATTTGATTTTTGTATTGCATTTTTTTTTTTTTCGATTTTTATTTCGCTTTTTTTTTGCATTTCTGAGGCAAGTCGCGACTCCCTTGTGCACTTGTGCGGTGCGTGGCGCAGTCGTATCTATAACTGCAAATCTTGAACGTGCCACACACACACACACACGTACCTACGACGCACATGCTCCACAAAGATTAAGCCAAAATCGTACATCAGGCGCGGCTCGCATTGCGCATATGGCCAAAACTGTGATTTGTATGGCCAAAGCGTGCAGTAAACCGGCTTAGGATCTCGACTCAAGCTGCAAGCCGTACATTACCAATACTCCCCCCTCTGACCGACCCAGGTTCCCTTATAGACAGAGCTGACTTGCATATTGGGTGGCATGGCAAACATTAATAATGTCAAAATTGAGACACTCGAAATGAATTCTGTGTCATTTGTAATTAAAGAGCAACGCTTGCGGTCATAAATTTCTAACATGTTGCAGCTTAACAACAACAACAACAACTGATATAAATACAAATATAGCTCAAAGGCATAACAGACTTTCTTTCTTTTACACAAATATATGTATATTCAGTTTTCTTGGCTTTTACGCATCGTCAATTGAATTGTCCGTTGAGCAAACAGATGACTTACAAATGTTTGCTTGTATCTAGAGGCTTGTTTTCTTTTTTTTTAATATACTTATAGCTTATTTATTTCATTCTTTTTTTTTTGTAAGTCCACATTTGTCAAAAGGCGAATTTTCCACACTTGACGGCACACGTCGCTTGAGTTTTTTCGTATATTTGTTGTGTTGTGTTTTCTTTTCCTTTCTTTTCTATCTTTTGTGTGTGGGTCACACGTGTCAAAGGTGCAACTTCAACTTGGGCCTCTTGTCTGACTAATCGAGCATTCAATTTTTTAATGAAAGCGTATTAATACTTGACGCTAAGTAAAGCCATTTCAAAACGGCCAACAAAAAGTCGAGTGTTTGGTCATCTGTTTTAGCCATTTACCTTTCTGTATGATTGGTTCTCGTTCGTTTTCCCCTATTTATAAGCACTTTTTGACAAGTGATATATTGTGTATGTTTTGGAGATTCTGTGGCTTACTTTCGCTATCGATTTAACTAAGAATTGGGGCGTATTTAAGAGCAAAAGGTTCTCAATCAAATATTATTTAAGAAATAAATATTTTTTAGTTTAATTATTTTTATTATTGTAGATTACTATAATTTGAACATGACAATATAAATTTTATAGACAGAGAAAAAATATTTTAAAGGGGTAGAGATTATTCAATAAATATACGGAGGCCTTGAGGCAGAAAAAAAAGTAAAAGTCATTGAACAAGTAAAAAATTTAAACGCGATAAATTCAAATCGGTTAAAGGGTTCTTAATAAATTTTAATTAAGTAATTGTAGCTTAAAAATAATCCCAAATTTCAATTTGATTTTCATAGCTAAGGGCTTCATGCAGCTGAATACAAATGGAATGAATAGAAGCTCCTCACAAGTGAATGCAAAAATAATCCCAAGGATAAAAATTAAAAAAGTGTAAGAATTATTGAATAAATTTTAATTAAGTAATTGATTAGTTATGTGTGTTAGGGGGTCTACAATTAAGTAGAGCTGTTTGCTTTTTGAGCGATTAATTTAGTTGCTTTGGCTATCAAATTACTCCAGTGTTTGCATTTATTGGATCATCTGTGTATGTTATGCATTGCCTGAGGCCAATGAGAATTACGTATACTTTTAGAATAATGCTGGCCAGCAAATGGAAACCAAATGCAAGCGGTGCATTCGAGATTCGAGTAAATATGTATTATATGGTAGAGTTAGCCACAAGTGGGCAGCCAGCATTTCAAAAGCTAACATTGCTTTGGGCCTGGCTTTAATGCCAACGATTTGCGGCCTGATTAGGCCAAAATGATGCATCACACACAAAAACACACACACACACACTCACAGTTGTACCACAATCAGTGGGCAGGCAATGAGATAGGGAAAGGGGGACCAGAGAGATAAAGGGGGATTTTGAGGGATACAGAGGGAGAATCA
Source organism: Drosophila phalerata (assembly GCA_951394115.2). Classification (NCBI taxonomy): domain Eukaryota; kingdom Metazoa; phylum Arthropoda; class Insecta; order Diptera; family Drosophilidae; genus Drosophila; species Drosophila phalerata. The sequence goes on from OY729850.1 coordinate 5,392,777, forward strand.
GACACACGCAGCGCGAGTTAAATATGCGCACCGTGGGCTCAGTGTAACCGCAGATGTTAGATAAGCAGGACGATGGGCAAAGGAGACAGTAGTGGAATTGTGGAAGGAAGATGAAAACCATTTCATAGTTAGTTTTGCCAATTTCAAGGAAACTGCTTGACTGCAACCTGCATAAGGGCTGCGTAAGAAAATGTGGCAGTGTTGCACTCTACTTATGTTGAGCAAATACGTATCACAAGTCGTCTTCATTGTTGTTGTTGTTGCTGCTCTTCATCACAACTATGAATAATCCAAAATTTGCAAATACAACAAGCATGTTGCATTGCTGGAATTTTCTAGGCAGCCACAGCAGCAGCAGCTTTTGAATGTTGCAAATCTCTGCCACTTTATCTCAGTGGTTTCTCATTTTTCTTCTATCCAAACTAAGCACATTCCCCTCTTCATTTCGAACCGACTTCGACCCCCTTTGCCCCATTTGTTGCCTGCATTCTCGTACTTGCACTTGTGGCATGGTTCAGTAGTCGTAGCATCCTCACAGTTGAGTGAGTAGTTTGGTTAGCAGTTGAGCAGCAGCCGCTTTTGTTCATCCAGATCTCACTGATAAGCATTTAAATGAGGCATGAGACCCGGCCGGACTCATACTCATACTCACACTCATACTCACACTCATACTTATACTCATACTAATGCTCATAGTTGAACACGGACTTGGACTCCTACTTGGAGTACAACTTAGACTCGTGACTATTGCCACTCTGTTGCACTTTTGCAATCTTGTTGCATGTACAAATATGTGTGCGTATTATACAAATATTGCACTAGTTTTGTTATGGATTTGTGTAACTGGGATGTAACCTTGGCAGCATATAAAATTCAGCTGCTGTATGCGCCACACATAGCACAGTGGGGCAAGCAATGCACCAAACTTGAAAAGTTGATTCTTTTAGAGATTTCTAAATTATGTTGACAAAATGGATTTTTTTACTTCTCTAAGTTCTATATCTATAACCAAATGAAAATCAAGGAAGTGCATAATATCAAAAATTCGAAACTGTTCACAAGTTTTGAAAGCTCTCAAGACAATAGACAAAAAAATTCTAAAATGCTACTAAATAAAACATGTTTTGATTTTATATTCAAATTTTTGTGTCTAATCATTAAGTTGTCTAAAAAATTTGTTTTTATTATATTCTTGATATTAGAAGTGAAGTTTTTTTATCAGTCTATGAATAATGTTTTTTATTTTAAATTTTAAATTTCACATTGGATAAGGTCTAAATATATCTTAGTTTTTATCGTCCAGCATTTTCCGAAATGTCTGGACTTTTATATTGTACTTTTTGTGTCTTTTCATTTGGTTGTCTAATAAAATATTTTTTTTATATTTTGATATTAGAAGTGGAGTTTTTTTTATCAGTCTATGAATATTTTTGTTTATTTAAAATTATAATTTTTACGTTGAATAAGTTTCAAATATATCTTAGTTTTTATCTTAACCGGAATTTTCTCATTTATAGTACATTGCAATTTGTTGTACTATTTGTCATATCGTGCCCCACTGTATTGTCATGTTCCATGGAAGTGGCCACCATATAAAGACAGACAGACAGACATTGCCCACTTCTAAGTAAAGAAATCGAAACCGGGCAACAATAAAATATGAAGAAAAATCAGTGCATGGCAATGGAAAACAACTAAGAGAAGCTCGCGGCCATAAAAGATGCAGAATGGGGACGAGGACGAGGACGAGGACGCACTAGAGGAGGCACTGGCACTGGCAACTGGCGACTGGCCTCTACAATAAGCCAATTCCTTGGTATTTAGTGCAGCCGGCAACATGCAGCAACTGTGGCAGCAACAAATGTACTTAGGACTGATATTATGATTATTATTAAAGTCAAGTATGGCGTGGAGAAGGGAAATGTACAGAGAAGTGGGAAAAAGAAAAACAAAACAAGACAAAGACAATAAATCTGCAGCAGCTTCTTTTCAGCGGCAAATGAAAATGTTTGAAATGCAGCAGAGAGGGGGGAAAAATGGGAGGAAAGAAGGAGCTGGAGTTGGAGCAGAAGCTGGAACTGATGCAGGGAGAATCGCTCGAGGTGCACAGATGCATACCAGCTGATAAGAAATATCTCATATTTTTGTACACTCTGCTGTTGCCCAGTTGCCAAGTTGCCAAGTTTGGCAGTTGTTTCTCTCGCCGGACTTACTCTTAAGTGCAGCAAGTGAGCCCTTAAAAGTAGTGCAGGTTGTTGGGTGCCTCCGATGGCCAGCTACAGGTAGATCCTTAGCACAGCTCAGCTACGTCTTGGACTCGCAAGTCGTGGAGTGTTTTTTTTCTTTCTTATATATTATTTTTATTTTTTTGCAAGCGCGTTATCGCTGCACAGTCGCATAAATAATGTGGCTTAAAGAGCAGGTTGACGCCTACAAAAAAATAAAAGAAAATGCAGTACAAAAAGGTAGCAAGAAAAAAGTGGACTAAAGTTGGTTAAGCCCGTGTACCTCGGGTATATATTCCTAAGTAGTTGTTACTTTTTGGCATTTGTTGAAGTTGAGTTGAAGCTGGTGATTAAGTTGGCCAACGTATTGGCAGCCTGTTCCATAACTTGGTCGAGGACGGTTCCCCCGAAATATAATTGCCGCTGAAAATGTTTCGTCCATTATTTATAACTCTCGCACTTGCCTGTCTGTGATTTCAATTAAAATGCCCAGAAAATGCGCATAAAAAGCGAACAGAATACCAAATCTCCAGATCCCCAAGTTCCCCAGTCTGCAGCAGATAGAGATAGAGAGAGAAGGAGTATCTGTATATTATGCACTATAGTCTATAGATACACACTACTTTACCTAGATGCACATTTAACTGTAGAAAATTACATTTAAAACAAGTAGGAACACCCGTGAAATTATGAATGATAGACTAACAGATACCCTGCCAGCATTTTAGAAGTAACAAACTCATACACTCATACTTTAGTTCATATTTTTGTATATTTATTATCTGGACAATATAAAAAATTAAGAATATATGAGGGACATAAACGATTGTTATTATTAAAAAATGATTTTACAAATAAAAGTTTTTTTTTTATCATCATCAATATATTATAAAATTACTCTCATATTATTTTATTGTTTCCACAATAAAAAATTAAATAATTTACTAAATAAATTTCCATTTTTATAAAACAATCAGAGTATAATTCTCATATCATTATAATAAAAGTTGAAAAGAAGAGGTTTGCTACTTTAAAATAAAAAGGATAATTTTAATTTTACATCATCCTTATACAAGAAATTGTTACATAGTAATTTAAAATAAATTAGTGTAACAATTTTCAAAAATACCCCTTTCAAAAATTGTATTTATTTATGAGATTTCCCAATTCATTAGGATAATTTTTTTCAGGTTCGATATTTCTAGAAATTGACATAGCTTTAAGGTACTTTTTATACCCATTTCGCATGATTACAGGGTATACGAAAAAAGAAGAAGAGTGTGTATCAACAGCAACAACTATGCAGTTATGTTGTTTTTATGACAATTTCTTCATTTTAACGGTGTAGGCCTGGTCTGTTCCATTCCATACCGTTCCACCCCGTACCGTCCCATCCCGATCCGTCCTGTTGTCGAGCCTGCGGTCCAAGTTGGCGCTTCCGTTGCCATTTTGTGCTGGCAAACCCAAACTGTAACCCAGTCCTAGCAATTATACCAGAACAACAACAAATATTTTACGAGGCAGCATTTCGAACTCCATTAGCTGCAGAGTTATGAAAGTTTTATTGCATTCAACGTTGCCATTTTTCTGCCTCCCTGTCTCCAGTTTCCTGCCCTCCACCACCCCTGACTCACCCCCCCTTTTTACCCAGACCATCACATTGAAAGAAGTCATTGGCATTGCGCCGGTTCTTGGTCTTCTGTTCTAGAGTTAACTATACTCGTACATTGGGTATCTAGCAGTCTATGAATATGGCTTTAACATGGACAGGGACATGTGTATTGGGTAGCTTGCCTAATGACTTGTCGTTAAGCTTTAGCATCAAGTGTTGTTTTTGTTTCAAGTGCATGTACTTATGTGTGTGTGTGTGTGTGTCTGTGTGTGTGTGTGTGGGTCTGCTTGGCAATTATTGCCTCGTCTTTTCTTTTTTTTATATTTTATGATCTGCACTCACTTTTTAGCTGAAAACCACTCTATGCATAATCAATTGAAATCTTTAATACTTATTCCAAATGTTCAGCAAGTGAGTAGTTTTAGTAATGCATCTAATGAAAATTATGATCAAGGCCTAGATCGAGTCAATTTTCTATGCGTAATAAAGTTGAGCATTAATTAATAATTTAATATAATCCATTAGCTATGGATTTTATAGATCTGAAGATCATGCATGTAAATCTTTATAAGTTTGCAGATCACTTTTTTACTTCGATACTCGAACAAAATAAAAACAATAAGTATGTAACTATAATGTGGATATATGCTCTTCAGTTCAAGTAATCCTACTGAAATTTGGTATAGCTGCTGCTTAAGATAAAATATGACGAAACAAGTGGGTTAAGATCATGAAACGTAACTATTAAGTAAAGTAAAATATTTTTCAAAATATTATTTATGAAGAAAATACTTAGCTGACACCTTAACTTGCCCCGTCTGTTCGATCGTGTTAATCGTATTCAGTTCTAAAATTGTTAAATAGCATATTCCTGGCTGGGAGGTTGCATTCCGCGCTCAGTTGATTTACAATCTGAAGTACACGATCAATTACAACACTAAAACCGAGGCTTGGCTACGACTCTGCCCTTGTTGCATGACGCGCATGCGTCAGTGGGCGTGGCAAAGGGGCTCCAAGAAGAGACTCATATTTTTTGCACATGATGTCGACGCGACGGTGACGATGATAATGATGATAGTTGTTGCTGATAATCATGTTGTTGTTGTCGTTTGCTGTAGCTGTTGTTGTTGTAGATGTTGTTGTTGTTGTAGTTGTTGTTGTTGCTGGTCTTTGTTGATCGCAATCAAGAGACGCCGCCAACGTCAGCAACATCGCGTTGCCGCCAAGTGATTATTGTAATGATAATGAGACAAGTCGACTAACCTATGCCGCCCGCCAGTTACCTCTCTCTCTCTCTCTTCCCCATATTCTCGGTTGGCTCTCTGATCTCTGCTTGCCTCTTTAGCGGCGTCACTTGTCGGCATATGTTGCCAAGTGTACTTGCAACATGTGTCGCGTGCATAATTACCAGACGATCGAACGCCTTGGTTAAAGGTGTTGGCCAGGTTATCTGACATTCTCCTGCTGGCCCCATTTCCGCCTCCCCCCTCCCCCATCCCCCTCATTCCCTGTTGCATACCGTTATGGTTCACGCTGATTTGGACAAGCTGCGTTGTTGTTGCTTCTAATTAAGTCATAAAACGGCAGCCGCCACAGACAAACAAATAACTTTACCCCTCCAACACCCTTCCCCGCCCCTGGCGCCATAGTGCTCCCTTTATTATCAACAGCTCGTAACTAAGTATGTTGTCTTCCTTGCGAGACAAGGGGGAAAGTGGAGGAGGTGAAATGATGTTTATGACTACTTTGTGACTTTTAATTGCCTGCACATAACCGCAACTTGAACTAAAACCTGCAACAACATTAACAACAACAACAGCAATAACAACAACAAACAACAACGGCAACAAGTCCCTTTTGCACATCTCCAGACAATACTCCAATTCCGCATGTTCATTGCTTTTTCTTAAGACTTTGAACTTTTAGTTTGTAGTCGGAATTTTTAGCTTTAGTTTTATCTTCCTGTTTTTTTTTTGTATCCAAATATTAGGCATAACTTTTACTTGAACTTCTTTGTTGTAAACCTGTTGCCTAAAGCGGGAAAAGAAATGTATAGTGATGTCATTTAATGGAATTTAGTCTGATAAAAGGAGCTAGATTTTCTACAGGGATTTAATCAAGTAGTAAATTTATTATAAATAAATAAAAAATTTCCATATCATGAAGTTCTATATTTTTAATTTATTTCATTAAATTAAATATTTTATTTTAATTATAAGTGAAATTTATATTTAATTTTAATAAACTAAACAACTTTTAAAAGATAATTTCGTTTAGTTATCAGTCAAATCTTTATTATTAAGTTACTAGACTGCTCTATAATTTCTGTATCTTTATTCCAATTTGAAAAACTCTAAAATGGAATTGTAAACTATGAGCATAATCACATTATTTAGCATTTCCAACAAAATGCGGCTAACACGCCATTTGGCTTGGCTCAAAGACGTTAACAACACGCTAACAAATCGAACTTTATTACAAGTTATTATTATCTCTCTTTCTTGGGCTACAAACAAGATATAAGCTTGTGATTGTGACACACCCATATACAACAATCGAAAGATATTTGATTTGGCTACCGAAAATCAAATAACATAATTATACCCGTTACTTATAAAAAATAAGTATAAGGGTATATTGTGTTCGTTGGAATGTATGTAACAGGGAGAAGGAGGCATCTCCGACCCTATAAAGTATATATATTCTTGATCAGCATCAATAGCCGAGTCGATATAGCCATGTCCGTCTGTCCGTCTGTCTGTCTGTATGAACAAAAGGATCTCAGAGACCATAAGAGATAGAGATACCAAACTTTCACTAAAAGACTTTTATATACCCCACGCAGATCAAGTTTGTTTCAAATTTAAGCCACGCCCCCCTCCGCCCCCGCAAATAGCGAAAAACAGTCTGAACAAAGAAATCTCAGAAACTAAAAGAGATAGAGTAACCAAATTTGGCACACAGATTTATATATACCTCACGCAGATCAAGTTTGTTTCAAATTTAATCCACGCCCCCCTCCGCCCCCGCAAATCGCGAAAAACCACCACACCCACAGTTTTTAAGATAATACGTTTTTTGTGATTATTACCGTTATCTATTAGCATTATCTATTATCCCACTAAATCGCATCAACATCGGACATGTAGAACGACAGTTATGGCGAATTAAAGTTTTCAGAGCAAAACAAGTATTTTCTTTAAAGTACTTTTCAATATATTTAAGTAAGTAACGGGTATCATATAGTCGGGATCTCGACTATAGCCTTTCCCGCTTGTTTTTAATAAATTCTCAACTAAAATTGGCTTTGATTTCAGCCGACTTTTGGCAACAAAGACTAGAGGAAAAAAAGCTAAATTAAAATTAGACTTTCTAATGCCCAGTTAGAAATGAAAGGTTGAAAGATTTAAGGGCTTTACAGGCAGTAAAAAAATACAAGCTAACTAAAACTGAAGGCTAAACACTTGTCGAAAATTAGAAAACTTTAAAAAGTTGTTCGTTTTTCATGTTGCTTGTTGCCAGGAAGTTGTCGTTGTCTTTGTCTTTGTTGCTTTTCTTTTGTGAGCTTAAAGGCAAATTTTAATTAAACTATTCATGCGTCTGTTTTTTCTTCTGTTTTATTTTTGGGGGAGTGTGGCAAGTTTTGGTTGCACGAAGCAAGCAGTCAGCCTTTGTGCAAGCTGCTTCCTAGACATAAACACAGACACTTTTCAAGTGCGTACTTTCTAATTTTCACTTGCAACACGCAGATCAACAAACAAACAACAGAATACAGAGACAGGAAAAAAAAACAGTGGCTGCCTTTTCTTGTGCCACAGACAACAACAACAACAACCACAACAATAACTGACTTTTGTCTGACTCTCTGACTTAACCCTCCTTGAATGGTGGGTGTCTCGACTACACAACGGTTCTGTGTCTGAGCTGCTTAGTGCTCGTTGTGAATGTCGACAACAATGTTGCAAGTTGCAAATGCTGTTGTTGTTCTGCTTTGACTGCTCAGATTGAGAAAAAGTTGCTCTCAAGCACTTGCAAAAGTTTACCATATATAAAAGAAGGATTTTATAAGCCGTATATCAAGCGTGTCTCTTGTAAGTAGTACAACCTGACTAGCACTTCACTTAGATGATCTATCTGAAGTGGTTTACTACGAGTTGAGATACTCTGTGAGGTAATTTCTTTAAATACTCATGCATCCTTTAAAATAAATACAGTTGCATTCTTTTTAATTTAATTTAAATTTATTTTTCTTATAATATGACAATAAATGACTAATATACGAGTGTAAAATATATATTCATAAATAAAAATAATATAACATTTTAAATTGCAAGTACAATTTAAGAAGTTTCTGATAAAATTAAGTTTACCAGCAATTTTTTTTTATTATTTACCGCTTTTAAGATTTGTGCTAGACAAACTTTCAACATAAAGACATATCCATTAACAGAGTTAATGCACCTTAACCCATTAGAGCCAACCGCAATAATCAGCATTAACACAAAAAAATTTATTTTTTATATGTTTAATGTTTACATGTCTGCTAATATACTCGTATGCAATAAAATAGAAGATATTTTGTTAAATTGTAAAACCGCAAAAATCATTAGAGACGGTGTTAAAAATGTTGACCACAATAAAAAGCGAAACGATTTGAAACTATAAATCAATAAACAAGAAAATAAAAGCTCAAAAATAATAATTATTGTTGTTGCAACGGCTGCTTATGACATTAACAAATGGCAAATTGTAATAAAAACAGAAACAAATTTTCCATTTTTCACCAGAATGTGGCACAAGTCTCCAAAGAGTTGTTATCCACCGAAAGTAAAAGGGCCTTCTTCCCACCCCTTTTTTTTATGGGCGTCCAAATGCAATGTGTTTTTCTAGAGAACTACAACAAAATGATGATGATGTTTTCCTTGTGCTTTTACGAGAGATAAGAAATATTTTATTGAGTAGCGTATTTTTATATTATAGTTGTTGTAGATGTTGTTGTTGTTGCTGTTGTTGTTATTGTGTTGCACAAGCGCCGAGTTCAAAATGTCAAGCTTTAGAGGCGCTGATGCTGTAATTACAGCAACGCAGTGGAAAGTGTTGCAGCAACAACAACTATTTACAACAAGTAAGTGTGATAAACAGGCAAATACTCTGTAATCTTGTAATACTTGTTTTGAAATCTTAGTAAAATTTGCCAAAAATAAAGGGTTAAAATAAGTTTGTAGACAGATAAATACTTAGTACAGAGAAGAGAAATATAAATACCATCATCATCAGTTTATTTTCTTAATTTTTTCACAAATTTCCTACAGCTAAAATACCCCTTATACAAGTTTTCAATATTTACAGAGTATTTACAAAATACTTCGTTTACAAAACTATATATAATTTTACAATATGTACAATATTGAAATCGAGGCAAAGTGCTGATAACGATTTCCGTTCCGTTCGCTACCCCCTCCCCCTCCCCATCCCCCTTCTCTTAGCCTCCTTAATGACTTCATCTCGACAAAACGTTTTATTCGGCACTTAGCGGCATTTGCATTGCTTTTTCTGTATATATTTTTTCGGTATTCCGTTTTTGGTCTTGCGATAAGCGTTGACACCATTAAAAATTAAAAAATATATATGTATTGTTTTTTTTTTTTTTGGTTGAATCTCTGCTGTGCTCCAATTATAATTTTCAACGGCCGTGGAGCATCATTCATTTGCATTTGTGTTCAAAAGGGTTACAGTTGGGAAAGGGAAAAGGGGAAAGGGTTGCACTTGGAGCAGGGGTACATCTCTGACCGGACACTCGCTTTGTTTTACAGTTTTGCTATCAGCAACCAAGTGACAAACTCAAAATTTATGATTTGAAAGTGTGCCGTAGCAAAAGCGAAACTTGAAGTCCAAATCGAAGACGAAGACGAAGTTAAAGTCATTCCCTTGAGTGTCAATGCAATAAACACTTGGAGCTCCAGATGATAGAGAGAGACACAGAGTGAGAGGCAGCGATATGTTGCATGTGTCATCATCAGCAGCAACGTTGTCGATGTCTTCTTTGTCGTGAGTTGGCCACTTAGATTATAGCCTCAGTCCAACCTGGTCAACTCTTCACTCCTATCTACTCCACTCCACTCGACTCCAGTCCAGTTCAGTCTACTTGTATCTGAAGTAGCAGTAGCTTTCGAGTGTTCCTCGAGATGGCTCCACAAATTGTCAACTAAGTATGCATACTACTTACTTATAAGCGCCTTACAATGTCCATTCCAACCATATAAATTTAGTCGTGCTCGTTAATGGTCAGTCGGGAATGGCTCTATACTCGTAAGACAACAAGTTTTGGATTCGGTAAAGAATCCCATTTGAAAATGGGATTTGTCCAGAGGTATAGTTGAAACTAATCTGTATGACAGCTTCTAGTTTTGATGCCAGGGCTACAGGAATTAATTAAATTTCATTAAATACATATTTACAGATTTTCTATATATATATTAGTTATATAATTTTGTATTAATAGAATTCGAACAATTAAAAAAAAAAACAACATTTTTATTTTAATAATATTCATAATCTTAAATTAATAAGAATATTATATTAGACAATAAATACTGTAAACTTAACGGTTTAAACGAAACAGATTTTATAAAAAAGGTGAAAGATGAATAAGAAATGATATTGTACATATTTGTCTCATCTATGTTGTGTGAAAATTTCAGTCTCCTGGCTCTTATGGTTTTAGCTGTGCAATGATCAGTCAGTGAGTTAGTCAGTGAATGCAGGCAAGGAATTTTAGATAACCATATATAGATATGATGGACTAGATAACAACCGAAATTCAAAAGTTATCAAAACTATATTTTCGCATGCATATGAGATAAATATTTTTCTTTTTAACACTTAAAATCAGTTCTTTTATTGAGGCTTTTCTTTAAGTTGAGGTCCTATATTGTATCATTGCTCGAGAATGTCACAGATAATCAGATATCAACTCTTTCATAAGACCATGGAAGTTCAAGTTTGTTAATTTAAAAAGTTTCCAAAAGTATAAACTATTTTAATATTTTGAGAAGAGTCTTGAATTTGTATGCCATGGTTGCAATCAACTGGTTGGCTGGCTTATTCAACAGCTACTGAACCGTTGAGTTGATTCAAAGGGTAAAAAAGAACGCCATAACAATGATCATTTGGATTGAATAGTAGTCAACGTTGAATGCATCCCTAAGTCCTTGTTGTTCTGGAGTCACACACAGGCCGCACACAAAGTGCTGTTTAAGTAGCCAGCCTTACAGCAGTTGACAACTGCAAAATGTTGATGATGACTTAATCTTGGCAGTCGGCACAGCAGCAACAGCAGCAGCAGCAGCATCAGCAGCATCAAGTAGCAACAGCAGCAACAGTGCAACTAGCAACTTGCAACTTGCAGCAGTTGTCAGTGCTCGCAGCTGGGTTGCTTACTCTGGGGAAGAGGTTGTTGGGAGTGAGACTCTGAGCCATTTACCAGTCGTTTCCTTCTCTCTCTCTCTCTCCCTCTCTCTTGCATTTTGTGTGGTGTCTGCTTAACCCGCTCCGTCTCGCCAACAAGTCAACAGTTAATCTGCAATTTTATTATAATTTGATTTTTTAATGCTCAGCGAGTGCAAGTTTCTTGGCTCGTTATTCGACTCCAACTCCATCTACGTCCTCTCTGTCTGTCTCTGTCTCCAACTCGGTCTCAAATGTCTTGGCTAGCCTGGGAGTTATGCTTTCTTTTAGCCATGGCCAAGTTTTACGATCTCTGTTCAGCATTTTTTTTTTTTGCCTTTATATTGTTTTTTTTTTTGTACAATGTTGCCTTGCCACTAAATAATGCACATTTTAATATTCGGCGGCGAGGCAAACTAATTTTTTGCAGTTGTTGTCGTTGTTGTTGTTGCTGTAGTTGCCGTTGTGTTTTCATACAGTATGCCACAAATGGCATATGAAATGTTTCCGCCTCGATGACGCTCATGTTTTAATAAAAACATAAACAATGTTAACACAGCGTGCGGAATGGTGAAACCATGCAGCAACTACATACAACAATCCACCTCAAAACTTGCAACTCGTGCAACGAATTTATGCAAAATTATTTTTGCAATTTTTCCCACAACAATCAATCAAAAATCAAGTGACATTCTAAACGGCACACAATAACAACAACAATAGCACACACACACACTATACACACACACACACACTTACTCACACACACTCACACTCACAGAGAACATAAAATCAACCCAGAGGAGACAAAAGGCCTCTGGTGTTCGAGATTGGTTGTTTGCCTGACTGGTCACTCGTTTTAGGTCGTTCATGTGTAAGTTGCTCCTCGGCTGGCCAAAGGGGGAAGCGTGGGTGGTTGGGGGGAAAGCTATAGCCACCGGACATTGGTCAAAGGGAACTGCAGCAGCAGCAGTGGCAACAGCAACAACAACAATAACAGCAGCTACAACAACATCTGCAGCCTGCAGTGCTGGCTATTAACATATGCATATGAGAATGAACGAAGGCCAACCGAATAGTTTGCCAAAATTGATTACAAATAAATTTTATAGAAAAAACTAAAACTAAAAAAACTAAATTTTATAGAAAAAACTAAAATTTATAAATAATAAGAAAATAATAATTGATTAAATGGATTAAAAATGAATGGAGTTTTTATATTGTAAACAAACAGAATACAATTTATAAAAATATAATAAGCAAATTATGGAGACGTTGGTTTCAACTAAATAATAAAATTAAAAATTATATGTTAATTTCAAAAATAAATTCTTATTTGTCAATAAAAAAATATTATGAAATAATGATTGAATTTTAACTTTTTTTTAAAATTCATTATATACTTCTTATTTTAAATTTTAGTAATACAATTCAAATATAAATCAATTGGTTTAGTAAAAAAAAAAATCAAAAATGGAAGTTGCTATAAATATATTTTTTAAATATTAAGGTCCGAGATTTTTTTTACTTTGACATTCATATCTTTAATTTTACACCTACACTTTCTTATTTACTTAATTTTAAAGGATTTTAAATACATGTATGTTTTTAATTTTAATTAAATTGATTTTTATATGGACTTATTTGTATGTTAGCTAAAATTTTTTTTACTTCATTATTAATTGAGTAATTTTTACATTTCTTTTTAACAGAATCCTTCTCTTCCATGCAAGCTTTAAGTTTTCGGTTTCTGTAGTTTAAAGTAGTTTAAAATACACACGTTCTTGAAGTTTCCATGAAAGCCCCAATATGTCTGACAATTACCACTTTCTTTCCATGCACTTAGTCCAATTCGGGGCTTCAAGATGTTGTTGGAGTACTACCCCATTGACTACAGGCCAATCTACGTCTCTCTCTCGTCAATATGGCGTTTCCACGTTTTTATATTATATACGAGTAGATGAGGAAACTTGATGGCCTGGCCAAGAGCAACCCTACAGCTGACGGAATAACGACTAAGGGGGTGTTGCCGGCCTGAAAAAATGGCAGTCGTTGTTAAAAAAATGAAAATTCTGAAATGCAATTTGGTTTTCTATTTGTTTATTTTTTTGTTTTTCGCCTGCGCAGATTTCCCACAGAACTGTTGTTATTGCTGCTGTTGTTGTTGTTGTTGTTGTTGAGCTGTATTGTTGCAATGTTGCCTCTTTTGTTTTTAACAAATTCAATTGTATTATGCAACATCTGCCGCCGCGAGTCGCGTATCTAAAACTTAAATTTATACAAATATGCAATCCACTCGACTGAGCTAAGTTCAGCTGCTGCAACATGCCACCCGCCTCCTGCCACCGCCGGTGGCACAGCCGCTGGCACCATTTATTGTTGCCATCAATAAAGTTATGTAAACATACACACACACACACACACACACACACACACACACACACACACACACACATTTACTCACTGGATGCCAATCCATTTTACATATGCAACATTTTAGGTTTTTCATATCAACGACCTCAGTTCGTCAGTGATTGAGTGAGGAGGGTGGAGAGGGAGGAAGGGTGGAGGGGGTCGAAAGGAGATTGAGGAGAGTCACTCAGCCGACGAGTGAAATTTACATGAAGTACATCATTGTTCAGCTTTGTCAAGCGCGCAAAATTTGTACGAATATGAATGAATGCAGCAACAAGAACAACAACAACAACACCGGCAACAGCAAGAAGTGGCATGCAACTGGCAACTTCAAATGTGCCGCCAATTTGATACACTCACATAACTTGCGTAATATATGAGCATAAAAAATGCATTACAAGTAGTTGTAAATTTTATTAGATTAACATAATTCTCATCTAATAATCATAATGAATAAAAATATGCTTAGGTAAAGATTTTTATCTGTGAAAAAAAATTAACGGAAATATGAATTAATTTTCATGCCAATTAGGTGCACAGCAATTGTTGGCAAATATCAAGTTTATAATTAACAAATAAAATGTGAAAAATATGGCTTGACTTATTTTCAAACATAAAAGTTTAATTCCAAGAGTTGTGTTTACCACTTTCATAAATTGTTTATGCCCATTTTGTAGAGCATTTAAATATATATATATGCATTTTTAAGAGAGTATAAATCGCTACCTCTGTTACCGCTGGACAAACGTGTGGCTATTGTTGCATGTTGAGAACGAAAGCAGCGCACAACAAAAGACTAAACTGGGCAGGGACCAGGGCCAGACTTGGACCTGGACCTGGACCTGAAACTGAACCTGGATCCGTCAGATACTCGTACATATATCCACTGGCAGTGCCCCGTTCCGTACCGTTCAGCATTTGCATATGTTTCCTGTGACTTTTGACGATTATATGATTTTTCAGCTCTTTACACGAAGAGTTGCCTTCAGTTTTTATTTAGCTGGTTTTTTTTTTTGGTTTTTGGTTTTCTGTTTTTGTTTTTGTTTTTGCTGGCACTTGCGCAACGTTGAACGGGGCAACAACTGCAGACGCGTTGCATAAAAATAAATCTCCACACACACAGAATAGAAATGCTGAACAACGACAACGACAACGTGCCACATGTCCCAGGCTGCCACAAGGCTTGAGTGCCTCTGCCTCTGCCACTGCAACTGCCACAGCCTATGGCCACTGTAGTGTCCAAAGCCCTGGAGATTTACGTGCAATTCAACAGTTTTATGACTTTACCATCTTTATACAATGTTCGTTATATACAAATATATACATATATATATATATATATTTTGTTGTTTGTTATTTTTATTGTGACTGCTCAGATTTTTGTTTGTCGTCTGCGGATTGTCCGAAAAAAAAAACATTTTTATATAAGTAAATCTAAAACAAAAATGTGTCTTTTGGGAATTCTTATCGTTTTTTTTTTTGAGTGTATGCTTGTGCAACACTTACGGCAGTTTACACAAAATAATTGCTTAAAATATCAGTAGATTTTTTGTTGGTAGTTTTTATAGGTTTTGAATTGATTTGTCGTAACAACAAATTAAAACTCCATAAAAAACTTTGAAATATTTTAATAAAAACAGTATTTTTTTAATTCTTGCTATTAATTAATTTGTGTTTATTAAAAATTCAAACAAAATAACCAAATACACAAACAGTCTGTTACTTTGTGGCAACAACTCACAGGTTGAACTCTGGACATCAACACCAGATTCATATATTCATGTTGTGTCCAGCTGTGAGTGTTTAAGGCAAAGCTGATGTGACAACCAATTAAATAACAATTTTTTTTTGGTTTTTCGAATTTTTTAAAGGCGTAAAACCCATCAATAATTATTTAATGCGCAACATGTTATGAAGAAAATTAAAAAACCAACTTGGAAATACCCTACAAATGCTCTGAACAAAAATTCATAAAGAAGCTCAGTAATATTTTTGAGATTTAAGATATTAAGAATGGAAAGAATTAAAACTGCCTTAGGTTTTAAAATTAAAATTTAAATAAGAATTATGGTACCCAATTTTAGTGTTTGTAGGGTATATTTAACACGCAACTCAATGATGCCATTTCGGGACTTGTTCTCAACATGTTCAGCAATGAATCCGTAGATATATCTTTTAAGTATTGTCATGCAAATATGAGCGGCTGCTGTGCAGCTAATAATGATATATGCCCAAAATCAGATAACTCATAAGGCATCACCCTTTTGTTGGATCGAAAACTCAATTCTTAATTATAAGCCATAATAAGAAACTGAATGAAGAAAAAATAAGAAAAAAAACGAAACCAGTTACAAAATGATGCTCAGATACATATTTGCATAAGAATCGGAAGTTTCAATGTATTAACTTGTTTTATGTTTGTCATTATTGGCGATTTTACAGACATGTTTCTGTGGCTACCGTGTACCCAGACCGAGACCGAGACTGAGACAGAGTCTTAAGAGCCACAGCCCTGGCCAGAGATAAAGATAATGTGAGACAGATAGTAGTACCTCAACTCCATCTCCAGAGAGATGGAGTAGGAATCCCTGCAACCAAGTTAAGGAGCAACCGACTCATTAACAGAGCCAGCTGGGTGGGTCATAAAACTATGTACGCAGTTTTTAGTGGTGGCAGTGTGGTTCGGTCTAATGAATATTTATGGCATCTTAAACATAAATTATTTCGCATACTTCAAATCGAAAAATGCAAAAGCCAACAGAAATTTATAGTTAATTTGATTGATTTTATGTGCGGTGCGAACTCGTCAAAAAGGAGTACTACATATATATATATATATATATATACCCACATATGAGCAAACCCATCTTGTGCTCTGGACAGCTACACAATGTAACCGTTTTCCTAAACAATTTGTAGGCCTCACATTGATTAATGATATGATGATGGTCATCTTGAGTATGTGAGAGAGGGTTATGCCCAGAAGAGAGAGTGTGATTTCTAACACGCTAAAGATGCGCAATCATTAGGCAGCTGCGATCCTTTCAACATGACAGCGCAGGATCAAAAGGGCCACAACAACAACAACAAAAATATATAAAGAAAGAACAACTCTAACGATTACAAAACAATTTTGATATTGATTATGGTGCGGCATAAACAAAAGTATACAATCAAAACGCCTCAAAACGTTAAGATCATTAGATTGATTGATGTTTAAGGATGTGAGAACGAGATCAGGCAGTGAATATAATGGAAAAACTGGAGAGTGCTAAAGAGAAATAAAAGAAGCAACAGTGATGAGCAATTAAACTTTTTGACGCTAGATGCATTTTTTTTGAGTTGAAAGAAAAAGTAATATTATAAAGACAAGAATGGAAAAGTAGTTACGAAATAAATTTTTTAAATTTTATATTATATTATTAGATACTTTTTTTTTTAGATTGTTGCTTTAAATCCTTAGACAATATTTGGCTTTTATGCCACATTTCTTGGCCACTCTTAATGAGTTGTGTCCTCAGCACAGATAAAATATTGATGGGACGGTAATCGAAATGAGAAATTCCTATAATGTATAATGTGCCTCCTTCTAGGAGGCTGACTACTATGTATGTAAATCAAAAGGTTCTGTGGACGCCCTGCAGCTTTCTAACTAATTAACACTTAATTTTAAATCAACTGGTAAGGCTGGAAAAAGCGGCAGCTGGCAATTTCACAAAATCAGATACATATGTAGCTATGTTTGTTAGATACACACACACACACACACACACACATAGATGTCTGTAGATACATGAATGCCATGTTATAAATTTTGTGGTAATGTCTTCGAATTGTTGTTGCTGTTGTTGTTGTAATTGTACTCGTAGTTGTTAATCGCATGTTTGTCGAGCGTGTAATGCTTCCATGCTGCGGCTGCAATTACTTTGCACGGACATTATAAAGAGTATATACAAAGATACATATGTATCTTTGGATATATGAATATGTATCTTTGTGCTGAACTACTACACATGTATGCATAATTAAACAAGCAGCAAAATGTTTGGCTTAATGATTCACAAAATTGTCCTAAATTTACGGCCAACAAAATGCAGTTGACCAGGCAAAGGCCAAAATTGGACTGTATTGTGTATTGTGTTGCTGTTGTTGTTGTTGTAGCTCTAGTTATAGTTTTTGTTATTGTATATGTGTGTTGATTATAAAGCCAAGTTAATGCATTTACCACATATGGTTTTCATATTAGCACACAAAACTAACTAATTGTTATTTTCTTCGCAAATTGGATTTTCATAAGGATTATTATAACATACTATATATCCAGAGTACGATGTTGTACTATAGCTGCATATTATATAATATAATATTTGTTATTACTTGCACTGTTGGCCTCATTTGGCTTTTAAGTGCCTTATTGTTAGTGTGTTTTGATGCCATTTTAGCCATATTAGATGAACCCATTGTCGATTACATGCAAACTGGCTAAAACTATCGGATGAAATGTGACTTTAGATAATATTATTGTATTTAATGAGGCAATTGAATGACATATATATAAAATAATGAATGCCTAATATCAGCTAATACTCATGTGTTTATCTCAATCTAATAGGTTGAAATGGCCTAAAGCAATAATTAAAATTTAATACTCGTTTAGAGCGATTATTTTTGTTGAAATTACTTTGTAAAATCGATTAATCTAGACTTTTAATTAAAACTGTCTTCTGAAATACATATATATATTTTTTAGAGAGATCAGCTGATAAATAAGTATTTGCATGCCTAATTAAGTTAACTCGACCAATTAGTATTTTCCCTGTCTACAAATTGATATTTTCAAGTCCACTTGCAACCCTTTAACAATTTTCTCTTCATACTCCACTTAAACCACAACAAATTAACAAATAAATGGAACAAAGTCAGAGACATGAACTGCAATTTGTTAAACGCAAGACATATGTATACCAATAGAGAGAGAGAGAGAGAGAGAAAGGGAGAGAGGGAGAGGGGAAGTACAGTGGGGTGGCAGGCACAAATTCATATTCATATTCATATTCAGAGAACATTATGTTTAGAGTATGTGCCATAGAAAGTATAAATAGGAAATTTAATTTGAAAAGGTGGCCATTGAAAGGTCTTGGTGAATATCGGCAGAGTTGCGGCTGCAACAATATCAACTTGTTAGCTAAAACATTGGCAAGCAGCGTGCAACAAAAGAAGTGGCAGCCAAGGCGCCACATACTGAGCGGCAACGGCGCCTTCAAAACACTCGTGCAACCTCCTCACGCACCAAACAGCGCCGTCGGCAAAGAAGTTGAGGAGTTCAGTAGGGAAGTGAGGAGTGAAAGGCAGGAGTTTGTAGTTCTTACATTGCGGAATATGCGGCATATAGACGGGCGTTCAACTGCGACGTCGACTGCGACTGCGACTTCGACTCCCGACGCGCACATAGACGCCAATTAGCGTTCAACATTTTATGACAATTCGAGCGTGGCGTTCAACACAAAGTATGTTTGTATGTGTAGCGCTTAGGGGTGCAACAACTACACGACATAGCAACAAAAAAAAAAAAAGAAAAAAAAAAAAAAAGAGCGACAAAAAATGGCAAATTCAAAGCCAACAAAATGCTGCGTTGCAGGTGCCACCGACAGCAGCAGCAACAGCAGCAGCAACAAAATCAACGCAGCACTGCAGCACTTTATTATAATTATGGCAGCAAGCTTGTGCCTCTTGCAACTGCAACAAAAAGCCAGCCAGTCAGTAACTAAGTCCCACACACATAAACACACAGCATATATGCTTCTGTAAGTATGTAATTTAGACATAGTGACTGCAGAGTCTATCTAAAGTTAGAAGCAGCAAGAGCTTTTGACATTGTCGCGACATTGACACCAAATGTTGGTTAATAAATTTACTTGACGTACTTAGAGAAAGAAAATCCCCAACCGTTTTCAGTGTCAAGTGTCTGACATTTGGACTTGGTGTGTGACAGTCAAATCAAATGTAAATGGAAAGCTCTTTTTGCTGCCAATCTTTAAGATAAAGTTGAGTTTATCATTTCTGACAGATGGTTTTTCCAGGCCATATGGCTTTTCATTGGCGATTATCCAAGCTGTGCTAAATAGAAACTTGTTTTAATAATCTACATTTATTGATGAATATAAAGATTTAGAGTTGCTACTGAATTTCGTCAGTAGCAAAATTTCGTCAAAACATAATCGTTCTTTTATTTTATAATTTATTTACTAAGTGTCCACTAAGAACGTATGACTAAAATTAGAAATTCGTCACCAGATTGCTAAAAAAAATAAAATGTGATCAAGAAACATTTTATGAAATAAAATTATTCATTTATTTAAAATCTACAATACAAAATTTAAAATTAAAGCAAAAATGATGAAAAAAATCAAAATAAAAATTTTAAAATAACAAAGTTGTATATATATACATATATTTTTTTTTAGAGCCTAGCAGAGTCGCAGTATATCTTATCTTAAATACTCCCCGCTGATTCAAGAAATGTCTGCCGTTAGTCAATGTCAACATTCAGTACTTAGCTAATCATTGATATGTCTGAACTACTTGAGATCGCATCTAAGAGTGTTAAAATACGTGTTAGTAGCATTTTATGTCTATAATACTTGTATTTAGCAGCTTGTACGAAATATTAAACGAATCTTAAAGTTGTTGTTGGCGGATTTCTCTTTAAGTGGAATTCCCAAGAGTTCTTTTATATTATTTTTGGAAATTATCAGCAGCCTTGCTGTCAGACTTTGTGACTGAGCTGCACATTTGATATATGGCCACACCTTTAATCACTCCGCCACCGCAAAAAATCCACAACAAGAAAAGGTAGCAATACATAATACATATAGTATGTATTTATTTCGAAAACTTTTGATGTGCCGAAATTGAAATGGACTCATTCCGTGAGACGGCGACACACACAAAGGCGAAAAAGTCAAGTAAAATAAAGCTGAAAGCCGAAAGCAGAACTCAAACTTAAGCAGTTGATTTGTGCTGAGTTATTCGGCGAATTCGCAGACGAGAAATTATAATTTATTTAGAGCAGCCTCTGAATACAAGCTGAAAAGTGTTGCTCAAAGAGCTTCTGCTTTTGCATTTGGAGTGTGATTGGCCTGCCTGACTGCCACAGTGCCTGCCACAAGAAAGATACAAATTCATTTCATATGAATTTTGGATTTAAAAGCGTGAGTAAGTTGCCCGATTTTGGATGCTTCGCTTGGCATTCCTGGCAGCCTATCCGGCGTCGAGTCAGATAGCCCGACCGTCGAAACAGGCAATTAAAACAAATCTTTCGGTCTCTGGAACTAAACCGTTCCGAATTGAGTTCGCATCGAATGGCCATTGACATTGAAATTGGCCGAAATTTAAAATTGTTTTGGCTCCGACAAATGTATTTTATTTTATTCTTTGCCTTCATCTAATAATAAGCCGCTGAGCATGGCCAAAGGGATAAGCTAGCTGGGAGTTTATTATAAATTGCATTTTCTATAAACAAATTAAATTTTATTTATTATCATACCATATGCACAAAACCCAATATCAAATTCAGCAATACCAAACAACAAGAATAAAAATGAGAGTATAAATATTTTTATAACAAGCTTACGTTGAGCTTAATGAGTTTTTACTCATTTATATTGCGAATCGCAACGAGGGATTGCACATTTGAATGATATACACAAGTGTAATTTGTATGGGATTAATGTGTTATTAAAAAAAATTTAAATTATTAATTTGTTTACTTTGTCTTTGTCTAGTGTATTTCAACATACAAATGCTGAATGATAAACAAAGAAAAAATAGTTCATGAATAACTACAATATTAAATGTGTGTTCCTTATGAAATTTAAAGAAAAAAAAATGTGATAAATAAATGTTAATTAACTGAGATCCTGTGAGTATAATTCGGTAGTAAATGGATGCCTATAGAAACGATGGTAAATGTTTTATAGCAATAATTGCCTCTAATTTGATATGAGCTTAATGCCTGCCACTTAAAAAGCAGTTAAATTTCGCTTAAAGCACTGAAATATGACCTCCTGTCTTGACACTTTACAACACTGTTTATTATATGAGCAAAAGAATTCGATCTTAATGGAATTTAAGTCGCGTGATATATAAACTCGCGTGCTTACTTCATTATCGTGCAAGAATCTGGTGTATATATATAGTTATATGTATATATTCGAGTATATCGATAGTTTGTATATTGCATACGCAGCTGTTGCTGTTATTTTAAGCATTGTCCTCTGCTCATTTTAAGCATCCTTTTGCCCGTCTCGACCAGGCGAGCAGGAAGCTTAACTCCGACTTCGTTGTGATAAAGTTGATAATGCATAAAATATATAATTTGCAAAATTAATTAATTTTTACAACACATTAATTTCACCCTGGCACACACACACACACATACACATGCGGCACTCAGTCAGCCGTGCCACATGCACCGTTGCCCCAGTGGCCACAGTGGCCGATTTTACCAGTTACCCACCACAGTTTCCCCGTTCCTTTCCCTCTGGAATCCATAGCCCTGACACTGTCCCCTCCCCCCTCCTCTTCCTCCTGTTCCTGGCCATCGTTGCGGCCGCTTTGCTATTGAGGTAAAAGTAACTGCAAAAGCGCTTCGAGCGCTCATTATGCTGCATCACTTGTATAATTTTTATTTAATTTATTTAAAGGTAGCTAAAATTAAGCACAGTGTACAAACCCATACACATGCAATCAGGGCTGCAAAAAGAATATATTCTTTATAGTATCTCTCTTTCTCTGCAATATCATTTTTGTTTTAGGATTTTAAAGTTGAAATTCAGTATTAAATCAATAAAAAAATCTTATTTCGTTTAAATTTAAGAAAAATATGGTATGCACAGAGAAATTGTTAAGAACAGTTAAGAATAATTTTAGCTAACACTCTGAAAAATATATATTTGAATTATTTATATATCAGGAAAAGTGTTTAAATTCATTGTTTAAATTTCTTAAAGTCTTATAGAAATTGATAATGAAGTTTGATTTAAACGAGAAATGTGTAAATCTATTAAGAAACAAGTTTCCCTTGTTAAAAATTAGTAGTTAGTAGCACATATTATAATTTATATTTTTCTTTATAAATTACTGACCTACTGGTAATTATGGCACCTAGTCTGCTAATACTATTACCGTAGCCCTAGGAGATATGTATGTAAGTTGCCTGTTGCCATTCATACACGTATAAGTTCTGAGCACGCTATAGTCGTAATAACCCAAACTGGCCAGTTGGCCGTTTAGTCGAGTGTGCAACGTCGAGGTGTGCAACAACCAAGTTCATGTATCACTTGCTTCAACCTCGTATGTAGATTTTTTGGTAGAGCATCAGTTTTATGAGGGCTTCGATCAAATTGAGTTGAGTCTGGCCTGGTCATGTTGCAAGTTATGTATGTCTTTTGACACGCAGACCCATTGGCCTTAGGGTACAAAACTTAGCCAAGGGTAGTCGGAGGCACACTTTATGGCGGTACGAGGTATAAAACCTCTTGTGCAAAATTAAAATGTGCTACATTCGCATGTTTAATTAATGAAATGTTTGACAATGTCGGCAGCTTCAGGACTGTCGCTTTTGCAGCCTTGCACCCTTCCTTGTGTTGCCCCCCCCCCACACTCTGTACCCTGCAACATGCCTCCTGATCTCGTCTCTACTTCTCCTTCATCTCCTTCTTCTCCTTCTGCTATCCCTGGCGTTTGCGGTCGAAGCGCTTTGATGGAATGCTCGCTCAAAATGCCAACGCTAGCACGCACATGTGTGTGTGTGTGTGTTGTCTGGGTGTGTGTGTGTGTGTGTGAGAGTGTGTGAGTTGTAATGGGCCCCTTGCATTATTGAAATCGACACAATTTTACTTTTAAGCAGCGGCGGCGTCTCTGCAACATGTGCAGACCGCATCCAAGACTCGCCCTGAGTGACAACAGTCTTTGGGCACACACAACGCACAGTGGGTCAAAATTTCAAAATTTATTGATATATATAATTTATTATGAAAGTCGTTAATTCTAAAAACTACAGATGTCAAAGATCCTATTACAGTTTTTGTCTAAGGATATAAAAATAACATTATAATATTTACTAGTGACGTAAAAATACATTAAAATATCGACTATTCGATTGTCTTTCAGCCACCGTTCCCTTTTTTTTCCCATAATTTGCATGTGACACCTATTTAAAAACTTTAAGCTTTCATAACTTTGTCAAATATTAACCGATTTTCTTGTGGAATGTAAATTTTGTCATTATTTAACCTCTATTTCGATTCTGCATTAAAATTTGAAAATAAAGTTTTTCTTCCCTCATTGCCAATTTTTTCCCCTTGACAAATTTTCACAAATTTCAAGCTGCCATAACTTTGTCATATATTAACCGATTTCCTTGCGGAATATCAATTTTATCATTATTTAACCTCTATTTTGATTCTGCATCAAAATTCAATTTGTTTCGGTGATTGTCCATTTTTTCCCTATATTAGAAAATGATTCCGTCATCTCAGCTACATTTCTTTAAATTTAATGTGATGAAATATTAATACTTTATATACAAATAATTAACTGAATTTTACTTAATTCTGCACCACTGTGCCACGTCAACAACATGTTGCGTGAGGTGTTGCTGTTGTTGTTTATGATATTGATGTTGTTGCTGTTGTTGTCGCTGTCGCTGTCGCTGGTGTTGGTGTTGGTAATGCGACTGCGACTGGTTGGGTCTGGTCTGTCCTGGGTCTTGGTCTGGGTTTGCACAGCCCGCCATCAAGTTCAAAGTCGAAATGCTTGTAATATGCAAAAATGTTTTAATTAATCACTTTGATGCACACCGGCAATTCAGGGACATGGCTGTGGCCCAGACCCAGCCCCAGACCCAATCCCAGACCCAGGAACAGACCCAGGACCAGGAACAGGCGCAGGCGCGTGACATATTGAGAAGATGTTCGGTGCCCGTCATCGAGGTGCCGGCTGACTGTCAGTTCAGTGATGTTATGCGCTCATATGTATATGAATCTTCCCTATCCCCGACCCTACACACTTCCTTCTTACCAAATATTTATGTCTTAATAACTTTGTCATTAAACATGCCATGCAACAGTTTAATTAATATGCTCATGATTTTTGACTTTGATATTCATTACTTAGTTCTTAAATACTATCAAGTAAATACCTGAGATAAGGTTTAAGGCTTTTAAGTAAAGATTATATAAAATGCACATAAGTATTACTCCCCATTAGATAACAATAGAGTTACTAGTATTTATTTTAAAAATTTGCAAACAGCTTGTGCAATATTTATTTATTTATTTTATTATTATTTTGTATTCTAGTTATTTTATATGCCGCAAACGAAAAATAAATATTTCCTGTCCAAATCAATATTCAACAGAATTTTGACGTTTTTATTTATACTCGTTTTTATTTAAATAATTCCCTTTTTTGGAGTGGAGTTGAGTTAACATTTTTAGGGGTTTATGTGAACATATTTTGATTAAAAATTTGACTTGCTTTGGCTTCCATTGATGCATTGTGTGTGTTTGTGTATGTGCTTGGAAATGCTTGTTAAATTACATTTTTTGGCATTTTCCCGAGCTGCAGGTATGACAATAAGGCTTTTGAAAACGGAAAGGGCAAAGCAGCCACAATGGTAAACAATATTTTCGCTTTTCACTGGCTTTTCTCTGTTCAATATTTCATACTTTTCTATGTGGCGACGGTTGCTATTGAAACCTTCACCTGGGTTTAGCCTGACATTTTTCCTCCACCTTCTGCAATTCTCTTTTATTTTTTTTTTTTTTGTGCATTTTTCTGTTGCCAGTTTTTAATTTTCCGCCAGTGCCGTTAAGCTTGTCATTAACCCAGTTTGAACTGCGGATAGGCCATATGCCTTACCATTCTGAAGGGAAGGGGAGGACAGGAGCAGAGGGTTATGCAGTTGGTTATATGTATATAAATGTATATGTATTGTGCATTTTTTATGGTCCGCTCTGAGATTTAAATGAAATTAAAATCGGTGTATAGCCGATGGAGCTTGACTTGTGAGCGCGACTGAATATTTAACTTTATGCGAAATGAAAATGGAAATGGAATTGGACTCCCTCAACTATCGTTTTTCATTATGGTATGGGAATTTTAATAAAAATTGGCATACGTATAATCGATGGCCAATCCAATTGGGAACTATAAAACGCCGCATGATGAAACTTAATCATTCTTCAAATTTAACAGGATTACGAGTACTTCTTTTATTTTTTTTAAATATATTATATATACCAATTTATATAAAATTTTTATTTTTTTGATAATCCTTTTACTTGTTTAATAGACATTTATTATTATTATTTTTTGTTAAATTCTGTTTAATTTATCGAATGCTGCCTTTCGCTTTTATTGGAATTTTAAGCAAGTTCAACTCGAATTGTGGAAGAATTCGCGCAGAAAGAAAATAAATTCCATAAATTTGCTCGTGTCTGGTAGCGGCAACTTTTGTTTGTTCTTGTCTCCGACTCTGTGATATTTCTTAATATATATATATGTTTTTTTTTTTTTATAATTTAAGAATGCCACACAACGTGGCAGGAGGCAGCAAGACTGACAAAAAGGTCGCCACAGACCAAAATGAACTTGAATGCTAGCAAAGCACTAAAAAAAAGCTGCAAAAAGGTAACAAACCAAATGCCAATAAATGAATGAACACAAAAAAAAAAATTGATAAAATATAAGAACACAAGAAAAAAATATTATTGAAGCGGCATATTTTGCTTTTATAAAATACAGAAAGGAAGAAAAAAAAACATTTTTGCTGCCGCCATAAAGCGTAGAAATAAAAGCACTTAAAGTTTGTCAGCAACGCGATCAAAACATGTTAAAATCGAACTGAAATTACGGCACTTAAGACAGTCCCAATACCTGTCCCATTCTGGTTCTCAGTTCTCAGTTCTCAGTTCTTCAACAAGCATAGCCCCAAGAAATTTATGACTTGAGTGATAATGCGAGGCGCCGCAAGGTGCACGCAGTGGGAATTTCTTTCTAACTCTTAGAGTCGCCCCTCATCTACATTATAATGACGTTTATCTGTATGGTATTGGAATATGGCATCAAAAGGCTGGGCAACTTCCGATTTATCTCAATTGTTGAAAATTGAAACGCCAGCGCATTTAGCACCAATTTGGAACACGAAAACTTGAAAACTGATACAGACATTCACAGAGGAGTCGCCACAATCAACCATATGAATGTCTTGATTTCACGCCACATTGACAAAGCCAACTTGTGGCTCTTTCAACTGAACTTTTGGTCAATGATTTGGCTCTGAGTCGACCTGTGTTAACTCTTTGAAATTTGAGTAGATACGCATACAGAAACACTTTGCTTAACGAGGGTAGTTTGAAATTTAGCAGATGAATCAATGTCTGTATTTTAATAAAAATTCTACTGATTTCCATATTTAATACAAAACATTCCCCACTTTAGATTATTTTTGTTTATTGTTTTTATTTGGTTGGAAGAATTAAAAAATAATCAATTTATGGATATTTATATTTTGTCAATAGGATTTCTTTACTTTCTGTAGTAAATTGCAATTTATCTGAATTGGTTTAGGATGATGTCACTTGACTCCTATTACTATAGTGCCCACCCTTTTTCTTCTTTCCATTCCCCACTCCACTCTTTTATCACTCTACCTGGCAGCTGTTGCCACGGAAGTAAACGCCCTGCAATAAAAATCTGGGCAAGTTCTCTCTCAAAAAAAAAATAAAAGGGCTCATATCAAATTATTTGCAAAATATACAACAACAAAAAATACAAAATTGAAGGTAAAAATCTGTCCAAACACTTCAAAATAATTTGACATCAGCGCATTTTATTCCCACAAAATCGGATCGCAAAAGAGATTGACGATATGCCCCTTGATAACTCAGTTCTCTCTCAATAGATTGTCAAACTAATTTAGGCGCAGGTAGCCCCTGGGTACTGGGATCGTTGAGCCATTATGAAGATGTTGAATAAAAAGTATCACATGACATGGTTTTGGAAAAAAGGTTGACAAACTTCTTAAATTACCGAGTCTGGACCCAAGGCGGGATTCTCGCTCAGTTTGAGACAGAATCTGTGACAGCGTCTGGAGAAGTTTCAATTTGTGGCTAGCGAAAATTTATGATGCGTATAATTTTCATATGCAACACCTGCTGCAGTTTGTCTGCCACTTGGCGATCTCTTTATGCTTGAAATGCTTATATAAATAAAAACTTTATAATTGCCGACTGACTGTGAGATACTTTGCATTATTATGTCTGTCCGAACAGGGGATTGGGGAAGGGGTGCGAGATGGGGTACGGGTGCTGCACAGGGCTGCATTGGGTGTGTTTATAAATTAAGTCAAGCTCCCACGGCCGCTGCTTGTGTACTGTACATTAAGGACACTTGATAGCTTAATTTATTGCAAGGCAAAAAGATGCAGGACAACGGCTGCAGAAAAAGCCAATGCTGAGATAATTGCATGCAGAACAAGGACGACAACCAGACTGCTTGTCCTCGTCCTCGTTCTGGTCCTGGTCCTGGTCGTGGTTCTGTTGCTGGTCCTGGTTCAAAGTACTGCTCCTTGTTGTTGGTTTTGCTGTTGTTCTTATGCTGCGCTTCGCTGGCTCCTCTCAGGCTGTGTGTGTGTGTCAGGGTGTGTGGGAGTGTGTGTGTGAGTGTGTGGCTGCTACTACGTGTATCTC
Source organism: Drosophila phalerata (assembly GCA_951394115.2). Lineage (NCBI taxonomy): Eukaryota > Metazoa > Arthropoda > Insecta > Diptera > Drosophilidae > Drosophila > Drosophila phalerata. The sequence goes on from OY729850.1 coordinate 5,421,231, forward strand.
TTTGTGTGTGTGTGTTTGTTGTGCGAGTTCGCGCTGCTGCATAAAACATTTTAAATTGAGCGTTAAAATTAAACGATGCATCGCAAAACTAACAAACGTGGCTAGCAAAAGCAAAAAGGGCACAAAATGCATTTGTGGGTCGAGCGGATGGTACTCTGAACTTGTTTATAAGGTCGTTAATCGTACACACACACACACGCACACACGCACACACACTCACATATCACTATAAGCGCCACATAAGCAGCGTATAAAATGTACACAATATAAATTCAAAAAGTCAACTGCATTTTGTGCAGATTTGTTTTCTGGGTTAAATGTTACTATCAAAATAATAGAAATAAAAAAAAGTGGAAGTTGGCGATTTATTTCACACATAATTTGAATATAACTTTGCAATGAAAAAGTCGATAATTAAATAAATTAAAGTTAATAATCCGCACATGAGACCAAAATGAGACTGATTGAGATACATATTCAGAAATGTATTTATAATTGACAATAATTGCAAATTCAACACAGAAGATGCAAATCGACAGCACTTGGTATCCAAATTGTATGTTGTATTTGGGAAAACTGCATTTGACAGGTAGATGGACTTTCCACTCCACTCAGCTTGATTGAACACAGCAAACTCATTTGGTTCAGAGAAAATTTCATAAATTTTCAATTGGCAAGTACAAACTGGAAAAACGGTAGGTCGTTTCAACACAACAAAGCCCAAATAAATCAGAGAGGGTCATATGAAAGTCGGTCAGTCATTAACAGATACAACAACAGCAACAACTTTAGATGCAATTGCAATTGCAATTGCTGTCCTGGCACACTCTCCAATCACTTAGCCAATGCAGTCAAGAAGTCACTCATCGAGTTACCCGAGTCAAATAAATAGACTAGATTGATGTGTTCTTGTACATACATAGTTGGCCTAAACAAAAGGCTCTGCACAAACACTTTTCAAGCCCAAAAATAACAATATTGTGAAATGAAAATGTTGGTCCAATCAAAAATAAGTCAACGAGCGTAGAACGAACAAGAGACTCCATTTGGTCAGGTTACCATTCAGTTCCAATTATAATACCCTGCAAAAGTGTTCAAAAGTAGTAGGGTAGCTACTATTTAAGAGATAAAATGTCGTCTCCCTCTGTCTATTAGATTTTTAGAACTTATGTTAGCTTTGAAATTTGCTCTCATTGGTCTTATTATTGATTAAATTGTTATTATTTTTTATTGAAATAAAAAACTTTTGTCTAACTTCTATTGTTGACATAACTCGTAATGTCGTTTGATTTTATATGTGGATTTTTAATTTAAAATTGAAGAATTTTATTTTTACTATTTACAGAGTATCAACGAGTTGACTAAAGAGTTTTCAATTGCTTGACATGATTTTGGTTTTGGGTTTTGGTTTTGCGCTTGCAAATTGACAATTTAGCCTTTCACCTGTCTAAACGAATCTATAGCACATCAAAATAAATATTAAGAAAATATATAAAAAAAAAAATTGAAACCAGCTAACAATGGCAAGGCTAAACAAGATTGTAGTTGTTGTTGTTGTCAGTCAGTCAGTCAGTCAGTCAGTCAGCCAAGTAGCGCAACGTCACTCAAATGCTCGCTCCGCGCAGGCAACGAGGTATCGTTTTGGATTTAGGTTTGCGTTTTTCTGCCTAGAGTTTGAGTATTTTTTTGAAATTTGAGGCCATCGCTCGGCACTCGAGAGTCAAGGCGATGTTGCCCGTGTTGGCCAGCTATAGTTTTTATTGACATTTCGGCGCGTTATCGCGTTGGCCAACAAAAGGAGTCAACGTGAAGAGCGCCAGTCAGTCCGTCAGTCAGTCAGTCCGCCAGTCAGTCAGCCGGACAGGCCCCTAATCAACTCAACTGGTTCAACTGACTTAACTAACTGACTGCTATGGCAAGCAACTATATACGAGTGTGTTCATAGTTGGACAACAAAGAAAAACTAACTGGGATTAGAGCTGTTCACAGCAGAACGAATAGAGTGTACTCTACAAGAAAATAATCGTAATTATTAAATAAAAGTTTTAAATTTCTGATTTAAACATTTTATTTTGTATGTACATATTCAGAAAATTATTTAAGGATTCATACACAACGTTATCAAAGGCAAAGAACACTAAAATATTTGATCTAATTAAAATATAAACTCTTACATCCCAAAAATATTAATATTGCTAAAAAAAATCGAGCTCATATCAAGTATTTTTCACCTAACAAGTTTCTATAATTATTATACTCAGAACAAGTTAACTATGTAGAACAGTGATGTCCAAAGTAGTCTATAGAATACCATTTCCTATCACATGTGCTACGAAAATGAATTTTATAGCCTACTTTATTCAGATATAGAATAAAAAACGTGCACATATTCTTATAATTTAAACAATTTTTTATTTTGCAAAACAATTAAAAATATTAAAAAAATTCTAAAATATTTAGAAAATATGCCTCAAATTTGTAAGTAATAAACTTCAATAGTTTTTAGAGATTGAAATAATCATTACAAAATATAGTTCAATTAAATATTCAAAGAATATTTAAATCAGATTATACTCATTGATACTTTTCCTGGATTAAGTCATTTTTAGAGGTTATTTGAAAGCGAATATATTTGTATTATTTTACTAAATAATGTTGTAACTGATGGACCCTTTGGTCTATTCCCAAGTGGTTACAACTGATAAACAACAGCAAATTTTTGGCGCGCAGTCAGACAGCAGCAACAGCCACAAAAGCAGCAACAACAGCAGCAACAACAACAGCAACCACAACAGCAACAACAACAATAACAACAGCAACTGAAGCGACGTCAGCAAATGCAATGCACATTATAATTTCCATTAGAAGTCAGCAGCGGATCAACCAGAGTGCGGGTATAGGGGAAGGGGTTGAGAAGGGGGAGTGGCAGTGGGGAAGTTGAATGCGGCAACAAGTCCAAGTCCAAGTGGCTGATGGCGTAAACAGAGAACTGTCATTATGACAGTTGATTCTTTGCGGCTGCTGCTGTTGCTGTTGTTGCTGTTGCAGCAGCAATTGTTGCTGTTGTTGCTGGCCATTTAAAATTATGGCCACCGAGCTGCAGTTGCAGTTGGAGTTGGAGTTGGCAACTGGCAACTGGCGTTGCAAAGATATATAATTTTATACTTTCGCATAATGTTTTGCATTAAAATTATAATAAGTTTCAACTTTTGCATTGCAGTTGCGCCCAGTTTGCAATGTTGCTGGCAACAGCCGCATTTCAGTTTCCACTGTTTCCACTGTTCACATTTCAGAGATTTTTGCTTTCAGCTTTCAGTTTTCAGTTCAACTCACATTGCGGCGGGTTGACTTGATTTGAGTTGAGTTGAGTTGAGTTGAGTTCTTTGGGTCAATATCATTGCGTTATCTCTCTCGACTCTGACTCCTCTGTCTGAAAGTGGAGCAAGTCAGTCAGGCTGTCATTTATTTAATGTTTGAAATGCCTGAAATATATTCATTGCACTGCATTCTTAATAGTCTTTCACTCTCGGCTCTTTCGCATTCTCCCTTTCACCCTTTTAATGGCACTTGCAATAGCTAAAAGGCTCATTTCATGGGACTTTGTTATTGCTGCTGCTGCAATTTACCCACTGTGTTCAAAGGCGGACTTACTAAGTAGGTAACTAACTAAGTAAAAGATATCTATTAACGTCTGATGAGCAAGAATCTCAAAGTGGGTAATCTAATGAATCATTGATATTACAGCACTTATTGAGTTCTGGTTGAGTCCTTGAGACTGAAAGCCAATTAGAGAAATTCATATATGAAAATGATATTTAAGGTGAGAGTTAGACTTTTGAACTTGGAATATAATCATTATTTTTTAACTAATAATTTAAATAAATAAAATGAATTAATTGATATTCCTTGAATTTTATTTTGTCTTCAAAAATAATGATTATTTTGGATTAAGAATAATGAATTAATAATAATTTTATTATACAAAAATTTATTTCAAGGTCAACTGAGTATAAATAATTATATAATAAATAATTTTGCACATTATAAGTCGAAATAACAGTAATACTTACAGTCCATGATATTTTAATTAAAATAAAAATCATCTTTAATATTTGATCATATTATATTCACAATAAATTCTTTTGTTTTACACTCGTTATTCCTTTTAGTTCACTTACGTTCGTTAAATCAATACTTTAACAACTTCCTATATTCCTCAAATTCTTAGGTACTTTTTGCACTACTTGCAACATTCTATAATGCCCCCCAAGCGTCTACACAATGATTAACAGCAAATTTGCCAGCCGCACGCTCTTAGTAGCTGTCAATATGCAACAGCAACAACAGCAGCAACAACAACAACAATGACAACATGCTGAAGTTGCTGTAGCTTTCAGCAAAGTTTATATTCTATACAAATAGCTGTGCAACAAGCGGCAGCTTTACAAAATGCCCAAAACATCAATTTATTCTCATTAAAAGATATGAAGGTGTTTGGCTGTCGTCTTGGCAGCAGCCAACAACGAGCAACAACAACGAACAACAACAACAGCAACGACAACAACAAGAACAACCACAACGGGAGGGGAAAATGTTAAAAAGAAAAACTTTCTGCGGAAAATGTGAACAAAAGCGTGCAATTTACAAACTGTTGCCTGGATAGAATGGAAATGCTAGGAATGAACCGAGTCTGGGTTGAATGGATTGGGGAATATCTAAAGTTGATGTTGATGTTGGTGTCGGGAATTGGGCGTTGTTGTTGTTGCTGGTGTTGTTAGTGTTGGTCTTGGTGTTGGTGTTGGTAACAAGCTAAGGAACTTGGCCCGCAAGCAGCTGCTTTAGAATTAATGCAACAAATGGCCCACAAATCCCATCGCGGTTAAAGTTGTGAAAGCTGAGGTTAAGCAAGTGCAACCAAAAGGTAATAAAGTTTAATTGAATTTTCATTATACGCAATTTTTCTAGCCTCAGCCAAGCTGTTGTTGTTGCTTTTTGTTGGGCCTGTTGGCCCTGCGAAGCGCTAATGAAAAATGCATTTCAATATTCAATTACGTTGCTGCAAACAAATCTGCTAGGGCCATGCGAGGGACACTTGAAGAGTTTGCAAATAAACTAAATTTTAATTTATTTGAATTTTTAATTCCGATGCCACTATGGCAAAAAAAGTCCGATCTATTTGCCTTTAATTCAAATTTTTTGTTGTGAATATTTATTGAATATGAATATTTGGGATAGAACAAAAATAATTTTAAGGTTTTTCGGGACTACCCTTTATGTGAGAAGCACGATCAAAGCCATCTGATTTACAGTTAAAATGAAGACTTTTTAGGAACAGTGTTAATATTTGAAAATAATTTACAAGATTATTAAATATTATTTAAGAGCGAATAATTTTATTATTGATTTAGAGATCAGATTTTAAATCTAAATGAAAATAATTTTTTATTGAATTGTTTATTATTTTTTTCTTTAAGTAGTACTACTGAAACACACCTCGTTTTGGAAGGAGCCAGCCTAGAACTTGTGAGGAGCTGCAACTGCCGAGCAGCACAAAGAGCAGCGTGCAATTTGTGTTGCCTTTGTAATGTAAATTCAAGTGGGAGTCAAGTCGCGTTGCTGAGTGCTTGCCACGCCCACGAAATGCCATGACGCACATAGTCAGAGTCGCAGTCGGAGTCAGAGTCAGAGTCAGAGAGACATTTGGCACTTGTGAAACCGCAACAACAACAACAGCAACAACAACAACAGCAATGCATTGGCATTCATCAGCAGCCTCAAAACACACGTATGTTGCATATAAATGTTGCCTGCCACATGTGCAACACTGCGCTGTCGTATAAGCAAATCAAATCAGCCTCAGTCTCTGCTCATCATCAACATCATATCATCATGATGACTGCGATAATGATCATCATCATTATTATTATTATGTGAGTAACAGCAGCAACTCTGGCTGCCGTCTGGCTTCAACTTGAGCAACTCATAAGCCTCCCCTCTCTCGCCATCTCTCTCTCTCTCTCTCTCTCTTCAATCACGTTGTCAAGTGCAGCATCTAATAAATCATTTTTTGTCGGCGGTTTGCTTGCATTTTTACACATTTATGAAGAGTGTTTTCCATATATGAAACTATTTAATATAATACCCTTTTGCCTTAATTCATATTATGGTCTCATTAATAGGTTTACGCTGTTTTCACCTAAACTATTTTGAATTTGGGTATTTTTTTGATATTTTAGGCAAAGACCTCATTAATCAATTAAAATTTTCGAAAACGATATCTATCAAATTTATAAGCACTTCGATTTATGTTAAACATCATCAAAAGTCACACTAGCTAGACATTTGGCATGCGTTCTCCCTGATTTACATACTATTATTATTTTTCTCTCTTTCTCTGTTGCTTCCTACTCTTTCATCTCGCACTTTTAGTTAGATTGATGGCGACGTTTAAAACGCCTCAAGTCTGAAATGGCAGACGTCTTGGTTCAACCTCTAGATACCATAACAACGAATAACAAAATCGAGTTTTGTTTTATTGGTCTCGTATATCAACTTGCAAAAGTTTGAACCCAGTGGTCGGAGCTCTTTGAATTCACTTTGTGGGTTTTGAATGAATTACAAATGAAAGTAGAGGCTGGTACATGAAGTTTCAATGAATCAGCCGAACTAATGATTCCGTGAAAAACTTCAGAGCTGGTAATATTAATCAGTAGCTCTATAAACTTAATGTGCGTGAAAGTTGTTTGGTATAAGATATAGACAATAATCCAATTTAAATTTTATTTTATTATAGATATAAGTTAATTTCTTATAAATATAATAAATTGTTCTTTAAAGAAGTTAAGGATAACCTTAAAGTAATATCAATTAGAAAATGTCCTATAGACCGATCATTTAATATTCATTTAGATATGCGATTATACAGCTTATCAATTTCAATTAGATATACTCTAAGTGATTTCGATCCTAATTACTTAATCTATTTATCTTGATGCAGCTGTTTGTTTGTTTCCTTGCTGTCGTCGTAGAGTCCATATGGACTCGTGAATGTGCCCCTTAATGTGGCGTCTGGCTGTCTAAATGTTTCCTGCTAAATTGTAACCCCTTTTGTAGATCCCTTGACACTTACAAAACGACCGCAGCACATTAAAGTGAACGCCGACACGTTGTGGCAAAAGGTGTGCGGGTTTGGTTCGGTGATATAAAGCCAAAAGCCGCAACACTATTTCCCCATTGACAATAAAAAATCTTTATTTAAAACATTTCACGGCAGCAACAATAAAACACCGAAAAGTGTTGCCGTTGTTGTTGTTGTTGGTCTTGTGTAGAAGCCAAAAACCGCAACATGTTTGAAGCATTTACACGTGCGGCAAAGCTAAGCTCGAAACGGAATAGAACGGACAGGGATCAATGCCGGGTGTGAGCCAGTAAACTAGGTGCGATGGAGCAGTTGAGAGCTGTACTGCAGGGCTGGTAGGGGGGAAAGGGAGGGGGCAGCAGGTCAGCAGACAGGAAACGTGTGAGTTGCAACGCCAACGGCATTGGTAACGTAGTTGCTGCAGAGCCATTTCAGTTTGAAACTGTCTCAACTATAAAAGAAATCAATTACTTTCGCTACAAACTGGACGGAGGGATCAGGGAAAGGACAGGACAGGCCAGGCAAATGTGCTCACACTTCCGCCCTGGCGTTTCAAAAGACTCCGATTGTTGGTAAGAGGGGGGAAAATGGGGCATGGTGCATGGGGCATTTCGAAGCTTGCAGCGTCACGTGCCACAAAGAACGCGCTACAAATTTGTTACAACTAATGCGTGGGTGCAATTCGAAATGTGCTTCTAACATATGCAGCGAGAGTTGCCAGAACAACATATGTATGTACACAACGAGGGTGGCTAATACAGTTGAAAGGAACAAATATTATTGATAATTGTTCCAATTTAAAGAATAATGTTACTTTTTAGAAAATTGAAACCTAATAGCATTTTTTGGGGTAATAATTTCTATTTTTCAGAAAATTATTTATCATTATTAAAGAATTTTTCTCAATCTTTAAATATAAAAATATATTGTTTGAAAATAATAATTCAAATTATAATGCAAATTATTTCTACACTTATAATTATATTATTATTTGAATTTATAGCTAATAATAAAAGAAAAATATTTTAAAAATTTAGTTGTAGTTGAAAATTTAAATTTAGAAATTAGCAATCTTAATAAGAATATTTTTTTTTTACAACACTGTTCGAAATATATCACATAACTAACTGCAGACTTTCTGTTTGTCAATTCTTATCAAATAATTCATTATTATTTGGTGTAAACAGTTGAATCCGCCCTCGCATTGAACTTTGCACGAACTGGACCCGAGAGCAAGAAATGTGAGTGCGGCTTCAATGGCACTTTGAATATTGTTACGCTCGATTTGGGTTCGTTGACTTGTCTCAGGGGCGTTACGTATATAGCGTGCCAGGGATATTTGGATATATTGTGAGGGCAGGGAGAGTGGGGCCTCTTTGAAGTGCAGTTTATTCCATCAGAGTTATTTTTGTTTGCGCTTTGCCAGTAGCCAAGTGGCGATAAGATGCGTTAAGTAATTATAAATGTTAAGCAGAACTTTTATTTTGTTATCTGGCATCTTAATGCAAATATTTGACGCGTATTTGCGCTGGGCTTCAATAACTTTTTATAGATGGCCAATTGGCATTTGGCTTTGCAACTGCAACTGCCACTGCCACATGGGGCATACTGCGTGGCACTTGTTAATCTAATCAATGCAACGGAAGATGCAACTTGCCGCAAAACTCAAACCCAAATGCAATGCACTTGCCGCTTACCAGTTACCAGTTGCCACTTGCCACTTGCCACTTACCTCGGTGACCAGTGGTTGCTGCCACATTAAAAAGCCAAAGGTGTCGGTGGCAAAAGCCCAGCGCCGTCAACACCAACTGGCTAAAAGAGAACAGCATAGCAAATGTTGTTGTTGTTGTTGCTTCTGTTGTTGTTGTTGTTGCAACCTGCCCCAAGGGTGCGGCGAGGCCGTCAACGACGTCCATTATCAACGAGGCGCAACTAAAATATTTTAATTAACGCAATATTTGCACAAAATAACCAACATTACAAGTTCAAGGCGCTAGATAAGAATACGTACAAAATATTGGGCGGCAGAGGAAACGGTTAAAGGGAGATCTTCACCAGGGACGACAACATTGCAACGCATAACCCAATAAACAAAAAGGCAACAAAAACTTGTTAAGAAAAAGTCGGTTTAATAGTGGTTGATATTTAAAATAAATTCATTAAATTATTATTTAGTTCAATTTAATAAAATTGATATTCAAAATATAATCATTCAATTATTATGTAGTTGAATTTAAAAAAGAAATATTTTTTCAGTATATTTCAAATATTATTCATTTTAATAATAATATTGGTACTACTTTATGGCAGTATTTTCTTTATAATTATCATTATATTATGTTTTAAATTTTATATTAATAATTTTATTAATTTTTGTATAAAGTGCTTAAACTATTTAAAATATTTATTTCACTTCGCTGTTTATTTAAAAAGCAGCAAGAGCTGCTTTTCAATATTCAATATTAATCAATATTGAATAGAAAAAGGAAATTACGATATTAAATTAATTAAATATATTATTATTACTTTTAATTTAATTTAACATAACTTTTGTTCAATACTATTTTTTTAAGGACAGTTTTAATAATAAGTGGTTATTGTAATTCCAGATGATTACATTAAATGAAAATTAATATTAATTTTGCCTTTACAATTATTGTTTGCTGGGTTGCCCACACTTTGTCATGGTGTTGTATGTGTGTGTGTGTGTGACAACGACAGTGGTGCAACTGCAACTGATGTTGCTGCTGCACTTGACTTGCCACAACACGCAATGGGCCGACTAAGGAGCAGATAGCCACTGCCACGCAGGCGTACACCACTCAACGCCTTTTGCAACAGTACTCGTGTGTGTGTGTGTGTGAGTGTGTGTGTGAGTGTTTGTGCGTGAGTGTGTGTGAGCATCTAAGATAGACATGCAGATATCATTGTGGCAAGTACTTGCTGGACACTAGCGGAGTACATTCGAGTATATCTACTACTACTATATATACATATAAAAATATATACTCATACATATATATATATATAAATATATACACACATAAGTACGTCGTCCAGAGTTGCCTATCGCATTGCAATCAGCGCATGCGTTTACAACGAACGATCGTCCCTTTCACAGTAGCCGTTGGCCAGGTCGAACAGAGATGGCTAAGAAGGGGTTAAGGGGTAGTGATAGAGGTATTGCGACTGGACCTGGTTATGGCCCGTCTGGCGAGTCGCGGCCCCATCCTCAACCTCATCCTCATACACATTCTCATCCCCATCCTCATCAGCGATGTGGCTCGCACGCTTATCGCATTTTAGTAGTGCAGCGATTTATCAAAGTTAACATAGACTTTTAGCTTGTGAGCCGCGATAGTACGGCAACCCAATCCCAAGTCAGAACCAGATTCAGACCCCGAACGAGAATGAGGTTGAGAACGAGACCAAGACTGAGACTGAGACTAAGATCGAGTTGAAGTTGGAAGTTGGAAGTTGGAGGCAACCATCTCAATGTCCATTTGGCCGACTCTTTGCCTCGAGGGCCGCCACTTGGCGCTTTTGGCGGCGTCTGGCAACCTCAACGCATTGCGTTATAAATCATTTTTATTTGTTTTGCTTTTTAGCCAAGTTGAATGCCAGTGAATGGCCAAGCACTCTCTTTCTCTCTCTATTGCTTTGGCATTCTCATGCGTGTGTTATCCGACCGCAAAATCTAAAGCAACAAATGCACATTAATGATGCATTTAAGGTTGCCTAGTTAAGCCATGGCCAAAATATGTATAGTTGGCTAACGTGAACCTTAACGTTAGATCACTAGAAGTGTACACAAATATTAGGAAAATTGTTTCTAAAGAGATTAGTAAAATGTTTTCTATTTTTAAAAGCGCTCCTATAGGTTTGAACAATTTTTCAATATATAAATAAATAATCTTATAAAACATTTATTAAAAACTTGTAAATATTTTCTTTTACTATATTCCAATTGTTTGTGCTTATTATTTTAATTATATTGAATAACGACATTTTTAAGCTGCGTTTATATTTGACTTTGATTTAGTTTAGCATCTATTCAATTTTTTATCAGATTATTTAAGTTTTTTAAATTTTATTTTACTTTGATTTAGTTTAGCATCTAATCTATTTTTATCAGAATAATTTCAAGATGTATATAACTTATTTATAAGCTTACCCCTAAAATATTTTTTTAGAAATGTGAACTATTCAAAGTTTTAACAATATTTTTTACACAATAGCTTATGAAGTACTAATGAATAGTTCTTTGCTATTTTCATTAAACATTTCTAACTTGATTAAGGCCAAAATCAGTTCATAAGTTATGCCTTTCGTATCCCAGAACACTTTCATCAACTTTCACCTTACTTCCTTTTTTTATTTTTTTTTTCCACTGTCTGTGATTGCCTCACATTGCATTGACCTTGAAAAGTTGTTTTTTTTTGTTTGTGTTGCAACTTTGACGCTGCCACAAGTTGAAAGCCAAACAAAGTTTTTCACTGCAAACGCACAAAAGAGCAGAAATAAAGCTATAGTAAAACTGAAGCTGAAGTTGAAGCTGAAACCAAAGCATCGTAGTTCGTAGTACAACTTAATTACAGTGACTGCCAAAAGGAGGCGCACATCATTGAACGCCACACAGCGCCTGGTTCTTTCTCTCTCTCTCTCTCTCTCTCTCTCTGTCTCCGTCTCTGTCTCCCTCTGTGTGTTTGGGTTGGGTGCCGAAAATATCACTTAATTAACATTTTTTGCCATCGCCAGAGAATGCCGAACGAGAAGCTTCGAACGTTGGCCGTAATTAACGCGTCCACTTAATGCAAACGCCATTGAATAAACGAGTAATTGGACGATATGTTGGCCAAAAACGAAAAAGGGAGCACACAGAAACGATAGCTGGCCAACTGGCCAACAGTCGACTGCCAACTCAAACTACCTTCACAGCCTGTGGGCTACACTGGCTATGCAAATGATTTGCCGTGGCAGGTTGGCTGTTGCAAGTTGCCTGTTGCCTGTTGGCTGTGCCAGTTGCAAGCACCAACCACTTGCTGGGTGGCCGTGCGACAAAAATTAAAACCAAACAACGATTTCCAATCAAAGCAACAACTTGGCCAGGCAACAACGCCTCGACTTGGAGTCCGTATCCGAACTGGACATGGAGCTGGAGCTGGAGTTGGAGTTGGAGTTGGAGTCGGGTCTGCGTGAAGGAATCGCAATTCGCGCCCCGTAATTATGCGACAAATGCGTGAGGCAGACTGTGACTTTGTGAGCTTGCCTTACCATTCCCAACTTTATAACGTAATTTAATTAATTTATGCACTCGCATTATTCAATGGAGTGCGCCGCCTGCATGCGTAATTTCCTGCAGCTGGACAGGATCAGGCTATCGATCGAACCTGGCGTCACTCCGACTGCCAACTGGGCGCCTCTTTGCATGCCAAAAATAAAAATCTAAAAAAAATAAATACAAAATTATTGAAAGAGCTTACAGTGGTTATTGCTTATGGGACTGCCAGTTTATATATGCCCTTTATTAGGCCCATCCATTCCATTACCATACGCAACATTTATTTTTATGGCAGCAAAATTACTTAAAAGCTTTTTTGAAGTGTCTTTCGAGGCGTTGGTCTGGCTCATAAACCCTATTGCTATTATAAAATATATTTAAAATGGCCAAAAGCATTTATATTACTGGTTCAGACAACTAATTTCCATGCAATCAGATAATTTTTCAATAAATATTTACCCCATACATATGAACTAAAACGTGTTTATTATGTTAATATAAGATACTGGAATCTAGAATTGGCGCATTAGCATTAATAATTCAAATGTAATTTAATTTAAATCAAGTCAAATTTAAAATTTAGTATTTTAAAATGGATAATTGATTAGAATATTTCTGCTACGAAAAATACTAAAAAAAAGAGATATAATATATTATTTTTAAAATTTGTATAATATGTTTAAGTTGAAAATTATGAATTTTACGGAGATTTTTCATTAATAATTTAAGGGGTCAACTTCTTAGATAATTTTTAAAATGGTTAATTAAAAAACACATTTTTGTTTAAAAAAATATTTATAAAAATATGTTATATACATTATATTATTAATATTAATATAATATGTTTACTCTAATGAATTTCCATTATTTTTGTATTATTATTTAAAAATAATTATGCTATTAAGTTAAGTTAATATTTTGCTTTAAAGCATTTGGCGTAAAGCACACATTTACAATGACTTAAGAGTTAATAAATATCATGAAAATGACTTAATCCACATTATCGCAGACTCATCTTATGTCAGTGGCACAATAAATGTACATGGTTAGCTACTTAAAAGCAGTATTACATTTAATAACCATTATTTTGATAGAGAAATGCTGCGATAAATTGCGTTAAATCACTCAAAATGTGGCATTCAAGCGATGCCTACTGTACGGGTCGACATGTATTTATGGCATAGATCGAAACAATGGGCCACATTTCAGTTATTGTGCTCGATGGTTGATGGCGGATGGCAATGCCATTAGAGTGGGGAGGGGGTTGGGGAATGGAGGATGGAGGGCATTGCCATTGGGCCATTGGGGCGTAAGACATGTGCGCGCAATTAGACACGCCCCAACGTTGTGTGTAAGCCTAAGTATCTATAAGATACGCGCACTGTGGTGTATCTGTAGCTTACACAAAATCATAATCCGCCACAAGCCGTTTATACAATTGAACGCACTGTCGCTGTGCCCAAGTTGTAAAGTTGATTGAATAGCATGTGTGTATGTCTGTATGTGTATGAATGTGTGTGTGTGTGTGTGTGTGTAGCTGTATTTGACAGCTGGACAGTTGCTTGTTGGGCTTTACTTTTGTTTAGTTGAAGTATCTGCAGTTGACGTTGCTGTTGTCGTTGTTGCTGTTGCTGCTGCTGTTGTTGTTGTTGCTGCTGTTGTCGCGTGTGACATGACACAAAGTGGACAGTTTTGATTACTGTTGAAATTGAAAGGGAAATTGTCGAGACGCAGTCAAAGCCATGAAGTTCACTACATAACCATGTGTATCTGTGTATCTGTGTGTGTGTCAGTGTGTGTGTTGGTGTGTCTGTGGGTCAAACAGTCTCTGCAATGGATAACAAGCCGAGTGCCGTGTACTTACAGTTCTGACCCAAATTGGATTGGCTTTAAAGGCGTACTCCACACACAGTCCAGAACTTAAGCCTAAGCTTCTCTAACTGTCACAATTGTTGCAGGTTGACACAAGATTTGACATTGCAACCACACCAAATGGAGCATAACTTCAGCAGATTTATAAGCGCCATAAATTCACTTAAACTAGAAACAAACCACGAATTTACAAATTGTAGTTTGTCAGTTAAATTCAATTGGCAATTTAATTACAATATTAAAAGATATAATTTATAGTAGTTGATTAAAAGTAACCCTTATCATCAAAATCGAGTTCATCATAAATTTGTCGATCTTTTAATTTTTTAATAAGTCAATTAAATTTAAATGAAAAATAAATTAATGGGCCAAATCATGAACAAAATGACATTCCGCATGAAAATCGGTCGAGTTTTAGTTAAGTTATGAGAGTTCAACGTTTTTGAAAAAATGTTAAGGGGTTGGTATGCAAATTTTGGATGATGATAGGCTTATACTCGAAAAATATCAAATTTTTTAAATGATTAAAATTTAAATGCAGAATCAATTTTGAAGCCAAATCGTGACCAAAATGACATTTGGCTTCAAAATCGGTTGATTTTTGACAAAGTTATGAGATTTCAAAGTTTTCGAAAAAATGTTAAGGGGTTGGTATGCAATTTATGAAGAAAGATCGGCTTATCCTCGAAAAATATCAAATTTTTTTAATGATCGAAATTTAAATGCAGAATTAATTTTGAAGACAAATCATGAACAAAATGACATTCCGCATGGAAATCGGTTGAGATTTAACGAAGTTATAAGAATTTAAAGTTAGTCAGACCTAGCACTTTATATGTCAAAACTTTTGTCCACTTTTCCAAAGTTAATCAATTGAAACCCTCAAAGAACCTACTATATAACTAAGCAATTGACATCGAAGTAATAAGTATGTGCAGGTTCTGAAATAGTTATCAAGTTGCAATTGCCACAAACGGTTGCGTGCAGACAAGTCAAAAACAGACGTCAGTCGGGGATCGGTTAAGTGGCAGATGGTTTGTCAGAATGCTCAAGCATATTGCAGATTGGTTTGACTATGAAATCCACATTGACATTATCGGGGAACTATGTCATAGCCCGAATGCATCAATTATGTGTTGCAAAGCCAACAAATTATAAGGCCAGGCACAAATCGTTCAAACAAACATAATAAATGAGCTGCTATTGGAATTTAGCGCATAATCAGACAGAGTTGGGCTAGGCCAAAAAAGAGAGAGAGAGAGGGAGAGGGAGAGGGGTGAAAGAGGGAGTAGGAGACAGGTTGCAGCGAAAGAGTGAGTTAAGTTGGAAATGCAACAAGAGTCGACTGGGTTTGGCTGCAATGCGATAAGCGGCTAAAACAAATGTCATACTCGCTACAATAGCGCTCACAACCCGGCCAGCAACAAAGACAACACACAAAGCAACACGGTAGCAACATGTGTACTTGCAGCAGCAACAACAACAACAGCAACAGCAACAACAACAACTGTTGCTACTGCATTGCCTTGTCCGACAAATATGATACGAGCTAGTGCTCCTTGGCGTCCTTCTTTTGCCTCATAATTGATATTTTTGTTTCGTGTTTTTTTGGTAGAGCGGGGAGCAACATGTGCAACAGCAACGGCAACATGTTGCCAGTTGCCAGTTGCCAGTTGCCACAAAGTTGCCCAGATAAGAACAAGCAACTCGTGTCGGACTCTTGGTTCGGAGCATGCAACCCACATGCGGCTCTCAATGAATTCCTTTTTGCGTGGTTGTGTGATTTGAATTTATAACTTGGCCAACACAAGTCTTGACTCAAGAAGCACAAGTATCTATGGTATGACTATATGACTTGGGTTTGTTATTGCATTATCTTTGATTTAAAACCAATTCATCAACTCGCTGACTTGACGATGACTCTGTTCCGACTCCAACTACAACTCCACTTCATCTCCATCCGACTGCAATATTACCAACTTTTCATTGGGTGGGTTGCACTAATTGATTTTCGTTATGAGTAATGATCCCGAATTGCACATCCAAATGGATGACTCGGTGGCGGCGTCTGTTATGGTAATATTCATAAATCAGGATCTAAATTAAAGACAAAAGCGATTGGCAGTGGGCGCAAAAATTCTTCAAGATAACGAGCATAGTAAGCAGGAAGAGAATAGATTCTCATATTTAAGAACCAGAACAAGGAATGCAATTCTAACAGAATTCGGAAAAGAATAGAACTGTTAGAAACTTAAATTAATAAAGCTATCTTTTATATTAATACTTATCAAGAAATTATAAATCCTTTAGAATTTGTAATACTAATTAAAAAGACTAATAATTTTATGTATTTTCTTGTCGAACTAGGAAACTCTTCGTAATTTGCCAGTCAGAGACACCTTATAAAGTGAGATTCTATAATCCCGAGGCAATAATTTAGCACTTAAGCGACTCGAATATGAACTATAAGTTAGACTATAAACTTTTACGTTCAATGCACTCGTCGTCATATTTCTTGAAAAGTTCTTCTCATTTCTCCTTATCCAATCTGACTCAGAGTTAGGCCAAAAAAAAAAGAAGTTAGTATAATTGCTTATGCATATTTGCGAAATTGATGTTACGAGAATATTTTTTATGGCATTTTCTATAGATTAAATGTGAGTTTTATGTGCGCACTCGAAGTGCAGTGGGTCCAGTATTGAATGCTTGCTACCAAATTTTGTAGATTGAAGGCAGCAACCTTTTGTGGCGTCATAAAAATCAAAACAGACAAATCTTTATCAGTAAATGCATCGCCAGGGAGTTGGAGGAGGTAAAGAAGATGAAGTAGAAAAGAGAAATATAAGAAGAAAATGAGACTAACAAAAAGATTCTTTAGTAAATGCCATGCATTGCCACAAACTGGGTTTTTATATTAACAAAAACACACAGAGAGAAAAGAAAAATGAAAAAAATAAATAAAATAAAAATACAAAATACAAAAATATTTGTAGAAGACTCAGTCCAGGTAACCACGAATCACGATGGCGAGGGCTGACTGTAGGGACTGGGGAGAGACTGTAGGGCCAAGGAGAGAGGGTCAGCTACTGTTATCTAATTTTTGATTCGAGCGCTTGAAGAATTTTTTAATATGCATAAATAGCTCGTAAATATGCAACATTCGCTTGAGCTGCTTCTCTTTGGCTTCGTTGTATGAATAGCTTTGAATCTATTCATATGAGAACAAATTTTCATTCAAATTCAAGCATGGCACACACTCACATATTTCAGACAATATTCAATTTATTTAATTCGTTTGGATGTCAATGGCGATGTGGCCGCAGATAAGACATCATCTGATCGCTCCCTATCAGTTGATGTCTTGTAATATATTCTAATTTTTTAATTAATTGCTAATGGTTAGCCACAGCATTGACTATTGACTGGACTATGGGCTAATGGTTAATGCCGGAGTCTCGGAGCCCACGTCTTAACGGTCGGCTTATCTTATACATACCACATCTCCATCTCTATCTCTCACTTCCTCTCTCTCTCTCTCTCTCTGTCTTTTGGTCTCGTAGGCTGTCTGCCTTTAATTAGTGCTGCATTCGATTTTTATGGCAAACGATTTAAGCGGCAAATCGCAGCGAGCAAATCAGCTGCCGGTTTCCATAAGTCATAAAGCATAACCATTCAATTTGGTCGGGTTACCTGCCAAAAAATGCCTCAAGTTGCACAGTGGTTAAGAATTATTATTATATAAAAATAAATATTTGAATATCTGAACAATAGATAGAAACTTTTTGAAAAAAATTATCAAATAAGTAAACGAGATTATATCCAAGCTTTG
This sequence comes from Drosophila phalerata, assembly GCA_951394115.2. NCBI lineage: Eukaryota > Metazoa > Arthropoda > Insecta > Diptera > Drosophilidae > Drosophila > Drosophila phalerata. The sequence continues at coordinate 5,439,351 of OY729850.1, forward strand.
GCAGTAGAAAAATCCCAATCACTTACTATATAAATGATTTTAAAATCCGAATATATTTGTTTTATGATATATCCACAGTGCGTTGGCAGTTCCCTCGGGTTTTATCATTTACCACAGATCAGACAAAATGTGCCGTTGGATGCCGGCTTTGCACTTTCTTTTTGGGGGCAGCATAAGAAACAGCATGTAAATCGCTCAGATATCGAACTTGTTAACAAGTACTTAAGGGCTCTTTATAATTATGGTGTCGGTATGTGTGGCTGCAGAGAAGTGAACAGGACTGAGGACAGGCGAGGATAGGAGAACTTTTGCCCAAAAGGTGTATGCCATAATGAGATTGTGATTTCTTTTTCGTGTGTTGGAAGCAACACAATAACAACAAAAATGCCCAGCTACCAACAAATTATTGATGTGGCATGCTAAGAATTTCGCGGCATAATTTCTTAAGCCTCCCCTTGCTGCCCCAGCTGCCCCTTCAATCACCACAAGTACAGGTCCAAGTCCTTACCCTGATGGTTTGCTGTTCTCGATCTTGTTTTGTGCCTTATGGCTCTGTAATTTATGAGCATGAGGCGCGCGATTCATTCAGCATATCGGTAGCTGTCATCATTATGTTCTTCATAATTTTTGAGGTCAAAATTGGCGTCAGTTTCGAGTTGCGAGTTGCACTTAAACGATGCAATTTGCACTCGTTCTCAATCAGCGAAAATAAAATTGTAAATGCATACACTGCTGTTTTGTTTTATTTTTATTTAACATTTTCTCTTTTTGCTATGTTTGGTTTTCTTTGTATAGCTAAGTGAATTTTCTTATAAGCTATAATTTAGCCATTATTCATGCCAATTTTGCTGATAACCCAACAACTTGAAAATGCGTTTTTCCAAGCTTAAATTTCAGCGCTTGTTGAAACTGTCCCCAAAGATAAATCTGCACAGATTGTTGCTTAGATTTTCGCATTAGACGCACAGTTTTCTTTCCATGACTTTCTGGGCTAAAGGTCAACATTTTCGCATACATACAACACGCAACGAACACACACACACATTGAGATTTGGGGGCATGGTTGTGGCATATGCTACGCATTTAGAAAGCAGCCAAAACTCATCCCAGATGCATCGCATGCCAGCGCCCAAATCTCCCAACACAGTCTCAAGTCTCCGTCTTCGGCTTTAGGTCTCAGCTCTCTTCAGTCTGGCCTTCCTTTGGACGATGACAATATTTGTGAAGTTGTCGTTGTTGTTGTTGTTGTCGTTGTTGTCGTTGTTGTTGTCGTTGCTAGCACCAAGCCCACATTTTCATAATTCGCATGGCCAAAAAGAGTCAAACAATCAAGAGACAGAAACTAAGTTGGCTATGAGGAAAATGGTATACTCTAACAAATCATTAACAGAAGCAATTTTATAAGACGTTAATCGAAATTAAAAATTTAGATTGCTGTCTTATAATGAATTTTAAATTTATTCGATCTCAATCCATATATAAGTTAACTGGCAAAGTATTAAGATATTCATAGAAACATTCTTCTGAAAATAGTATTTTTAAATATTTATTGAAAATTCAGAAAAAGGAAAAAGATATTGGAGTTAATAAAAATTTGTAATTTAGATACTTGATATATTTTTTAATAAATATTATATTTATTTGATCACAAACTAAATATGCTAAATGCAAAAGGAAAAGATATTCGAGGGAGCATTTCTCTAAAAAAAAAATTTTTAATCTCATTCTGAAAATAAAGAAAAGGAAAAAGATATTCGAAGAAGTCTTTTTCACAAAAAAAAAATCTATTTAAATTTATATTGAAAATTTGAGTTATTGAGAGATGTATAATATATGCAAAAAATAGTAAGTAACTTAATTTATATTAAAGAATTTAAATAAAAGGAATGTAATTAGTTGGGCTTTTTTTAGTACAATTTCCAAATTTGCTTGACAAACAAACTGATAAAATAGTTGGATCCGTAACAATATGTGAAGAACCTCACAGCAACGTCCAATGGCAACTCGAACTCATCGAACAACGCCAACATCGACCGTTGCGTCGGACGGTGCAACGTGCAACGTGGAACGTGCAACATGCGAGGAGCGTGGAGCGTCGGCTGCCTCTCAATTAATGACGATCATTGTCAAGGCTTTGGCGTAGCTAAATAGAGGCTGGCTGGCAATCTGGCGTCGCGTCGCATTGAGTCGCATTGAGTCGAGTCCCTCCAATGTCGCTAGATGGTGCGTAGGAGTTGCCAGAGTTGCCGGAGTTGCCGGAGTTGCTGCCGCCGCCCGCGCTCAACTTACTCCAGCTGAGCCTCAGCCTCAGTCTCAGATTCAATATCAGCTTCAGCTTCAGCTTCAGCTTGAACTGAGGCTGCTTCTCAGTGGCCCAAGTGCCGTTAGTGGTGTGGTGTGTGTGTCTGTGTGTGTGGCGCATATTTAGGCATGTTGCAACATGCCATTTACAAGTGCGCGCCACAGCGCGTTGCAATATCAAGTTTGCAGTCGGTGGAGTCTCGCTCGTTGTTGTCGTCGAAGTCATTGCTATCGTTGTCGTTGTTGCTGGTTGTTGTTGCTGGTTGTTGTTGCTGGTTGTTGTTGTTGTCGTTGCCATTGCCGGCGGCGTGGCCGATTATGTTGTCGTTTTTGGAGGGTGCGTCAATTTATGAGTTCATTGTGCGTTCTGCTTACAGGAAATGTTGCAAATATTTTTGTAGTTGCTTTAATAGGTAATTATTAAAGCGTTTCTGTGCTGAAAATGATCTATTGGCAATAAAAGGTATTGTTTATAAACTTTGTTAAAGAATCAATAAAAATTCTTAACTTAAATGTAATATTAATTTCTCAAAGAATTGCTGACTATCATCAAAGACCGATCAGTTACAGAATACGATATATTTAAAAACAACTTGCATGCTTTGTACTATGTAAACTTTACTCCTTGGTCTTTAAGTATCTTTTAATTGAAATGAATATGGTGCATATTGCAGCTGTATAATTTGAGAATTTTCTAAGGGAAAACTTTACTTGTTGCATGGTTTTAAGTTGTGACTTTTAGCTTGCCACTGTTAGGTGCAAGTTGTAAATTTTAAAGTTTCCAGCAAGCCGAAAAACTTTTCGACACAAATCGCAAAAGCAACTGAAATTTTCCAAGTTCATTTTGTGGACTGAGCTGAGCTGAGCGGAGTTGAGCGGAGCTGAGCCGCAGCTTGAACTCAGCTGGACTTCTGGAGTTGTTGGAGTTGTGGGGCATGCAACTTCATTCATCATCATTAGAACTAGAAGAGGGGGGAAAATGGAAAATGGTTTATACGCTACGCACAGAGCTGTAACCTCAGCTTGTTGAGTCTATTAAACATTTGATAATTTCATTCGGTTCTTTCGCTTTTTGCCAATGTTTCTCTTCAAGCAGAAACTTATTCTATTTGAGTTGTGCAGTGGCAGCTGCAACAGCTCCTGTGGCAACCAAAGTGGGTGGTTAGTGGGTGGTTGGTGGCTGGATTTGGTCGTCATGTGGCCAACTGCGGTTGTAACTATGTATTTTGTCTGCTGTTTGACTTACGACTTTTGTGGTTGCTGAATGCGTTGCACGGTGTTATGATTTTAGCGATTTTCAAAGTTTATTATGACGCCCCCTCACCGACCGAATTTTCCATTGTGGTTAAAGAGCAAATAGGTAAACCATTACCCTCAATCTTAACCCATCCCTCTCTCTCTCTCTCTGACTCTCTCTCTCTCTCTGTCTGTTGCAGAGGGCAAATGCCACATTGTTGTTGCAACGCGTTGCGAACTTGACAAAACATTTCAACAACGTTGTAACGACGCCAGCGCCCGCATGCCAATGTTGTTGATGTTGCAGTTGCTGTTGCAGAGGCTAAGACTCAAGTTTTAGGCGCAGACAACGCCTCGAACTAAACAACCACAACAACAGCAACAACAGCAACAACAACGGGAACAACAGGAACAACAATACGTTGCCGCCATGAGCCGAAGACTGTGCAACGATTAATGATGCAAATATTTTTTGAAAGCGCGAAAAATTGTGCATAAATTTACCATGACCATGGACAACAGCAACGACAACACCAACAACAACACCAGCAACAACAACTACCAGTAACAACAACATTTTGCTTGTTTACGAGCTGCACTTTGTTGTTATACACTTTGTGTTAAGGAGTCTGCTTAGTTGAACATAAAATTCATCAAATGAAGGGACTACAATTGAGTTAATTAAAATTTTAATTATTTTGGTGAACATTTTAGATACAGATAATATTGTCCTTTGCATATATTTTTCGTGTTCTTCGAAAACTGCAATAGGTTTGAGAATTTATAAAATTTGTATCCACCTACGGAGTCTACTTTCTGGAATATTAAAAAGTTAACTACATATCGCTCATTAAATAGAAGAGTGGCATAAGTCGAAAAACAGGATAATAGCTATTTGAAAATCATATCATGAATAGACAGGCGATTTCTATACTCGTAGGGCCAGTTTTTAATGTCTACTTAAGAGGTTTGATATCTATATCAGTGATATTTTGACTTATGATTATAGAAATGAATGGCAAATTTTAAAATATCTTTTTGATAAAATTAAAGGAGAAGTTAAACACCGTTCCATAGCACTGGAAAATAAAGAAATATGAAAGTAAAAAATAATATTAAATTAAATAATATTTTATGTATAAAATTTGAGTCAGTTAAAATAAAGAAATTTTAATTCATAATTTTATGGTTGTGATCTTTTAAAAATAGTAATAATTTCTGTGTGTATGTTTCCTTACAAAACAAGTTAATTTTATAAATAAGTCAGCTTTCTAGTGATCGTCATTGACAATATAGAGTATTCAGACTTCGGTGTGGCATTAATAAATTCCATTCTGTTGTTTGTTGTGGTTGTTCTTGAGTTGTTTTCTTGCCCATATGCCGGCGCGATGACACTTAACAAATGATCGCATAAGTGCACACAAAACGCACATTGCAGTTCAGGCTGAGAATGGGAATGGGAATTGGGGATGGGAAATGGGACTGAGACTTAGACTGAGACTGGTGGCCATTGATTGGGTTGTTCGTGCTCCGGGATGTGGTGACTGTGGCCTTTTGTGTGGGCAAATAGTTGAGTGCTATCACTGCTCAGCCGGCATATTTTGTATCACAACAAATCGTGAGGGTATGGCCAAAGTACGAGCTAGTGTCGAGTGTCCAATGTGGAGTGTGTTGGCTGTGAAATGTTTACAAAATAAATGCGGCACTTGAATTAGGCAACATTTGTTCAGGTTGTGGTAGAGGCAAGTGGCAAGTGGTTGGCTTTCTTTTTAGCATAAAAACCTTATTAAACTCAATCTCAATCTGTTTAATCAAATTAGTAGAAATCAGCACTAGAGAGTGAACCATTCTAGCATCTCTATATACAAAAGTTGGAGGAGTGGAGCCTCACGAGCATTCAGTGTCAGTGCGTTGGCGGTTGGCGAATGGAGAATGGAGAATGGAGAATTGCGAATTGGCAAATGGAGTTGGCCTGATCCTCTAAAGATCCTCCATTGCAATGGCAATGTTGGCAATGGCATTTGGTGCCGCTACACCCACTTTTTGGCCAAGGGAACCTTTTGTACTCTCACAATATAAGCCAAGCCGCACTCTTTCGACTGTCAGCATCAGAGTCAGAGTCAGAGTCAAAGTCGAAGTCGCGGTTGTAGTCTTTGTGGCACATTAAGCTTGGCTTTTAGTCTTACAGTCTTTCAGTCCTACAGTCTGGTCTGGCATTTGAACTTATTGCCACAGTTGGGTACGCTGTCATAAAAGCAGTCAGGAAAACTCTGTAGGTTGGCACCAAAACTGCAGTTTGGCATATGGGTAACGTTTTGTTTAAGAACCAGAGGTATGGCAGTATCAATTGAGTGGGGGCCCTTTATTTACATTTTACATGTCTTCAGAGATCTTAATTTCCACTGAATTCTAGTCATTCATTTATTTAAACTTGAAATTCCCTTGTGCCCCTTTTGCTCTACGCCTCTGTTTCTTACATGTTTATGACTTGGAACAAAAGCCACAAAAACCAAGTCGTACTCAATGCCTTGTGCCCTTTGGCACTTCTTTCTTTAGCCACATTGCCACGTCTTTGTTGATGATGGTTTACAGCCCGTCCTGACATCCGTACCGCTCCCTCCGCTCTCTACCCCTCCCACCTATCGATTGTCTGTCGATTTGGGGAGTGGGTGAAACCTTAGCTTGGCCTGTTGAAAATCCTTTAGAGCGTTGCTAATTAAAATATCAACATTTTAAGAGGCGTACTAAATGTGTTAAATTGACTTTTCTCTCGGGTGGTTTTGACAATCTTCTGCACCACATCGTTGCATATTCGTGAATGGATCATTTGTTGTCCCGATTTCAGGTTGAGTTTGGCATTTGATGAGGTCGCATTGTTGTTGTTGTTGTTGCAGTTTCTTCAGTTGTTGCAGTTGCTTTTCGTGTGAAGAGCCTATGTCACTGCATTTACTAATTAACCTGCAATTAAATATTTTAATAGCCAAGCCGTTCTGTTCCCCAACTCTACCCCAATCACAAGACTCCACTTGATAAAGCCCGTTGAAACCAGGTATAAAAGCACAAAATGCGTGGCGTCCAAATGAGGAGCGCGCCTCATTAAAGTGCGCACGGTCTGCAGGGCTATTACCAAAAGAGGTTCACCACACTCTCAGCGCAATTGCAAAAAAAAAAATAAATGAAAAAAAAAATGAAGAAAAAAACATTTTTTAAATTTTAAAACATGGCAACTAAACACAACACTACAAGCTTTTTGAATGCTCTTCTAATGCAGCGAAGAATAAACTAAAGAGAATATTTATGCAATCGTACAACTTTAAAAAATAAATAAATAAAGAATATATTCTCACACACTTATCATGATAAGCTGTATTTAGTTAGTTGTTAATTTGTATTGCTGATTTTTAGATTGAATTAATACTATAATATCTTTATGCAGCCTGAAGGTTTTAGTTGTTTTGATAAACTATTATACTTAAGAATTAATTCTTCAACACAATAAAATAAATAAAAAAATGAATTTAATTGCTACGTTTTTGCTCCATTAATATTAAAAGTGTAGTATTGAAGGTTTTTATATCTTATTTCCAATTTACTTGCTCAATTTCTAAATCAATTTATTTGGTCAATAATTAAACCTGAAAAAATTACTTAATCTGTCTGTTTTATATTTGTTTTGAGTAAGTTTGCTAGAAAGTAGACTGTAACTTAAATTGGTTGTAAGATTTACTAAGATTGAAGAATTTTGTATTATTTAAAAAATGCATATTTATCGTTAGTTTCTTTAAACACAAAGCATAAACATAATGTTAATAGTATGAATTATTTATTAGTGGCAAACTGGATAATGTAGTCAATGTTGCCCCTTCTGTTACTACATACTCGTATAAATGCAGCGTCCTTCTGGGTCTTCTCCTCATCTTCGTTGTTGTTGTTGTTGTTGTCGCTGGGCTGCGCATGCGCACAACACATGCCGTGGGCAGTAGTTGTTGCTGTTGTTGCTGGTTGCTGTTGTTGCTGGTTGTTGGCTTTGCCACTGCTGCAATAAACGTCAAAATGCGGCCCATTGCTGTCCATTTCATCAACGTGTGAAATAAATCACTCAAAGTGCTGCAGATCCATTAAGGGCACCAGAAATGAGCAGAGAGCAGCCGTCGACGCCGCAACGCCGCAACGCTGCAGTCGCAGTCGCAGTCGACGTCGCTGCTGTTGCGTCGCTTTTGTGGTAAATACATTTTTAGCATTTTGTCTGCTGATACCTTTGGGTGTTGTACAAGACGGCAACTGGCTGCAACAATAAAGACGCAAGCACAGGCTGCATGCCACCGGCTCCTCTTTTTTTTTTTTGTAATACTTATTCTCTTTTTTGTTTTGTTCCTTTATTTAATGCTGCTTTTGTTGTTGCTGGCCATGTTGCTGGCATCCATTGGCCGATTGCATGTTGTTCACCTTTTGCAATTTCGCTGCATGTTTGGTTGTGGCATTGCCACTGAGAGTTACAGTCTGGTTTTTATGATGATTTCTGGCGTGCTACGCGACTTGGGCACATGCAAAAATCCAAATTACATTTCATTGCTTAAATTCAATTAACGTTGAGGCCCAGAGATGCGAGATACTCGTATTTGCTTCCAAAACAAAACAACAGATATTGGATATAAGAAATGCACTTTCATTCTCAGCTGCAACTGCAACTGTGCAACTGCAACATCAGCAGCAACTACATTTCAGCCCTGGCTAAAGCCGAGAGTTGGCCATTAACTTCACTCAACTCAACTCGAGCAATCAACAAACAAGTAGCCGACTGGCGAGTAGGTAAACAGAAAGTTGATTGAAAGTTTCAGCAAAGTGCAGTTGGGGAAATGAAACCCAAGAACTGAACCGAAACATGAGAAACGAGAGTGAGATGTGTAGGATGTGTATATGACAAGGCTGACAGAGAGTTGCGGGGAACGAGGCGTAAAAAACTAACAGATTATATGACAAACTGGTTATAAAAGTCTCAGATAATTATTAATAAATGCTATCATGTCAAACTCTGTTGCTAATTAGTGAAAAACTCCTATGAGAAATTAAATTAAGTATTTGGAAAACTAAACTTTTCATATATATATGCAAATTAATAATTACCTAAATATATTTATAAATATCGACATTTTGTTGCCCCAAAAATTATGCTACATTTATTGCATAATGTTCAATAGAAAATTATTTGAACATTTGCCTCAAGAAATGTCTCTTAAATAATGTAGTTTCCACACATGAAATATGTTAATTACTTATACACACACACATAGATGCAATCTTTTCTAAATTTATGCAATTAATAACACAATTGAAGAATTTTATCAATCAAGCGGCAAAGTCCGCTCATTAAGCAACTCCCTAGGGCTGCCTTTGGGGAAGATTTGAAAATAATTTCAATGTATTGTTTGAATTTGGAGACATTTTGTAATTTGGTGGTCATTGTCATTAAATGCAACTAATTGCCATAATTTGCAAGAAACAAACGCAATTATAATACAGTTATTGGAGCATATAAATCTTATAGGAATTCTTTCTACTTAATTAGTTTGAATGTCTCCCACACAAAAAGGGCATAACTAATAATTAAGCTCACATTTCTCAGACGCAAGTAAACCGCAAAATGTATGTTTGTATGTATATGTAAATGTCATGATATATGCATTCATATGTATATTCAGATATTTGCAAGCAAGTATGGCGTATAAATCTTAATTACGCTTCGTCGAGCGTAAATCATCATCAGCCACAGAGTTGCTGGCGAAATTGATTCATGCTCAGCAATTTCGCCAGAAACTCACTTGAGGAATTCATCTTTAGTTAAGTAACTTTGACAATTTGGCGGCATTCTTATTTTTATTCTTTGCTTAACATATTTTTATGACCCACAGACACTGTGACGACTTTAGTATTCGCATTGTTTAACCCATGACGAGACCGAGATACTTTATAGTCGGTCTCATTGAAAACATTCCTCTTTTCATCTGATTTTATTGCAGATAATTGCGGACAGTAAATCAAATGAGAAACTGAAAAGGTTCACATGAAGAACTAATAAGCAAAACATTGAGAGAAATGTACAACTAGAAAGGAAAGCAAAAGAAAGAGCATTAAATTCAAAAACACTTTTGTTTAAAATATTAAAGTGTTTTATATTTTAATGAAAGTTAATAACAAGAATCATACATTTTTTTTCTCATGTTATAGCTAAAATCTAGTTACCAATATGGTTTGTAATGGGTTAAGCCATCAGTTTTGCCTAAGCCGGAGCAATTGGCAGACATTTGATGTCAAAAAGTTCAGTGCAATTGGCTTTATTTTTTTATGGCGCTGACAATTCGCAATCAACTTCGTACGCGGCAATTCAAAATAAGAAAAAAAAAAAAGAAGAATTTTTACAAGTTGTAAAGATTAAAAGTCCATTAGGCGTGCCGGCAGCAGCCGCACGTAGAACTTGTTTAGAGAGAGAGCGAGAGAGAGATACATATACATCTATAGATAAGAGGAGAGTGAGAGAGGAGTTGGGGGTGCCACATGCGGCATCCACAAAATCTTGAACATGGCAGCATCCATTTAAATGCGCGCAATGCAATCACTCAAATTGGCCAAAGCGCCGGAACGTGCAGATGGCAACCGCACGAATGCCTGAATTACATGAAATATTTTAATCCAAAAGATGCAGTTAAGTGCATCCATCAGCGTGTATTTAGTATTTAATAAATACGGAAGCGAGAACACGACTCGAACACGACTTTTCGCCATTCCCACTGAGATTCCAACTTCTATTTCTATTCCTATTGCCTTTGACGCACTACAAACAGTCCTTAGTGCCAATAGATACTCGTACTTACATTCAACTCCAAAGAGGTATTTTAATTTATTTAAATTTCTAGCTGCTCATATTACCAACAGCAATTTGCGGACAACCAGACGGTAGGAGAGACAGCCTTTTAGCCTGGTCTGGTCTGGTCCCAACTGCCCAGGCGCACACGACTTTGTGCCAGAGACAGAGCCAACTGAAAGCAACTTTGGCCAAGAAAAGTGAACATCCATTAGTTGTGCTAATGATGCGCAACCCACTTTGCCGCGTTCCTCACCAGCCAGCATCTTCTTTCTCATCTCCATCTTCCTAACTTCACTCTCAGAGTGGCGAGTGTCCTGTAGTCTTACTATGTGCTATCCTGGTTCTGGGCGTATGCATTTTGAAACGCATTTGCCTCGCTGGTTAGTTAGCTTTAGAAATAGCTTTGACTTGTTTGTATCTGTGTGTGTGTGAGTGTGTCTGTGAGTGTGTGTCGGTGTGTGTGAGTGGCTAATGCAAAGCCAAAGTGGCTAAAGAAAGTCAGACGCACAGCACAGTGAAGCAAACAAAATGTACACTCAGCAAAACAGTTGACAAGTTATTAACATAAATTCAAGAATAAATTATCTCAAATAAATCAAATACAGAAATACTTTTGATAAATTAAGCCCAATTCTAGTAATGCACTTACGTATACTTAATATATAATTTATTATACATTAAATAAAAATTGTATTAATTAATATAATGAAACTAAACTACATTATACCTATTACGTATACTTAATATACTTATTAAAAAAAATGTTTGAAAATCAAGAAGTTTTAAATGAAATTAATTAAAAAATAATATACATTGATGCAAGAAAAATACGCAATTATATAATAATTTAATATTGCGTACACTTAATATTTTTAATGAATCAAAAAATAACACATTTATGTAACAGATACAATAATTCAATGAGGTAAATACCACAAATTCAGTTAATGTCAGCAGTATTGATTTTTATTTAATTTTCTTTCATTATAATGTCGATTGACACTTTCAAAGGTAAACCTGAAAATACAAATGAAATTTATACTATTTATATTTTGACTTGAATGATATTTGAATGCTCACCATCAATTGATTTAAATACAATTCATAGGGTATATGTCCGCTAATTGGATCAATCGCAACCGGCCACATTTCATCCATTTCCTCTTGTGTAAACGGCTCCCCCTCCTCCATCATTAGTTTGCCAAAGCTATCTTTTGTAAGATATCCCTTGTTTTCGAAATCCAATATTTTAAAAGCTTCAAGAATTTTTTCAGGCGCCGCTGGTTCCATTCTAAGCAAGAAAAAGTGATTTAATCTTGGAAACTGTCTCTTCAAGTAACAACTCACTTGCGTTCCATAAGCAACTGTGAGACATGGGGCAGAAACTTGGTTAAATGCACCACACCGCTTGTCTCCTCAGTCTCGGTGGCCGAAATCACCTCATTGACCTCCTGTTCAGTGGGCACACATCCCAACAGACGCAACACGGTGCCCACTTCCCGGACATCTATCAATTTATCGCCATGATGGTCAAAAACACAGAAGGCATCCGAAATGCGCTTCTCCAAATCGTTATTAACTAAAGGTTAATTTAAGTGGTCAATTTATGGTTGATAAGATAAACTATAACTTACAGTCTAGATCCATTGAATGCAGTTCACAAAATGAATACTTTTTATCAATTTTGGGGAAACTTTTCACTGATGTTTGTTGGATCAATAATCGAGTAAGAATAATAAACAAGTATCTATGGTGCTAGGCGACGGTTGAGACAGACACAAAGAAATATTAGACAAGGAAAGTCAGTATTGTTGTTAATTTTAAATAAGACTAGTCGAAAGGGCTATAGTCGAGATCCCGATCATAGAATACCCGTTACTTATTTCTATATATAATAAAAACTACTGCATACTTTTGGGTGATTGTATTGAATTAATTATTAATAACTTTGGTTAGCTATTACAGCCATTCTATTTGTCCGATCTTGCTGTGATTAAGTTAGATAATAGATAATATTTATAGATAATTAAAATTAACATAAAAAAACGTGAAATATTAAAACAAAGGGACAGACAGACAGACGGACACACATATCGACTCGGCTGTTTAAGCTGATCAAAAATATATATACTTTATGGGGTCGAAGATGCCTCCTTCTCCCTGTTACATACACTCCAACGAACACAATATACCTTTTACATATTTTTCAATTAACGGGTATAAATATTCTGTTGAAATCTTAACTGAGAATGAGTATAGTTATAGTTTAATACTGACATATATCAACTCATTTACTTCTTCTCAAACTGCTCTGGAATAACCTGGCAACTGTTGGCGACCATATGAAGCGGTCTTAGCCATAGTTTGCAACACGGAAATAACCTTAACCATGCCATAATGGACAGCTCTTGGAGACTGCAACAAGTGCAACATTAGATTTTGGTGCTGTGCGCACTTAAATAGAAATTACAGTAATGTTTAATAGAAGAAGAGAAAGGAGTAGAGAGAGAGCGAAAAAGAGAGCGAAAGAAGGCAAATGCAGTGTCTGAATAGAAGAAGAGTTGCAGTTGCAGTTGCATAAGGCCACATACAGCAACTACTTCATTCACGCTAATGCGTGTCGTGTACAACACGCTTGCCACTTGAGCTGCTTGGACTTGCGTCGAAGTTCCTTTTGGCTGCAACACGTACACACACTTGCGTATCGGTCGTAGCATCTACTGTGACCGTTGCCGCATGCTGCACACCCTATTCCCCGTACCCCATACCCCCCATACCCCCATACCCCTCATGTTGCAAGTCTCTGCTCTAGGTGGCTACTGCCATAAACACTAAAAGTGTTCGTCATTTGCTGTTCCAGATCCAATTAACCATTTTGATGCATTTGCCTCCATTAAGTTTCTTTCTCACTCTCTCTCTCTTTCTCCCTCTCTTTCTCGCTTAGCACTGCTATCTCTTTTCTGGGGACCCTTTGCTTAGGCTCTGCCTTTTTGCAATTTCGCTGCCTGACTTACAACGTGATCGGAAGTCTGTCTTGGCCAATGTTGCAACGTCGACGACGTGTCCGTGACTCCAACTCCAGACTTTGCTCGTGTGTGATGTTGGTGTTGTTGTTGTTGTTGTTGTTTTGCTTGGCAATGTACTTTGTAAATGTGGGCATGATTTAAGCCAGCTCTTAGTCTCTTTATTCTGACATTTACTCTAAGTTTGTCTATTAGGCATGCGATTAAAATTTAAATTGAAGTCGAGCAACCACAACTTTAGCATCATCCTCATTCTCATTCTCAGCTTAAGCTTCAGTTTCAGCTTCAACTTGAATTGCATTCTGTTGCCCCTCCTTGAGTCATTTTTCTTGCAGTCAACACGCCCTGTTTCGACGTCTCCTCGAAACTTCCGCTTGCCATCAGTTGGAGTATTGCTATTTGCAACACGGTCGCATTTTGTTCATCTGTCAATTTCGACACCTGCCACAGACAGGACGGCGAGTTGTCAGTGCCTTTCGTCCACTTCCTGTGGGGTGCCACTTGCCACTTGCCACATGCGTCTCCCTGATCTCAGTCTGGACCCGCATGAGTGTATCGTCCAAATAGTCTCATTATGGCCATTTAAGGGCAGGAATATCATTATTCTTGGCTTTCTACCTATATAAGCTTTATAATTACAGCGGCAACATCTTGCCGTCAATTATACAATTAATCAATATATTTTGATTGAAAGTTCCTACAGAAAATTAATTTTAAAGTCTCCTATTTACCATTCTACTACTAATGGTAAAAGATTTACCATTAAAGTTATTTTTATTTTTGTTTTTTAATTGAAATAATTAATTTTGTGAAAATTACTATAGTGCATTAAACATTATTGCAATTATATAAACTGTCAGTGATATTTATAGTAATATTTTTGAATTTGTACAAATATTTTAAATATTTTACATTCGGTACCTTGACCATTTTAATTATAACTCAAATGCTTTCAACTGTTAACAAACATTCTAAAATTTCAATTTTAATTATTTACTTACAATAGCATCTGAATGCATTCATACATTCGGACAATTCCATTCAAATAATTTGCCCTTTTACAAAGTAACAAACACAAGTATATTTTCCATTAATTTACAATTAATAATACAATTTTTTTTTACTCACATTTTCTGTTTGATTTGAATTGCGTTTTTCTCTGTGTGTGTGTAGATATGTGTATGTGTGTGTGTGTGTAGTTGATTGTGGTAATTAAATGGAATTTAATAAACATAAACATGCAAATAATGAGCGCTACCTTTCACAGCAGCCAAAACGGAAAACTGTTCATAATAGATGGCCCAGAAACTTTTGTTGAATTAATTAGAGTAAAAAGGCAGTCAGACAGATGAACAGACAGACAGACTGACAGACAGCAACCACAGCTTTTATAAACGACTTGGTTAAAAAATAAAGAATTCAATTCAAACCAAATGATATGAAAGAATTGATTAATAATCATAGCGAAAACCACAAAAGAGTTGCCCCAATGAATGCCACAGATCTGAGTCTTTAGCTCTGAATGAGACTGAGACTGAGACTCAGACTCAGATTGGAGGCTACTGGCCAAAAAGCTGGTCACAAAAGCGCTGACGCCATGAGTCTCTCCATCTCCAACTCCATCTCCATCGTCAGTTTCAGTTCCAGCTCCATCAAGGCCAATTGGTTGGCGTTGACTGTGCCACAATTGTAGGCCTGGGCGCAGCAATATATATACATACAATATATATATGTACAATGTACTATACATATGCTTCATGGTTGTTGTTGTAGTTGTTATTGTTGCTGCTGTGCTCCACATTCTGTGTCGACTGGCGAACTGCGTCTAGTCATGTTGTGGTACTGAGATGCTGGAGGTGAACCCGTCTCACTTGTCACTTGAGCACGAAGCACGCACGATCATATTTACATCTTAAATGTTGGCTAAAATATTTATAAAATTTAAGTTACATAAAGAAAAAAAATTAACATATTCGTTAGTTTATTTTAAAGAAAGCTTAGACCAATAAACTTGCATTATTTCAAATATTTTAAACTTATTTAACTACTAAAATAATTAAGAATAAAAGTTGAACTTAATAAAATTAAAATATTCTTTGTACAAAATAAATTTTGATAGATTATTTATTTCCATAAAATATAATTACTTGACTGCATATAAATCAAAATTTTTAATATATTTTATTTATAGTAGAAAATCATTCAAAATGTAATAATTTCAATATAAATTTATAATTTTACTATTAACAGATCTTTTTCGTGCTTGCCTCCAGTTGAGTCGTGCCTCCGCGTGACACGACACGCTCGCATCTCTAGGGGACAGCGACTTGACTTGACTTTGATTCAATTTCCATATGAAAACATCGATTTGCGTTTGTGCGCCCGCGTCGTCGTAATCAAAGTGTTGTTTATGGAACACGTCCGGCGTGTTTTTATTCTGTTTTGTTGCTGTTGTAGTTGTTGCAGTTGCTGTTGTTGTTGTTGTTGTTATTGCTGGCTTGTTGGCTTGGCTAAAAATTGCTCACGGCAACAATTGCGCGCCTTGACTGAAAAATATGTGGCCAACGATTACATTTGCCTATTGCCTGGACTCAAACATACACACAGATGAAGAAAGAGAGATAGAGAGAGTGAAGGTAAAAGAGAGAGAGAGCACACTCACACACACACACACACACACACACACACTTGCACGGTCCAAGTTATGATTGAGTTCTAATGAGTTGAGAAAAATGTATCAAGGTAAAACCAGTTCCCGGAATCGCAATTAGATAAGTGGGTTTCATGCCTCAAACCGTGAACTACAAGAAAGCGCAACAAGCGAAACCAACAATTGTTCCGAGCAACCAGCTTCGATCCGAGAGATCTGACCAAACCGAGCGATCCGAGAGTTCTGGGTTGGGAGCTGGTTGCCGGCCTGTCAGGAAATGGAAATTGTTTTTCCATTGAACAACACACAACATACAACATACAACGTACAACGTACAACGGTCTAACAAATGTGTAGCACATTTTCTATAATCAGGCGTTAAAAATATTTTGCAATTTAATTTATTTTGTTGGGTTGGTTGTGCACACTCTTGGTTAAATTACCATACATATGTAATCTTAAGCTGTGAGTAGGAAAAACTTGTTTAACAGGTTGTTCTTATAACTCTTCAGAGAGTTGGGTGAAAATTTGCAAAACGTGGTTTTGACTTTGAATAGTCAGGTGTTTAATTTGTTAGGAAATTTGACAACATTAAAGAATTGCGACTAGATGACTTTATTACAGTCACAGTATAAATATATATTCCATTTATTTATTCATTATTAAATATTCTTCATCTTACTACATTTTCCATTCGACATCTTTCACATTTACATTCACGACTTTTATTAGAGCTTCAGTTACTCTATTGCTTTATTAAATATTCAGCTTTATAGGCCCATTATCGTTCAAGCCAATTCCACTTTAGTCATTATCTAGCCATAGAAATGCCTTTAAGCAATTTTCTGCACTAGTTTACCTTTCGATTAATAGGCGTGAAATATTAATGCGCTGAACACGCCTGGTAGCCCGGTCAAAAAAGGGAAAGGTCTCGGTTCAAACGGCTCTTCAAATTAATTGGATGCCGCGCTCCCGACTCTTTACTCTTTACTTTCTAGCTATCAAAATGCCTACGCCCTAATGTGCGTGCCTTTCCAATTACGAACTCAAACTCAAACTCGAATTCAGACTCAAATCTGAGACCTGCCCATCATTAGCTACCTTGGCTAATGATCATTTTGCGGAAAATTGAACGCTGAGAACTTTACTTTTTACTAAATTTGTTTGTAAGCCGACAACATTTCGCATACATGTGATAATGGTCTTTGGCGGTGCTTTGATTTCAGTTATATCTATTTATTTATTCTCATGTTTTAATTTTGTATAATATTTCGTATGTGGCTGACAGCAAACAAGACAATAAATCAATAATTATTGCGAAATTGCATGAAAAAAGGAAAAGAGCTGAAAAAAGATAAATTACAACGCCGTTGCAGGCGTATGACTTAATTTGCCAATTTGAACGCCAAAGGCTAAAGCGTACTTGCTTCTTGGCCAAAAAAGGCCAGACAGCTGGCCGGTTCTGTCGATCGCTTTAAACGTCAATTTCCGTGCCAACAACAGCAGCAACAACAACAACAACAACGGCAACGGCAACAGACAGTATGACCGTTGTCTTATTAAGGCCGCCGAACGCGTGCCCCATTCCCCACAACAACAACAACAGCAACAAGTACAATAACCACAACAACAATAACAACATTAAGCTGCAATTTGAGCAGCAGCTAAATAAGAATTCTATTATATTCCATGCCACACAATGTGATTAACTTGTTGACCCTGTCCAGAGCAAACAATACTTGAGACTTGCCAAAATCTAGAACGGATTTGCAACGTTCCAAATGCCCCAATACAAATCCCCACATACAAATCCATTGAATCCCTCAGAGGCAGAGTTAAAACCGCATTCACTTCCGTGCGCTGTGGTAAAAATATATATATATATTTTTTATGCAAACACAACTGCAAAATTGGCATTCGTTAGGCGTTGCTAATAATTGAAAAGCCCCCGAAAATATCCAAATTCTCAATCAGACCGCAAAGTAACTGCAACAGAGTGTGGCAAGG
This sequence comes from Drosophila phalerata, assembly GCA_951394115.2. Classification (NCBI taxonomy): domain Eukaryota; kingdom Metazoa; phylum Arthropoda; class Insecta; order Diptera; family Drosophilidae; genus Drosophila; species Drosophila phalerata. The sequence goes on from OY729850.1 coordinate 5,457,430, forward strand.
GGGCGGGGGAGTGGGAAAGGGGGGAAGCTGCCACTGCCGCCGTTGCTGCTGCTGGCGACGCACAGGAATGCAACATCGGATCTCAAACTGGGCACCTGCATGTGCCCAGAAGGCGGTACCGACTTCGACTTTGTCCGCAACACTGCGGCGCCTCACAGTGGTGCGAGTGCTTTGATTTTTAATCGGCATTATGAACAAAAATCATCTCCTTTTTGCTTGTAATACACTACAATTTAAAAAAATTCATATCAATTGTTTAAGTATAATTTTCTTAAATTTCTAATAAGTAATTTTTATAAATTTCGATAAATTTCTATTTGATCTCATGTGAATTTAAAAAATACTATTAAATTGTATCCTGTAATTTGCCAAGATTGTAAACAAATTATAAACAAATAAACTCCATTATTAAATGAATTTTCATTTGTTATTTAGTAACAAATTATTTGTAATTTTTAATCATTATAGAAAATAATATTTTATTTTCAAATAACTTACAAACATAAGGTCCGAATCGAGTAGGCCAGAGAAGAAGACGAACTTGTTATCTAATCCATAGAAAATTTCTTGTCTTTAAAATGATGATGCTTAAATTATTAATTTAATTAGTAAGTATTTATTATTATTCAAATTTTTACTAAATTTATTTCAATAGCTGTGAACCAGTGTGCGGCTGTCTGGACATGTTAATTTTCACTGTCAGCTTTCGCTGCTGATTTGCTGGCAATTTATAGAAAAGTTACTTGACATTGCAATTGGTAAAAATGAAATGAAATTTGTAATTCAGGATCGCACACACACAATAACAAAATCGTATGAAAAGAGAGAAGAAATTGGTGGAAAATTGATTTTACTAAAGCATGACAATCACTTGGCTGTTTGGCTGGTTTAGTGGTTCGTTGATTCGTTGGTTCGGTGGTTCGGTTTAGGCCTTATGCTGCAAGGCACACGCCCACCAAAATTCATAGTTAGAGCCGCTTTAACCGTTACTCGTGTAGCTGCAACTGATTCATGACTTAATCACCGGCAATCGGTAGCAGCGTCTTAAAAGCCAGGCCAACTCACTGACTGCACCCAAAAAATCAAATCAAATCTAAAAAAAACAAAAAACAACGGCTTTATCAGCGTAGTCGAGTGGAGTTGAGTTGATTTGAGCCGAGTCGAGTCGAGTCAACGAGTCTAGTGAGTGGCTTGTAGCTAAAGGCATTAAGACAGCGAACGAATCACTTGGATACTTGGATACTTGGATACTTGGATACTTGGATACTCAGTACGTGGCTTGGCAATTGATTGTTTGCTCCATAACTGCAGGACTTGATTAAAACTCGATTCGGATGCGGATTCGGATTCGGATTCGCTTTTGCCTAAGCCATACACTAACTACACAACTTCAAATGTCTAATATTACGGGTATATTTTGCAAATTTTCACTTTTGTTTTGGCCACAGTAAAACCACAGCTAACATCCGTCAAATGCGCTTGTCTGACTTGCTGACTGGCTGACTGACAGATTGACGGACTGACGGGCAACCGCAGCTTCCACAAGTCATAAACAACTGTTAGAGATCTGCGATATACGATATGTGATATGCGATCTGCGCATGCGCAACACTGCTGCCAAGTTATAAAAGTGTAAATAAGGTAATTAGTGCTTCCGGGCATAATCATACCGAACATGACGTTGACGTCGCAACGCGTCGTGTCGCCTCTTTCCAACTTCTACTTCTACCTCTACTTCAACTTCAACTTCAAGTCTCAGCTGATGCTTTTGCTAACGCACAGTGGCTGAAATTGGCCAAATTTTCTATGTGTGAAAAATGTATTTTATATTTTTATTGTATTTTATATATATTCGGGTTTATAAGCATCCCGAACACTCGAAGTTATTTATCCCTCGAACTCGAAACTGAACCGCACCACTTTCTAAATTAAAAGGTTCGATGCAAAAATTGAAGAAATACATACGTTTAATGTTTTTTTCTTAAATTCCTTAACTGTTTGAGACCTTGGATAAAAGTAACTCGTTTTTAAATCTCCAAATAAATTTAGAATATTATCAAAATTCGGATATATTTAAATAAAAAAGTCTATAAAAAATAAAAGTAAAAATATTTGTTTGAATTAAATGTACCCAAGTTTCGAACCCCAGCCGTGGGTCGATTCGAGAACCGAAACTAAGTCTTGCTCTTTGGTTCGAACTGTCGAATCTAAAGAAAATATTGGTGGTTTGCAGCCTTGATTTAAATAGATTTTATTGCCCACTGTACAGTAGGTAGTTGCTCCTTGCTTTTCTTCCATTTATCACTCTCTCTTCGTCTCATTCTCAATGCTGGATTCATACATATGTGCACCTCATGTTGTTGTTGGATGAGCAGCTAACGAACTGACGCAACAACGACATTGTTACGCTTAGCGGACAGAGGAAACTCCGCTCAGTTCAGCACAGGCAGCCGGCAATTGCTGATAAGCAATAAAAACAAATGGCTAAAGCATGGTCAGATCCACAGTCATATCTATAGTCAGAGTCACAGTCAGAGCCACAAACATATCCACAGTCAGTATTGGCCTCTGTCTGTCAGCTAATAAAACTTGTATACACACATAAATATGTATGTATGTATTTATGTACATATATGAATGTGATTCGTGTCGATGGCTTGTTCTCAACTTGACGCTATCCATTACGGCTTTAAGAATTAGCTAATTTCGATGGCAGTTAATTGGTTAGATGAATACAATGTATACACAGAAAAACGAGATAAAAACTTGAATCGATTGCAGATAATTAAACAACATTATTTTATTTTTATTGATCTTGCAAATGTTTCATAAAAATTTCAATGCTACTCGTACTTTTATTTCCATTTAAGACTTTCAATTAAAATAAAATCAGTTGATAAATCTTTTTTGACATTTATAAGTTTGTATAATTGATTTGTAGTGTACTTATACTGCTTTTAATCATTTTAATTTCATAAAAATTTGCTAAATCGTAGTTAGGCAACAGTTTTATATACAGGGTAGCCACTAGTAAAGCAGACTCGTTTCGAGAATATAGTATATTGAAAAGATTCATGCACATGATCTTTCAGCTGTCAGACATCACTTATTGATTAGCTTAAGAGCTATTTGGGTCACAGATTCACACAGAGATTCAAGAAATCAGACAGCACCATCTGATCTGATTAAGAGATATATTATAAATATAATTTCATTTACATATAAGACACTTATTTCCTCAACTAAATGTGTGCTTGAAGCTGACAATTTAATTATAGTAGCTTGTTTAGCTTTTTTTTGCTAGTCAAATATCGTTTTAGTTGTGGTTGTCGTGTCGTTGCTTAAAAATTAAAACATGATTTGTAGTGTTGAAAATTTAAATTTCCTCTCTTTTTTGACTTTTATTTTCCAATTAATTAACTGAAAACTACTGTTAACTGGCCATTGTATTCGGATGGACACAGAAAACGTGATATTTTGATGGATTTGTTATTCATGTTGTTTCTGTTGTTTGAGGCAAAATAACTAAGCAACTTTATCCCCTTTGGATGTTGAGATTGGATTCCCTATATACCATAGTACGCATAAAGTATCTATAAAATACATAAAAAAAGAACACCTATTTTAATGACTCAATTAGCATCGAATTGTCGACTTTTTGCATAGAATTCATACTTGTGGCAAGTGCAGAATCTATGCCACACGGTTTTGCGGCAAATCAAAGGCCCTAATTAATACACAAGCTGTTTGTTTGGACAACTTGTGTTGTATTTTGTTGTGTCTATACACCAGTCAAGTGTGAAATTTAATCAGTGTGCGACCAGATTCGATTGAATTCATTTTTTTTTTCTTTGTTAAACACAGCTCGAAATTGTTTATTAATTTTGATGCCAAATTTATTTGCCTAATTAGCATTTTCCCATAATTTTGATTAAACAATTTGTTGGCTGTTCGCAGCAATGCCAAATAACAATATATTAATACGCGACAGCGAACACATTTTTGTGTCCATTTCATTAACTTGAGTTGCGTAATTTATGTGGATCTCACAGCCAATACTCCCCACCCGCTTGCCTTGCTGAAATAGCATTTTTTGTAGGGTATAAAGTTAAAAGAACTTTTATTTTAAATGTAAAGTTTAAAAAATATGCAAGCTACAGAAATTTATTAAAATTGAAAGATGTCTCCTTTAAATATTGATTGAATTTAAAAGGGGAATTTAAAATCTTAACATTTTAATTGTTTGTCAATTTTTAAAGGGTATTTGAAGTTTGTTACATTTTGAAATTCAATCGACATTTCTTACTGTTTTAATTGTGTGTTGACTTTGCCATTTTGTGAGTCGTTGAGGCCGTTCAATGTCCCATAAATCTGCAGGTTTATCTTTGGCCCAAGATCTTCGTCAACCTGAGCATTTGTGTTGATTCTCATAATATGCTAATTAAAATCTGTGTGTTATTTGGGATGCCGTTCAGTTGACTGACGAGCGCCGCTTTTGCTTTTGCCTTTTGGCTCAATTAAACAATATATCGACATCTAGTTTTGTCCAAATTAGCATAAAATTTATGCTGCCTCTTCGCAGTGGCGATGAGGTAACAAATTGCGTACAAGCATTTATCATGTTATTGCTATGACTGAACAACAAATATATAATTCAAATAGATTTTTATTTAAATAACAGCGATAAGGAATCGCCCCCCTTCCGAGTTCAACAAGTTTTCGACAATGCACAATCGTAAATTTTACTTTTGATTTGCCAATACATCAAAGAGTCGAAAGTGCTGTACTGAGTGGATACCCTATTATGAGTATACTATTACAAGTAGGTTGTTTGCTTGAGGATATGCTCAGATTTCGAATTAAATGAATGTGTTTCGAAGACTGAAGATGAAATACTTGACTGAAAAAACAGCTATCTCTAAAGCACATCATACCCTTCACAAGCACTCCTTGAATGGGTAAACAAATGACAGTTTCTAATGTCAAACAAAACTTGCCGCACATTGGTCAGTTTGTCCGGCACAACTGTCCGGCAATGTCTTATGTTTATCTTATGCCTGATCAATATAATACTCGATATTTATTTGACACTTTTGTCTATTTGCATTGACTCTGAAATCGAATAGTTGTCTTCGTGTTGGCGTCGTGTATTTGCAAATTGTTTTATTTATGCGAATATTTTGCTTGATTCGCTAACAGCATTTCATTTAAATGTTAAATACGTAGTTTAATTAAATTGATTTATTGTGGGTGCCCCTTTGATTGCTACCTCAATTTCAATTTGCATTTGCATATTGCATGTGGCATTCGGTTCATATTAAAGTTCAATATGCAATTAGAATTCGATTAAATACTTTTTATTAACGACGCTTTAAATAGACTATAGCTAGATATTTATTGTGACAGAATTTTATCGTTATATATTTAATTTATTAGCTTTAATCAAATGAATTGATATTTAACAAGAGAACTAAAGCAAACTAAATGTGAAATTGCTATTAACTTCAGCTATAAATCCATCACTTTGACCGTATTTTATCTATATTTTTTCAAGATCATTTAGTAATACCAAAGCTGGGAATCTATTTTTTTTTATAATTTTCAAGTGTTTGAATATCTAAATTTTCAAATTTTCACTCGAGTTAAAGAGTTAAATATTTAATATTTGGGAAATCGTAAAAAAGTGCTTTTAATTTATTTAAATTGCTCGTAATTACAGAGAGTCAAGTGGGCTGCCAAAAAGACAATAAAAACAGAGCAATTTGTAGTTTATGATTGTACGAGACGCACAGTTCAGTGGCATGTGCAACTTGTGGCAGTTAAGCCAAATTATATAAAATATGAACGATCGCATTGAAATGATATGCAAGAGGCAACTAAAAAAGTAGATGGAGATGAAGAAGAAGCCAGCTGCTGCATAAGAAATTGAAAACGCAAAAATAACAACTCAAATATTTATAACTGTGTCTGATCATAGCAATTAGTGTGAGTTTGATTTTCTTCCGCTTCGTCTTAAAAACCGAAAGTGTTCTCAAGCCGAAGTTCCGAAGTCGAAGCGTAGCTAAAAGTTGCCGACATTTTTGAAATGTTGCAGTTGCAGCTGCATGACGTCGCTTCGGCCACAACCAAGCCGCAAGTTCGAGCCTCCGAGCAGCGGTTGGGGCAGTTAATTGGGGGGCAGTCTTGTGGTCACACGCAACAGACGGAGCAGCCCCAGCAACAGCAACAACAACGGCAACAGCATTCATAATAAAAGCTGAAGAATGAGTAAATTAAGAATTATGGCTTTGGCATGCAAATTCAAAATTTCCGATACACAATAAATTACTTAAGAGCGGCGGCCACCCGAAAAATAAAAGATACAAAACGTAAACTTAACAAAAGAGCAAACAACTTGAACTGAACTGAATCCCACAGAAGAAGTTTTAGTTCATCTCTCAACTCTTAACTCTGCTGAGCTTGTGAGTTACGATTCGGTTTGCAGTTGTCTGGAAACCTTGAACTGATTTACTCAGGCAACTTTTGCCCGCGAACAGTCCAGCTTAAAGAATGGGAAAAGAGGGGAAAAGAGGGGTAAAAAGGTCAGGCATTTGCATTCATGTGGGTGGCCCCATGTGGTGTACATCTCACAGATCTCACAGCTAGGAGTTTAGCTTTTTTGCAAACTTCTGAGGAAGTTGTGACTACGTTGAATATAAATTTTGAGAAGCATGTGTTGATTTCAAGACTCAATTGCCGGGGATACGCCTTCGGAAAACAAAGAACCAAAATAGATGAAGCTGATTTCAAAACAATTGAGGTCAAGGCGAATAACCCAATAGAGTCTAGTTTTAAAATAAATTTAAAATAAATGATAGGGACTGCAAGGAAATAATGGGAATCAAATTTGAGCTGAATAATTATATAACAGACTTGAATCAAATACAAATATAGAGAACAAAGAATTAAAAATTGTTAAATATTAAGGAACTGATTACTTCATTTAAATTAAATTTTCAAAGTTTGAATTTCTAACAATCTTTATTTATTGTAGTCTCCAGTTGTGGCATAACGCATTGCTGGAATTTCCGTAATATCTTAAGATCTACTCTCGTTTCGGTTATAATATTATCACATTACCAAAACGACTTGAAAAGTCGGACAGACAAGACAGTATGAGAGACTTCAGACGCAGTTCAGTGGCAAATTAATATGCCAAATTAAATGCAACTTCAACTTGTGGCAGCAAACTGTTAAAAATCGTTAGAGGTAATATCCAGCAGAGGCCACTCTGTGATTTTTCCTACCTTCTGCTACCATTTACATGCATGTGTGTGTGTGTGTGTGAGTGTGTGTGTGTGTGTGTGTAACTGGCGAGTAAGTATTTCAGAATGACTGCATCTATTTGCCCCACAATAAAATGATAAATGAATTTCAAACTGTGCGCGTAACTCAAACGTAGTTGTCCATCAGCCAAGCTCGCATCAAGGCGGCTGGCGGGGGGGCGTGGCACTTGGCAGTTGCCAGTTGCCAGTTGCCAGTTGGCGGCACCAACAAATCGACACACGGTTTGAGCACACAAACTGCCGGCAATGCCATTGCCATTTGGCTTACAGCCTGGCCAGCTGCTTGGATTCCCTGCCTCTGCCTAGTTTTATTCCTCTCTCTCTCTCTCTCTCTATTTATATATCTGTGTCTCTTTCTCTGGCCTATCCGCCAATTTCAAGTAGTTTTACCAGCCGCAACGAGCCAACTGTAGCTAATATTGTAATTTTTCTCCATAACGATGCAATTCGAGAGTCTCTTAACTTTATGCAACGAGCTGATAAGTTTGATATATCTAACAAATATTTTATTTCAATACATATATATTAAAATAATTAAGTTTTATAAAAATATTGATAAGTAACAACTCAAGCATAAATATTTATTTATTTTTCAAGAATATTATATTTAACTTAACTTATAAAATAGGAACTAAAATAATTAAATTACGACTTTAAAGCATTTTTTTGATTTTAAATATTTACTTGTAAATTTATTTATTTTAGGATTTTTTTTTATTTTAAATATTTACTTTTAAGTTTAGAAAATATTGTGTATTAAAAGAAAAACAATTCGAATTTTGTTATAGAAATGAATTTAATATTCTCAGTCCACTTTGATAGTGTATATTAGTCTTCGTTGTCTTCTGTTCACTTTAATGCTATTTTTCTTGTTTTATCTTTGGTTTTTTTTCTATTTTTTTTTTTTGGTGCTTTGCTTTCTTTCAATGGCTTTGGTTTAGTGCTATTACCATTTCTATTATTGCAGCCATTATCTGGGAAAGCTTTCCACGTCGTTGAACGGCGTTTTTTAATTACTTTTGAGCGGTGTCTGTTGCAGGCGTTTGTATCATGCGTGTTCATCATGCAACTGAGCCAAACTTGCAACAGTAATGCGACCTGGCCTGCTTGCTAAATCACGATCCTTTCAACTTTCAGTTGCAGTTGCAAGTTGCAAGTTGCCAGTTGTAAAAATCCAAGTTGGCAGTTAGCTGATGCTGATGTGCTAAACGTGCGGCAGTCATTTTGCCCAAACGATTGTCGATCATGAGGCACTTAAAGTTGCAGTTAGCAGAAGTTGCCGCAAACTTGCCGCAATTAAAGTGCGGTCTAAGTAGTTGCTGCTGTTATCAGGCGGCCATAAATACACGTTGACAGCTCAGCCGCAAGTGTCAAAATGCCTGTCAAAAAGCCACCCACCATATGTCGAATCCACAGTTTAAAATCCACCATCCACCATCCACTATCCACAAAGTTGATCATCAGGCGGCAGTCAACAGTTGCTGCCACATGTGTCAAAATTGCCGCGTAGATTTATGAAGTTGCCTCAGTTGTTGCCACGTTTTCGTTTATATTTTTTCTGTTTTTTTTTGGGGCCTGGCAATAATCGGCAACAGCATCTATAATAAGGCAGCTGTCGGCGAGACACTTGAAATATGTGTATCTTGCAGATACAAAAAGCCGCACGTTGCATGTCGCTCGATGGCAGATTGCATGCATGTGCGTGTCTCGCTCTGAGTTGCAATAAACCATAAAATCAGTTGCTCAATGCACTTTTCAATTAAATCCGACAAGGTTACTGCAACTAGTTGCCACTAATTTGAATTCGAATTTGTGTCTTGGCCAGGTGTCAAGTATCTAAACTGGGTCAACTCCATTGAACTTCTAAACTGAATTAATCACTTCAAAATACAACAACTACAACTTCCACGTGACCTGTAACACTTTTTTTTCTTTCTTTCAGTTTGCCACTTTCTCAATGAAAGTCGCTGCGCATTACTCACAGTTAGTGCACCAGGTGGCAACGTGGCAAGTTGGCCAAAATAGCAAACATACAGCGCTTTGGGGCTTGGCCAAAAAGTGCTTTGAGCAATGCGCGTTGTGAACTTTAATGCTACAATTGACTGACAGTCGTTTGTCGCACTTGTCGTGCCGACTATTTACACAATGCAAACTATTTGAGTCCCAGGCACAAACAGAGATCTGACTCACGTTCATTTGAATATCTTTTAATCAGACTTAGGGGTGTGTATTTATCCAGACAATGTATAAATAAAAGAAAGGTTAAGTAAAGTGTGGAATAGAACTTTTAGCAAACTACATTATTATTAAAATATGTGAAGAGGTCTTGAAACGACGAAATCTTAAACGACAACATATACATATTTATATCTAGAAACACAATTAAAGATCGCTGTCAAATTTATATAAATCTAAAAAGAATTTATATTTTGATTTTCATATTTAAAAAATTAAAAAAGTTTAACTAAATTTATATTTTAAAAACTTACATAAGTATTTAAATGAAAGTATCGTAAATATTTATTAAATTAAAAAAAAGTAACTTAGATTTAAAAATAATTCTTGTAAATTTTACAAGTAGTATAATTTATATAAAATTAATTCTATATTTAGAGCTTTTTTAAACAAAGTGAAAAATCCATTTATCAAGTTTGCATTATATTTGCTGGTTGAATATCTTCACTGAAATTGTACAATAATTGCTTTGAGGGTTAAAATTTGCTTTAATTAAATGCATATTATATGTGAATTAATTTTAGTTATATTACTTATTTTATTTCTATCAACAGAAGCTCTTCATTTAAAATAGTTTGTCACCCACTTTCGCTTGCAAATTGACTCGTTTTTGGCGAATTCGTTTTAGTTGCTCTAAACGCTTAAATGTGTTTGCAAAATTCCACTTAAAATTAGCCAAAGGCCATGTTAACCTTCATTGCTGTTGCTTTTGTTGTTGCTGTTGTTGTTGCTGTTGATGGTCGCACTTTAACATCATTTTACACTTTTACACAGCTTAAATTAAATTTGCGTGGCTTTCGTCCGCTGTCCCCTTTCCCCCCTCTCTACTCACCAAGAGTGTGACTCATCTGCAACCGGAATTTGGCTGACAGGCAACGCGACAGCGGAGAGCAGAGAGAGAGAGAGGGAAGCGGGAAGCGGGAAATGTTGGCCACATGTCAAAGTCGAGCACTCGGGATAGCTGAGTAAAGAGAAAAAGTTTTCTATTCGCAAGTGAAGAGTTTCAGGGAGCAATTTGTTGGCGTGTGTGGCATGAATGGTGACGGCTACTAGGGAAGGAAAGGAGGGTGGAGAGAGGGAGGGGGTAAGGGGTTAGCTTGAGCATTAATTAGGTCATGCAACCCGTGGACAACAAAAGCAAACACTCGACGACTGTTGACAGTTTGGCAAGGTGTGCGATAACTTTGACATTTTGCAGCTGTGAGCTGCCCCACGCAACAACAATAACAACAACAACGACAAGAGCAACAACAACAACAACAACAACAATTGCAACTGCAATATAGTTCGCCACTTGTGATGTACGCTGACAAGCGCCGCAGCGTGTACAACAGTGCGTATGATTTATATCTTGAGACGCTGCAAGTTGTGCAAAATGTCACAATTATGCACAAAGGAAAAACTAAAACAGCAACTAACGAAAAACATAAAAAAATCTTAAAATGTGTTGCATAAGTCAAAAACTCAGCTAGTTAGAGTTGGAGACGCCACAACGCTTCGCATTGTTTGCCAAGAGATTGACATTTTAATTGCGGTTGCCCGCATGATATATGAGCAGCAATTGGTTTTGGTTTTGGTTTTGGTTTTCATTTTGGCCCGGCCAACACAGCCGTTCCCATCAGGCAAGAGCCAAGTCCAGTTGGCCATATGTTGGCGCTGCCAATTAGACATCGCCAGTTGCCGCTGCCACGTAAATTAATTTAATTATGTCAATGCAAGTTACCTTGAAGCCAAATGCAACAGCAACAGCAACAACAACAACAGCAACTGCCACATCGACAGCAACAACAACTGCGACGTTGACGTTGTCTTAGCTGGCTTAGTTTATTTGTCAAGCGGTGTAAAATGGCGTAAACAACATGACTCGGATGCCAACAGCAGCAGCTGCGGCAGGAGCTTGTAGCATGCAACGTGCCAGGGCTGCAAGATAACTCCCCCAAGACATTGCCACTTACACGATAAGATGCCACAACTGTTGCTGAAAACTAAAACAGAGTCAAGTAATACAATTTAATATATGGTGTATACAACTGCGATATTCCATCTTTCAAAATTAAAATTACCCGTATCGATATTTAAATAGATTTTTAGTAAGAGCTTCCTCTTTTGAAAATAATTGATACAATAAATTGGAATGGTTTTCAATGGTTTTTTAAATCAAAATATTTGAATAAATTTGCGATTCGTAATTGTTTTTTAAATTTAAAATAAAAATATAAGAAAAGGGTTTTTAATTTTATTTTTATTTTTAGCTTGTTCTTTAAGAATTGACAAATAATTTTAATATTTTTATTTTTTATCGGATGCTTAATAAATAAAAATTGTAATTAAATTTTTATTTAATTATATTTTTTGTATCGAAAAATAAGATATTAAAAATTTAAAATAATAGTTTGTTCTTTTTACAAAATTTGGCATCCCGAAAGGTATACCTGACAATTTGCCCTTTGTCTGCATAAAATTCTTCAGCTTTGATTCTTTAAAATATTAATTTCAATTTGTAATTCCTGATATTAATTATTAAATGGTAAAGTGTTAAATAGTTCTAAAAAATCTTATGCAGTGTATCCGCTGACTGTTTTCATTGTGTTCCACAACTTTTCTTTCTGCCCTCGTTTGCTGCCAACTTTTGTTGCATTTTTGTTGCCGTGCGGCGCTTTTGTAATTAATCAAACCAAAGCGCATTGACAGCGTGTAGACAGAATGGCGAACATGCAGCTTAAAGCCCAGTCAAAGTCAGTGCATATGTCCATAGTCCTCATTCCCCATTCCTCAGTCCTCAGTTCACAGTTCAGTACCCACTGTGTCGTCTCCCCTTGTCGCATGTGCAGAGAATTGAACTTTAAACTTTTGGGCAGTGCTTTTCAATGAATCCACAATGTCATTGGCCAGTCCAGGCAACATCAATGCCAATGCCATTGTGTGGAAGAAAAGTCGGACTATAAATTCAAGGAGGCGGCCTGAAGGCCTCGTGAAAATAAATGGTTTGGTATTATCGCACTTGGCATCAAAATAAATTTCCACCTGTGCAATTGCAAATTGCAGTGATACCTTCTCGTTGTCTTTTCACTCAACGCGAAAAACGCAACTACTGACATACAATTCGAGTTACCTTTTCCACTGCTCTGCTGTGGCAACACGCTGTGGCACCACCAATTATATAGCAATTTCCACACGTATCGAACATTGATCTCATTGGAGAGCCTTGCTGAACCAGCCCTCGAACTGGACAGTAAAATTAACTTGCAAAAAAATAAAACAGCGAATGCTGTTGCTGCTGTGCAACGCACAACTAAGTGAACTACAGTAGAGTCTCAATAAATTGAATGAAATTCAATAAACATAGGACAGTTGCTAGTTATGAAGACTAATTTCTGAGCTAGCGAAGCTTGACTGCGATGCCAAACAGTTGAAATGTATCTTAAAAATGTCTTTAGTATATCTTGTAGATGCTGTTGCACTTCAAAGGAAAACGCAGTACGTGCAATTATGCGCCACGTTGCACGTTATTAGAAGTGAGTCGCCGAGACGTTCAAGTCGTTCAAGTCCCTGACTTGTTGATGTCCAAACCGACATTTGATTGCCATAGCTGCGTACATGCCGGCGATTAACGGCTGATTAGACAACCGGCCGCAGATTGAGATAGATATGGACAGGGCACGAGATTGAAATGTATCTGCAGTGTGTGTATCTATTACGAGACCCTTAAGATGCCGATGGCAACGTTGTAATCTAATATGTACGTATAGTTTAATTTACTAATTACACTTTAAAAACTAAAAGTAGATTTACAGATTTGCAAATGCTAAAATGTCTTAAAACAATTTAAATTTATAATGTTTCAAAAAAATCATCTCAAAAACTGTCAACTGCTACACTTAAAACTGATTTATATTTCCATTTTATGAGACATTTTTCCAACAAATAGCAGCCCATTAAATTTCTAATTGATTGAGTATCTAAAGTGCATAAGAACTTAATTTATCCTGTTTCCGTTTCGGTTTCAAGTACGATATCATCTACTATAGAACCAATGCATCTACAGGCACTTAAAATGAAAATTTATTGTATTCAAAGCAAATAATTGGCATAAATCACAAAAACTGATAGACCAAATTTGGGTCACTAGGCAAACGGTCTATTTACATGAAAAAACACACTTCAAATATTTCAATGGAAGGGCATATAAAATTTCTACATTTTTCCACATCACTGAGAAATAAAAAAAAATAACAACCAGAAAACACCAACAGAAGCTAAATATCTAAACAAAGAACTAAGGCAAAAAAATTGAAAAAAGATTCAAATAACTTGCACAACAATTATCAAAAAAGAAACAGGGAAAATGGTAAAATGAAATAAGATAAACACACATGAAAGACAAACGTAAAAAGGCAACAATTACAAATTCAATTGAATTCAAAAATCAAATCGAAATGTACTTTTTATTTCTTTTTTGTATCTGTGAGATGCATAAAGGGAAATACATATATGTATATACGTGCCACCGTGTCTGCAATGTTCGATTGAAGCGTTAATGAAAAATTTCACTTTTCTCTACGAATTCAAAGAGTCAAATAGACAGTTCTCTATGTTGTTGTTGTTGTTGTTGAGGCAGCAAAATAGAAAACCACTTGAGCTACTTTTAACGGCAGCAACAAGGCAACAACCGACATATACAATAATTATTACGATCAATTTAGATGCAGATTGCATGCGGCATGCCTCATGCCTCATGCGGCAATCGGCAGCTTCAGCTTCAGCGGCGGCGCTGCAGTAATTGAGGTGGGGCAGCCCCTACGCCCACCATCACACAAACAACAACACTCACCTCACACAGATACGCAAACTCAGATACAAAGATACATTTGTATATCGAGTGGCACGGACTTGATTGTTGTTTTGCTTGTACTCGAACTTGTGGCCAGCTGGTGTTCGAACATTTCCATTATTTCCATTCCGATCTGGTGTTTTGTTTGCATACCAAAAAGGCAGCAGCAGCAACTGCAACTGCAGCCCCGAAACCCGAAAACATTGTCATAATAATTAGAAAAAAAGGCCTCAAGTGAAAACGCCTCCGCTTCAGTCTATGCAGCAATTAGGCAGCCGCTTCGAGAGTTGCAACCAACACAAAAAGCAGCAGCAAGCTAAAAGATACATTGTAATAGATATATCTAATATACATATATACATAGATACTCTTGCGGTTATTCAAGACTTGGCAAACAGTAGCCAAGATCAACAGGCTTTTATTGTCGTTCACCCTTTCAATTCTAATGGCAAAAAATGAATCAGCAATTGAGCAATTTTCTAGTCATCGAGATGTTATATTTCTGCTGCAGGGTTTTTTTTTCTATCTTGTACAAATCGTTGTAAATATATACAAATATATATTTAAGTAATTTTCTCAAATGAAAATATATAATTCCAATCATAAATAGTAAATGATTGCATAAATTTTTTATTCATAACTTCTTAATACCTTTTAATTATCTGTGGTATGAAGTAGACTTTTCTGAACCGTCTAACATGATATCGTATATCATTCTTTTGCTTTTCAGTTTCAATTTGCTTCACTTTAATCATCAAGTAGCTATGAGATACACAACACACTCAACCAGTAGCTGCTGTTGATGTTCATATTATGGGGAAAAACTCATTAGGAGATGTCGAAAGAAATGCTTGAAATGTAAACAATGCACTTGATTAGTAATGTAAAGGCAATAGACGGCTGCAATTACTGATAAGACATGGCTAATTAGCTGCTACACTGCGCACTGTGATAAGCAAATGCAACTTGAAAGATAAACACATAAAACAGTGCCTCTGAACGTTCTTTTCTTGCCCCATTGAAGTGGCAGCTACACTCCGCTACACGATCCGTGTGCCATTTACTCTATGTGTATCTCACAGATACAATCTACAAATTGCTCCTATCATTATCAGCATATGAAAATGAACGGTTTATACAAATCTCGTATTCTCCCATTTTTAGCCCATTTTGGCATTCGGTCGCCCAGCAGTCTGTGAGTTAATGTATAAACAATTTAATTCGATTGAATGCATCCGGTGAGACCATGAAAATGAAATTAAAATTAAAATTGAAACGCAAAGAATAATGCAAATGAAAATGTTGCTTTTTATTTTTCTTGGACTGAGGCCGCCCGCATCGCATTCGCTGTTAATTGTAAACAGAAAATCTTAACGAAATTAATTTTAAAGTGAAATTCTTAAGACCTGCACTCGGAGTATTTATGAAAATTAATGTCAAGTCCATTTTACGTTTGAAGTCAGTTCACAAAAGCCACAAAACCCACAGCCACAAAACGACAGGCGGAAGTGAGCTGTACCCGAAGCTCTCCGGCTTTCTCGGCTCTTCAGCATTTTCTGGGCGGAAACTGCAGCTTTGCCAGCCACAAACTGACCCAATACAGCTCATACATTTTTAATTTTTCATTTTCTTTCAAACGGATTTCAAATCGATGCCTTGCCGAAGACTGGCACAAAATACACTTGCGAGTGGTTACAACCGCAGCACGTACAAGTATGCTTGGTACACTGAAAAAAATTGCACTCTTCGAAGTTGATGCTGAAAATATTTAAGGATTTCCTTAAATCAATTCATCCTATTTAACTTAATCATCAAAGTTTTTTTAATGTCAGATAAAAGATGTTATCAAAAAATAATGTTAAATGAAACCTTGACTTAATAGTTTTAATAGTCATCAACTAATTTTTATTGAATTATTCCCAAGATGGATAACAAATCTTTCATTATACATTTTCTACTACTCGGTAACTAAATTTTTGTAAGTTTTAAAATACAGTCGCAGTAATCCATCATTAATTTTCACAGCTGATCAATTTTTTTCTTACAGTGTACTGAGATTTTCGTCATACCAGGTGGCGCTTTAAGGTTTGGTCATAAAAATTGAGCTATTAAATAATTTCTGTCACATAAATTTGCTTTTATTGTTTATTTCCGGCGTACCTGTTGGGCCGTACCCTCTGTTTACGTGTGGCAACAATGGAATGAGGCATCTTCCCAGCTAATTAGCGTCATTATGCACAATTTTAGATATTTACTTATGATGATGGCCCTTTTGCTTGGCACATCTCCATTTGCCCTTTTTGGACTGCATTTTCCACTTAAGTCAAATGTTGAGTTGATATTTTGTCACTTTGTATTTGTGTGTTAGTTTGTCAGTTTGTCAGTTTGTTTGTTTGTCTTTGGCGTGTGATGTGATTCATTTGCATGGTAGTTGACCCCCTCTCTGATCTATAAACTGCGACTTTGATCTTTATTGTCTTTGCAATTCTCTGGCTCTTTTGATGTTTTATTGTGTGTGGCAAAATAAAACTCAACTTTAGCTGCAACATTTCTATATCGGATTTGGTTTTCATCTTCCGCAATTTGCGGTGGCGTCTTCCAGCTAAAAAAAAGAAAGCCATCAAAAGCGTTATTCATTTGGTATAGAAGTTTTTGTTTTACCTTCGCTGAACACTCTTTCAACAATTTGGAAGTGCAACACGCAACAAGTGTCAACTTTGGATATATGTGAGTTAGTTGCGTGGAAAGGCGGCATTCTACCTTTAACTTTGCCTCTATTATACAATGACAATAAAAGCAGGAAAAAACAAAAACAAAAAGTCGGTTAGGCCAACTGTCTGTCTATATAATTGACAGGTCGGACTACCTCTCCCCCTCCCTCTCCCTTTCCCCTACCATACTCATACCCTGTCCATCTATCCATCCATCCGTCCGTCTGTCTGTCCGTCCGTCTGTCTGTCTGTTTGTTTGTACAACTTTTTTCTCACCCTAGTTTGATGGCACCGTGCACACGTTCCAGGCCAAGCCCAAAACCAATCTGTTATCACTGTGAACAAAACATACCAAGGAAAATACCAAACAAACTAAAAAAGATACTGTCACAAATCGTTGGTCGCGTAAAAAATCGTTTTTAAATATTTATATTTCAATGGAATACAATTCGCAGTGTTATATTTTGAGTTGATTTCTCGTTGTATTTAATGTTTGCTTTGTTCCTTCTGTCACGACCGAATACAACACCGAGTTCTGACATATTGACCCATCCAACGGTCAACAGTCAACATTACGCCCCCTCTACCCCCTTCCTGGTATTTTTTTCATTTGGTCATCAATATGAACGGCAATTCTTATTATTTGTATTACTTCATTTTTATGCTTAAATCTCCTGGGCATGTGCGTCAATGATTGCCACAGTAAACACGGCCAAGTGCAACATGCAATATGCATGCAAAAAAATATGGAGCATTAAATACAAATATGATAATATATTGAAAAGATTTTCCAACATTTTATATGAGTCTACATACGTGCTTTATACAAGTTTTTCCTTTGAAGTGCTTTAAATTGAGGTTGCAATCTTTAAATGCTACTTGAGATCAATTAGGTCAACTCTCTTGAGAAAAAAAACTTGTACTTTACTGAGATAAACTGTACGGTTGTTTATCTTTAACTTGTTATTGAAAACTATTTCATTCTTACATAGATAAATAGATACTTTTTACCTTCTGCAGTTATTAAAATATTATATATAAGTTATACTTCAATTCAAGAACTAAAAGATATACTTTCGTTTTCTGCATATCTGAAAGATACACACGACTGATATCATTTAAATTCCAGAGATTACATACTGGTTACTTACTGGTTACTTATCTCAGCTATCATGTCAGCTGAGCTTAAGGAAGCCAACAAAATATTTATTTTTTTATGAAAATCAGGCCAATTAACTTCTTTCCGCTTACTCGAGTCACTTTTTCTTTTATTTCCTTCGATTGCAGTATACATTTTTGTTTAAATGCATTTCCGCTGATCTGTGTGTGCGTGTGTGTGTGTGTGTGTATGGCCTGTGTAACAACAATAACAACAACAGCAATCTGATGTATAAATAAACAGCAGTGAACTGAACTTAAACAAACCATTTGTCGTCATTTCACCCGATTTCAGTTCGATGTGACGACGCATTGATTACAGGCGCATTTATGTCTGCCTCAGTTGCTGCCTCAGCGTCTGCCCACTGCCCCTTTCCCTGCCCCTTGCCCATTGCCCCTTTACCACTTTTGTTGCTTATATACTTAACACAGAAATCAAAAAAAAGTGAAAAAGAAAAGAAATGAAGAAACTGCCGTGTCCATAACTGATTTTCCTGCGTTGCATTGCGGTGCATTGGATAAGATCGCATACATAACTCATTACAGCGTAAGCGATATGATAGAGAAGACAACGAAGACGATGACTTCAATGGGACCTACTTGGGTGAGTATAGAGTATAACTATCTGTCTATCATCTGAAAATCAGTTTAACTTCAAGGAAACTGACTGTGCTATCGTATAGAACTATAGAACTCATCCTATGGAACTTTTCTGACTTTAAACTATAATTAACTTACTCAATATTTTTGGGAAAACAAGATTAAAAAAATTTTTTAAAATAAAGACAAAAAACTTTATTATTAAGTGCAATTTTAAATAAGTTTCAAAATGATTAATATTTAAAATAAAAGCATTCAAATAAATAAATTCAAAATATTGCAAAAATACAAAAGGGCATTCAAAAGTCAGCCAACACACATCTATAACTTTCTCGGTTAATATGCTCTTGTTGTCAGATGCATTTGGGGATTTGTTGTTGTTGCTGTTGTTGTTGTTGTTACTGTTGTTGTCCTCTGGTTGCTGATAATATGATTCGTGTCCAATGCGATATGAGGCGTCCCATTGACATCGTGGCAATCTGCGCACTCTGCGGCTCTCGCTCTTCGATTCCGTTTCTCGTTGCTATTGTTGTTGTTATTATTTCACATTGCAGTTGTTTATGTTGTTACATAGATACTACAAATACACACACACATTGATACACAAATATAAGTACACATACAAATACAAACTCAGGCGTTAAGCACACAATTATGCAGACAGTCAGGCATTCGGAATTGGCTGGTTTTTGGGTATTGAATCTGAGTCTGAGTTTGGAAATGGGTCTGGGTATGTGTCTGGTTATGGGCACGGAACTGTCAACTTCGACAGCTCCATTCTACACCGAAATTAGATAAACAAACAGAGCGGCCACATTCAATAAACAAACACAATACTTTGATTGCACTGCACATACGTAAATACGTAAATACTTACATACGTATACGTATACGTATACGTATACTCTTACTTGGCACTACACGGACATATGAAAGACCACATCAAGAACTTGGACACTACACTCCATAGGGTATTATGCTATGTTAACGAAGTATGACACTTTGAAAGATACATTTTAAAATTGATAAAGTGTAAAGTAAATATTCTTCATAAATACTGCATTTAACTAAACTCTCTAAAAGGGTATTTAATGGTCGGTGCTAATCTAAAAATTTATATAAATTTCACTTTTAATGCAAGTATTTCCATGACTCAATTTTAATATTAATCTGAGCAAATGGAGTGGTCAAAATTTCGATAAGTGCAACATTAATATCAATAACATACAAATAATTGTTTAAATAAAAGTAGGCACACATTAAAATATACATAAATTCAGTAATTTTAAATTTCTCACATGCAGTGTTATTGGATCCCTCTTTAGACACTCCAATTTCATTGACTTCACGAATGTATAAATTACAGAGTAATATGCAAAAGTCAATTAGATGCTTAAATAAATCAATTATTTTAAGGGGCGAGTAAAAACTGTATTAGCATTCTAAGAATTGCTGACAGTAAACGCAATAATTTAATGGATTTATTGTGTTGAAGAAATTGCAATATATCAAATAAATAAAATAGAATTTATACTATAACATATGAATTAATGTATTATTTATATGAAAAATAAATGACTTACTATTGAAATACACATAAAAAATGTAATAAATAACTTGCAGTTAATCTAGTTAAGTCTTTATCAATATGTCGACCCATATTTATTTAACGAGAATTACCAGATTATCACCTGCATTTACTTTATTATCAATTTCCACTTATCATGTACGTGCCACAGATCATAGCGATAATTTTTCCTATGGAGAGACCTCAGCTATAAGTCAAGGAGTAAATATAACATTGTAATGCGACTGACAGATATCCTGTAAGTTATTTTTGTGAAGAATAGGAATAACTGCCAGGAATTTCGTAACTCAACTTACAAACCAGAATGAGTAATCAAAACTCCATTTACTTTATAGCCATCTAATCCTAAAAACTCTCATTTATGAGTTGGCAATTCTCGCATAATACTCTGTAATATTGTTAGACAATTACGAGTTGTTATGAGTCCAATGCAAAACTGTAACAACTGCAAAGACTTGAATAGTTTTGCAATCATAATAATAATAATAGGCTAAACAGTTAACTGAAAGCAGCTGCATGGCAAATCAATGACTTAAATGTTGGCTTAAAAGCGATATGAAATTGCCATTTGAATACGAGTACGAATAGGAGTAGATTGTCGGATCGCTCGATTATTGGGTGCTTTCTGCTCTCTGGGTGGTCGATGGGTGGGCGTTGAGCTCAAGTCGCTGGCTAAAAATCTTAAACGATAAAATATTTAAAGAGCAGTCGAACTGAGTCGAATAAAACTGAATAAAGTCGAATAAAAATGAAATAAAGTCGAGCCGTGGGCGTAGTCAGATATCAAGGAGTCTGTGTGCAATTTAGATAAGTATTATGACATATTTGACACTCTTTCACTCATGGCCAACAATTTCGTATTTATTTACTGAAAATCAAAAGCAAAATGAAAATTGTGAAATAGCTGTGAAGTTGGTCGGGTCTGTTAGCCTGGTCAGGACAGACTGACATGGAAGACGGCTTAGTCTAAAAAATCAATGAAATGCAATTACTGCAAATGCATTGCCAGACAGTTGCAGAGGGATGGGTCTCAAGGGGGATGGGGGAGGGAAGGGAAGGACAGACTTGGAGTAAAACTTGACTCTGCTCGTTTATGATGCAATGCATAAACCGAGCACATAAGTACATTATAATAACAATTGTTGTTATTGTTATTGATAAAAAGGGCGTGTGGATGCACACACACATGTGTTTAAGTGAGAGTGTGCGTATGTGCGTATGTGTGTGTGTGTGTTGTTTCTATAAGCCATAAGCATAACTGATAAGCTGCAATTACCTGCATTGATAATTTAGAATGTATTTTCATATAATGCACACAAAACCCCACCAAGAACAACAACAATAATAATCGTAATATTGTGCCACAAAATCCAAATGACATCTGTCGTTTCCGTCGCTCCTGTCTCCCTTCTCCCCACTGAGCGGGTGTGTGTGTGTGCGTGTGTGTGTGTGTGCCCTGGGCACACCCATAATTGAATAGCTCGGCGACGTGTGTGTGATTGCGGGTGTTTGGTTTGGTTTTCATTATGACTGGGTTTGGTTTTGGTTTTGGTTTCGGATTTGACTTTGGCTCTTGCCTGTCCTCTGTCTTCTACCCCCTTTTGTGTCCATATTGCATGTTGCATGTGGCAGCGAGTCATGACACTAACCTTACGCCTTGGCAGATCTCACGTGTCTTTCTAATTTGCAAGAGTTTAATTTGATTATCCTCTTAATGACAGGCAGACAATTATTTGAAATTCTATTCAAACTGTTGGCTTCATATGCAGATTATTAAAAAAAGTTCATTCAACTCGTGGATTGGAAAATACTTAATGGAAATTGGAATGGGAATGTCATTCTGAAAAATTAACATAATTTTTGTATTACAAAAAACACATATTTAACAATTAGACTCTCTGACTCTCTGTTTATATTGAATTATTTCTGTAGATAAAAAAAGTTTCGAATAAATTATGATTATTTAAAAATCTATAAACAATATATATGTAAACATATTTTACCAAACTTTAAATTGCTATAACTTTGTGAAATTTCAATCGTTTTTTTCGGAATATCAATTTTATCATTACTTTGGTTCTGAGTCAAAATTGTAAAACACAAAGAATAATGAATAATTAAAAAATGCCCTTAAACAAATGATTGAATACTTGTAAACCGAATTAAATCTTGATACCTGCTACCCTCATCTATACTTACTTCCTCAGTACAACAATTGTACTTCCTATCAACTGCCAGTTTCCAGTTTTTCAATTTTTTAGCTTGTACTTTGTATTGGTCATATCTCTAATTTATATGAAAACTGCCTGCTTGCTGCTGATCAGACGGGTAGATAATTTTTCCAATGAAAAACAAAACAAACAGAAATGTTTAGCAGCTCTCGTGCATTTCTGAGCAGCAGCAACAATCTTATCAAACATGAAAAATACTCAAAAACTGACTTGGAGTGTTATGAATTATTAATAATAAATTACAAATTATTGCGGGGGCAGAAGTAACGAGTGAAAAATGGGAGAGAGGGAGCTATTTGAAGATACTGAATACACAACGCTAATGAAATTTCAATTAGCTTGTCATGTTGAAGGAAGTGACTGCAGCTATGCAACATTTATCTGTGAGTGGCAGCTACAGATAGAGAGGGATAGAAAGAGAGAGAGATAGACCGATAGATAGATAGATAGATAGAAAGGCCCATTCAGATGTTATAAAATCTTAACCCATTTTATATTGACAAGTGTAATTATGCGCACGACACAATTGCCATGTCAAATATTATCAAATAATTGTTAAGCCAATGCAAAGTTGCTCTTGCCTCATGTTGCACACAAAAGACGCCCACGTGCAGCAACTGCCACAGCAACTGCAGTCACGTTGCACTTTTGTCATCCTTTTGAACATGACACAAGCATAGATACAGATACAGACAGAGACACAGAGAGAGAGGAAGAAAGAGAGAGAGAGAGAGAGAGCGAGCGAGAGAGATAGAGAGGGTCAAGCGGGGCATTCCTAATGACATAAAGACGTGTTGGTGGTCCTTTTTGGACAATTAGTGCCTGGAGACTCTGCCTCTTATACAATGCACAATGAGGCACCTGCAACAGAGCCCTATACACTGTACACTCTACACTCTACACTGTACACTGTACATTTTACATGCATAATTTATGTCATATTTCTGTTGCAAGCAACTGGGTAAAATGACTTTGTTATGCAACGTGCAACGTGCCTCTTAATAATATACATATAGTCTTGTCAAAAATGACAATGGAAGACAACGAATGACTAATAGTCATTTAGCCAGAGAGAGAAAATCATTTGACTTTAAATATGATTTAAATCTCTAAACTTAAGAAATCTTAATGAAATATTAAACTTACTTAAAATACATATGATAATAAAACATTTAAACATTTTTTCAAAAATTTTGTTTCCCCATTACTTTGTCAAAAATCAACCGATTTCAATGCGGAATGTCATTTTGATCATGATTTGGCCTCAAAATTGATTCTGCATTTAAATTTCGATCATTAAGAAAATTTGATATTTTTCGAGTACAAGCCGATCATCATCCATAAATTGCATACCAACCCCTTAACATTTTTTCGAAAACTTTGAAATCTTATAACCTTATCAAAAATCAACCGATTTCAATGCGGAATGTCATTTTGATCATGATTTGGCCTCAAAATTGATTCTGCATTTAAATTTCGATCATTAAGAAAATTTGATATTTTTCGAGTACAAGCCGGTCATCATCCATAAATTGCATACCAACCCCTTAACATTTTTTCGAAAATTTTGAAAGCTCATAACTTTGTCAAAAATCAACCGATTTTCATGCGGAATGTCATTTTGATCATGATTTGGCCTCAAAATTGATTCTGCATTTCAATTTCGATCATTAAGAAAATTTGATATTTTTCGAGTACAAGCCGATCATCATCCATAAATTGCATACCAACACCTTAACATTTTTTCGAAAACTTTGAAAACTCATAACTTTGTCAAAAATCAACCGATTTTCATGCGGAATGTCATTTTGATCATGATTTGGCCTCAAAATTGATTCTGCTTTTAAATTTTGTTGATATTGTAATATACTGAATAAGGGTATTTCTGGTAAGGGTATTTTGTAGTTATTAATTTCCACACTTCATTTACACATTACATATTTGTCTTTGTCTTTTGCAACTGTTTACAATTTTAGTCATTGATTGCCCAAAGAGCACGATGGTTCGTTAGTAATTTTTGATTGGAAAAAATTATTTATGACTTTAGACTATTTGTGAATGCAAACACACGCACACACACTTAAGTGCTGATTCTTATTTTGTTGATGTTGTTGGTATTTCATTCTTTTTGCCTAATTGGAATTCATGCAATGGACATTTGCATATTGCTTTGTTGGCCAAGGTACTTGACTGTTTGGTTTCTGTTTCTGTTGCTGTTGCTGTTCTGTTTCGTAACTGTATATTCATTTCGAGTGCCTAGAAAGGTTCTGCTTAATTGTGGCCACAACTCAACTTAATCATAAAACAGGCAGTCCATACCGGATCGGACCCTACACAGTTCCTGGATCGCTTCGGGAGGTGTGTGGCAGAGGGGAAGACGGTAAGAGGGGAATGGGGTATACCCAATCAAGCATGCGCGTGAGTCGTTCCATCTTTTTGCGTTCGAAACGGCTGCTAACTGAATTCAATTACCAAAGTGCCTACTATATGCAAATAAGCCACAAGTGCACTTGACAAACGCACACACATTCGTACACACACACACACACACACTCACTCAATACGCATTGACCACAGTTATAGATACAGATACAACTGCAGATTCATAGATACAGATACACAGCGCCAGTTGCTGGTTACAAATAAGTGAAGTTGTTGCACTCGAGCTACTGGCACTTGCCTCTAGCCTCCTCCAAACCCTTCTGCCACCACTCGATCCCCTTTCCCCCGTTCCAGCATTCGCCGGACTGAGGCCATGTGAAAACTCAGCGCCGTGCAGATAAAAAACCTTAATATAAGCATAATTAAGTTGATGATTTGTACAAAAAAGGAGACGAGAGAAATGATAAACACAAGTGGTTGCTGCTCAGCATTCTTTGTACGAGTGTGTGTGTATGTGTGTGTGTGTGTGTTTGAGTGTTGCACTATTGCCACACTGTTACGCGTCTAGTACAGTGAGTACTCTGTAGCAGCGCACAGAGTAAGTCAAGTAGTTAATGTGTTTTCTTTATAGATAACATTTTAAAGAGTTTAAAAAGCATTTTAATCTTAGAAAACACTTTAGATAAAGTAAGTAAATGATTCCTTAATATGAATAAAAATACTAATTGTGATATGATATCTTAAACTATCGGAAAAGATACAAATTTGATAGTGATTCTCGAGTATTTGGAATAAGTTTATGGATGGCAGTCTTAAATTTAAAGATAACTTAAAATGTAGTAGTCTTATGTAAAATGAATATCTCTTGAGTTATCCTAAAAATCGCTTGAACTTTATAAATACAATTTTATTTGCTGCCAGTCTGTTCCACTTCAGTCATCACTCCGGATGTCCACTGTACTCTGCACTTGAAGATTCAGTCACATCATAAGTCAGATTCTCAAGTTCTACACAGTTATGATGGGTTGCTGATGGGTTGTCCAACTGACTGTTTGACTGCCAAAAAATGTGTCGATGACGTCGCAGCAAGTTCAATGGACTGGATTGTTGGTGTTGGTATTTCCGTTTAAAAAGCCCCAATGGGCACAACATCCATTGCATAACAATTAGCTGAGAAATTGCTGGTTTTTCATTGTACAAAGTCAACCGAAAAGAGCCAAAAATAATAATTCACCAAACATTCAAATCGATGTCTTCATTAGGCATTTGTTGTGCCATATGTGGAAATGGGAACTGGAACTATGCTAACAATGTGTGTGTGTATTCGTTTACTGATGACACATACATATATGCGTATCTATTTTTGGTAGCCAACATTGTAAGTGTCTATATCGATGGCGAATTTATGCTTAATGAGCGTAGCGCTCAGTTTGATAACTCATTATGTCTAGAAACTGAAAATGAGGCTAAATTTGTTCCACATGATGTTGAAATACAAAAGTTATTCTATCTTTGATTTAAAAAAATGAGAATCGGGCGAGGCAACATCTTCATAAATAATCTAAAGCCAGTTTCTAAAGCTGCTGCTGCCTTTTGCGCAAAAGTCTAAGAAAAAGATTTAAAATACAAAAAAAAGAGAATATGGAAAAAAATTAAGAAATACTCAGGCACACACTTTGGAGTTTATCATTATAATGCAAATGAAGGAAGTGCGCATCTTTTGAACCCGCACTCCAACCCCGCCCACAATCACACATTCGCTCTCTCTGTCTCTCTCTCTTTCTCTCTCTACCCCCGCTCTCTTTCTCCTTTTCGCTGCATAAAACAAGGTGAGGTTGCAACAGCAACAACAACAATTTGATGCCGTGGGAAATGCTTGCCGCATGTGTTGCGAAAACGCAGCTTGGAAGTTGCCTCAAGTGTGGATAGAGGTGAGGATAGAGGGAGGTTGAGGGAAACAGAACTACTACGACTCTCATTCTGTCAGTCAGTCAGTCAGTCAGCCAACGAATGAATGGAATTGCTCTTCTCTTACAACAACTACAGCAGCAACAAAAAGCTATGAATATGAATAAATCATTTCACGCAGATTGCCAAAGCTAAGAAAAATATAAAAAAAAAAGACAGAGAGAGAGAAAATAAAAAAAAGAATGAAAAACATTCGCGTACACAATGTGCTCAGATAATTGTTGAATTCCCGACCTGCGAAAGTCTTCCCTTTGACAATCAGCATCATCAAACGGAGTCAGCTTATTTCGATTTTGCCGGGTTGTCAACTCGAGCGAAGGAATATTGACAAAAGTTTACAAGTTTATTGCGCAAAATGATGTAAATAACTTTATTAAGTTTAAGTGGATTTTTCAGGTGCTGAAATATTTTTTAAATGCAATTTAAAGTTATGCTAATAGAAGTACAAATTTATTTAAAAAGCTTAAGCCTTATATTTAGCAAAAATCAAATTTAGTTTACATCATTTATATGTTTGCTTTGAATATATAATTGATATTTTAATTTACAAATATTATAAAAAACGGAACCACTTTATTTATAAACAATTTAAAATTATATACAGGTTTACCTTCAATTAATATTTTTTTGTTTGCTGTCAACTAAAGCTTAATGTGCTGTCAACTTTTCTAAATACTTTATATATATGTTCAAGCTTTGAGAATATTTTTTATATATTTTTCAGACATGTGTAGCCAAATAAATATTAATTTTCATTTGCATTCATAAACTAAATTCTTAAAAAATATAAATTAAATATTTAATGAATGGAATGCCAACTGGTTTTTAGTTTTGGTTTTGGTTCACTTTGAACAACTGAATGCAACAATATCCGCCCACGAATTAAGTGTACGGGTTTTAAAGTAAAAACCGCTTGTAACTATTTTTCAGGGCCAGACGAGACGCAAAATTAGTAGTTGAAACCAAAGTGCAACTGGGCAACTTTCGGAGCTGACCAAGAGACCGAACCCAGACCGACCAACTTGTTTTGCAGTTGTCTATTTATGCGCTTAGTGCAACTTCCCTTTAACCCCCGCTATCCGCTATTTTATCCAGCAACCTTTTCAGTATGCAAATAGTAAGCTGCAGTACTTCCTGCCCGCTGTCCACTGTACAGTGTACAGTGTACAGTGAGCACTGCCCACTGGCTGCTGCCACACTGAACCAGTTTCTGCTATCGACCCAGTAAACCAACCCCTTGTTTGCATTTTTTATTAACAAACAGTCGAAATACCGAAAAATACAAACAACAACAGCAACAAAAAAATGCAAAATATTTGCTATAAATGAAAAAACCCTTTACAAAAACAAAAACAAAAAAAAAAGGAGGCGGAGTCGCTTTACAAGCGTACAACACGGCGATAAGCCAAAGGGTTATGCCACATACACAACTCAACCCCTATTTAGTTGTTGTAATTGTTGTTGTTGTTCCTGTTGTTGTTGTTTATGTTGCATGTGTATACGCCACGCATAATCGCTGTTGTTTTAGTGTATTAATTTTGGTTTTTAATAAAGCATAAATATTTGTGTTTGCGCTTTAGATCCTCCCGGGGACAGAAATTCTCCCCCAAAGGCATGTTTTTATTGAAGTTTACCAAATCAAAAGTTACATTTAGAGCTTTCCCAACATCCCCAA
This sequence comes from Drosophila phalerata, assembly GCA_951394115.2. Classification (NCBI taxonomy): domain Eukaryota; kingdom Metazoa; phylum Arthropoda; class Insecta; order Diptera; family Drosophilidae; genus Drosophila; species Drosophila phalerata. The sequence continues at coordinate 5,486,134 of OY729850.1, forward strand.
CTTCTACCCTTAACTGCCCTGTGGCGATATTCATGTAAATTGCATGTATGATTAGCTTTCATTACGAGAGTGAGAGCTTAAATATGTCTGAAGTGGAGTAGTTAGACCCCGGGGTCTAATTTACAGTACTCGTACTCATTTAAGCCAGGCTATTCAGTTTGCGAGGCGTTTATCTAATGCTGTCAACCGATATTAATTGCAAATTCCAGTTCCACATAAGCCTGAAATGCACTGTACTGTGTACACTGTGCACAGTGGTTACCTTTTATGGCACTGCGATTTGCCGCACATATGCAGTTTGCATGTTTTAATTATTAAACAAATCAATTTGCCAACACATCGAGGCAAACGACGGCTTAATGGCATTTATTCATTTGTTGTTGTTGTTGTTGTTGTTGTTGATATGGTTGTTTTTGTTGTTATTGCTCCCCGTGCAGTTTGCTGTCAGCGCTTTACAGTCTCTTATGCATGTGCTTGGCCCAGCCAATTAAATTTGCATAAATGCATTTTTAATATTCTGCAATTTTTGTTCGCTGATTTTCTACTTAAAGTTCGATCATTAAGAAGCTTCCTTAACTTTGATATTATTTAAATTCTCCTACTTCTCACCGGATGTTTGCTGTATGGCAAAAGGAACTTAATTAAAAATTCACTAGTTGCATTGTAATTACTTACACTTTACTCAGACCTTAAATTGTTTTTAATAATTTCAAACTGAGTGTGTTTCAGCATACAAAATGATGTATTCTTAATGTGTATCTCAAAGTAACATTTACTTAACTGTAAACATATCCTACTCATTTATTTTCATATATAAAATAAAAATGTCAAATTTAACTTGTCGAATTAATTTAAAATATTGTTCTGAATGTCCTACAAGCTTTTCTAAAATCGTATTATGTTTTTTCCAACACTAATTTGAAGTTTATTTCATTTCTGATTGATTTCAAGTCTACAGACTCAAAACATATGCCAATGACCTGATGCTTGTAACTCCTTTTAAGGTACAAGTAAATCGCTGATTTTTCCATTATGCCATTAAAGTTGCAATTTGTTTATTGTATATTATGTTGTTGTTGTTTTCCGGCATTTTATTGATTTTCAATTAGTTTGTTTCGTTTTTCGCTTTTGAGTTTGGCTTTGGTTCTGTTTCTGTTTCTGTTTCTGGCTTTTGCAGTTGCGATTTTGTTTCGTTGACTGTTTTTCTTTTTCTGTCGCATTTTCCACTACAAATTGACATACTTAATTTGCCATCGATATCAATGTGTGTAGCGTTGTGTGTGTGTGAGTGTGTGTCTGTGTGTGTGTGTATGTTGTGAATTGCAAGTGAATTACATGAGAAGAAGTTTTGTACTCATAAAATATGCAATTTGCTGTTTGTTTTGCCAAAGCGCATTCAACGATTTGGCCAACGATTGCTGCTCGACTTTGGCAAGAGCTCTTGGCCGAATGCATTGCCAAAAAAGTGTCAGGGTTAGACCAGAAATAGACACATGCCAATATGCTGGGGCCATAAACAAGCCAAGAGTCAAGAGAAATTGCAAAAGGGGGTTCGCAGGGTTCAATTCAAAGTCTGTCTCTCAAATTCAGTGGTCAATATTGAAAGCCGCTTTAAAGTTTTAAATTACACTCGACGACAGCCATCGAGGGTAGTTCCAGGGGTACTTTGAATTACTAAGCAACTACTGACAAATATTATTTAATTATTGTATGTAAATAACTAAGAAATAGACTTTGTCATTTAAATATTTACATATACATATATTACGAGAAAAAATTACAAAAAATCCTAACATAATAAAAATAAAATTAACATTTTCCGTTTTACATTTGGTGTACATATAATCAATATTTCTACTAAAAACTTATCAAACTGCCTTCTTTAGAAAAAAAGTCTTTTCTAAAAAAACCAAACCAATTATATTCAAAAATTATGCAACATTTGAACAATTGGCGGCAATGCTGGTAATTAATTTATAAAATTACTCATGTGGCTAAATAATGGATTTAGTTTTTACTACACATAGTATATCCCATTTATATGGTCCTTTTGCATGGTCAGTTGTGTTGATGCAGTTACAGAAGCTTTTGAGTTCTGCGGTTTGTCGGGGCATAAAAATAAAATTTATGCTCTGGCAAATTGCGTATTAAATAAACGCGAAAAATGCATTTTCGTATTTTAATTTTACCAAATATTAATTCACATGGCAACAAATATTATAGTATAAACATAGATATGCAAAGCGAACTTTTTGTTTAATTTTCGAGTGCATTTGGCATTAATTTATTTATAAATAATTATTTACAAGCAATTAACTTTGTGCATAGTTTTCATTACGTTATTTAGTTAGTTATGTATTTAGGGTTTAGTTAAAAGTTGAGGTTTCCACGAAACGGACAAAGTGCCAATTAATTTAAATAACAAAGTGTTAAGTGTGTATAAAATTGTTGGATCGAATAATTGCATTTTATTAAATTATCAAGGATTAAGCAATTTATTACTTTTTTTTAGAAGCTCTCTAATATCTCTAATATGCTATAATGTTCCGAATAGAACTGAGAGTATTTCCTACAACCTGTTGGTTACCATTTTTTAAATAAATCACATCATTTTTATCTGTTAAAGGCTGAAAAGTAAATATCAGGAACTCAATAAATGTAAAACAAAGAGGTTTATATTTTTTTAAATTTCGTTTATATTTTATAATGTTTTTTATTTTTCTCATATATAGTTTTTCTTGCGTTTTGTAATTGTAGTAATTAATTTAATAATACATTTCTTTTAGTTAATTTAATTAATTTAGTTTATCATCATAATACATAAATACATTAAGTGTGCTAAATAATTTTCAATTTCTATATATTTTCGGATCCCGTTACTTGCTCTATATACACATATTTATATTAATTATTTAGTTATTAGCTTGTTGAATTGATTACGAATGTTTCTTCTTCTATTTAGTTTACTATATTGTAGATTTAAGTTTAGATTTAGGTGTTGCCTGGCTAGAAACTAATAGCTACAATTACAGTTAGGGGGGCGTGACCTCTATATGTATATATATATATATATTGTATATATTTAATATTTTTAATTAATATATCACATTGAATTTGAAAGTGTTTTTTGCAACATTTCTAGTAATTGTTATATAATAATAATAATAATAATAATAGTTTAATAATAAGCCTATAAATATATGTTTTTATGTATGTATATATGTATATGCGTGTGTGCGTGTGTCTGTCTGTCTGTCTGTGTGTGTTGGCTGTGCGAAACAACTACAAAACAACAGCAACAACAACAACGACAACAACGACAACAACACTTGAACACCGAAGGCGCATGTGAAAAGAAATGCCTACGAAAAAGTCTTTTTCTTCATATATATATACTCTATATGTATATATGTATTGGTGTGTATATATATATATATGTATATGTACTGTGTGTGTGTGTGTGCTTTGTATTTGTTTTTTTGCCTGGCGCGCAAGCGAGCGAACAGCTTCAAGATGGCCGCCCTTGCGCAGGAACCGTTGAGCGAGTGAATGAGGGAGCGAGAGAGACAGCTTAGCACAGAAAGAGAGAGTGATAGAGAGAGAGTGAGAGCTTTTACACCAGGAATGCTTGGCCGCCGTTCTTATTGGTGCTGCCAGCTTCGACGCCAGCAGCTGATTGTTGTTGTTGCTGCTGCTGCTGTTGTTGCTGCTGTTGCTGTTGTTGCTGTTGTGCGGCAGCAGCGGAAGTGGAAGCTTGAGCCGTTGACTGCGTACTTGTGCTTGCCTGGCTGAGTCCGCTGCCGCTGCGCAGATGCACTGGCGCTGCCGACGTCGCTGCCGCCGAGGAGGAGGTGGACGCTGGCGCACGGAACTGCGGCAGCAACAGACGCTGCTGCTGCTGCTGCCGTGCCAATTGTTGCAGCTGATGAGCCTGCATCTGCTGCTGCTGCTGATGGGAGTGGGAGTGGGGATGGGGATGGGGATGATGCAACAGACCGCTGGGCATCATCGAGAGCGCCTCGTGCTGATCGTAGGCGCTGTACTCCGACTCGATGCTGTGGTAAATGTGCTCCGAGGGCGGACGCATGGCCATGGCCTCCACCACTGGCCGCATGGGGCGCGGCGAGGGCGTGGCAGTTGTGGCCGATGAGTAGTTCGCCTCCATGTCCTCGGTGCAGTAGTAGGCGGGCGGAGGGGGAGCCTGCCGGAAGATTAATCCCGGCGAGACGGGCTGCTTGAAGCGCTCGTGATGATCCAAGGTGTAGTTGTTGCCACGTGGGGACAGCTCAATGGGAATGGCGTAGCGGAGCTTCTCCCAGAAGTAGCGATCGCAGGTGAGCAGACGATTCGATGGCACCGATTTGAGGTAGGGCGCCAGTTCGGCAACATCCTCTGCCTCGCTGGACACGCTCGTCTCCTCGATGATGACCAGTTTCTGGGCGAGACCACGCAACGCTTCGTGGAATGCATTGCGGAATTCAACACGCTGCCACTCCGTGGCCAGCAGATGGCGAGTCAGCACCAAGATGATCTTCCTGGACGCCCTGGCACCCTCCACCAGCTGCAGATGACTCGCCTGGGGGGGCAGGTCGCGTTGCTGGATGCAGAGACGGAAGGGCGGACGACCGTGCTCCAGTTCGGCGGCAATGTTGCGGCAGACGAACTCGTAATCCTTCTCGGAGTGCAGAATGATGGCATCGTAGAGTTTGCCCGCATCCTCGAACCTCGGCTCGCAGACTCGGACGCCGTAGTGGGCAAAGAGCCACATGCGTACGCTCTCCCGGAAGACGAAGACAATGATGAGCACGACCACGAGGAAGATGAGCACCAGGACGGCGGCCAGCAGAGGCAGACGATAGCCATTGGTCAGATCCGGAGTGGAGCTAATGTTGCTGGCACTGGCGTCGAGCAGTTCGGAGCAATCGCCAGTTGGCAGCTTCTCCTGTCCGAGACCCATGAGTTCCAGCTCCCGCTTGATGCCCGCATCCACGCAGTAGATGTCTGCCACATCGCGCACCACCAGCGCATTGTCTGCCACAAACTGGACGAGCTCGCGCAGCTGCTGGCAACGACAGCTCCAGGCATTGCGACCCAGCGTCAAGCCCTGCAGGTTGTTGCGGTACTGCAGATTGGCGAGCTGCTGCAGGGGCAGTACACTCAAACGGTTGTTGTCCAGGCGCAGCAGTTGCAGCGACACCAACGGCTCGAAGGTGGCATTGCCAATGTGCGTCAGCTGATTTCCCTGCAGATGCAACTCGCGCAACAAGGTGAGGGAACGGAATGTCTCAGTGTCCAGCGAGTTGAGTTTGTTGTGCTCCAGATGCAGCACACGGAGATTGGGCAGCTGGGAGAGGCTGCCGTTTTCCAGAGAGATCAGATTGGAGGCATTCAGATAGAGAGTGTGGAGATTGCGTTGGCCGGCCAACTGTGCGGCATGCAACATGGGAAAGTTGTTGCCGTCGAGGTAGAGCACATTGACATCCTGAGGCAGACGCGGGGGCAGACTGATCAGATCCTGTTTGCCACAGTCCACAATGTTGCTCGACCAGTTGGCGTCGTGGAAGCAACTGCAGTTGTTGGGGCAGATCATCTCGCACTCGCAGCTCTCGTACTCGCAGCAGTGGCACGTGGCAGGGCAATGCGTATCGTACTTGCAGACAAAATCCGCGGCCGTCAGATGCGACAGTTGACGCAGTGGCGCCTGCCGGCTGTGCGGCATGAGGCACTCAATGTTACCCAGGTCGACAACTCGCGGATGCTGGCGCGTCGTCAGGTTGTTGATGCGTTGCAGCCACTCCATGGAGCAGTCGCATTCGAAGGGATTGCCGCCCAGGTAGAACTCGGGCAGGGGCTTCTCCTGTGCCACAGGTGCCACACGGAGCGCGTTCAGCGTCAGCTTGGACAGCACGTTCGCATAGAGATCGACGCGTGCCAGACGCGTCTTGTCCACAAAGCTGTTGGGCTGAATCTGGCTGATGATGTTGTTGTTGATGAACAGCAGCTCAATGGAGTTGGGCACGGAGTTGGGGGAGATTTCCGTGATGCGATTGTGACTCGCATCCAAGGTGCTCACTCGCAGCTCCTCCTGCAGCTTGTAGTAGTTGCCCAGGGCCTCGATGTAGTTGCCGTGTATGTCCAGCCACTTGAGATTGGAGGGAATGAAGGCGTAATCGAACCACACCAGATGATTCTCCGACAGATTCAGCCACAGCAGCGAGGCGAGTGTGGCAAAGATGCCATTAATATCGGTGAGAAAGTTCTTGTCGAGGCGAATGGCCTCGATCTCCGTGTTCCTATCGAAGGCGCCTCGTTCGATGCTCTGGATGCGATTCTTGGCCAGATTGAGGACACTCAAACGTGGCAGCTGCTGGAACATGCCCACTGTGATGTTGCCAATGCGATTGTCGATCAATCGCAGACCCGTCAGCTGATTCAGATTGTTGAAGGTGCCATTCTTGAAGTCCGAGATTTGATTCTCGCCCAGATCGAGGGTCTTGAGCATGCTCAGATCCTGCACTGCCTCGGGCACCTCCAGCAGCTGATTGGAGCTCAAGTCCAGCTCCTTAAGATCGGAGCAATTGCGGAATGCCTGCGACTCGACAATGCTAATCAGATTGTTGTTGAGGGTCAGTTTGGTCAGGACGTAGAGACCGTTGAAGATGCGGTTGTCTAGAGTGTGCAGACGGTTCTCGGCCAGGTTGAGAGTGTGCAGATTGTAGAGGGGCAGGAAGGCGCCTTCCTCAATGTGACCGATGGAGTTGTTGCGCATGTCCAGAATCTGTAGGAAGTACAATTCCTTGAAGGTCTTGGCGCCAATGCGAGTCAACGCGTTGTTCGACAGATTCAGCACAATGAGTCGAATGAGTCCGGCGAATGTGTTGTTGTCCACGTGATGGCTGGTCAGCTGATTGGCACTCAGATCGAGGACAAGCAGCTGGTCCAGGCGATGCAACAGCCCCTTGGGCAGATCGTAGAGATCGTTGTGATGCAGATGCAACTCTCGCAGCTCCTTGTTGCCGGCAAACGAGTCGGCGGGCAGCGATTCCAGATGATTGTGCGACAGATTCAAGACGCGCAGCGAACTCAGACCTGCCAGAGAATTGGCCGAGATGGAGCTGATGTTGTTGTGCTGCAGACTCAACGTCTGGAGGCGTCTCAAGCGAGAGGCGCCCCAGGCATCCGGCAGCGATCGCAGCTCATTGTGCGACAGGTCGAGCAGTTGCAACTCGGATCCTCCACTGACAGCGCCATTGGGCGAACCCATGCACAGTTTCTCCGAGAATCCCAGATACTCTGCCGCACGTATGCGATTCTGTGTGAGATTCAGCAGCTGCAGGCCGGGCATGCTGCACCAGACGCCCTCGGGCAGCTGCCGCAAATTGTTGTCGCCCAGATGCAGCTCGCTCAGCTCGCGCAGACCGTGAAACGACTGAGCGTGCAACTCGAGCGTCTTTCCGGGTCCCCACAGCGCATTGTGCGTCTCCACTTGGAGGCGCTTCAGCGACATGAGACCCTCGAAGGCATTTGCCGGCACACGTTGCAACTTGCAGGCATCGATGCGCAGCTCCGACAATTTCTGCAGCTTCTTGAACAGACCGTTTGTCAGTTCGCTGGCGTGCAACAAATCGGCGCTACACTGCAACTCGAAGCGATTGGCGGTCTCTGCCACTTGCAGATCCAATGTGGCAACATCCAAGGCGCGCACGTTGCACTTGATGTCCATTGTGGTGCGCACAAATTCCCAGGCGCACTGTTGCGCATGCGTCGCTGCCAGCAGCGCAGTCAGCAGCAACAGGCAGAGGCGCATTATTGTTGTTGTTGTTGCTGTTACTCGAGACATTGTTGTTGTTGTGTGCTTTGCGTTTCGTTGTGGAACTTTTCTAAAAAGCTTTCACTTCAGCTTCTCTATGCAGAGAGGACTTTTCAGAGGGGGGATTTTTTTTTTGGTTTGTTCAAACAAATTCACTTTCTGGTTTTCATATTTGATCGCTTTTTTCTGTCGCGTAACCGTAATCCTTGTGTGAGTGTGTGTAGAAGTATGTGTGTGTGTGTGTATTATTTAAGTTGCTGTTTTTGTTTTCTTTGCGTTGCGTGCACTCAGCGATTTAAATGGTCAGCACTTGTGATAATTTTTTGTTGCTTTTCAACTTCTTCGTTGTTTGTTGTTGGCACTTTGAAAATCGTTTTGCGTTTGCGTTTTGTGTTTGCGTTTGCGTTTGTGTTTGTGTTTTTCTGCCGGAGCTCGTTTTCTTAAAACATGTTAACCGCCTCGCGTTTCAACTCAAACTGATTGCTGAAGTTGCACGCAGTCGACTCCGTTGGCTCGTTGAAAATGTTTTTACGACCGACGACGCGACGGCAGCAGCAACGATGCCGCACACACACAGATACACACACACACACAGATACACCGATACGGCAACAGCAAAAGGCAGACAGACAAATCTGCTGTGTGTGTGTATGTGTGTGTCTCTCTATTCGTGTTCGCTGCTGCACTTACACACATATACACACAAATAGACAACGACAGCAGAGCACACATGCACATGCACTCGCTCTCACATACGCGCTCGCTCTCTGCGCTCCCACACAAGCAGCAACAGCGTCACAGTCAACGTCAGCGTCGCAGTCGCAGTCGTCGTCGAAGTCGCTGTCGCTGTCGACGTTCTAGTGCATTTCCTGCATGTTGTCAAAGCATATGCAGTTCAGCAACATGCATGCATATGCGCTCTCTCTCTCTCTCCCTCGCTCACACACACTCTCACACACACACACACACACTCACGAGTGAGAGAACGTGACTCTCGCTCTCTCTCTCAACAAAAGTAGGGGAAATGTTGCACACACATGCTTAGACTCACACTCACAATTCTCACACTCTGGCTTAACCCTCAAATTTAGTTTAGTTGTTGTTGTATTTTTCAAATCTGCTCTCTTATTGTTGTTGCTGAGATTTAAATGCAAAACGATCGTCGTGAATTCAAATTTATAATAATTTCTCTCTCTCTTGTTTCAAAGCGATTGACATTAATTAGTTGAGCTATTATAATAAAATATATAAAGCTGAGATTAGCTACGTTTTTGTTTTAATCTCTTAAGACTTATTATTCTTGCGAAGAATCGTATATATATTTTTTATAGATCTCTAATCATTAAACTATATGTTAATGACTTTGCATCGCGCGTCAAATCTGTCAAATTATTTAGACTTGTTATGAAATATACGTGAGCTGATAACAAGTTTTAAATACATAATACATACATACTACATTTTAGAAATAGCAAAATTGTTTTTTTTTTTATTTTAGAATAATTTATGATTATTTTTTATTGTGTAAATATAAAAAGTATGTATATATTATTATATTATTAAATTTATTTAATATAACAAATAATTTAAAAAAAAACAAGCTGTGAAATATTTTATAATCACTGCGAACGGCAGTTCGCTCTAGTGACGAAAGCAGCAAGAAGGGTGCGAAAGGCGACTAGATATATATACAGCTAATTTGGATAATTTGCTACGACTGTCCGATCAGATGGAGTTATATACCGATCGAAAGGTTGAGTCCTAACTTACAAAATGGCATAAAACTTTTTGTAACTCAACTGGTTCATGAGATACGGGGGTGTAAGTGGGAGGGGAAAAATTTAAACGATCGCAGCTAATGGGGCCGTTGGGGCCTTTTTGAAAAATTTTTTATTTTTAAAAAATTCTAATCAAAAATACGCGTCGATTGATACCCCGATCACCCAAATCCGATAACTGGTTCGAAAGATAATAAAATTTAAAATTTTTAGCGGACTTCTCAAAATGAGATGAAAAGTCAGTTTGTTTGTCGGTTCGTTTGCGCGTATCAAAGCGCTAAAATAGCTTAGATGTAATGATGAGGATTTGTTTCTTATCAAAAATATAGAAATGTTTGTTCTACGACTTTTTGAATTTCCCGCTAGTTTAGCGGGAAAACGTTATTTCCCGCTAAAATTGAAACCCCAATAGTTTGCACACCATAGAAGCTACAGATATGTCCTATATATCATTGGAAAGGTGAGTTTAAGGGCTTTTTGACGTACCTTCAAACTTTTTTTCTAAAGTACTCAGGTAACACTTTACAGGTGAAATAAGGTTTTTTAGCTTATATTTTGGCGATTTCTGACAAAACGGCTCTAACGATTTTTATTAAATTTATGTATGTTAGTACGTAAAATTCTGCGTTTTTTGGTATATAACACATCAATTTTGGTTAAGGGGTTTGGAAGATATTGCCTGTTAACTGAATATATATATTTTTCCATCGGTCGAATATCACGTTTTAGTTCGAAAATCACGTTTTAGTACTAAAAACTTTTTGGTTTTATGAGATATCTCAACCAAACTGATAAAATACGCATTTTACATTGTTTTATATATCCTGACCAAAGTTGGTTCAAATCGGACCACTATATCATATAGCTGTCATAGGACCGATCGGATCAGAATTAGGTTTTAGTATGAAAAACTTTTTTGTTTTACGAGATATTTTAACCAAATTGATAGAATATGCATTTAAGTTAGTTTTATACATCCTGACCGAAATTGGTTCATATCGGACCGCTATATCATATAGCTGTCATAGGACCGATCTGGTCAAAATAAGGTTTTAGTATGAACAACTTTTTTGATTTATGAGATATTTTAACCAAATTGATAGAATATGCATTTAAGTTAGTTTTATACATCCTGACCGAAATTGGTTCATATCGGACCGCTATATCATATAGCTGTCATAGGACCGATCTGGTCAAAATTAGGTTTTAGTATGAAAAACTTTTTTGATTTATGAGATATTTTAACCAAATTAATAGAATATGCATTATATGATTAAGATAGTTTTATACATCCTGACCGAAATTGGTAACCGGTAATCAAACCACTATATCATATAGCTAAAATAGGACCGATCGGGCGAAAAGTCTTAGTATGAAAAGTAGACAGTAGTAACGCGAGCGAAGCAAACAGGGGCGGAGTCTCTTAGCTATATTTTTTACTATCTCCCTGCATTTATGATAAAGTAAAAATGTCAAAAGCAAAAGCATTTGCAAAAATTTCTGATATCTCACAAAAAAAACCTCTACACGAGGTAAAAGTCTAGTGACGAAAGCAATTTTTAGATCCAAAATTTCTGATATCCAATTGTGTGACGAGCTAAATTCAGTTTATTATAAAAACTTTAAATAAAAATAAAAATTATTAAAAAAAAAAAAAAACACGAAAATTGGTATTCGGCACTGTGCAAAAAGTAATTTTTATGTACAAAGAAGCTCTCCCTTTTTAAGCACAGTGCACAATGCCAATTTTCGTGTTTTTTTTTTTTTTAATAATTTTTATTTTTATTTAAAGTTTTTATATTAAACTGAATTTAGCTCGTCACACAATTGGATATCAGAAATTTTGGATCTAAAAATTGCTTTCGTCACTAGACTTTTACCTCGTGTAGAGGTTTTTTTTGTGAGATTTTGAAGAACTCTCAAGAACTTAGTTTATCAAGTATTGCTTCTATTGGATTTATTTATGAAATTAAGTGAAATTTCCCGATTACAAAGTACACTTTATTTATTATTTCTTTGGGACCACCTTACTTTTCTTTCAAAAACTACTCTAAATCTCTTTTCGACAGGGATTATTTAGTTAGCTACTTGCCACATCACAATTGGCAACTCACCCCTTTATTCCTTATAGGGTTAAGCTTCTTCTCACACTTCTTCTCACTGCTCGCACTAACCGGCGGCAGTCAACAGGCTGTCTTGCAACATTTGGTATGTTAGTCGAACTCATTGCTGCCTCACATCCCCCTCCCCTCCTTGTGCTTTTGGCAGCAAGTCGGACAACGTCGCAACGCGTCGTTGCAAGCGTCGTGTTGCATACGAGTTGTGGGCCACAATGAGTATGTTGCTATTGCCATGTTGCATGCCACAGGGCATTTTCAAAGCACTCGAGTGAACTTCTACTGAAGTTCGAGTCATAAAATTCTAAATCTATTGTCCTATGTCAAATAATCTTATATACTTTGGCAACATTTCTTATGTGTCTCCGACTGCGGCCTTCAACATTTCTTTTATTTCTTTGTGGCAGCGAAATATACATATATAGTATATATTTTTTGAACAGCAATTTGGCAAATTGCGCAGAGTAATTGAAAGCGGATATGCTTTGATAAGAAATACAATACAAGGGGAGGAAGTTGAGGTGACTTTCGGGAATAGGAAAAAGGGTTAAAAAGGTTAAGAAGGAGTGCGAAAAAAAATCTCTACAGCAATTGATGGAATTTAAATATCCAAATCTCTGGAAAATTTAATCATAAGCCCAGAATTTAAGCTTTCAAATGTCACCCAAGCAATTATTGAAGAGGCCATATGATATAATTAGGAATAAACTCATAAAAGTGTTGGTGATAAATGGATAAACTTCTCTGGCTAATTTCTCCATCTTCAAATCATTTTAGTGACTAACAATTTTCAGTAGAATTCTTTGGCACTTCTCTTTAATCTGCAAGTTTATAATGTTTGTAGCCACTGTGATTACTTTCTTATATGTATGGTATGTATGGTATAGTACTAGGTAATATTCATGTAGCATTAGGCATTAGCAATGTGGCCATCATTTCGGGTCTTAGACTGGCGCGAGAATTATAGAAATGTGTTCGCTTTGTAGTAGTCAGCAAATTTACGAGTTGCTACCGTGCCCATTTATGTCATACAAGCAACTACCGCGTGCTCCACAGCAACAACAACAATCTCTCAAAAATATACTCACTCCCCCCCACCCCTTACTCCACTCCGCTTACTCTCATTGGACTCTCAACTCTTTCCATAACTGCAAAGCTTAAAATATTGCATATGAATGTTGCATGCGACGCCAGCAACAAACATTAACGACCAACAGCAGCAGCAACATCGTCGCTGCCAACGTCAGCAGCAACAGCAGCAACATCGCCGTCGTCCTCGTCGTCGTGGTCGGCAACATTACAGTTTGAATGCTATTATTATGCCATTTTTAATGCCTTTTACATTCACGCGCAACAAGCGAGCAACGTTGACGCCGACGCCGACGCTGACGTCTCTGCTGCTTCTCTGCTTCGTCGCTGCTTCGTGTGCTACGTTTTTATGCTCTGCTTCGCTTAGTAAATATTTTTAAATACCCTGCAACTTTGGCAATTAACTGGGCATATATTCAACATAAATATAGATTTTGTTGTGAATTTATCTTGATAGAAATAGTGTTAAAAATTCAATTTAAAAAATTTTAATTAACATTATATTCATTTACAATTGAATTACATTTTTTTCTGAGGAATACATAAAGCAATCTCAAAAAATATTAATGATTATACTTAAATAATTAGGGTATCCATTGGTCGAAAACTCAACAGCATTTATAATTCATAATTTTTTTGTATGAACTTTTTTTTGGTAACTATTTAATGTCAATTTCAGTTACTTTATCTGTACTAATTTGCGCTGTTCATTTAGTTTTTTTTAAGCTGCTTGCAACAACAACAACACTCGCGAAAATATACCAACATACTAAATACCAAATACCAAATACTACTGTATGCTTAAATACCAAACAATGCAAACTTGTGTTGTAATTTATGTTGTTATTGTTGCTGTTGTTGTGCATGTAAGTGTCACGCCCCTTACGCCCACCTGTCATACGTGTGCATGTAAGTGTGTCTGTGTGTGTGTGTGTACTTATGTTTTTTGGCTGTCGACTTATGCCACTTAAAATTACATTAAAGAACTTCTGTCCTCTGCCAGGCGAGCAGCAACAAAAACAGCAGCAACAACAACAACAACACCCACACATTCAAGCTCTCTCCCTCACTCTCAAGTGGTCTCCTTCTCGCTCTGTCCTTTGCTGCTTTGCCAGTGTTGCCCTATTCACTGCTAGCTAAAAGTTTGCTCAGCTTTTGGGGCTTTACTGTTGCTGTTGCTTTTGCTGTTGCTTCTGTCAGCTCCTCTGTCTCTTCTACTTCTTCTTCCTCTGTTGCTGTTGCTGTTGCTGTTGTTTTATTTATTGTATCTTTTTTTTGTTATTTTGTTATGTTTTTTTTTTGCGGCGTTGCAAATATGAAACTTTTGTTACTTAATTATTTTGTTTGTTGTTCTTGTTAATGTTGCTGCTGGTTGCTGTTGTTATATTGTTATTAATTAATTGAGTTACACTTGCACTGCAATTGCTGTTGTTGTTGTTGCTGTTGTTGTTGGTAGTGTGGCTTGTTGTTTGTTTAGTGGTGCGAATATTTTATGAATTTTTAAATTTCATTATTGTGGCATGTGCCGACAACATTGTCGCCGTTGACGTTGTTGTTGTTGTTGTCGTTCTTGTTGTTCTTGTTCATGCAGTTGCTGTTGTTGCTGTCACAAGTCGTCGACCTCCAGCAGTCAAAGTGTTTGGCAATTAGGCACAAAACCTCACACTCACACACACACACAAAGTACACACAGCACACTCTACTTAAGATATATAAAATTCTGAACTCGAATTCTGGGCACAAAATTGCGGCACAAACGAAATTACTTCAAATAAGTATGAAAATCGCATGATAACGCTTTGAATTCTTGTATTCTTTTAAAACGTTGAATTAAAATATTTAAAAATTAATTATTTGCTATTTTTATGTTTACTTAATTAAAACAGATTATCTCAACTGAATTAGCGATAAATTTAATTTAAGATAATAATATGTTTACTTACTAATTTATTATTCAATTTGATAATTCCTTAGGACATTTTTGATAGTATATTATGATAATACTTTCTTTTATCGCTAGAAAAAAAGCTTTGTCAACACTTTTCGTATTAGAATCTTAGTAAAAATAATGCAGAAATTCTGTATGGATCAAAACAGTATTAATTCAATTATTCCTAAGATTCATACTATCAAAATTACACTGCACTTCACTGTATACGATATATATTATTACTTGTATTTCTAAGCCCTAAAGACCCCAATAAAATACATAGAAAAGTCTCTTATTGCTCAAGTAGTTTCACACACAATTCAAGAGGAAGTTTAGATAAACTTAAGTTGCTCCAATGGAGGGAGTAAAAGCAACAATAACAATAAAGTAAAATGGAGGAAAAAAAACGTTGCTGCAGACAACAAAAACGAGGCATGGCTTAAATATTATTCATACGCCGCGTTTGCCACGGCCACAATCCCAGTTGAAGTTTAGCTTGTTGCAAGTTGCAAGTTGCAAGTCGCAGCTTTCATTTCGTTGCGCATAACTATGTCAAATTAGTGTCTGAGTCTGTGCGGATGCGCTGCAACTGCAACTGTCTCCAATGGATGTGCCTCCAATGGAGGTGCCTCCAATGGATGTGGCAGTGGCAGAGTCAGTGGCACTCTCAAAGCTTTCCCAGTGCTGTATTTAGGCTACAGTCGCGTCCATGAACACAAAACTTTCCCACTTCGTTTAGCTCCTTGGGAAATTGTATTCAAATGCGAAAAACAAACATTTTTTAATTGAATTAGAAAATGGCAATGGGTCAGCAGCACGTTTGTAATGCATAATTTATTTGAATTTGTATCTCTAGATGTCTAAGTCGAGTTCAAGTTTTCTATTTTCTTTTTTTTTTTTGTTTACCATCAGACTGAAACTGATTTCAGCTAAAGCTACCAATTCATTTCTTTTTTGCTATTTCTTTTTTGTCTTCCCAAAAAATTTCCAGGCCAAAATTTTCATAATCTTTTGGCAAACTGGAGAATTGCATTGGCGGCGTGCACAAATTATGAATATCATTGTATGGATTTTAATGAATGGGGCCGCAGCCAGTGAAAATACTGCCAATGCCAATGACAACAACAACTGATTCCACAACAACAGCAACAACTACAACAAACATTAACAATATCCACATTCGATTTGGTTTATGGATATGGAATATGGAATATGAGCGTGGCCTAACCAAATGCATATTGGAATTGTGTTTGTTGTTGTTGGTTTGTTGTTGCTTTTCTTCTAGTTGTTGTTTTTGTGCCACTCAATTTGTGGAGAGGGGAAGGAGCTGTGATGGAGAAGAAGAAGTGCGTGTGACAGGAGCAATTCCTTGGCAATCCCTGGCAGCTGTCAAATATATGCGAGTACTTGCATTGCATTGCCTTTACACTGTGCGAAAAAGTAGTCAAAGTATAAGAAACAAATTAGATAAAGTAATATAATATTTACAGAATTTTTATAAAAGTCTTTTTGGTTTGGTTTTCTATATTAACTTTAGTTACTCTCTAACTGACAGTACAAAATTTCATGCCATATTCTGTATATATAAAATACTAAAAAATTGTGATTTGTTTAATAAAAAACTTACCAAGAAGTATATTTATATATTAAAAACTTTACTCAAATTTTCATAAAAATACTTTTTTTTATGTTTTTTTAACATCTTGACTGAATTTACGCTGCTTTCTCACACAAAATCCTTTCGGTATGTAGTGTATTTTGATATTGAGCTGCATTGTTGTAGTTTTTTGTTGTTATTGTTGTTATTCTTGTTGTTGTTGTGGTTATATCAAACTCATTTGATATGCGGGCTCAGCAATGCGCCCACACGAAGCTGCTGAAACAATGCGAGGCATTTTTTATATATACTTATATTCCTTTTTTTTTATAAAATGTTATACATATAGGTTTAGGTATATGCATACATATTTGTATGTATGTTTGTAGGAGGAACAACTATGCGGCTATGCGACATGATGAAACATGCATATTGAGTGAGTAACGAGCGGGATGCCATCGACCGTTCAAGTGCATCTTAAAGATACTTTTTGCGGCATTGTTCGGTCTTCGTTCGCGCGCTTAGCTGCAAGTTGAGTGTGGCATGGAGTGGATCGAAAGTGGTTGCCTATTGTATTTGGTGGTGCCTGGCATAACTCCTACATGCATATATAGGGGTTGATATATGAGCTTTAATGTGCATTAACTCTTGTGCCATATCTTTTCATATGCTTCCATCCAGCTTGCCACGCGAAATGAGGTTAATTACGCGTTTATGCCGCTCACCGAGAATCATGGCCAGCCGCAAAATGTTTATTGGTGCTTTTGATTTATGTCTACCCCCTTTCCCCCTTTCCCACTAACCCATCTGTGTCTTCAACTCTCTAGCAACACAATTTTGTGGCTCTTGCTGCCAAATCGCTTAAGAGCCACAACCTTTTGGGCTACCTGCTGTGACTAAAGACCGGAACATGTGTGGCAAGCACACAGATTAGTGTAGACTGTGACTAACCAATATCAGAGTAGTCCAACACCTCATATAAATTTACTTTCTTTCGTATAAAGTAGCCAACAACAAACCTTAAATACATAAAATAATTCAACAAAAATGATTACAATAGAAATATTACCATTTTTATATTTTAAATACTGATACCTAATTTTATAAAACATTTTTTATAAGAGTGAAAAATACATTTATTTATAGTAATTCGCTTAATTTATATATTCATCTATTTTTGTAATGTACAGATTTTCTTTAAAGTTCACAAGATTTTATGGTATACCTCTCATCTATTCCTTTAGATTTTCACCTGTCTTTTGGTTTTTATGCTTACATGATTCAATTATTGGTTGCTTGTTATCCTCTCGAATTGTTCTGTATGTGATAAAATTTATTAAGGAATTTGTTCTTGTATGTTCAGCTTCCAACAAGGATGTAGATTGTTTAAAACAGCAACACAGCGGGAAATAAGTATCAATAAAACTGTAGAACATACAGATCCACCCGCTGGGCATACTTTTTACAATCTTAACTATTTCTTATTGCAGCCTGATCTAAATTCGATCCATAAAATACAAGAAAAAGAAACTTGTTGAACTGATTGGATTTGCATGCCCAGTCTGTATTGTAATAATTCATTTCCTATAATTTAAATATTTTCATAATTGTTAAATTTGTTTTTTTGTATATAATAAAGTAATACGAATTCGTTAGCCTTTGCCAAAATGGTCAAGGGAAAAAAGAAGACAGATTTAAATTGTGAGCATAACCCATAATCATGGCTAAGCACAAAAAGCCAACCAGACAATTCTAATTGTCAGCTTGCCGTTGCCATCGCCGATTTCATTTCATTTTGGTTTATTTGATCGCAATTTTTCAGCATTTTGCTAATACCCACTTGGCCAAAAGCGAGAGACGTACAAGAAAAGATATTCAAAGACGCTGCGAAGTTCGAACATATTTATCGGAACCCTTCATTAAACACACGAAACGAAAACGAACCGCAGAACCGACGACTCATGTTTATAAATTGGTCTATAATTTATATTTATACAGCTTAACTCTACGTACATTTCTTATTATTGTTATTAGTATTTTCTTTTTAGCCAAAAACTGCTATTTGTTCAGCCTCAGTTAGCCCTTAAAAGTGCCACTAGATATTTTTGCAGCCGCCAACTAATTGCCAAAAATGAGTGAAAATTACTTGCAGTAAATGGGAAAAATAATAGATAATATTTTTGTTTCCCTCTTTCTCAGTTTTGCTCAGTCTTGTTATTTCAGTAAACAGTTTAGCGTGGACAGGCCTAAGCCTCTGTCTAAGCCCACAATTTCTGAAGAGCTGTGCGGTGCTGCATCTGATAGATACAGATAGATTTTTGCAGGTAGCTGAGCTGATTCCAACGATCGCTCTGCCTCTCTCTCTCGCTCTCCTTCTGCTTGGAGGGGAAATGTCTTACGCACACAGCTGCAACTCGCTCTCTTACCAATACACTGACAACTGTGCGCGCTCTCTGCCGCTCTCTTACTCTCTCAGAATTCTGCTCTCCCTGTTTAGCTGCCTGTTTTCGTATCTTGCCATCTGCTCGCACAATTTACGCTGCGATCGTTGATTTGTATGTGTTGGTGCTGCTCTCACGCACACATTGACAAGATCTCTCTCTCTCTCTGGCGCTTGTTATCTCTCACTCTCTGCAGACTGCTCTCTACTCTCTCAACTCGTTCGGCTGCTCGCTCTTTCCGCTGTCATTGACACGCTCAGCAGCAGGTTTCTCTGCAGCGCTGCCAGGCAATTATGTATCTTGTATCTGTAACTCGCTCTGGCAAAATGTGTCTGTGATGTATCTGTGTCTGTATTCCGCTTCAAATGCCTGACATTTTACGCTATCACTTGCAATTTTATTTTTCACAGCATTTTCGCATTTGCTTTCACAGTCGCGCCTGCGCATATTCAATGAATACCCCAAAATAAACCAAATAAAAGCGAAAATATTCACCAAAATTTATTCAAAAGAGTGCAGAAAAAAAGTTGGTGTTCCTTTTTTTATGGTGTGAATTTGTTGTGCACAAAATCCCGTCGCTGATTGAGACAATATCGTAAAAAATCGACGCATGTGAAATTCGATCGCTGAATGGATTCGCTGAGGTCGGACACCTACTCTCCTCACTTCTCACTCCTCAGTTCCCTTCCCTGTACCCTTATACCAAGCTCTGACGGCGTCATAGCGAATTTCGTTACCTTTGTCGCCTTTTGTCGCCGTTCTGCTTAACTTGTTTTACCACACACACAAAATGCTCTCATTTGACCAACACTGCGTAGTTTTTTCAGCTTTTTTTTGCCATTTTACAATGTACATTTTGTTGTTGCCGTTGTTGGCCCGGCTTAAATGAAACTAAATGAGCCGGTAATCAAGTTGTGTTCCAAGCGTCGTTTGTCCGTTATGGCCAGCACCTCTTTGCGGTATTTTCGTTTCTTTAAGCTGTTGCTGTTGTTGTTGTTCTTTATACATATATATATATTTTTTATGCCTCTTGTGGTTTACAGCAAATTTCACACTTGCATGAAGCGAGAAGGAAGTCTGGAGGAAGTCTGCAAAAGTGTAGACGCCACAACTGCAAAAGCAGCAACTTTTTTCTTCATGCAACTTTTCGACACTGATTGATTTTTTAATATGTAGAACAGAGCAGCAACAATCGTAGGGGTAGGTGGTGGGTTAAGGGGTTCACATGTGGGCTGCAAAAAAATTGCAAATTAACTCAAGTAATGAAATTCGTCTGATCGAGTTTTGGGAAGTAACTTAACGGTGTGTCCAAGAACCATGAGTTCATTATGTCTTGACTTCAATAAAGTTGCTAAAGCTATAGTATGTGTAGAGCTCTCAAGGCTGTACTAAAAATCAACAGCTTAAGTTGAGAATATACAATGTATTTTCATTTTTCTTCAAAAAAAATGCAGCAGCATACAATTTTTTATACACATAAAATATGGGATACGATGTAAAAAACATTAATTAAGAATTGTATTTATAGGTAAGAATTATATAAAATATTATTAAAAATATTCTACTTTAAAATATTAATAGGGAAATTATAATTTTATTTTTTCTTTACAGTTCATAAATTATATTTAATATTAATTTTATTTTTAATTCTTAGCTTTATTTGTATAATTAGTATATTTTTCCTTGTTGACTACTTTTAGTCGTGCGTAAATAAATAAATAGAAAATTTAATTGAAAATCAAAGTAAATTTTTCTAGGAATTCGAAATAATCTCAGTGACATATTACGATCCCCTAGTGATAGATGAACTGTGCTTTAACCCACACATGGCTTTCACTCACTTCTGCTCTTAACTCTTTGACTCACTTGACAAATTCATTTCAATATTTTCGTTACACTTGAGGGCAGCATCATCATCATCAGCAATTGCTACCGCTCGGAACCATCCTGAGCACTTCACATGCATATATATTGTATAATAAATATTATTCCTCAACGATTCTCATTTTTTTTCTGTATTTATTTATTTTTTTTCGTTAACTGGTCTGATGGTGGTGCTGATGGTGGCCAATGGAGCCACTGTAGCCACTCGAAGCCCACTACAAATTCAGCGGACCAGGCCATGACTTAATTAAGAGACGCACGTTTATTGTGCTTACCTGCGTAGTTTTGTTTTTGTTTTCAGCTTTCAGATCTTTTTTTGTTGTCTGTTGTTTTTTTTTTACAACATTTAGCCTTTGTTTTTGTTGAACTTACACTTTTTGTTTTATGATTATTTGTTGTTGTTGAAACGTCATCATAAATTGCAATTAATTTCAGCAGTTACCGGACGAAGCATATAATAATCATTTTTTTTTCGGATTTCAGTTTTTGTTTAGCCTGTAGGTGTTTCATTAAACTTAGCCTTGAGTTTTAGCAATCATTTCGATGCCTCGTCTCATATTTTGAATTATTTTCACACCTCAACTTGAATCCACTTAAAATTATGCCAATCACGAGTTGCTTTTGCCATTGTGTGTATCTTATTTTCAAGTGTACTTTAAAGGCAAGGTAAACTCTTGTCTTTTCCCCCAACAATAATGCCACATCATGGCGCAAAAATGATATAGTAGTACCCATTTATATATGTAGAGTTACTATTTTAGGAACGGCCTTTTGAAGTAGTGATAACAAATTGAACGAAATTTACATATTCTTCGTTTTATCGTCTAAGACTAATTTGTGTCGTTTGAAAAAGCCTTTCAGTTGTAGCTCTATCTCAAACTAAGAAAATTTCACTTCAAATGTGCCGAATTTGGTAGCTGTATTTGGGTTTTTTATCAATGGATTCTGTTTTGTTATTTTTCTGTTTCTTTTTTTCTGTTTTTCTTGTGTGAGTAGCCATTGGAAAGCCGTAAAAATGAGCAACGCACAGTGCTTAATTTTAGCCTTTTACGATCCAACAAATGTCAATTGATATGAAATTTTATTTTACAGCTGCAACTTGCGTGTGAGTTTAACCATTTGCCTGCCACAGCGTCAACGCCTTCTCCTTCTCATTCCCCTTTCTCTGTCACTGTCTCTGTCTCGGTTGCAGTTGCTGCAGTTACAGCAGAGGCCAAATGCAATTGGCCATTGTCATAAAAAACACTTTGTGAAAGAGTTTTGTGTGGTTTGATAATGTTGTTGTTGTTTTTGTTGTTGTTGGACCTTTTTTATGCATCGCCGAGCAGAAAGTATAGCAGTTATCTGTTACACGAACCGTCGACTTCTCGAGGATACTTCTCGGTAGACAGCCGACCTGCACTGAAAGAAAATAATCAGCTAGTTGCAAAAGGGGAGGGTTGAAGGCGGGCCATAAACAACTTGATATTTATATGTGTAATGAGTTCTTGGATGAGCTGATGATACTCTTAAAGCAAAAATATGGAGAGTAAAAAAGTAAGGGAATAAAATTTATATTTTTTAATTTTGATGCATAAACAAAATAGAGGTCAATTAATGATAAAATTGACATTCCGCATGGAAATCGCTTAAAATATGACAAAGTTGTGATGGTATGAATTTTGTCTAAATATTTTTAGAAAAGGTAACTCTCCGTTAAGCGAAATACAAAGAAGACTTTTCAAAAAAAAAAGTATGTTGAACTCAAATCATTAGCTAGCATTAGAGGCATTTAAATACACTTCCCAACTCCAGCACTCTGAGCATAATTTGCATATCTCAATGTTGATCCATTTGGTAAGTATCTAGGCCGAGGTATTGTGAGCAGTGTACGGTGGCCATTACAATAACCACAACATAAAAAAGGATATGCCGTGGCTACCGTTGGTTGCTTTAAAACTTTGTAGTTCTATTCCACGCCCCGTTTTTATTATCGCCTACTAAGTCGGCGCACAACTTAAGGGACGGCACATAAAACCGGCAAGAAGGCAACAGCAACAAAAGGAATATACTTATAGCGAGCTGTTGGACTAGGCCATTAGACGGGGGACGAGAAGGGTAAGTGCAGTCGACTATCTTGGCATGCCAAGGATAACAGACAGAGACAGAAACAGACATACCGATAGATAGAGCGAGGAATGGGAAAGAGTAAAAGGTGCTACCACTAAAAGTTGACCCAAATTTTATCATCAATGTGACAGAAAGTAGCGATTAGATGATGCCTTTTATGTCCAACGCTCTTGGCTGCTGTGGAATTGTTCTTCTCCATTTTTATTTTATACATATATATCTTTTATTTCTTGCTTTTTTTTGTGGTTTCACCGACAAAAGGTGCCACTGTACTGGGATACTGAATATGGCATACGGAATACGGAATGGGTTTTCCTATGACCGTAAAGCGTCGCTGATATCTTAATTTGCCGCGTCTATCGTTGCCACTTGAGTGGTGCAGGGGCATGTCGATGTCGAGACGCCACTCCAGTTGTTGCAGCTGCACTTGTTTGAATTTCCATGGGACACATTCATGTATGTACATTGTACATATATGTATCCGGCCTGTCGCTGAGATCGCTTGCCAGGCGCCGTCAGGGCAAATACACGCGCATCCTGTTAGGCACTTGAGAATTGTACACCCTGTATAGTGTCTGAAGGTTGGGTATAATACCGTCTTGAAGAAGAAAACTCTAGAAATACATTGTAATCATTAAATGGTAAGGATCATTAGCATAGATTGGATATTTTTACATTACCTCAGTGATTTTCGAATCGATAACTATATTTTGTATACCTAATTCATAACATAGAAACTTTCTATATATTGATCAAACGTCAATTTTCACATTGCAACCTTACAGGGTATCGCCTCGTCGACTCTCTGGCTGCATTACCTGCTCATCTTTTTGTAAATGATGCAGAAAATCGCAGTCGAAGCAGCTGAGGCATTTGATTTTTGTTTGTTATGCTTTGTAGGTCGCTTCAACTAGCCATGAAATGTCCAGGAGCCTATCGGAAGTCGATAACAGAGTTCGGGTAACTCTAGACGTGGCTTCCTTTGAACTGTCTCGCTAGTCGGGGTGGCCCATGATAAAATGTCGTTGATAACTAATCCAATTTTCAAATGCAAATCTCAGCTGTCCATTTTCCCTTTCGGACAAAAAGGAAGCCGCCATAAAAGTAAACTGTAGCCCATTTGTCCTTGGCTCATTAATATTTATGGAGCCTAAAAGGCCTCTCACGACGCATAGTTGGGAATATAATTTTCTCGGGACTTTTGAAAGCCATGTGAATGACAGTTATGAAATTATGAGACCACAGGAAGTGCTTACAATTTATATCAATAATGCCGTTAGTTGTGGACACTCACAAGCAGCCTAGTTATTTATTTAGCCAACTTAACAAGCTGTCGCCGTTTTCTTTCTATTTTCCATATTTTTTTTTGGTTTTTTTTTTTGTTTGTAATCTTTCAACAACTTTTCATGGCTCAGATTTGTGGAACCTCCTTGCTTGCTGCCCTGCGGTGGCCAACACATTTTCCCCACATTTTCCCGACATTTTGCCGACATTTTCCCGGCATTTTCCTTGCCCTGAACGCATTTGACACGCAACTTGGACTCTGGTCCTCGACAACGGGGCCTGTCGTGCACCTCTCATGGTCCGCCTCAAAATCAACTGCTAACATGGCATAACTTATGGCCAAGCCATGCAAATTTCGATGTTTTTTATTTTTTTTTTTAATTTTAGTTTTTTCTCTCGTTCTTTTGTTCCGTTATGGGTTCAAGTTGGGCAGCAGGTTGTGGGGCAAGCACCGACAGTTTAAGGCAAAAGTTATTGGCACTTTGTCAAAAGGCAAATACGAGTAATATATGGCTTCAACAACGGGTTTACACGTCTAACAAAAGTGCGCTCAATGGATTATAGTTGACTTAGTAGAGCTAAGTCCTCAAGTGATTCGATTAGAGGTATAAAAATCGATTAGAGAGGCACTTGTTTTAAATAATTGTATGAAATAAAATGGGAAGCTTATAATAGAAGATCAAAATTATTATGTGTGATTTCATGGTATAAACTCTAGATGTTATGGGAGCACTTTAAATATTTGCGTGTAAGAAGTGCATATTGTAATCGGAGCTAGAGCCATTGCTCTATATATCCAACTCATACGAGTATCGCAGTATCTGGGCTTGTATTCACCTGGTCAGGACGATAATTGGTCATACTAATTTACCTATTTAACTAGATTTGTGCCAGGTGAAAGAGAGAGCCTGTAAGTCTGTAATTGAAGGGAAAGGTAAACATGCAAATCAGGCACTAACAAGAACTAACTCTCTGTGTACTTGGCAAATAGTTTGAAGTTTTCGTGGAAAACACTTTCAAGTAAATTACCTAAATTAAGTGAAAGTCAGAAAAGCTGGAAAACCCAATTAGAACAACTCAATAAAAGTTAAGATTAAACATAACTTGGTTAATAGGTTGTGTTTTTTTCCAGTTGCAGTTGCTCAACTTTTGGAACTCAAAAACAGAAACTAATCTGAGAAACCTTGTCAATATTTGTGTCTGTCTACAGATTGGGCAATTGCAACTGGAGCATGTATTATAGTATGTGTATTATTGTCAAATACAAGGGCTGACAATAGAGAGAAGACTGGAGACAAGATCTAATCTAATCTGTGTGCCACTTAGGGCTACCACAAAATGCGACTGTGTGTAGCATCTGTTGAATGTGTGGCAAATGCAACAGAAATGCAAATGTTAATTGCATTAATAAATGAGCGAGGGAGTTGGAAATGGGAAGATAGAGGGAGGCAACTGTGTGTTTTTCAACCTCTCTCCCTTTTCGACGGTGCAACTTGTTCCCTTCATTCAATTAGATACGAAAACACAAAAACAATGAAGGTACACAAAAGTGTTTTAGTTGTGACTTTGCCTTCGTGCATAAAAAGACAACCAGAAAAACAAAATATTTAGAAAGTAAAGAAAGAAGCAACAAACGAAACAACGAGAACTATAGAACAACATATGTACCTAAAGGTAATTGTCAAGTAGAGCAGACAGACGGACAGACAGACAGAGGGACAGACAGACGGACATACAGACAGTCACAGACGTGGCACGAACTGCAGCGGCAACAATAACACAACAACACCAACACCGAATCCGAGTCAGAGTTGGAGTCGGAGCTGGAGTCGGAGATACAGAGTCTGGAGTCCGGTATTGCGGCTACTGCGCACACATTAACCCATTGCAGCCCCCACCTACAAATGACACACTAAAATGGTAACACAAACAACGCGGCTTGAACTCTAGCAAGAAATTCGAATCGTAGATACTCTAATTCGAAATAGTCGAAATAGTATCAAAAATATACTCCTGAATATGTACAATATTTACTAATATAAACAGTGACATGATCTGACTAGATTTGACAAAAATACTCTTGTTGACAAGGTAAAATTTGTGAATAATAATGGATTTTTTTTTTAGCAATTGGATTATATAGATAGCAAAATTGTTCTAAATTTTATAAATAAGAATTTAAGTATTGTTGCCATTTAAATATATATGAATGGAAAAGACATACTTATATTATATACAATTTAAAAGTATTTAAAGAAATTAAATTGAAAGTGTATATATAGTAAGAGAAAAGTTCAATGAATAAATTAAGATTAATTTAAGCATGATAGACACATAAGATCAAGCGACTCAAGTTCCTTAGCCACTATAATATACCCGACTAAAGAAAGGGTGTTCAAAGCGTAGTACAAGCAACAGTAGTTGTTACTTATACCATATGCTTTGTCTAGCTGCAAACACTTTTGGTAACATTCTTGTGGTTTTTTTGCCTTTCAATAGACCCGAAAAATATGCGCGATGTCGTTTCGGCTTTGGCTTCGGTCTGTGGCCTCAGTTGGCTTCGGGGTCGTCGCTTCGGGTCGTCGGGGGTTAGACATATGCGTGACAATTAATATAAGACTTGTCGCCGGTCGAGGAAAGGAGCTGCAACGGGTTGAGGCAAGTCGTTGACAAAGGTACACAAAACGGAACTGCAGACATTTGGGGCCTAAGACACGGTCACTTGTTGTTGTTGTTGTTGTTGTTGTTGTTCTTGTACTGGCTGTTGTTGTCTTTTTTAAGGGGAGGAGGGCAGAGAATAGACTAGGGAACTTTGTCTCTGGGTTTTTGGTCGTGTTTCGAGCCTAAGACATCCCATGTGTGGCGTCTAAGTGACAACGCCAAGTTGTTGTGGTTCTGTGGCAGCTGTGTGGGAGTGTGTGTGTGTGTGTGAGGGGGTGTGTGTGTGTGAGGTGCTGCCCTGGACACGGCACCTGCCACAAGCTGCAGCCAAGGCAGAAACCAATTTGCGGGCACAAAACAAACTGTACCCTGGTACCTGTCCCAAAATGACGGTCTTCTCCTCTCTCAGCCACTCTGCCACTCCGTTATTACGTGTGCCACGTCTGGAGGCACGGACTCGACCAGGTCGCGTGTCGCTTATCAGGCTGCTTTATCAGCCCCAGCAATAGCAACAGTCCAGCAACAGCAACAACAACAACAGCAACAACAACATACCAAGTCCTAACCAAGTCCAAGTCTGGGGGCAAAAACTTCGTTAGCGTTTTGTGGCGTCTTGAGCTATTTGCTACTTGTTTTCATTTGTTGTTGCTGTTGTTGCTACCACGGGGGCCCTTGTGTTGCATGTTGTTGTACTCACATATGCCTCCTCTATGTGGCAGTTGCATATTTTAAGTCTGCATTGCTGCTGTTGTTGTATTCATTTGCAAAAGTTACTTCGTATGCAGGGTACAATACAATATTGTGCAAATGCATTTCCACTTAGATCCCAACTGATTGCGCCCTTAACACACACGGACTACTGCAATTGACAGGGCGTGGCATGTGCAGTTAAAATGCCATTTTAGCTACGAATTTGTGGGAACAAGTGCCAGCCAGTTTCACTTCAAAGGAATTCCACAAAGGGTTCAAAGTGCCTGACTGAATGTGATATACCAACTGATAGGGCTTGCTGCAGGGTATGAGTTTGTCCAGAATTTGTCAATTAATTTTAATTACTACTTAGTAAAGTCTCAATTGAAAACTACTTTAAATTTTTATTTAACTTTTTCAACTTTTTTTAGAGAACATAAATCGAAATAATAATTTGATCGTTTAACTCTTTAAACTCTCTAAACGGCATCTTATTTATTGTTTATCACTGAATTTTATGCTCTCTTTTAAGTATTTAATACTCTATTTGTCAAATGGATCTCAAAGGAGTAGCTAAGAATCCTATAAGGATCTGCAGATTCAGCGGAAACACTTCTTGAACAGCGGAAACAATTTGTAGTTCAACTCGTGCAACGAATTCAAGTGGGAATTAAGCACTTGATGTTGTTACTCGCATTTGATCTTTGGTAAATGCGTGAAATAGATACTTAAATGCATTTGTAGCTGGCAGGACAGCTGCAGGATATGGATATAAAGTAAAGATGTGGAGGCGAAACGCAGGAATTGCATTTGTGCCCCATACAATAACTCAATTTGTTGTGGAGAGTATGCAACAAATTGACAGAAATATGACCCGAGTCGAGGGCCCTGAACTGAACTCATTGAAAGTCATAAATTTGTCATCGATTGCATGTGAAATTTGAGAGTCTGCGGGACTCGGAGACTCTCTGCATCTGTCTGCGAGACGCTTCTCCAGTTTGTATTTGTTGTTATTGTATACTTCTTATATGAAGTATACAAGTATATCTCACTGTTTGTTATCCTTAGGGCACTTTATTGCTTTATTATGTCCCTGGGCGTCCCCATTGTTTCACTGTACATCGATGTCCCTTTCCCTTTCCCCTTCCCCTATTCAGTCTCCTTCCCCCTTCCCATCGTCTTTTTTTTTACGAGTTCTACGTAATCTGTGTGATTTCTGAGCTGCAATTTATGCAGGCAGCTCTAAAACCTAAATTTCTGCAGCGTCTTTAAACGTTCTGCTCTGAGTAAACTCGTATATTAAATTACATTTTTTGCCAGCCTAAGCAGTTAGCTTTTAAAACTGCACAAAATGCACCTAAAAAAACAGCTAAGTGGCTTTAGTTCAGCTTTAAAAGGGTCAACGAACAACAGATGCTCTGTAAGTGCATTTACTAAACAATCGTGTTGAAATTTTGGACACAGTTAACTAATTGAATATCATAAATATATATGAAATATAAGAACTGTAACGCGATAAATGTATTAAAAAAACGAGTTTGAGAATTTGCGTTTAAGTCGAAAAATTATATAAAATATACATTTTATTTATAAATATATAATTTATAATTTTTTTGCTGTATTCACCATAAATTTCATAGCTCTCACGTCTATAATTCCTGGGTTCAATGAGGTTATACTACATTGATACTTCGCTTATATCCACTTTCAATCGGTATGCAAAAATAGTTCAAGATAAAATGTGGTTGGTCAATGTGTTGGCCAAGTCAGGGACTTCAGCTTCGGATTGAGGGATTGAGGAGTTGCGCCTTTGGTTTGTTGCTCACTTAACTGGAATAATTGACATGAACGATTCCTTGGCCCAACTCTTTTGTGGTTTCAGATTTAACTAAACGCCTTCTGGCTGCAGGGACACAAGTGAATGTTGCTGAGCTCCCTCCTCCGTACCTCCCTCTCCGTCAATTGCTGCTTGGATTGTCAACGTCTGCTCCTGCTTCGGATTTAGCTTGGGATTCAGCTTCAGCTTCCATGCTCGGCTGAGTAGCTCCGTTCAAGCTGCAACAGTTTATATTGCATTATTCTGCTTGAATGGAATTTGCACTTGGAAAAAATACAAAAAAAAATAACGAAGTGAAAATGAAAATGAAAATAAGAAAAAAAATATATGCAAAAAATAATGGCAATGGGCAAAAGAAAACAAAGCGAATTTCATTATGCGCCGCCAGTCCAAAAGAACCCGGACACGCTCAATTTGAATTATGAAAATCCACGGCTGTTGCAAGGGCCAAATGTGTGGCGGGGGGGCGTGGCAAGGGAAGGGGGCTTGGAGTGGGCGGCGTTGACTTTTGAATGAATCTCAGTCAATTCAATTTGCCAGTGAAGCGTGAAATTCGCAGCTGTTGTCAGTTGCACGGCGTTTTTCTCATATCATTTGTGCCGCATATTTGATGAGGCGCCATCAGGTGGTGCCCCACATGTTGCCAGTTGCCTGCTTACTTGCCATGTAATGTGGTGTGGCAATATTAAAATGAGAGCCACACAAGCGTGCAATGTGAACCGACTCAAGACCGTGAGAGAGTTAAGAGCGAGTGGCAGGTTAAGAACGAAAGCCGCAAGTTCACAGGACTTTTTTGTTTTTTGTTTGTGGCACAATCAAGGACAAGAGGTTGCAGGTGATAAGGCTCTTATTTCATATACAACCGAAAGGGTTTTTTTTCTCCGGTTTGTCTTTTAAGATCAATCAGTGGCTGTGGCTTTCTACTTGCAACTGTCGCTGATCAGCTTTAAAAAATCTGTGGCATGTTGCATGCCCCACACAAACCATGCCACAGCCAGACAATGTCCAAGTCCAGCTGAAACTAAAGCAAGACAACAGAATTTGTCAACTCTTGATCATGATTGTGTGGCAAGAGGCAGCAATTCGACTATTGCCACAACGTCGCGTCGCGAGGCTGCAACTTCGTGTCCAAATTCTCTTGGCCCTGGTCCTCGACCCGTGCGTGCTAATAGCCCACAATGTTACCCACATGCCACAGAGCCAAGAGTCAAACAAAAGTGTGGCAAAACTTTTGTCACACGTAGGTGTCCAGCAACCCATACACAATATATAACAGACCGACAAACCGACAGACCGACAGACTGGCTAACTGACAGACAAACTGGCAGGCGAAGCTGCTTTCTTTACCCAGAACGATGGCATCTCAAACGCAACGGAACTGGCCCACGGCACAGTGGCACAATACTATCAAATTCGTGTGTGAAAAATCTGCAATTCTCTAAAATTATTTATTTATTTATTTTTTTAAAAATATTGATTGACGGAAAAATTATTATTCTAAAATAAAATATTTAAAATATAAATAAAACTACATTTGTTTTAAAATTTTATTTATAACTAGAAAGATACAAATTTAAAGTTTAGTTAGTTTTTAAAAATTATACATTTTCATGTATGAACAAAATTTGACCTCTTCAGCCCACTGTGCTTGAGCCCGGTCCAGCGTATAATATCTCTTTGGAGTTCAGCTTATTTCTCACTCACAGTTTATGCAAAAACGAAACCAGAAGAGAATTTCAGCGTTCTTTTTATTGTGATCTAATCGTTGCAAGTTGCAAGTTGATGTTGCCCCCACGCTCATGTATTTTTATTATTATTGGTTTTAAGCATTTTCAGCTGCCATTTGCATTTCTTATTACCGCGAATTGTCATCCAGTCACAAGACAAGACTTCAACTCGGACTCTGTCTTCGTTTTCGTCTCCATCTCCGTCTTCGGCTCAGCGATAATGTGTGAAGATCGGTGCAACCTCCTGCTGCCCCCTACAACATTGGGGCATATAAAATGAATTGCTTTGCTGATTGGCGCTAGGCAGAAAAAGGAAAATTTGTACGTGATTTGCTGGCAGTGCGATTTATGTGGCCCCAGGTTCAACTCGTGTTTGCCAGGCGGTCAGTCTGACCTTGCTTACAACTCAATAGGAGAGTCTCAGTCTCAGTCTCAGTCTCATTCTCAGCTGCAACACATCAGATCTGCAACTCTGCCACGTCACGGCTGCCTTTTGATCAGTCAGACAGGATTAGTTAACGGCTTTGACTAGCGCGCTTCCTTTGGGCCTTACTTTGCTCTAAAGCCCATTCTCATTCTCATTCTCGTCGTTTATAATTAACTCAAGAGCCGCTTCATGTCCATGGGAAACCTGGCAACCAGGCTTGTCACGCGTATGTCTGTCACACACACACACACACACACACACCCCAACACATACATACAAAGAGAGCCACTGCCTGTCTATGGCCGTTGATAAACGAGCACATCAGAAATGTGACTTGTCATAAATTTGCCTGCGTGGCCATTACTCATGTGTCATGTGGAGCGACGCAGCGTCCTGACCATGCCCCATGCCCCATCCCCACTCAATCCGTCGCATGCCTCTGCAAGCACTGCAAACACTGGCAACTGTGGCAACTCTTTATACCTGTGCCATCGCAACTTCGACAAGATGCCAGGCATATGAAGTAATCGCCGTTATCAACTTTTGTGACATGATCAGCCAGTGTGCAGTGCTCCACATACGCCAGCAAACATTGTAAACAGTTGCCAACTTGTTGTTCCACTCGTGTTGCTGTTGTTGTTGTTGCTGCTGCTGTTGTTTGTCTTATTGGCCCTCATCGATCTGAGTCGCTTGCTGGCATCTGTTTCGACCATAAACTCGACTTCTTCTTCTGGCAGCACATTCCAATGAGATGATCCAGACACTCATAAGCTTAGGCTTCAATTATTGTCTGATTTCATATCTGTATATCTGCAACTAACTGCTCTTGCCCGGCATTGTCCGCGTTTAGTTCTTTGAAATTCTTAAGAGCATTTCAATTTTAGCCGTAATACTAGTTAGAACTTTGTTCAGTTTTGGCATGATTTTGTTCCATAAATTAAACTCCTTGAATTTAAAGTGTCTGTTTATAAAAATTTGGAAACCAAGAATTGATTAAGAGTGAGAGCTCAGTATTTTCAAACCAAGATATTTTTTTAGAAAAGTCAGCTCGACTTCGAAAGTAAAAAACATTTTTAAGTTATTTAATTTTGTATGCAGAATTAATTAAGGCCAAGTCATGAATAAAATGACATTCCGATTGAAAATCAGTTTAGTTATGACAAAATATAAGAGTTTAAAGTTTTTGAACAAATGTTAAGGGGTTGGTATGCAATTTATGAATTAAGATCGGCTTGTACTCGAAAAATATCAAATTTTCTTTATGATCGAAATTTAAATGCAGAATCAATTTTGAGGCTAAATTATGATCAAAATGACATTCCGCATGAAAACCGGTTGATTTTTGACAAAGTTATGAGCTTTCAAAGTTTTCGAAAAAATTTTAAGGGTTGGTATGCAATTTATGGCTGATAATCGGTTTGTACTCGAAAAATATCAAATTTTCTTAATGATCGAAATTTAAATGCAGAATCAATTTTCAGGCCAAATCATGATCAAAATGACATTCCGCATGAAAATCGGTTGATTTTTGACAAAGTTATGAGTTTTCAAAGTTTTCGAAAAAATGTTAAGGGGTTGGTATGCAATTTATGGATGATGATCGGCTTGTACTCGAAAAATATCAAATTTTCTTAATGATCGAAATTTAAATGCAGAATCAATTTTGAGGCCAAATCATGATCAAAATGACATTCCGCATGAAAATCGGTTGATTTTTGACAAAGTTATGAGTTTTCAAAGTTTTCGAAAAAATGTTAAGGGGTTGGTATGCAATTTATGGATGATGATCGGCTTGTACTCGAAAAATATCAAATTTTCTTAATGATCGAAAACTATATGCAGAATCAATTTTGAGGCCAAATCATGATCAAAATGACATTCCGCATGAAAATCGGTTGATTTTTGACAAAGTTATGAGCTTTCAAAGTTTTCGAAAAAATGTTAAGGGGTTGGTATGCAATTTATGGATGATGATCGGCTTGTACTCGAAAAATATCAAATTTTCTTAATGATCGAAATTTAAATGCAGAACCAATTTTGAGGCCAAATTATGATCAAAATGACATTCCGCATGAAAATCGGTTGATTTTTGACAAAGTTATGAGCTTTCAAAGTTTTCGAAAAAATGTTAAGGGGTTGGTATGCAATTTATGGATGATGATCGGCTTGTACTCGAAAAATATCAAATTTTTTAAATGATAAAAATTTAAATGCAGAATCAATTTTGAGGCCAAATCATGATCAAAATGGCATTCCGCATGGAAATCGGCTGAGTTTTGACAAAGTAATATAATTTTTAAGTCTGGTAAAATCTTGTAAAAGCAAATTTACAATTATACCCCTCAAATTTAAATTTAAGCTGTTGTTTTTTATAAATTTAGTCATTGTTTAACAGTAAAAACTCATGATTTATAGTTTTTCAAAGTAAAATCTTCGAAAAGTCAATTAAGTAAGGGCAGTTTCGAAAAGTTGGCAAAATTCTTAATATTTCTAAGCTTGCCGCAAAATCAGCTTACAAGTCGCAAGGAATCTTTTATTTAGAAAACTTCTTAGCTGCCTTTTTGGCCAGCAAGCGGAGTTTATGGGCCATGTCAGCTGCCAGTTGGGTGCCAAGCTTGGCTCATTAAGCCAAACGATCTGGTTCTGTGGCAGCAAATGAAGTCATTAAACAATCGGATGCAACGCTGCATGGAATGACTGTTGCTGATGGTTTTGTTGTTGTTGTAGGTGCCACCTGTACAAATTTCTCAATAAATTGTTCACACTTAATTTTTCACGAAAACAATGCAAAGCCCGATGCGGCCTTAAGAAAAATGATGCACTGACAACTCGTGCTGTGGCGGCTCAACCAGAGAGAGAATGTGAGGTGTAAGTTCGACCCCAGCAGAACATCTTTTTCATCTGTTGCTCTCTCTGTCACTCCTCTCCACTCGCAGCTCTTTCTTTCTGCCCCATGCAGCGTGCCGCACTGCATCGTTGACTGCATAATAAACATAAGAGGCAACAACATTTTTCCACACCTCGCGGTAGGCGTCTGTGGGGCAACCTGCAGCGCATACATTAAAAATTTATTAATTGGTTTTTAAAAGCACTCACACCCGTTGGGCCATTCATAATTTAACTTTACTGGTTCTGCGTGTAGTTCGCAGTTCGTAGTTCCTACTCCAATTTCAATTCCAATTCCAACTTCAATTTCCGCCTAATTTCATGCACTTTTATGCGGCCTTTGTGTGAATTACGCAGCAAAACTTTGAAACCAGAGCGGAAAAAGACCGCGAGATACATTTGTATCTTATGCTGGGAACTACACTTCATAAATGAGCATGTTATTTATTTCTAATTTGGCAGAAGTTATATAGAGCGGCAATAGAAAGGCAACAACTGCCTTTCAAATCCGCCAATTTGCTACACAACAACTGAGAAACGCTATGTGGCTCAGATACTTTGGGAATCTCTCAGATACTCGTAACTGAATTGTTTTGTTTTACAAATTGATGTGATTCAACATCAGCAAAATTTGAAGACAACTTTGAGAATTGTATTTAATTGGGTTGTTTCTTAAGTAATCGTTTATTTATTAAAATGGTTTTCGAAAATTAGAAAATATAAAGAAACTCTTGGATAAACCTTGGGAAATATACATTACAAGTTTTATGACATGTGAGTTTTGAAATTTTGGTATGGTTTGGAATTTATTATTGATTTTGTAATAGAAGATCATTTTTTTAAAATTTGGTTTAACGTTTCAATTGCAATTCCATTTCGGATCTTTCACTTTGTGGTTTCATTTTTCTTTCAGCTGGACATCGCACCTACATTGCCCCCAATTCCTCCCTCTTGCCCTTCTGCCACCTCCTAATAGTTCGGTCAAATAGTTCAGCATTGGCAAGAAATTTAATTAATGATTCTGCATTGTTCGGTCGATTGCCACCACAGCTCAAAATTCTATTGTGGCCACACAATAGTTGAAAAAAGTATTTTTATTTTCGTTTGTAATTGTTTGTAGTTGTTGTTAGTGTTGCTGTTTCTGTTGTTGTTAATGTTGTTGTTTGTTGTGTTCGACGGTCAATGCAGGCAGTCGAAATTCGTAACGCCATCATCATTAGAGGGGACCACGCACAGACAGAAAAAACAGACTGAAAAATCAGAAAAAATCTTGGATCGCGAGTGTTGCTGTTGCCTTCGATTGCTGACTTTTCTATCGAAATTAATTTGACTATTCTCTCTTGTGGTGCCTAATAAGCCATAGGCAATTAAGCAAAACACTTACTCATGCCGCCGCCTTGGACTTGTACTCAGACTTCGAATCGGAATTGGACACGCGAATCTTGAAGCAGACACCACAACCACAGAAACTACTTCATCAGCCTCAGACACACAGCGGGCGATCGCAGCGAACCGAAGAACCTAAAGAAACGAAGCCAGTATAGCATACTATACTATACTATACTATACCATATACAATACTATATATAATAGCAATTCATTATGTCTCATGAATTCATATAGTTATAAGAGTGGGCATTTATACGCTGTAGAAAATTTGTCAGGCAGTGTTTATATAGGGAGTAGAAATGGGAGATATTATAAAAATATTCAACACATTTAAGGATTGCTATTTAATGAGAAAACCAATAGAATTATCTAAGCTAAAGGTTATATGGAAAGAAAATACTATTTTATTTTATTTTTAATCTTATTTATAACCTTCTTGTGATTATATTGTAATGTCTTATTTTACACACAGTTTTGACTTTTAGTCTTTATTATGATATCAATAAATTGTTTTTACAATACCTCATTTAGGAGTATTAAAAGTATCTACAGGGTATCTAGCAGCCTAGTTTTGAATATACTGTAAGATTCGCTGTTAACTTGTAGTTTAAAGCACTTTATGGAACATTTATTGAAGTGTTTCCCATTGGGTCCGGCAATGCGGGTTCTGTTGAGGTAGCACCGAAGTGAGAAAGAGAGAGAGAGAGAGAGAGCGAGGGAAATAGAGAGAAATGTGTGCCAAAACTAGAATCAGTTAATGCTAATTAATTGTTCTAATAACACATCACATAGCTGCCTATTAATCAGTCAAAAGAAGCGAGAACTGAGAACCATTTGTTACTATTGGGTACTATTGACCCAAGTTGTCTAATTGGCCAAGTTGGAGCATTGAACCTGCACACACAGGAAGTCTTGTTTAAACTTTAAGACATCTTTAGGTGTTAACAATAAACAATACCCGTGTGGGTTTATTTACGACTTCCATACATACATACATGCATACATAGATACATAGACCCATTTCCAGTCCGAAACCCCCTTTTTTTTTTGGTTGTGTGAGTCTTGGGCGTAATTGCGCATGCGCTGGCAGCCAAAGAATATATTTTTAAAATATTCGACTCTGCATCATTTTTCAGGCGCAACTCCATACAATTAACCGTGCACAGTAACTATCTTGTTACCTGACGCGTTTTTATGATTTCTGCATAAAATTAAAACGTTTTGCGAGAACTTCGAGAGCTCTTCGCTCTATCGAGCTACAACAGGTTGTAGTTGTTGTTGTAGTTGTTGTTGTACTATAGCTATCAACAATGCAGAACTAGTTTAACTCACAGTCTTAGTTTGAGTTGTAGACTCTTCTGCTTTGCAGTCTTCTCACTCATCTGTTGCTTTAATAATTTTTACTTGCTTTAATTATAGTTTTGCGCTTAATAAATTTCACAGCTTGCCAGACCAAACAGACCCAAGTAACCAGTCACCAGTTACCAGTCACCAGTCACCAGTAACTAGTAACCAGTACCAAGTGCTAGTCCCCATTACTTTAACTCCACTCTCTTTGAACGCATCGCATACGAGTTACAAACTGCGTGGAAATTGTTTTGGAATTTATTGTATAACTTCAAGTGTCTGGGCTTAACCTGACTTTACTCTAGCAAATTGTCTAAAGATGCTTAAGCCTGATGTAATAGTTAATAATTTACATACTTAATTGCATTTCTTACAGCAACCGATGGGTTAATGTGATGTGAGACATAGGAATTAAGACTAAACAATAATTGCTTGTGTAGATGACTTTATTTATACTCAAATGATGTTATGTTATTGACTTCTTATATGATTTAATTTTAAAGAAATGAATTGCATTGAAAAAATACTTAATATGATTAAAACATATCTTATATCCTAAATTAACTGTCAACGTGATGAATTGAAATCAATTGCAAGTTTTCATCAATTTACGCATGTTGTAATTGAAATCTCTTTTGTAAGCTCTTAGCGGTATTAAATTGAATTGCATAAATTAATATTATACACCCTTTTTTTATTAAAAACTGGGTATATTAGTATTTTTTAAATTTCAAATAAGTGCTTTGGATTTATTTAATCAGAGCTGTGAACAAGGTATTTCTCTTTCGAACCCTTTGAACTACAGAATTCTCTCTTACTTAAAATTTGTCTGTATTTTTTTTTATTTTTTCACAGATAAATTGCATATGTTGGTTGCATTTATTTGTCTTGTTGTTTTTAACCACAGTGATGTGTTTTTTGCACTTGTTTATTATTTTTATTTCTTTTATTATTCATTGCACATTTCATGCTTCATTCACTTTTTCAATTAATTAATAATCATCATGCTAATAAGTTTGTTGCTGTTGCTACCTTGCTTGTTGCCACCTTTTGCCGCAACACAAATTTGTGCAACGTAGACACAGTTGACACTACAATAATAGCTAGACGGGATGATACCCATCTATGATATATATTTAAAATAATCATACAATTTTCATATTTCAATGAAATTTAATGTTGTGCTTAATACTTAATATCTATTCATTTACATATTATTTCAATTACCCATTCACCTTTGATTACAGGGTATCAACACATGTTGGATAACAAAAGCGCATTGCACAATTTAATTTAATTTAATTTAATTGCGTGTCAATAGCATGTCTTTCAATATGTTAAGGGCAGTTTTACTCTACTTTTTATTGTATATAAATTAATATTTTTTTCTGCTATTTGTTTTTTAATTGCAGCTCTGAATTATTTTAAATTTGCTTGCTGATTGTTTGTGGATTAATTTTTAATGGGAGGTTCAATTGCTGCAACCGAAAATGACACAAAAGAATTATAATAAATTAATTCAAGCAGTGAGTTTAAATATCATCTATTAAATTTATATAATATTAAAAGTATATGGAATAGACTGACTGCATTTCTAGGAAGTGTAATTTAAAGCAGCTGCTGTTGTTGTTATTGTTGTTGTTGTTGTTCAGGTCAAAGTGCATTAGCCTTAGATCGTCCGACTGTGAAATGGTCGTACAACATGTTAAGCTGCCTGTTTTTATGGCCAGAACTAGTTGTAACACTCAAACGCCAGACATGCCAAATAAAAAGCATTTAAATAGAGCATAAACTGCAACAACAACAAGAACAACAAGAACAAGAGCTGCAACTACAAATATAACAACAAGATTCAGATCCAGATCCAGACGCAGTCGCAGTCGCAGAAACCAGGGACGTGACCAACTTGCTGCACGTTCTGCACTTCCACAATAAACCAACAACATTAGAAAAAAAAGAGCGAGGCAACAAAAATGAGAAACTGAGCACTAAAAAAATCGACACACTACACGAAATTTCTCATTGGAGTGCGAAACGACGATCCGACGAACCGACGAAGCGGCGTCCCGAAGTCGGCTCCTTAGAAGTATTATGTATAAGTTCGGAGTAAGCGCCGCGCCGTGTTGCATGGTTACGGAAGTTGCCACCGTACCTTGCAACAGTGCCTCAAAATTCGTTGTGTTTGCCTTCTAATTAGAGGCAACAACAATGCACATGTGCGTTGCATTGTATTTATTGCAGAGTAGGCGTAGGCGTTGCCACGCCCCCAATTATAATTCATGAACTTTTACGCACATTTGTCAAGCATTTTTGAGTAGGAGTTGGAGAAAGAGACTGAGACTGAGGTTGCAAGCTGTCTAATTGCAGTTATGCTAACGAGTTGCATGCCACAAAGGGTTGCATGAATGGGGTGGGGGGAAGTAGGGTGGTTGCATTCTCAAGTGCCTTACGCATGTGCCTGAAAAAAGAGAATTTCTTAATTATTGCATTGATTTACATTGCCATTGAAGGGGAATCCCAAAAGCACCATTCGAGTGTCCCATTGGACTCTGCGTTCCGTTCCCGTTGCAGTTGCAGTTGCAGGCTGCACTGCATTTTGTCGCCAATGCAGCTGGGTTGAAGTGACACTCGACATTGCAGGGCTGCAGAGTTTCGGGGATCGACAAACGACAGTCGACCATCGACAATCGACAATCGAGCTTGTTGCTGTGCGTGCTGCGTGCCCGAGTTGTAGTTTGCGGTGTTTCTCTGCTTGCCACTCGGCCCATGTGCCACTTCAGTGGATACGACTCTTTGACAATGGCGACAACCCTGCCAGCTGTCACGTTTGCTGGTGGTTGAGTGGCCAAGCGACCAGATCTCCTACCCTTGCCCTTACCACTCACCCCCTATATAAGTACATCCCCCTCATATCCTATATTCTCCATTTTGGCCGCAATATTTATGATTAAAGCGAACGTTTGACTAAATTCTACAGATTAACACATTTGCAGCGATGACACGCCAACATTTTGGTCAAACAGTCAAAGCGCTTTTAATGTGACCAAAGCACGTCAACAAAATCGATAAATAATAAAAAAAAACTCTAAATAATTCCAATTTGACAAACATTATTAGATGCTCTGTAATTTAGATTTATTAAAACCTTTTAAAACAATTTATTTGTCACAATTTAAAATTTTCAAATATTTTACTTCAATTAATAATTTATTTCTTAACATACTAGTGTTAATAACATTTTATTGTGTGTTCTTTTAGTTTTTACTATTATTTTTAAGTTATGTATTTTTATTATATTAAATACAAAAATGTAATTCAAAGAAGCCTCCGCATTTTAACTTATATTAATAATTTTGATAAATTTAATACAATTCGTAGTAACTGACAAGTTCCATGTAAAATTCGATATACCCACCGCAATCCCATTAAAAAACAGAGTAAATTTGTTGGGCCTTTAAAAATAAATGTTGGCAATTAAAAAATTGCATTGACCGTTGCATGTTGGACATGACCTGTTAGTTTAATTCTAATATGAAAACTATAGTGCAACATACAACACACATTAGACATAAACATGGCTAAAAGGACCGTCCTTTATAACCGTTGACACGCTGCCTTGCCAAACTGTTGTTGTTGTTGTTAGGTGAATTTATTTGAGAGCTGGTCAAAATACCAAACATAATTCACAACATGCCAAACGACAAGCAACAACGACAACATGTTGCATTGTTAGCAGCTCATTGTACCAATTGTTGTAGTTGTTGTTGCCACCGTTCTGATTGTTGTTTTTAGTGTTGTTGTTATTGTTGGCACTGTTACCATGGTATTTATGCAAATTTGTAGTGGGTCACAAAGTGCATACAATGCGAATGCGAGTATTTTATTTAAACTCTCTCGGCGCCGCATAAATATATATATATTTATTCTTTCTATTTTTTTTTTGTTAACTATACAACATTTTAGATATATCACTTCTCGACAGGGAACAGGTGGAAATGATGGGAAGGGGGGTGCAATGTGGCCTATAGACGACCAAAAAAACACAGGCAAAACACTTGTCAACTTGTTGACGTTGAATTGGCATTGTTTAGTATGCAATTTGCATCAGTTTTGTGTG
Organism: Drosophila phalerata; assembly: GCA_951394115.2. Lineage (NCBI taxonomy): Eukaryota > Metazoa > Arthropoda > Insecta > Diptera > Drosophilidae > Drosophila > Drosophila phalerata. The sequence continues at coordinate 5,527,254 of OY729850.1, forward strand.
CTTTCCAAATGACAAAAAAAAAGTAGTATTGTTACATGTGGCATAGAATAAATAAACAAGCAAATAAATAAACAAAAGTGCGCAGAAACTGTGAAGAACAATTTGATAGATTTAATTAAGGCTAAAATAATAATAATTACCACGCGAAAGCAAAGTCAAATTGATAATAAAGACTTTAATACAATCAAGTCAAATAAATAAGTATACATAAATTTAATATTATTTTATCTTAAATATTTACAAATTAAATAGATGTTGAATTTAGATTTGATAAACACAAATTAATGCAGTTGAATAGAAATTCATCAAAATAATTTGTTTATTTAGTAATTTGAAGTTGTTAAAATACAGTAAATGGCACAAACAATTTTCACTTCACTTTGCACATAGCAAATTGGTTTTGGAATCAGACAGCAATTCTGAAAATGTTTAAACAAAAATGGACTAATTTTCCCAAAGTTATTTACAAATCAACAGGCAGACGAAAGTTGGCCGCAAGACACAACAGACATAAACAGTTTGTGAGAGGAGAGGAGAGGAGAGGAGTAGAAAAAAGAAGGCAAAGGCAAACGCGGTAATTATTTTTTAATGTAACAAAATAATATCTGGCCAAAACGATCAAGTCACGCAAGTGCCGAGGCAACAGTGAAAATTAACATGAGAATAAATAAGAAATTTTCAGAGTCTGAAATCCGAGTCAGACACGAACCCGTTGCCAAGTTTTTGGCCCAGCACGCACCAAGCAAACAGAGAAAGAGAGAGAGAGAGAGTGAGAGAGAGTGGGAAAGAGAGAGAGAGTTAGATTTTGTATATGTATGAGACAGAGATAGAGATAGGGAGACAGAGACTGCATGACGCATGCGCAGCTTCCGTTTTGCGATTTGACAAAAACGATTTGAACGCGAAATTCGAGAACCTCCTGAAATCCGTTAGACCGTTAAATTCTAACTAGACAAAGAAGAGACAGATAGAAAGAGAGGAAAGCTGTGCGTATTGCCTGATTAATCGGACACCTTAAAAGAGTCAACTATCAAGAAAATATCAAATTAAAAATGTCTTCACACACAAAAGTCAACAATTAATCAATTTGCACTTCACCAGCGATAATAATATTATTCTTTTCCCTACTTTTCTCTAAATCCGTTTTCACTAATTCATTTAAATTTCATTTCTCTTAGTTAAAAATCTCTTTACTATACGTTGTTTTTTAAAGCCATTTACAAATGCCTTCGCATTAGTTGGATTCTCCACATTCGGCGTTCGTTTCAACACTTGATAATAAGCCGAGACACAGAGCCATTTTCTAGCATTGGGGAAAATCGTTTTAAAATTAGTGAAAGTGATTGATTTTTCCACTTAATTTTCAGGTAGACAATATACAAAAGTAATGCCGATAATCAGGCCCAAACACCCCAGCTTCATACCCAGACAGCCAAAATGCCAGCCAAATTGGCCAATTGGCGCATGCGTCAAAGCCTTAAACATTGTTTCGTTGTTGTTGTTGGTTGTTGCTTGTTGGTTGTTAGTTGTTGTTGGTTGCTGTTGTTTGTTGCACTTCCGTCAGCTTTCGTCGGCTGTATTTTATGCCAGCCAAAAGCGTTGGTGTTGTTGATGTTGTTGCTGGGCTGTGGGGGAAGTTGGTTGAAATAGTTGAACGGAGGGCGTGTTTTTAAGCCAACGAAAGCGAAGACAGAAAAGTGGCATTTGCTTGGGGCTCAATGAAATGAATAATCATGCCTTCCCAACATACACACTCACATATGATCTACATATAAACTTACTTTGCATAACATTTTACCTGAATTATAGGCTCAAACAATAAACTTAATTGTGATTATGTGCAACAAGAGCATGAAATTGCATTCAATTGCTATAATTTTTATAATATCATGCTATATTATTATTAAAATATGAGCAGTATTTTTTTTTTTTAATTTTCTGTGTGATTTTCAATTTAATCTAATTAAAATTTATTTTATTTAATGTAATTTAAAAGCATAATCAATATTATCGAATTCCTTTTTACAAATTTGCATTTTATTGGCCATATTTCTGCATTATACGTTATTTAATTTAATTTCATATCTATTTTATTATTATAAATTTTAAAATAATGAAATTTAAATTTTATATCTCTTAGTCAATTTTAATCCTATTTAACCATCCTGAATCACATTTCTTATTAATTTATTGTAAGTGTAGAAAGAAAATCAAATATTTAAATCTAAAATCCAATTATTCTCAAAAAAATGTTTTTAATTGATATTCGAATTTATTTGTGCATCATTTAATTGAAACACTAAGATTTATTGACCCTGAGGTTTTCTTAAACTTTCTTAAAATTTAACAGTTTGTTGTTGTTACTTCGATGGGCTGCAAACAGTTTGCACTCAGTGTACGAGTAAGTCAATAAAAAGTTCTGGGCACGATTTCTTAATTAAAACTTGGCCGATGATTGCTCGTTGAAATGGAAAGCATTTTCCTACAACTACTAATACTACTACTACTACTAGTAGTAGCTTCATGGGTGGCTTTGTCGTCTAGACTCTTGACGGAGCCCAACTCTTACCCAATACTATGACTAGGGCCAAGATGGAGCAGAACTTTGTAATATTTATTTTTACAACCGGACATGCTGCAAACTTTTTACAGCTACGTGCGAAAGTGAAACGCTTAAAAAGGCATCGAATGTCTTTATTATATTGGCAAAGCCAATCAGTCCCGGCATGTCCAGAGTCGCAAAACTGCAAAATCGAAACTATGGACATGGCCAGGGGTGTTGAGCGGGTGTTTGAGTGTTGCAACGATGCTTGTCATCAAATTTTATTGTTATTTAAATGACGAGACGAGAGAAGTGGACAGGAGAAGAGGTGGGAAGAAAGCCGTTCGAGTCGACACTGTAAGAAAATGTCATGCAAAGTTATACCCTATATGAAATGACAGATTGGGTGGGTAAATTATGTTATATTGCTATGCAGCAATTAGCTTTAAGTTTTTATTTATTTTATTTCTTTTGACTTTAACAGAGCTAAGCTAAGTTACATTCAATTCCTGACTTACAGCGTATCTGTTAGTCGTTCCATATACTACAATAGTTTTTTTTTGTTTACTTCTTTTGCTGCATTGCTGCCAATATGCAGCGCATGCCATGCCCGTATAAAGCCTGGCCAAGACCGGCAAGAGCAAGACAAGAGCAGAGCCACTGGCTCTTTGTATATAGAGCCGTTACAGAGAGTGTTCCCCCTATTCGTAGCTCCTTTACATATATATGTATATGCATCTGTATATATATTTATTGCGCCTCGTTTCAGTCAATGGTGACACTTGCTGCATTTTAAATGGACGCGCGCTTGAACATTGCCGTTGTCACTTGGAGTTGAAGTTGGAGTTGGAGCCAAAGGAGTACGGGAGAAAGGAGAGGGATAGGGAAGCCAAGCGAAAGAAGAATGCAGAATGCTAAAGGTGCTTGGCAACACATTCCGCTAACTGCAGTCTGCACAGTGTAGACTGTAGACTGTAGCCTGTATTCAGTATTCTGTATTCTGTACAATCTGCAGTCCTGCTTCCAGCACGTTTTGTGGCCATCATTTTGCGCACTTTTGTCCATTAAAATCATCAAAATGTATGGCGCTCAGTTTATGTTATGTTTATGAAAAATTTGTCTCGCCACTTTTGTTGTTGCCACTGCAGAAAGTCGCATGTTGCAGGTGTTGCAAGCAAATGTGTTGCAAGTTGAAGTTGCACCTCTGCTTTTAAAGGCATGCTGAATAAATTTCATTGCAAAAAAAGAATGGGAGCAACAGCTATAAGAAAGTACTCTAAAGTTATTTATTTAGATAGCCAAAGAAACTAAGTAGTTAGTTATAGAAATTTAGAGCTGTATTTATGGTATAATTGTACTAAAGATGGTTTCATATATCAGTTCTTATAATGATATAGATCTCTGTGAAGGTGATGTCTCTATATATAGGTGTCTCTATATTTGATTTTCCAATAAAATCATGAATATTATTATACATTGGTTGAATAAATGAACTCATTAAAATTGCATTGGTAAAGATCTTATTTTAATATTAATTGAATATAATAGGTTTCTTTAAGAATGTATTTAATAATTATACATTTCTTACATTATGTAACTATTGCTAAGTATTTCCCACAGAACTCTTTCATAATCTTGACTATTTGTTAATTATTCTTTAACTGTAGCTGTCATTATAAATACATCAAACACTTCAACTCTTCAGTTTGGTTTTCAATGTTTTTACCCGATTTTTTCTGCTCAATTTAAATGGCAAGTCGTGGCCAGACTTTTTGCAGTTGAGTAATATTGGTATATCGAAGCAAACCAGGTTATTTGGCACTCTAGCAAAAGTAAATCCCTCTGTTCATACATTTCAGATGACTTTACGAGTTGCAGTCTGGTTTATTTTCTGTGGTCCATGGAACCCAACAATAAACTGAAATGTCCAAGTGTTCTAAGTACTCGCCAAGAGTGGAAAGAGTGAAAAGAGTGGGAAGAATGGGAAAATAGGGGGGGAAAGGGAGGGAAAGTGGGGCAAATGTGTGAACAAAATGCACAGCGTCGTTAGAGGATGCAAACAAGTTTCTTCTGGGCCTCACTTTTTTTCGTTGTTGTTGTTGTTGTTGGTGTCTTCTTCTTCTGCGTCTTCTTTTTCTTCTACAACTCGATGCTGTCATTGCAGTTGCCGACGCTTTGTTTGAAATGTTGCTGACAAACCACTTGAAAGTGTAGTTGTAGTTGTTGTGTGTGTGTGTGTGGTGTGTGTGTGTGTGTTGACGTATTTCATAAGAAAAGCAAGTGACAAGTTTTCCCCACCGCTGCCCGCCGCTTTACTTTACACACAGTTGCCGAAATTATGCCGCCTAGAAAAAAATTTAGGAGGAAAAAAAAAAGGTTAAAGTGTAAGTGGGGAAAACAAATTGTTGGCCCGGCCAGCCGGTTGGCCCAGACTGACTGGCTGGTTGGCTGGTTGGCTGGCCGACTGACTGGCTGACTGGCCGACTGGGTTCGGTTCGTCTTAATGTCTGACAGCCATCCCAGCAAGTGTCGAAAACTGGCCTACTCCGTCCGGTACATAAATATTTCCTGGCCTTCACTCACACACAGACTCTTACACAAAAGAACTTTGCGTGCACGGAGAAAAGTTTTTTCTAATTTTTGGTTTTTTTTTTGTATTTTAAATTTTTATTTGAAACATTTCCACGAAAATTATTTCGAGTGCTTGACAGCTGCGCGTTCGGCCTCTGTCGCTTTTAATATACCATTTCATTTCATTTCATTTTATTTCAAGTTTTTCCTACATCTTTGCTTCACTTCAATAGCAATTTGTAGCTGCGTCTCTGACAATTTCTTGAGAAAATATGCACATTTCGTGGGGCTTCTTTCCAGTGAAAGTGTGGCCAAAAAAGCACAGCAAATTATTGTAGCCAAATCAGCTTCACGCACTCCACTTCACTCCACTTTCTAATCAATTATTTGGCACTTATGTGTATGCAAAATTTGCGCAAACAAATAAATCAATTGAAGAAGCCCCTCTCCAGTCAACCGCCCCCCTCTGCCCCTGACTACCCCCTGACTTTGACCACAATGAACCAATTTAAAAGAGCACCTTTCGCCTGTATTTCTGCGTTGTCAGCAATGGCGCCGTGAAGCCAGTGAAGTGTTTGAGTTTCTGCCTAGTTAACAGCTTTTTTTCCATCGTTTTTATTATTTTTTTTTTATTTTTAGCCATCTTACGATTTTGCGCTGACAAAAAGCACGCGCAATGTGCTTGAAAAGCGCAAAATTTCGTGGATATCGAATTTCCAAAGTGGGCAAATCATCAAACGGAAGTCGTCAAAGTCGACATTTAAATGCGCTTCCTTTAAAAGTAAACAACAAAAAATATTGTTTTAAATTTGTGTGAATTAAAAAATAATATTTATTTTTAATCCTTTAAAGTTTAAACCTTAATATGCGTTTAAAATACATTAAATCTTAAATTCCTAGCTAGAGAGTTGACTATTACAATTTAAATATTATGTTAATGCTGTATTTATTAATTAAATAATATTTAAATATTCAAAATAAAAAGTTTCAATACATTAAAATTTGTCCAAAATGATTATATCTCCCAGACACATTCCTAATTTTCAAATCTTTAAGAATTTGTGTATGATATCATCAATTGTGGTATCAATAACTGAATGCGTCATCCGCTTTGGCAGCTGCATTAGCCAAATCCATAAGCCTTGGCTTCAAAAAATACACTCAAATACAGTCTGTATAGGTTTTTACTTATAAATAAAAGTGCTAAATCATTCAATTTCAATTAAATGACAAAAATACAAAAGTGTTTTGACGCCAAATCAAAAAATTCGGAAATTCTCATTTCGTGCTCTTTACATTGGCTTCATATTAATTTTCGCCTGCAAGCAAATCCAAATTTCTCGTGTCTTTTGATTTTTGCATACTCAACAATACACTGGCAAGCAACAACAACAACAACAATATTATATGAAATAAAATTCCCGTTTCATTCATTGACAGAGCCAAGACGAAGATTTTTTTGCTCTCAATACGAATGAAAAAAGTGTGTTTTATTTTTTTTTTTTTCTAAATGGCGCGTGTTTCACGAGCTGCAAAAATTGCCATGACTGTATTTGTTATTGTTGTAACAAGAGGCACAACTCATGTTGAACAATTTGAATAAGTACATATAATGATTTTTTTTTCATTTTTTTTTCATTTTTGACATCCAAACAGGCCAGACAGACACGTATAGTACATATGTGTATGAGCACAAACAAATTTGATCTCTCGCATTTTGGCACGAACTGTAATTGAAAATTTTCATTCAACTTCCCGAACCAATCCCCTCTTCCCCAGAAGCTGAGAAATACACAGAAACCGCCAAACAAACATCGCGCTTGACACTTGAAACACTTGGCTGTAAATGTATCTTTGGCTTTGGCTTTGGCTTTTGGATACATTTTTTGTTTTTGGTGGGGGTTTTCACGGATCTCTTGGCCTGGCTGGCAGCTTTCTTGTCCGGTTATGTTACGTTACGTGAAATTTCAAATGTCATAATTTTGACAGTTTGATAGTCATACACACAACACACACACACACACACACACATTATTGTTGCTGTGCTGTGTTGTTAGTGGGAAGCTGCAAGGCATTCGAGCAGATTGTTGTGAAGTTTATACAAGTATTGCTCAAGACTGTTACCATAAAGTAGCCGGCAACAAATAAAGTGACAACTTTGGCAGATTGTAAGCAGGCACAGTGGCTCAAAAAACTATTAAACTAAGGTATACAAATATTTTTAGTACATTTAAAATAAGAACTTTGTGGTAAAGTGGTGAAAAATAGACTTCCAAATTAAGAATTCCAAAGGAATATATATATATTTTCTAGGCCAACAAATTTGCTCCTTATATTCATGGATATTTATTTTTATAATTATATTACCATTTTATTTTCTAAGTTTTAATTAACCATATGATCTCTTGATCTCTCAGACCACACACATATAGGGAAGTCGGAATAAGTCATGTAAAGTAGCACAACATGTTAAATTCAGCTCATGTTTTACATTTACAAGCAGCTGTAATCAGTTTAGCTATTCCCTAGAAATAGTTCCCGAAAATAAGGCATTGTCTGGCTCATACGGGTGTTGGCCCTATTTGAGTTTAGACCAGTATTTCTGGCAGCTTAGGGCTTTGTGTTAGATTTCAAGTAACAAAACAAAACGTACGACATGTCTCTTTATTTCTCTTACAGAACTTGTTACTCGACAAGAGTTAAGAAAAACTTGGGTCTCGTCAGCTTTGACATTGACGAAGTGGTTCTTCGAATGAAATTGTCATAATTTTTTCGGGTTTTCTTCATGTCTTTTGATGCACACAATGGGTTAATGTTGCCCACTTTGTCATACTTTGACTTAGCTACAACAATTGAACAATTGATAAAAGCCAAAAATGAAAATAATACAAATAAAAGAGACTTTACTAACGGTGCATTTGAAGGTACCCAACCCAAAAAAAAAACATAACAATTGAACCAAAAATATGACTCAGTTCAGTTCAGTGCACTTCTAGGTGGACAACAAATGTTCAAACAATTTGTAGCTTTCAAATCTTTTACTTTACTATGCTAAAAATGTAGAGTAATACAATGTTCATAGTATGCATATAGCTGGATTTTAATGATTTACATATGTTACTTTTACTTTCAAGATACATATTATTTTGACTGCTAATTTAAGGCTAACTCTGACCAATTCATTGTTTTCACATTTCACATTTTAAAGGGCTAAAATCAATTTGGTCTGTGCATAATGGTTTGTAATTTAAATAAGCTGTAGGCGGCATTGAGAAACTGTCTTATTTAGCTGAAATTCAATTACTTTGAATGTGATTTAAGTTGTAGACAGACTTAGTGATTAAAGAATAAATTCAGATTTGAGTTTAAAAAGAAATGAGCCACTTAAGTATGTATATGAAAAATTATGATCTGCAGATAGAATAAATTTTCATAGAATGAACTGCTGAAAATAATTCCGAAGAGAAAGAAATAATCGATTCCATGTGTGTTTTACAAAGAGTTAATTAGTTTCTAGGGATATGAGGAAATATTTGAAATTAACATCTGAGTAAGACTTTGAGCTCCTAAAAATATCAAATAAATTGATCGTTATTTTCGAAACATAAATTTGACCAAATTCTATTGTTGTTCAGGCTTAGCTCTGAGATTTCATTATGTTTAGCTGAATTGTTTATTATTGCTTTTGCAACCCATTGAAAAACATTAAACATTTCATAGTCGCATTATAGACAGTTAATCGAGCGAGGGGAAAAGAGGAAGCATAATAATTTTGAGTTTGAATTTGAGTTTGAGTTTGATTTAATCCACGCAGCACGCCACATAAATTTAACTATTTATTTGAGGCAGGCTGCAACAAGCAGCCTACAACTGAACTGCGAGTATCTATAAATTTGTCCATAAATATTAGCCCGTCTAATGGCAGGCCGGGCCAAGTCCCAAGTCAGGGCCAAGAGAGCCGCAGCTTAAGCTGCAATGAACGATTCCATAAGCAATTATTATATCGATTTATGACAGGCCAAGTAAAGTTTTTGTTGGGGATTATGTTGGGGAGATTTGTGCCAAGGCGGCAATGGCTCAAATTCCCAAAGCTGACTCGTAATGCTGCTGCTCGAGTACATTAAAAAAGTTAATACATATTCTTAGTTGGTGGTAAATAGTAAAAAGTAAAAATAAAAATAAAACTTACATTTCCGTCTGTTTAAAGGTAATCGAGAACTGGGAAGCTAGCTGGCTGAAGTGGTCAACAGGTAGCAGCCAAAATAGTCAAGAGAGTAACTTGCAGGTAAGACCCAAAAGGCCCAGCAGGTAATACAGCAACAACTACTATACTACTATACTACTATACTATATATACTGCCAGGCTCTGAGCGGGTTATAAAAACTGTCATGATTTACAGTTTGCACTTTTTACGATGCCGCTCGCTGGCGGCTGTTCTATTGGCTAAGAATTATATGGAATTTAAGTAAGCGAGAAATATTTAAACATAGTTTTTATTTTTATTTGTCGGAGTTTTGTTTTTTTCTCCTCTTTAGTTTGGTTTTTATGTGGCTTTTATGGCTAGCTTGCGATACCCATACCAAATTGCTCTCGAAAAAAAAAGCAGATTGAATTCGACATTGGTAACAATGAAAAAATCTTTGATAGAGAACCGACCTTTTGTAATTAAAATCATTTATTGGCATTAGTATTTAAGCTCAATTTTGCCACCGCTCACGTAAGCCACATAAAAGAAAAAAACAACATTTTCCCAACGTTTGCGACTCGAAATCATGTAACATTTTTACTTAAAATTCACACTTGATACACGAAGCGAACATTTATCATTTCGCTTAGATCTCGGTTAGTGCGCCTTTTAGAGCGTTACCAAGGCCTAAAAGTGTCGCTTGCTGTTACTTTTAGGGCTTTTTTTGTCTCATTTTATTTTCATAGCTTTTCTTTTCCTTTTTTTTCAGCTCGTACCAACTCGTTTTTCGCATCTTTTGATTTATTCTCAAGTGCTTTGCTGTCGTCGTCTTTCTTGTTGTCGTCTTTGTCTTTGTCGCTGTTTTGTTTTATTTCTTTAGCAACCTAAATATTGAGATAGTCATCTGCGGTCAGTGTCAACTGAAGCGGTTCAGTTCAGTTGAGTTTATTCCCCTGTTCCTGTTCCCTGCCTCTACCTGAGTACGCTTCATTAGAAGTGTCGTAAAAACGTAGACGAGATCTTTGAGTCTCACCGGAATGGCCAGAAGAACTCTCAGATATAAGCTTAATTGTGACTATGAGTAATGCCAGAGTTGAAAATTGCATTAAGCACTGGAAACAGAGTTGCCTCAAATACGTGCTTGGCATAGATAACACCTAGTTATGAGCCCCTTGAACTAAGAGACGCTTTTAAACTGTGAATAAAGTATGTATAAAAGTTTCAAACGAGTTTATATAGATTAAAAATAGTTTTCAGGAACTTCGATTTAATATTAAAGCTCTTTCCAATAAATTGAACAAAAAAATATCTAAAAAAAAATAATAATAAAAGTCTACTCGAAGGAAATTTAGCTAGAGACAAATAAAAAGAAACATAAAAGAGAAGAGTCATGCCTATAAGTAAATAAAGATTAAAGCCTTTAGCTTAAAATCCATTTCTTAAAACTATTTGCTGAAACATGAGAATATAATAAATGAAAAGTGAGTTTGCGAAAAGTTTGTTGATAGCTTACGTATATCATATTTTAAGACTCTTGATCCGTCAGAGAACAGACAAATTTCTAAGAATTAAATTAAAATTTACTAAAGCTAAAAATAAGATTGCTGGGAAGTTAATTTAAAAGTGCTTAAATCTGCTCCACACTAAGATTCAAATGCCATTAGGTTTTTGGCTTAAATGAGAATCACAATTCACAGTTTAACCTACTTTTAGCTTAAGTTAAGCTCGGTAGTATTTTGTTATTTTCACAAAATGCATTGCAATTTTTCATGCCACACAGTTTTGTGGCTTGTTGCACACATGAAATCCGCTCACTTTATTTGCAAGCAGCATTGCTCTGATTTGAAATGTTGTACAAACTTTGGAACACAATATTAATTACCGACCATTAGCAGCATCACTCAATTTTAAACATATGCAACACATGGTTCAACAACAACAACAAGATGTTGCAGAGCGAGGCAAGTCGACAAAAAACAAAGTGGAAACTATCTGTAAACTCATACATCAATGCCGCTAAATCCACTTGTCAGGGCAACAAACGTGAGAATCGTTCGACAAAATAGAAAAAACTAATACAACATAGAGAGCGAAAAAACCAAATAAAACACAAAACAAAGGCAAACAGATCGAACAACGAGAATATATTGTCAGGGCGACACTTTAACCCGGTACGGACCGATGCCCGGTACCGTTCCCGTTCCCGTACCCGTACCCGTACCCGATTCCCTTTCCCTATCCCGTTCCCTATCCCGATACCGTTTCCCTGCCAGTTGTCAGCTCCCCTTTTAGGAGTATCTACTGTATCTATTGCCTGCTTAGCTTTGGCTCTATTTAAGATTTGTTGCTGGAGCAGCGAAGACACCTGCAACATTTTGAGGGCTGCAGTGAAAGACTTTTTTATGCTAAATACCGTCGCAGTTTATTGATGACGACAACAGCATCGAAAACAATGCGATATATCTTTGTATATACAGACTCACACTCGCACACATACACACACACACACACACACACACACACACACACACACACATACACACACACACACACACACAACAACAGCAAATGTGTGACAAAACACCACAAGGAATTTTAATCCCAAAATGATTGATAATCATTTGCACGCGGAGAAGAAAAAGCTTTATCACGTTCCGTTTCGTTTTCTATAGGTGTAAAGTCTATGTGGTATTATCAGCAACACCCAACGTCATCTTCATCATCATCATCATCATCATCATTATCATTATCATTATCATCATCAGCTTCTGCTGCTGGGACTTTTACAGGGCAATCTAGACATTGTGCACTGCTAATGTTTGCACTTAATTCAACAGACAATAGTCCGGAAAGCTGCTGGGCGCATTTTCTTTTAGCTCTTACCTCAAGATACACAGAACAGAGATGGCTAGCTCAATTTATAGAGGGTGTACAAAAGAAAAAGAAAGCATGAGAGACAGAGCGAGAGAGAGAGAGAGAGATGCTGCCACGGCGAAAAATCTAAATTATGTCGTTGCCGCCTGGCAACAAATGGAAAAATGCATCGTTTTGTTAGCTTAAACAGCGACGATGCGCTTTTTATGAATGGAACGACAACACTGAGAGAAATTAAGGCAAGACATATAATTTTGAATGTAAAAATGAGTTGTTTAGTTAACAGATTCATTTATATACAACAACTTATTAATTTGAATAATGTTAATTTTAGAGTACCTCCTCAAAAGTTAGTTTTAATTTTGTTCAAAGTATTTATTTATTTGTTTATTGGATATTGGTATTCTTCCCAATTTAATTTAACATTTTCGTATAATTTTATTATCCCCATGAGATTTTTGTGCAGTGTAGTTTAGCTGCGCTTGTATTCCCACCCACATCCAAGCATTTGCCATATCATGTTGCATATTTGAATGCCAACAAACTTGTGTGCCATTACAATACCTTGTCTCCTCCTTTCCCTCCTTTCCTCCCCCGCAGTCACCACTTTTGGGTCACCCTCTCGTTTATAGCTGAATCACAGGCAAACATTTAGTTAAGCGCTTTTGCATATAAAATTTACCATTTGCATTGCCTACAAACAACAGCAACAACAACAACCGCATCATTATTTTTATCCATTTAGTCTTTTGTTTGTGTTTGTGACACCTTTTCTAACACACACACACACACACACATAGAGAGTTGGACATAATTCCCAACTATTTAACCTGCGTCACCTGCGTGTGTGAGTTGATGATGAGTTGAAAATTGAACAAAAGCTGATTTAAGTCATAATTTATCATGTGATGTTGGATTAGTTGCGCTCAATTTTACAACTGTTTATTTTTAACACGTCCGCATTGCGCATACGCCGCATGTGACCCAGGCTAATGTTTTAATTTATTGACTATCAAATGTTTTGTGGCTTTTGTGTTTAGTTGCCTACTGCATTGGTTTGTGCCACAAAATGCAACAATGCAAAGCTTACCCCTCGTTGCCCCTCACTCCCTCTCTCTCTCCCTCTCTATGTTTCTGAGTCGGTACGCCTTTATGACACTGGCAGCCACGCCCATTCGCCTCGAGTGGCATCCCAAACTTGTTCTTTCACTTTTGACTGCCTGCAAGCGCGAACTTTATGGTTACACCTACCAAAAAAAAAAAAAAAAAAAAAACCGAGATGAGGATCAAATTCTAGCGGTAAATAAAGAATTGGCCGACTCGCCCACCCAGCGGACCATCAAAATGAAAAGTTGCACTACCTTTTTCTTATTTTCATTTATCTTTTTTATATTGTTTTTCTGCAGAGAATTCTGGGTGCAGTGTTGGATTAAGAAATTATAAGAAACGCGCCCCACGCATTATGAAAATATTAATTTGCGCATGTCGAGAATTAAATTCAATTTTCAGTTCCGCACACGCCCCACCGTAACGAAAGTTGACCCACTGACGGACTGGGAACCGGTTAACCGGTAAACCGACAAACTGGCGAACTGGCGAACTGGAGACTCAACTGGTGTTTTGTGGCCTGTCGCCTAAATCGCCCAAAGTCTTGAATTAAGACATAATAAAGCTGTCTGCCATAGAAAGAGGGAGGTAGAGCAGGGAAAAGCGGACTGAGGTTCCCCAGGAACCGTTTCACAGTCATCCGTCAAAGAGTTTCGGGGCGTCACTTTTTGAGCATTTTTGAGAGGTTCGAACACCTTTTGCCAGACTGACGAACTACGTAACTTGCCAAGAAGTTTAAGGCGGATTGAATTATACGTTGAGACAGACAGAAAGAGAGAGAGAGTGAGAGAGAGAGAGAGAGAGAGAGACAGCAGTTGATTTTACACTCGCGGATCATTGTCTGTGTGCTGGTTGTTTGACAAACGAGTGTCATTTATCAAAATGTGACACTATTTGCGCCAAGTCATGTGTTAACTGCACTTTATTTTATTGTTATATGTTGGCCGTGCCCAAAGGAATTCTCCGCCGCACAGAAAGACATCCATCCTGGAGCTGGAGCTGGAGCTGGAGCTGGAGCTGGAGAGCTGAAGCTCCTTCAGCTTGTTGAACTTAACCGAACCAAAGCTGTCTGCCATTGGTTTTTAAAGTGCTTTCATAAAATATATATCATAATTGAGGGTTGTGCTCTTTTTTTCTTCCGAAAACTTTTTTCCAGAGCAAAAGTTAGTAAAGCAATTGACCCAGACACACCATGGACACCATGGACATCATGGCTGGGCTGGTGGCATGCCTCAAGATTGAGATATGGGTAGTGTGTGCCAAGTTTTTATTTTCTCCGTTTGCCCTGTGGGCAACCCATAAAGAGTTGCTCCAAATTAATATATGTGAATATTTTTGGAGTTCATTTCGCTTGTTGGCAACATGGGAATATCTAAATATGTGTGAGATTTATGTTGGTATATAAATTGTATTCAGTTACTTGATATTAAATATCATTTTTTGTATTAGTTACATTTATTTAAATTGATATTGTATATATTCATTTTATATCATTTTTTAAATTACATTTTATTAAATGTTATTTAAAACTAGAATTAAATAAAAGGCCAAACAATGATATAAGATTTGACAAAGTTAGAAAACTTTAAGATTGTGAAAATATGTCAGGGTTAAACTACGGAAAAATTGACATTGAGAGAAGAAAAATTTAATTTTCAAATTTTGATGAATCAAAATATAAGTAAATTAATGATAAAATCGATATTCCGCAAGGAAATCGGTTAAGAATTGACAAATTTATAGAAAAAGTCCAGAGTAAAATCTTAATGACTCTTTTAGACTTTTCAACATAATTATATTGCTCATTTCTGGACCTTCTCAGTATTCTCAAAGCTAATACATCCGGTCTGGCTCTGTATACTACCAAGCAATTTTGTAAAGAATTTGCTCCTTTTTGGTCTTGGGTTTTTTTTTTGGGGCGGTGACTGCATTTAATGCCAATAATATAAATATTATGATTATGCACTCCAAACATGGGCGCAGTTATATATTTTGCGCGTTCCGATGCAGCTAAATGTTATGTGTTCTTTTTTTATTATTATTATTTTTCTTTTGTGGAACCAAAAGGAGCCGAAAATCGAAGAGCGAAAAGTAATTTCTTGCACGACATTAATTTCTTTTAAATTACGCATAATTGAAGTATGGACCACTCGAACATGATCGATGGTGTAGTTCCAACGACTTCTTGGATGTTTTGATCGAAACGAGTTTCATGTGAGAGAGTGCTTTACCAAGTACTGGGTGAAATTACTAAAAAAAGAAGTACGAAAACACTTAAAAAAAAAAACCAAAACTGAAACCATAATTATTTAATTTCTCTACGTTTGGCGTTGGTGTTTACTCTGAGTCTGTCCATATGAGGCCAAGTTCTATCGACATTGACATTCGAATTAGACACCTGACAAGAGCTAAAGACTCGTAACTGTCATGTGTGACGTTATTTGAGGGTCTCCCCTCTTAAGTCATTTCTTCCCCTCAATCATCACTTGAAAGCCTTGAGTTTAATATATTATTTTTGTTGCATTATTTGAAATTTGATTTGATTTTTTTTCATTCATTTCAATTCGTGGGCATTTAAGCTGAGCTCTCACTCATTCTTTGGGGGTTTGTAATTTCATATTTTAGTTGTCATTGTTGTTGTTGCTTTTGCTGTTGTTGTTGTTGTTTTTGTTGGGCATTTGATGGTATTTAGTTTTATTTTTGGTGTTGCCTTTGTTAGCTCACTAATCGGATTTTTCTTACATCAGTTTAGTGTCACATTAGCGCTGTTGTGAATTGAGAATTGTGAATTGTGAATTGTGAAGTCTCAGACTAAAACTCAGACTCATTCAACTGGTTCAACTCGTGTGGGGGCGACAGATCAGCCGTCAAACAATTTCAATCTCTGTCTGCCACATTGCATGCCACATTTGATTACGCATCACGCAACTCGAATATATATTTTATAGCCCTAACTTACAGCAGCAGTCAACAAGTTCTTATATCGCTATATATATCGCTTCATCTGCAACTAAATTGGGCACGGCATCGGCATCGAGATCGGGATCGGAATTGGGATCGGAATCAGGATCCAGTTGAAATGCCCTGCAGTGCTTACCACACGTATTTACGGAGCGCATTCACATAAAATGTTTCAACAGAAACCAACTTATGAATTTCTTAATTTTTTCCACTTTTTCTTTTATTTCTCTTCAAAAGATTTTTATGGCATTTCATTTTGTTTTGCGATGCTATCAGTATTTTTTTTCTGGATTCGTTTCTGTTTCTGTTTTTGTTTTGTATTTTTTTGGCTCTTGTCCAGTTTGGCTCGTTAAATTTCGCTTAAGCAGCCCGATATTTTGTATGATTCATAAAGTCATAAAGGTATTCAAAGAGACAGTTCTTGTATGTTTCTTTTGCATTATTTTCAGTTTGTATTGTGTGCCAAAAATGCATATTTAATACTCTTGTTAGCTTTTGAGCTTTGACCAAACAATAATGGAGTATTTCAAACGTAAGGCTTATTTTAAGACTAATCTGATATCAGACGTTTTATAAGTCCGAAAGCTTTTATTAAATAATTTATTAAAGGTTTTTTAAAAAAATTATTCCCATCTACATTAAATTCTATAAATAATTTATAAAAATTAATTACACTTTACACTGTTTATTTTTAAATATTTTATTATTTTCTCTCATTTTGATAAAAATTGTGCCTTGTGTATTGAAAATTGGTCGAAAGGCTGTATTTTTTTTTTTTTAACTGAAGATATAGTAAGTTTATATGTGAAATGATTCTTTCCGGTAGAACTCACACAGAAACGGCTAAATGAGCGATAAGTTTAAGTTAGTTAGCTGCGGATGGGTCCACAAAGGCAGAATTCATGTCAAGGAACAGAAAGAGAAACAGAAACAGAAACGAAAACAAAAACAAAAATGATTTATCATAATGGGAGTCTGCGGCTTGGGGCTCCCAACGGCGTTGCCTAAACGGGCGATAACAGCAACAACAACATCAGCAACAACAACAACAACAGCAACAATGACGCGACGACGCGACGCGACGTCTTTGGGCCTCAACGTCCTCTGGTCTGAAATGTCAACTCTTCATATAAAAATTAACGAAATATAAATTAAACAAGCGGGAAAGGCTATAGTCGAGATCCCGACTATATGATACCCGTTACTTACTTTAATATATTGAAAAGTACTTTAAAGAAAATACTTGTTTTGATCTGAAAACTTTAATTCGCCATAACTGTCGTTCTACATGTCCGATCTTGATGCGATTTAGTGGGATAATAGATAATGCTAATAGATAACGGTAATAATCACAAAAAACGTATTATCTTAAAAACTGTGGGTGTGGTGGTTTTTCGCGATTTGCGGGGGCGGATGGGGGCGTGGATTAAATTTGAAACAAACTTGATCTGCGTGAGGTATATATAAATCTGTGTGCCAAATTTGGTTACTCTATCTCTTTTAGTTTCTGAGATTTCTTTGTTCAGACTGTTTTTCGCTATTTGCGGGGGCGGAGGGGGGCGTGGCTTAAATTTGAAACAAACTTGATCTGCGTGGGGTATATAGAAGTCTTTTAGTGAAAGTTTGGTATCTCTATCTCTTATGGTCTCTGAGATCCTTTTGTTCATACAGACGGACAGACGGACAGACGGACAGACGGACAGACGGACAGACGGACATGGCTATATCGACTCGGCTATTGATGCTGATCAAGAATATATATACTTTATAGGGTCGGAGATGTCTCCTTCTACCTGTTACGCACATTCCAACGAACACAATATACCCTTATACTTATTTTTTATAAGTAACGGGTATAAAAATATGCCCAGCAACGAAATAAAAACCAGATATATGTGTTTTTTTTTATTTTTTTTTATTTTTTTTGGGTACGTTCTGTATGTTTTGGGTTCTCTCTTCGATTTGTTGTTGTTTTTGGTATGCTGGCAATTTATTTATGTGGCAAGCATCCCTTTTGGTATCGAGTTACGCCTGCGCGACATTGTTGAGTTTTGTGGCAGGGCTGAAATTATGAATTGGCTCTTATCTGGCGGATGCATCGACTGCGTTTAACTTTTATCTATGGCAACGCATTTTTATCTAATGGCTGCAGCTTCTTCTTATTCTTCATCTTCTTCTCTCTCTGTCTTCTGTCTCTTTTACGTATACCTTATTGATTAGCTACTCACAGCAGGCATCCGAATCTGGCTCCGATTTCAATGCTGACTTATGACATGCTCATATCAGCTCTCAGTTCAGTTCAGCTCTCTGTTTCGCTCTGATAGCTTCATAAGCTGCTGATAAGACTGAAATCCAAACGCTAATTGCCAGCGAAATCTGTCGAGGCGCCGTGCCTCGATTATCGGCCGTGGAGGGGGGAGGGGCGGGCTAAGACGGGGCGTGGCTCCGACAGCTTCCAGGTGCCGAGTAAGCAGCCTGCAGTTCATATCAGCTGCTTGTTATCGGCAGACAAATGCATTTTGCAAATTATTAACATACTCTCGTATGTTTAAATGTGTGTGTGTGTGCATACATACGTGTGGCACTGTGGCACTGTGGCACTGTAGCACTGTAGACTCGAACACGAGCAAAACAAGCAATCGACCGACTGCAGATACATTTGTATCTGACGCCAGTCGATTGGAAGCCGGTGCCGCTGTGTTAACTCCATTTGCCGCTGCTGGTCTCGGTATTTTGGATATTGGCTGCAGCTTTGCTTGTGGCAACTGCAGCAGCTAATTGATGTCAGTGCACAAAACTTGATTTATTTCTATTAATAAAAGGCCCCAAATGCAATCATATGGCATGCATATTCCACAATGCCCAGTGAGAAATTTGATGCAGCTATGCAAATGAGCTAAACCGACATTGGAGTGTGCAAATAAATTTGTATTTGGGAATTCTTGAATTAATATTGGTTAAATTGTTAGTAAAAATTGATTGTTTAATTTTATAAAATTATATCTTTTTAAATTCACAATAATTAATTCTTATTTGAGGTAAATTTTATGTTTTCTAACATTATTTAAATTTATTTATTTATATTTATAATTAATAATAATAAATAATTCACTCTATTAATATAACTTAATTCTTAAATATTTTATTTCGATATCCTCAAATTTCCAATTGGGCATACAGAAGTCTGGCCAATAAATCGGTTGTCTGGCCACCGAAAATGGTCAAAAACCAAAGTGCTGTAATTGCAATAATCCTGCATAGCTGATGTTGTTGTTGTTGTTGATACTGTTGTTGTTTCTGTGATAAAAATCACGTAAAAATTTAGTTGCATAAATTTTAACACCGATTTTAATCGACGCCATGTCGCTGGCTTAGACAACTCATTGAGCCGGGAACGCAGGTTTTGCGAGTAACGCCATCATCGAAATCGACATCGAAATCGGCATCGACATCGACATCGGCATCGACATCGATCGACAGCATTTTCCACTTGGTAATTACGGCCAGCAGCAGTTCCGGTGTGTGTGTGTGTGTGTGTTTGAGTGTGTGTGCTTGTTGCACTCTATAATTTTATAAAACTCGTAAACTATTGATATGCCAAATCAAATTCTGGGCATGTTTTTCAGCTTGGCGTCGCACAGATTTATGGCTTGCACTTTGTATTGACAGCCAACGAGGGTTTACTCACAAGTTGTCATCAGTAAAACATATATTTTGCTTCAAAATATTTCATAGAAATTTAAGACATATAATTTATATGATATTGAGCCACAAGTCTAGCTTGAAGTTTTTTATAATCGTTTGTCATTATGAATATTATATTTCTAATTTTTCTCAACTTGTATCTTTAATTTAAAAAATTTTATATTTCTACTATAGTATGTCACTATTTTATATATAATATAGCGAATATAACCAGTCTTTTATTAGCCATTTTTTACTGTAATCCTTGCTTCTTTAAAAATAACTTAAATGATTTCTTAATGTATCGTTAGCTCCTCGTATGTGGACACATTTATTTGGTCGACAGAAGGCTTCATGTCCAACACTTTGCTTTACAAGTCGAAACTCCTCCAATCTTCCCCCTTCACCACACACACTTATCAAAATTTGAGTTCCTGGCTGGAAAAATGCATTTCTGCAAGTTATTTCATGATTTTAAGGGGATTTGAGGGGCTTTGGGGCATTATAGTTTCGCTTTTTTTGGCCAGGCCAAGTCAGGCCGTAGTTTTGACATAACTGGAGCGAAACGTTGCGGACTCATATGTAGGCAAATAGACGCCCAGATGGACAGAGGGACGGACATCGGGACGGACAGAGGCAACCTGATTTGGACGCGGTCGCGGTTGAGACACAAATGTCTGCGTTGTCTAACAAAATGCTCAAATGCTTGTCTTAGGCATTTGCATTTCGATCTTTTGGTAACTGGCCAACAAAAGCAACAACAACACTGTCTGAATATCCTATGGTAATAAAAGTTTTGTTTGGAAAATTACAAGCAACTCGCGAATGTGTACAGTGTACACTAAACCAGGAGGCCATTCCTGGTTTATATTTGTGTTTGGGCTTTGAATTTGGGTTTTGTGTTGTGTTGTGTTGTTGTGTTGTGTTGTGGGATTTTCGGGTACGGGGCTGGGTTCCGGGGCATGTTGTCCGCAGTTTTGTGCACATTCGACTTTCACTTTTTGGCTGCCAAATGGCCATTTGGCCATTTTGGCCTGACTGCACTTTAAATTTATGTTGATTGCTCGAGTTTGGTTTGGTTTTTGGTTAAATGTTGTTAAATTGTTTTCCGCTTAAATGACATGTTTTTGACAAATGATTAGGCCTAGTTTTATGGCCGCAATGCTAACCTCGACCCATGTATTATAGAAAGTGAACTTTGTATATAAATTATTTACGCAGTGTCTGCCACAGGAAAAAATATAAGAAAATAGTATTTTGGAAATAAAATGATTAAATTCAATAAACTTATTAATATTATATTATATTTTTAATACATTCAAAATATTTTCTGTAGCTGAAAACTAGTATAAACTCATCTTTAAACGGCTTATTAATTTTATTCCATTTTAAAAATTCTTGGACCACCAGAAAACCTTAATACCTCATCGCTTTTGTTATTGATATCTTTGAGTCATAACAAAAAATCTTAGACTGATTCTTAATAAAAACACAGACTGTTGTTGCTGCCATAAAAATATGTCCTCTTTATGCGATGCCAGCCATAAAACATCAAAAAAATAAACTGAACCCGCAAAAAGAATCCTTTTGGCAACGCGAAGCGTCAATACAAATAAATACTAATAAAGTTGAAGTTGGGTCAAGCCATTTGAGTCCCTTTCGTGTACTACATAAATTTCAATATTTATGGCCAAGTTTTGTACTTCATATGACCCACAACACACACACACACACACACACACACACACAGAAGCACACACAGATTCAGAGATACACATATGGCACATGGTCAGAAAAACAGCGAAATGCTACCGAAAGGGATCTGGAATCAAAGAGCTGGCATCTACTCTACTATATGTGTATGGTAGTTTTTGTTGTTGTTGTTTTTTGGTAGGCGTATGACAAGCTGAGCTGCCGAGGGGGCGTAACTCAAATAGAGGCGCGGCATGCGCCGTTTACTCGTCAGAAGCCGGCAAATATACGACTTTCATTTCTATGTAACTAACGGTCGGTCAGGGGATAGTGATACTCGTGGCTCTCCCGAAATGGGATAAGGGACATGGAATGTGGACTGTGGACTGTGGACCATAGAACTGGTCCTGGTTCGCATCATAAATCGCAGCGACATAAATTCAGTGCAGTTTTTGGACAATGTTGTCGTTGCCTACCTGACGCACCTGATGCGGCAAATGTTTTGTTGCTTCTGGTTTTTCGCACGCTAATCTCTGTAAACAAATCACTGGACGAGAACGGGAACGAGAACGAGGAGTAAACGTAGAAGTAGGAGTCACCAGAGGCAGGGAAATGTCCTTGGGGACATGCTGTTTTAATTGCTGCCAGACGTCGCGATTTATGAGCATCAATAAAGTGTCAACTCAAAGAGCAAAACGAACCAAATAAAACGCGCTTCTGGCTGTAAATCATTCTCGCCTGACTCTTCCCGGAAAACTAGTCAGCAGTCAGAAAGCAAAGCCACTGCACTCTTGGCACTCTCTGGAAAGGGACTCGGAACTTTAACTGAAACTGGTACTCCTTCTTGCCACTGCAGATGCTTAACTTGGCCCAGACATGCAAGCTGGCGAGTATGTTTTGTTTGACTTTTTCCCTTTTTTTTTATTTTCATTTTCATTTTCATTTCCATTTTCTTTTTGTTTCTTTTTGGTATTTGCATTTCAATTGAAGCCAGTAATTAATGTATCGCATATCTGTAGAATTTTAATTGCCAAGTCAATGCACTTCACTTCACTCGCAGATGCATCACTCACTCTGTTTTTAACAACACTATGAAGCAAAATAGGGGCACTTTATAATGAATAAAAAATGAAAAAAGAAATGGGATACATAAATTTTAAATTTTAATTTATGCTTATTTTCATGTATCTTTATCATTTTTATTTAAAATATACTAATAATGTGATATGAAATATATATTTATTAAATGATCATTTTTAACATATTTATATTATATACATATTTTTAAAACTGCAGTTTTAAATATATATATATATATATAAACCTTTGACCTGCAGTGAGTGAGTAATCACTGATCACTTAACAGCCCAAGCCATAAAACCTAGGAGGCTGAATTTTTTACACAACATAGATGAAACAATTTCAACATGCAATAAGACGGCGTTTTGCAAAATTTAAATTGCAAGAGGGTCAAATTAGGTATCAAAGTTCACACATTGTTAAGTATGAAAAACTTTGTTAGTCTTAACCAAGAGATAATAAATCAATACAATTTAAAAGTCTAAATTGGAATACTGGATATTTTGTTACTGCTTTATTTCAGTTGAATATTTACAGATATTTAATAATTATTTTCTATAATAAGCCAATATAATGATCTTTACTTATGGTTTTTTTTATAGGTTTAATAGTTTGTATAGAATTACTGAAATCTCTTAACTAGTTTTAACTAATCTTTCGTTTTAAATCTAATGAGTTCCATATTAAATATTGATTGTCAACTGTCTACGAATAGAGTAACAATTATTTTCTGCTTGGATAATTACCATGCTTGGGGTTACTTTGGTTCACCACAACTGTTTTGGAAAATAAAAAAAAGAGGAGAGGTAAACAAATAATTCCAGAACTTGTTCCCTGGTGTAATAGGCGCGCGTGTGGCCCTGGCACGTAGTCTGCTCAGAAGTTAAGCCTGAGGATGGCAGCTGGCGGGAAGATGGTGGATGGTGGATGGGGGGGAGGGGAACAATTAAAATATGAAAGGGTTTCGGTTTAGTGTATAACATTTTTCGCAGTAATCTAACAAAACCAAAGTCGGACAGCAATTGACCAAAATCCTCGACATGAATCGTAGTCAACGAGCGTTACGAATGTCCAATGCATATTCTATGGCATATTTCTAGCTCGAAAAGGAAACAAACCGATGAAAAAAAAAAAAAATAGAAGAAAACAAATGCTAGAAGTGACTTTTGTTGCTGCACGTGATGATTGCATCATTGTGTCAGCTTAGTACGTGCCCCACAACTCGCTTGTCACATAAAAAATGACACAAAACTCTCGGCATTTGGTGCATTATAAACTTTTGCATGCACTGTGTGGACAGATGTTTGCCTGGGGATCATTGGGAATGGCATTGGGAATGGCAAAAATGCCATGCCACATAGTTTTCTGTTTACCAAAACTTGTGGTTAGCTCGGTGTATATACGACTCTGTGTTCCAGAGTCGAGGCACAAACCAAACCATTTGACACTTGCACCCTGGGATGGCACTTAAATCGAGGGGATTGCGGGGAAATCAACCAACTGCTATCATTTACGAGTGCGGTTTTTCATTAGGGTTCGGATTAGATGCTATTAAGTCATGCCATATCCAAAGAAGACTCGAAAAACAGATGATTTTACTTAAGCGGAATTTCAATAGCACATGACATGATTGCGATACAGACAGAAATACAGAGAGAAGAGAGTTGAATAAATACAGATCTATTTAATTCATTAGAAATCTCCGAGTAATTAAAGGAAGCAGCAGCATTCAATATATATATATGATTGTATGATAATTCCACAGCATCGTATTCCAAGAGGAATGTAAGTTTAGCTAAAATATATATCAACAAAATTCCAGAAACTGAAAGACATTCAAAATGTATTTGTTATTAATTTATTAAAGCAGTCAAATAAAAAGAATTAATTATATTTCAATAGAAAATAAGATTTACATTTTATTAAATGAAATTAAATATTATAATATATTATATTTAAGGCTGAAAAGTTAACAAACCTAAAAAGTCTGTGAAAACTCTTTCCATATGTTATTCAATGGTTCTACCTTTGACTAGTTATATGTACATATTAATTCAGCTTTGATTTTCATTCATAATGTGGCATAAAGTCGCCCAAATGTCTGGGCCAGATCTTGTAAGTCTGACTCATATAGGAAACATGTTGGAGATTGCTTCTAAATGATCTTTTTCCCTGCCGTTTAACGAGCGTTTAAAATACAACCGAATGCTGACCGATATGCGGTTTATTGTTATGCAAAATCCGCCATAATATTCATAAAGAAAAGAAAAGTAATATTAAAAACGCATAATAAAGAAGACCAAAAGACCAAAAACCGAAGCCTGGCCATAAACTCAGGCAACTTTCGCCTGAGGAACGGCGAGTACAAAGCCAACTTGCTTTATATACGACTTTGAATTTGGTTTGGTTTGTATTATTTTTATTTGTATTTTTTTTGGGGAGCCCAGTGCAAGTTGTTGTGCACAACAAAACAACAAAAGGCAGAAGTTTTCATAATTTATGGCAAATGCGAGCATTAAACTTCATTAGATCGAAATTTAAGGCGAAGCGTTACGTTGATGCGGCTATTAAAATAGGAACACAAAGTGAACGGAGGAAGAGAGAGAGAGGGTGGAAGAGCGGGGAGAAAGAGACGGAGTGGTATATGGGGGATCATTGCGGCTTCTTCCTTTTTTCAACTTCTGGTGCGCAATTTGCTTGGTAGAAAACTGGACTACAAGTTCATTCAGAGAGTGGAGTTTTGGAGTTGGAGTTGGAGTTTGGAGTGGGGCCAATACGAGGAATTATCACATAAATTTATTTTTAAAGAAATGCTGAAAGAAATGCACCACCAACTGCGTCATTGTTGGCGGTTGCATTTGTCAAGCGGCAGCCGTCGAGCAAGTTGCACACAGCGTGTGTGCTTCCTCTTCCCTCTCTCCATCGATTCTAAAATATTTTGGTAGTATAAGGCAACACCCACCCAAAGACAGAGAGAGAGAGAGAGAGACAGGGAGAGAGGGAACTGCCCCCAGTTTGATTGCCAGCCATGTGGAAACATTTGTGGCTGCCGCGTGGGCCTTGCAACAAGTGCAGCACAGTCGTTGATCACGTTGATGATGCTCAAGAAATGATGATGATCATGATCATCATGTTGATGATGTTGATGAGAGTCTTCACACTTTGATGGCAGCGCGTTTGTAGTGCTGAAAGTGTCATAAATTTCAATGGCAAATGCAGAGTGCAACTTCAGTTGGGAGCTCAGTCAAGTGGCAACACTTTGTGGCTGCCACGTTTCGTACGATATTTCACGCTACCTCAACACGCGCTCAACTTCATATCTTCGGTCTTGGCTCAGTCGACCTTGACCAAAACGCGGCGTGAAATGGGCTATAAAAATCAATTGACAAACTCGAGAAAATCTTTCATATTTTTGGGAAAGTTGCAACACAACGGGAATCGGGAAACGGGAAAAGGTAAATGGGAATCGGGAAACGTGGCACCTCCTGCAGAGCGTGTGTCGCGACACGCAAATGAGTCCTGTCCAGGTAGAAATCGTCAGATCAATTTGTCACAGTCTCGAGTGTCCTGACGTTTTGACTTAGCCGGAATCAGGGAATCAGGGAGTAGAGGCCTTGGCCAGCTTCATTGAATGGCCATAAATCAGGCTGACGGCACGTGCCTTTCTCTAATATCCTTTTGGCCCAACGGTTGTACCTGTTGCCAGGACCAACAAGTGCAGCTCAACTAAAACTAGCAGCCATTTTGTACAGGGCTTAAGAGTCTCTGTCTTGGTCTTGGCTTCCAGCTCAGTCTAAAGTTGAGAGTCCACATGCAACGCCACAAATCAAGCGGGGTGGAAAAAACCTTGAGCTTCAGCTTGGGATAACAGCAACGGGTTCAGCGCGTAAATTGTGGCAGACACTTAAGAGTCGAGACAAGATTAAATGTTGAATTACGTTAAGGCCAACTAAGATAAGCCAAGTGCAGAGCCAAGAGTCAAACACTGAGATGGAGACTGAGATGGAGACTGAGATGGAGTTCCCATCTCAGATCCCGACAACGCAACACACAAGCACGGCCAAAAGGAGTGCCCGACTGTGTTCGGGCCAAGGTGATAATGATAAGGAAATGAAATCGAGTTAAGTTTCGCGACCAACACAATCTCCAAATGAGACTCCCAATGACTATGAGTTTCAAAATGAGAATGAGAATGAGTCCGATGCGATGTGCGCTATCTGAACGAGTATAAAGTATGGTAACTGATGCGTAACATAAATTATCAATGTTGCCGGGTACTATGGTCTAAATTCACATCATTTTGATATGGCTAAAAATTGATGAGTGTTTTTTTAAAGAAGATGCATTTAGAAGCTAGCGATTATATTAGAATAAGTCAATGTCTAGTTAAGGGGTTTGATAAAAGATATCAAAGATATTTTTAGAAAATGTATAAAAACTAATGCCAAATTTTAAAATATCATTGAAAAACCGTCCCTTAAAGTAGACATAGATATTATATTAATAATAGTATTATAGTATTCATTTATATAATTTATTTTCTTTTCAAGTTAAAATTTTACTAGAAATCTAAAACTGAACAAAGCTTTAATATCACATTTCATATATATCATATCATATCACTTTAATTGCATAAAATTTAAATATTTATATTATTTAAAATTGTATTCAATCATAATAGATAGTCAAAGTATTTCTTTAATCAAAGCCGATTGCTTTATTGAAATCAATGTTAGTTTACCTTGAAATTTTGAAATAGAAAAGTTAAATACAAAATATTTCTGAAATAAAACTATATGTCTGTTATGAAATTTAGTTGAATTTACCTAGGAATTACACAAATCGTACCACTGTTCAACGGCGTGTGTAAGTGTCGTTGACTGTCTGTACGAATATATATCCCTATAAAGATACTTATATACAAATTGTGTGAGTTTGTCTATCCCACGTGAAATACACTTGAGACATGCCCACTGTCGACTGTCCACTGTCCACTGTGGACTGACGACTGTGTCTGGCCAGAGTTGACCCAGGCAACTGACTGATAAGCGTAATTGATTTTTGCAATTATTTTTAGCATAGCTCAAAAAATACCTTTGAAAATGTGTCAAATGGCAGAGATGACGATGACGACGACGACGACCTCATAATTTTTATGATTAGTGGGGAATGCTTGTTAGTGGGCAGCAACGTCATCGCTCTCGACGGCAACGACGATGGCGGCGGCAACATCAGCAACATCAGCAGCAACAGCAATAGCAACAGCAACATCATCAACAGCAGCAACATCAGCAGCTGCATCAGCAACACGTACGCACACTTCTCACACAAGCGAGGAGGCAACTCTGGCAAAAAGGACCGCCGCGCCGACGTTTCGTGATAAATTGCAATGATAGCAAAAGTACTTGGCTTTCTCGTTGTTGCTGTTGCTGTTGCCGAAACAGAATAAAACGAAACATTTTGGCAGACGTGTCCACCAGCAACAGCTACAGCTACAGCAACAGCAACACAAAAATTAACCGCCGGCAACAGAAACGCGTGAATATGAAGGAAGGTAGAAAGGGATGGGGGAGGGGAGGTGGTAGGAGAGGGGGGACGCTTCGTGTTGCATGTAAGCCAGTCAGTCAGTCCAAAAGATGATATATCCAAAAATTCCATATAATGACTGCCAGGCAATAACATTGCTTGCCCGGCGACTGTTGCTGTTGTGCTGTTGCTGTTGTGTTGTTGCCGGTCAGCAACAATAACGGCAAGTACCCAGCGCGCATTAGAAGCAACAGCAACAGCAGCAACAACAACAGCAAAAACAACAAGTCTGCTAAAAAGAGAATAGTGGAAAATAGTAGAAAATACCCAAGCAGCGCAGACATGGGAACTATTTTCACGCTCAGTTGCAATCTGTCAATGACGTTCGCCACACTGCAGCAACAACGGCAACAACAGCAACATCTACAACAGCAACAACAACAAGCACGACACCTTTTTCTGGCCTGTTGTGTAGTTTGAAGTTGCTGCAACGCCCCGGCACGCTGGCCAGACGGACAGACAGACGGACAGACAGACACTGGCTGATATATCAAAGCCGAACCATCATCATCTTATTAAAGAGTGCCAACTTAATTTGCTTGGCCATGTTGCTAGACAAGTTGTTGCCGGTGTTGTTGCTGATGCTGTTACTCTTCTGCCATTGCTGTTGCTGTTGTTGCTATTGTGCTGTTCTAGGTGTTGCTGAGGGGCGTAACTCAAAACAGTTAGAAACTTGAAAAACTGGCTAACATCTTAGCACCGAAGTTTTTATATCCTTTAGACAAACAAGTAACTATAGTCAAAGTTTATATCGATATTTGGTAAGATTGATATTGGGAAAGTTGTAAATTATATTTGTAAAATTATTATTGCAAACATTTTAAAGTTAATAAGTTAATACAATTATTCGTTAATAAAATAATGAAAACATTGAAAAAAAATTATGAATTTTATGCCATAAATTAACATTGAAATAAATATATTAATGGTACACCATAATTTAAAACACTTTTAAAATTATAAATATTATAATATTATATTTCTATAAGCACCACAAGAATTTCGAAATTCCCATTATAATAAATATTTTTAATTATATTTAACTAAACAGTGAGTGTTGCAGTTCTTCCAGTTAGTACAGAATATATTTATTTTATTTAACAAAATTTTGCGATAAAAATGGTGTCAATTTGTGCGTGTGCTCAACGTTTGCCCAAAAAAAATTCCAAAGGATGTAAAGGCATAAAGAAAAGTTTTGCTTTATTTTTATTATTTTCAGCTATAGCTTTAACTTCAACTGCAGACTCAGTTTTGGCATTGGCTTTGAGGTTGTTTATAGAATCTTTTGTGGCTCAGCCACTCAACACCTTTTGGGCTGCCGTTAGTTCAAGCAAACGCTATAATTAATAGATTATCATCGACAACATTTTAAATTCGCATTAAATTTGCCAGCGCGCCAAATTGCAGTGCCAAAGTGGAAAATAGCAAAGCATTTTCTCCACAATATATATTTCTATTTTCCTAGCGTTTTACTCTTTCTCTCGTTATCTCCCTCTCGCTGTCTCTGTCTCTTTTCTGCAATATTCTTTTGGACTGCTGGTCGCTTTGGTCACATACACGGAAGTGATTTTTCCACTCCAATGACGAGGTCTCTTCATGTTGCTGTTGTGCTGTTGCTGTGGTGCAACAAGTTGCAGGTTACTTTAGTGGGTGTCCGTTGTTG
Organism: Drosophila phalerata; assembly: GCA_951394115.2. Taxonomy (NCBI): domain Eukaryota; kingdom Metazoa; phylum Arthropoda; class Insecta; order Diptera; family Drosophilidae; genus Drosophila; species Drosophila phalerata. The sequence goes on from OY729850.1 coordinate 5,557,201, forward strand.
CCTCACGTGCTACAGACGGCTCACAAAAATCAAAAGAAAAAAGTTTAAAGTTGCCTCTTCAAGATATTACAGCATATTCTAAGCTTTTGTTGCTGTTGCCAATAGACAAGATCAATGTTGTTGTTGGCGTTTGCTGGTTAGTTAGTCAGTGGGTTTTGATTACAAAAATAATGCTTTGTTGCAACGCCCTTGGAACGAATTTCTCTTCGCTTTGGCCATTTATGTGTGAAATTTTTGACTATAAAATTCTTAGCTATTTTCCGATTGAATAATTATTTACAGAAATTTCTAAAGTTAAAAATGTCTATTGAAATTTTAATAAACATAAGTCAGCGACATTAGAATATTTTTTAGATAAGTAAAATTTAATAATTTTCTTACTTATTTCGCTAGTAAATAGTTATTTTGCTTAAAATTTATATCAAATTTCTTCTTAAAAATCTACCTGTAATTTTTTTAATTAATTGGCGAGTCATACTCAAAATATGTTGCAAGCAGTTCATTATCCTTTTGTTCAGTTCCAAGCACCTGTCAAAATCCCATCACATCCCTTTTTTGTTGGGTCCAAGGTGAGGTTTAACGCACGAGTAACAGACAGCTCAATATTTGTATAAGAAATTAACGTGATTGGGCTCATTAAGCATTCGCCCTGTTTACCCAAAGCTCATAAAAAGTCTCGTGTTTAATAAGCAAATATCAACACCTTGCAAAATGTTAAAAATAAAAAAGAAGCGGCAAGCAGAGAATATACTTTGTGCATCTCGGTTGTCGGTTTTCAGATCTCGGAGTCATCTGCGTGATCATACAAAGCAATCAGCAAAGAAAACATTAACCGGTGTCTGCTGATGACGATGCTGATGAGTTGGGTAAATATAATTTTTCAAGATCAATGTTTATTTACACAGCGTAGGCCAAAAATGCATTATTGGCAGCATATATAGAATGGAACTGAGGGGGGGGGAAAGAGAGCTAACAGCAGCAGCAAAACAAAAATAACAAAATAACAAAGTACAAAATAAAAGAATACACAAAAAACAAACAAACAATGGTCCAAGCTTTGGACACGCAATTGCAATTAATGGGAAGTAACCAAAAACCAATGGATGATGCGATGCGGTCCCGAGACGCCGTCAAGTGTCCAGAAGGCGACGCACGCACACACACACACTCACATGTATATGAAGTGGCAAGTTGGAAGTTGAAGTTGAGGTTGAGGTTGAGGTTGATGCTGAGGTTGCAGCTCTACGTCTATGTCGCTGCCTCAAGATGTTGTGATGAAGTTTTTCATTTCGAGTGCTTTGGCAACTTGACGACCACAAAATGAAGACGTCAAGCGACGTCAATTGCTGACCGAAAAGGCAGCGGAAGAATGTCTACGAAATATAAACAAGCCTCGATGATGACGTCTCTGACTGTCACGAAACAATCAACTCTGCTATGGACTGTGCCACAAAGCGGCGACACTCGTATTAGCAAGTTCAATGGCCAAGGATATGCCACAGACAATAACAAAACAATACCCGACAATTGCGTGCCACATGCAGCAACTACAACTGCAACGGTTGCAGCAACACAATATGAGATGCTGATTAGGCAGTTGCAAGTTTCAATACGAAATCGATGCCTCAAACCTCAGCACGCATGTTCATAAAAGCGCTAAATGCATATTGGCAAAAATAATGATGACAGTTGGCTAACTGAGGCAGACAGTCAGGCAATCTAACTCAATTTACAAGCAGCAACAACAACATCTACAACAGCAACAACAGCAACAACAACAACAACACTTTAGCAGCAAGACATTTAACAAATTAAGATGCAACAGTTCACAAACAGACAGACAGACAGACAGACATTTCTATTATAATCAAGATGGTTATTACGATTTTTACACTAGACAACAAAAGTAGTGCTATGATTATAAATATAACTACTAAAGATTTCATTATTAATGTACATTTTCTTTTTTTGATTTTGTTTTAATTAAATAAAAATAATTCACATACTTTCAATGTATTAAAAATATATATTTTTGTTTTATATCAAAAATGAATTGCACTTATATTAATAATTAATTTCTATTTAAACATATTAGTTCATAAATCAGGCATTTGAAATTCGACATACAAATCTTTTTTCATCGTATTATAATATAGTTTTTAAATTATTAATTAAATTAAATCTATTTTAATTTGATTTTAAATTTAAATAAGCGGCAACAAATAAAAACGTTCTAAAAAGTCATATATTAATTGAAATTATTTTAGAGAGAATCTTTTGTATTTTAATTGAAATTAAAAGTATTTGAAACCGACTTTATTCTATTTAATACCATTTATCATTAACAATTTGATGAGCTCATAAAGTTATTCAACTATATGTGTATATATTATGTTGTCTAGTGTTGTGGCAAACACCTTATGTCACATTACCACAAGCGATGACAATGCTGATGCTGAGAATTGGGTCAGTCAGTGCTCACGTCAGTTTGTTGCAGTTGTAAGTAGTTGCCACATGTTGCTGCCCCCCCTATCAGTGGCATGGAAGAGGGGTAAGCTGCATCTTAATGACAACCAAACAAGTCAAACAGAACCGGCAACAAGCAAAGCACACGCAGCCGTTGAGGAAAGTTTTGTGGCAGCAACAACAATTGCAATTGTCTCATTAGCGTGACAGAACACAAGCAGCTGCCACCGCCCACAACAACAGCAACAACATCAACACACACCCACATTAGTAGTAACCTTCATATATGGTATATACTATAAGTAAGCACTGTAACTAATGTTGAATACATATTGCAGTTGGTGTAATTAATTTGCGTCTCGCAATGATTTCTCTGCATTGTTTCACACAAAGCATTTGCATAATTGTTTCACATTGCTCGTGTGGCAGTTGCAAGTTGCCAGTTGCCGGTTGCCAGTTGGCAATGTGCTGTATTGCTCTGTGTGGCAGTTGCCTCACGTAGGTGTTGAAAATTGTTGCAGTCTCTGGCCGCTTTTCGGGATACGAGTTTGCTCTATCTATTGGCTAATTTTGCAATTGCCGCTCGTAACTAGACGCGATTAATCAAGCGGCAACAACAGCCACAACGCCAATGGCATAAATGAATTACTCACATGAGCCGCGCCCGCAATTCGCATAAACAAATGCCGCATGCAACACCCCCATCCCCTCCATCAATCTACTACCTCCTCTAGCTCCACCTCATCCTTCGGTCTAACCAACTCTATTTGTTTAGGCTGCAATTTTTCCAGCATTTCGCACTATAATTGATCATGTTTTTGGCTTTGCTTTTTTGGTATCTGCGTTATTTGACCTAACAACAGGAAATAATGCCAGCCAAATGGAGTTTATGTTATGTTTCTGCATCTGTTCAGATTGCACTCATTTTCCGATTGCCCAATACGAGTACAACAACGACCAGTCATTATCAGAACTGGCACATCTACCTAATGGAGCTACTCATAAAAAAATATGTGAATTAATGGGAAATTATTTAGTGATATATGGAGTCTGAATACTTACAGAATTTATGGCAATCACATCGCATTTTTTTGTGATTATAAACGGAACATTTAATTTGTATGTCAAATCCAAAATAGGAATATTTCTTTTATTTTTTTCAGTGATTATAATACATACACGAAATGGTTAACAATTTAAATAGTAATAATTAAATAATATTTTACATATTAAATATGTTCATTTCATATCAGCCAAATAACAATTTTTTTGATAACGTAAAATCAAAAACTAAATCGTATTATAATTAATTTTATTACAAAAAAGTGATGAAATTTACAAACTCATATAAAACAAATCAGTTTGTATAATTCAATTACTCAAACATTTTATCAAAAATCAAAAGCGAAAAAAAAATGATTTTTATAAAGTTGCCAGCAGCTTTTAATTAACTTTGCAGTCTGAACGCATTAAAAAATGATTTTTTTTTATTACAATTTTATTTAGAGTGAAATAAATTGCAACGTTAACCAGTTTTCCACTTGGACAATTGCACCACTGAACCACTTTCCACATGTCAGAGGGCGGGGGAAGTGGTTCCGAATCTGCATAAGGCCCAAATGGTGTGTGGCATGTGTGGCACGTGATAGATATATACATATATATATATGTATTTTCAATTTTCAATTAGCTGCCAACATTTTACACAAGCAAAAAACAAGTTTAGTTTTGATTTTCATACTTTTCTCTCTCAGTGTGCTTCCAATTAATTTTAGCTTAATTTTAATGGCTCGCATTTTTTTCTCATTTTACATTTATGGGTTTATGGAGTAGCTCTGTTGTTGCTTTGGTCGTTGTTGCAACATTGCAACTGACCAGATATTAATAATTTGTTTTCATTCAAAGTGTCGGCAGTGCGTTTTGTGTTGATTTAAAAACTTTCGTGTGCCATGACAATAAATTCATTCAATTCATTCACATTGAGTGCTAAAAAGTGAATGCAAATAATTTCAGCGCTTTGACTCATTAGCGCAACGGGGTGTATTCATTAACATTTGCTCTGTGTGAATTATGAATAGTTTAATACATTTTCAGCGCTTTGTTAAATTTACTTTTTATTTTTGGTCTCTTTTCTGTTTTTCTCAGTTTGCATTATTTCTGCTGTGGTTTTGGCCATTACAATTGACGCGAACGTGCTGAAGGTGTGGTCCGGACTCCGGATCTGTGGCTTACCTGATCGCCATAATAACAACTCGCTTTTATAATGAAATGAGCTTGAAGTTGCCCCAGACTGACCTATTTTCGAGTAGAGGCTTTGACTTAAACGCTTTTTATATATTTTTAAATTAAGCTGAAATTATTTGCGCATATTTTATAAGTATTTATTTAAAGTTTCCTACTTATTTTAGCTTCTTAAAAGTAGTTAAAATAACTAAATTAGGCCTATTACTAACAGTTTATATTTAATTTGAGAATAAACGTCTTAAATATGTTACAGAATTGATAAAATCTTTCACTGAAATTAAACATATATATTATATATTTAATAAGTTTTAAGAAAATAAATTAGAATTATTCCTATCTCAACACTTCACGTCTGTTGCATCTTTAATTTTTGTGGGTTTTTAATCCCATTTGAAAATTGACAGAGCATAGACAAAAATTGTATAGGAATTTGGTGTTGAGGATTGTTGAGGTTTCCTCTCTAGACACCTTTTGGGCAGATGTGAATGCCGAGACATAAGCGATTTTCACACTTTGAATTTCCCAACACTTAGGTGTATAGTATGTGCACATTTTGCAGTGTATGCAGTGTATGCCCCAAAAGGATTTTCACGCTCAGCATTTGTCCTGTGTTGCTGCCATTTCGTTACAGCCGTAGGTGACACGCATTTCGAATTGGATTTGGCCAAAAGCGAGACGATGTGTTGTTCGAGTTGGCCAAATGCTTCGGCCTGGCCGGCAGCGAGCATAATTTTAGTGGCATTGGCAGCTGCTGCTTGGCCAGCAAATGCATTTGCCAAATGCTCTTTTGGCCAGGTTCAATTTGTGATGCATGGCTTGAATTGATAGCCACACAATTTGCAACATTTTTGAAAATATTTCTACATTTCTGATAGCAACTTGGTCAAAATCTGTTGAGAAATTGTTCAACACTTTCATAGAGATTGGCCGAAACTCGTGTTTTTATTTTGATTATTTCTCTTTTTCACTTTTTATGCTCAACTAATGAACTTTTATTTGATGGCCCTTCATGTAGGCCTGAGATTAACGCGATTTTAATAGCGTTTTGAGTTCGAGATTTTGGCCAGGCCCTTCAAAAAGCAGCTCATGCTGCGCTTTTGCTCAATAGTTAACCTGATTTTACATTTAATTAAATAACAGACCATAAAAAATAGACAAAACAAACAAATACAGACACTCGCTGGGGCGTCAAAGGAAAGTTGAAAAGTGTTTTTGTCGACCTCCCAGTTCTTGTCTCTTATCAACCATATTACGTCCAGCCGATAATGTTAATGATGGCCTTAAAATCATTTTAGGCCCAACTAAGTTTGCTATCAGTGTTGTTGTTGTTGCTTTGTTGTGCCTTGTTGTTGCAGCTGCAATTTTTGTGGCCTCAACGCGTTGCGTGCACCATAAAAATCGAATTTGATTTAATTTTTTATTACAAGTTTTACTTTCCTCAATGAAATTGTGGCTCAGTTTGTTATAGTTGGCATTGCGGTCTGCTTTAAAAGCCATTAAACTACTATCCTAATCGATAAGATCTAGCAACAAGCGAAAGCACTTTCAGTATATATCCCCAGATTTGATTTACGATATCATTGTAAAGTAGAGGGAGGACTTTGTTTGACGATTATAAAGGTGAAAGATACAGAATGCATAGCACATTGAATTGAAAAGGCAAAAGATACATTTGTATCTAATAGATACATACTTGTAATTGCATTTAATTGTACAGTGTAGTAAAAGAGATTTAAATTGAGACTAAAATATTCTAAATATTCTACGAAAATTTAGTCAATTTAGTCAATTTTCATATTTCAAAATAAATTTTATTCTTTATTTTAATATTTCTTATTTATTTTTTGGTTGAGAAATAATTTTCAAACAATTGCCAGTTGGAAACTGTCTGGGGATTTAAGGCAATCCAATCCCAAGCCAAGCCCATAGATATGGTCTATAGACGGGCTGTTAATGTGTTGTAATCTAAAAGCTAAGCGTTCTCAAAATCAATTATAACTGTCAGTCATATCGTGCCCCATTGTCAGTGACAGTTTAGCGGACAGTTTTGTTTGGAGCTCGAATAGAAAAATGCCGTTGATCCCCCAGACAGTTGACATTTGGGCATTATCGAACTGCATTCCAATCTGAACACACAACTGATTGCATTTGAGGTGTGTGTTTCAGCGTTTTTAATGACTGATTAGTTCGACAATTGAAGTGGAGTATAGATATGATCTTGCCCCCCCCACACACACACACACACACACACACATATACACACTCAAATCTGCTGATATATAGTTAATTTATCTTTGAGAAGACTTGCAATATGAGCAGTTCATCAATTATGTGGCAAATATTTCAGCGCCTACGCATTGCGAGTGAATGAGGAAAAAGGAGTCCAGAACTGTTCATCAATTAGTGGCAAGATACTCCTTGTTGCAACATGTGTGTCTGAAGGGGCAACTTCAAAATGTTGCAAACTGGCGCCAACTACAGAGAGAACAAGAGAGAGAGAGAAGTTTCTAGGCTCCAATCTGCTCGTTAGTTGTCGTTCTTGGCTCATTTTTCATAATTTCCACACTTGGAAGAGGCAACGGAAAAACCAAATAAGTATAACAAAACATACGACTTCCGCTTGCAACTGCTGTCTGGGGGAGAAGGAGGCATTGGGGGAGGATGGATGGAACTGAAGTCAATGCCAGAAGTCAACTTAATTAATTTTTATGCCAGCAGCGACCGTTGCAATGCAATGTTGCAACGTTGCAGCATCGATTTTGATTTAAGTTACGTGGCATGCAAGCCAAGGCCAATAACCAATGGCCAACTAGTCAACTGGCCAACTAGCTACCAGATCTCCAGTCTACAGTCTCCAGTCAGAAATCAGAAAACAGGAAGTGCTCGGACGGCATCGACTTCTGCTTCTTTATCTGCTTATTGGCGCTGCAGGAGCCAAGTTGAAGTTGCACTTAGCTGCACAGTGCAACTTGCAACCTGCAACGGCGGCAGGTGTTGCTGATATCTCTGATTAAATGGCGTACGCCAAATCATGGCCAAAAGCGTTCTTAGACGCACATTAAATTGCATTGCAATTCCCCTCCCAATTCCCTCCCCCCCAATGCCCCCTAATAATGCCCCACTTGAGTGGGAGCACGCCAACTGTAACTTGAGCTGAATGCATTTGCTGCCATTTCTCTGTGATTAACATTCAACTGCAACTCAATGTGGCAAGTAGCTGCAGTTTAACTCGGAATTCGAGTACCTTTAAAGCCTGTCCATTATCATTGAATATTAGACAGAGCTAAGCTTATGCAAATTGATTAATTTGTGCTGGAAATAATAATGAAATAGTTGAAAAAGTATTGTAAACAAATTAATCAATTAAATTATTTTTTGGAGATGAATCAATAAGACTTAGTCATTATAATAAAAAAAGTCCCAAAATATTTGTAAATTTTATTAAATAGATTAATTTTAAAAACTTTCTTTGATATTATCTCAAATCTTTTATCATAAATGCACCAGTCATAATTAAATTTGGCATTTGATTTATTATTTAAGATAATGAATTAAACAAATTGTGATATGGGTATTCCATATTGTATTATTACAACTGATATTTAATGCAATTTATATAAATATATATTTGTTTTCAACACCTGATACACACATTTCATGAGAATAACTTGTAGAAATACCACTAATAACTTAACTAAATAAAATACCGAATTTGAACGTGACTTATTTCTTTGATCTCTTTTGTCACCGCTTTGTCTCTTTAAACTACCTCACACAGTGAGAGTCAAAGTTTTTTTGCATATGCTAAGGACGTGCTGTGTGGCCAGGACATTTTCTGTGTCGGCTCAGCTTGAACGGGATGCAAGGATGCTTAATATGTGGTCGAATCGCCCACACAGTAAGCAATCCTCCGACTTCAGAGTCGCCGCTGGAGGAAGATGACTTGCTGGCTGTAAAAAGTCGCACATTTTTGTAACGAATCGGCAATTAGGGATGCCAGTCGGAGCTGATGAATGAGTCCCGGCACTCGATCGATGATGTCGACCTACCGCAAAAATCAATGCCAAAAAAAACTGAAAAGAAAAGCAAATGGAATACAATGGAGAAGTGACTGTGCGAGTAGAAGCCGGAAGATAGAAGACATCCAAGTGATTCCTACGGCGTGTGAACCGTGTAACAAGTGTAACAAATTCACAGTGAGCACAAAAAAATGTGACACAAATTAGTAACGCCCTTTGAGACGCTGACGATGAAGGGGACGAGTTTGAAGACGAGGATGAGGACGAGGTCGAGGTCGTGTAACCCTGGATTGCACTGGATTCTGTTGCCCTCAGACATGTCGGCGTCCTGTTGTGTGTAGGTGTCTGTCCGTCCGTCTATCTGTCTGTCCGTCTGTCTGTTTGTATGTCTCGTTGTTTCGTTGTCTCGTTGGTGTCTCTTAGCTTGTGATGCTGCCGCCAGAAATGTCTTCGTTGATTGTGAAACACTTTCATCACTTCAGTGTCGGTCCAAAACCAAATGCATGTCATCCATGCCGACTGAAGACCTGACAAACGGTGGGCGTTTGTTTTAATAGCTCGTCTCTCTCTCTCTCTCCCTCTTTTCCTTTCTCTCTTTTTCTCTTTCTAACTTGAACTGGCTTTTGAGCCCACACACACTCATCATGCGCCGAGCAGAGCATCTTTGAAGTCTTACAAGTGACAGAGCGCCAAATTAAATGAAATAAGATTGCTCTATTCCATATACACAATAAGCAAATACCCTGTTCTCTAGTAAGCTAAAAAAAATTTGAATTTGTAAATGATTAGAACATCTCTTAAAATAACGTACGTTCTTCAAATTTATAATTGAGTTAAATTAAAATTTTTGGGTCAAAATGATATAAATTACATATTATTATTATTTATTAGTAGTAAAAAACTATAAATTTTTATTTCTTCTTAGTAAAAATGTAAAAAAAAGTAAAATAATAATATATTATCAAATGAAATGTGTATTAAGAAAATATAAATAACATTTTTAATTTTTTTTTAGATGTTATACTTGAAATAAAAATTATTTATATTTTTTACAGCTGTAAGAAATTAATATTATTACAAAGATATTATTAAAAACAATTTTTTTAATATATTAAAATATTTATGGATATGTAGTTTATTAATCTCATACACATTTATAGTATAAACATATTTTGTATCGGCTGAAAATATATACTCTTTTTAAACTTTAATAATAGCTATAGGGTATTCCATAAAGTGTTAAAAAATGGCTTGTCATATGCTTTGAAGTGATCTCAGGTTTATGTTTTTTGGATTTTTTTTTTTGTTTTTGGTCTGCCTACACCTGAACAGCAATTACCAGAAGCAGCCCACCCAACTCCAGAGCGTGTCGCAGTTAATTTGTGTGTGATACCAAAAGAAAATTCAAAATGTGTTGACAATGCCTTGGAAAACGAAAAGCAAACCCAATCTGAACTCAACTCAACTCAACTCAACTCGACGTAATTTTTGTCCAGTGCTGTTCAATATGCAAACAATGCACATTGACATAGATTTTCATTTTCATTTTCATTAGCCTCTGGAAAGAAGCCTTTCTGTAGACTCTCCTCATGGAAAGCTGGCCAACCGACTGCTGACCAACTTTCTGCTTTGCACTGTGCACTGACTGATTAGAAGAGCAACAACGAGAGAAACAACAACCAGAACGAGAACTGAAGCAATCATGGAGACTGGGGCAACGTTGATAAAAGAAATACAGGCGGGAAAACCACAATACTGAACCTGCCACAATGAGTGAATGCCACCCCAATGGACGATGCCACACCAGACTCAACCCAGGGCAGCAGCAACGTTGCACTTGATTAGTGGCAACAACAACAGCAACAGCAACAACGAGAAATGCAACTATGCGTGGGTTGGCATCCCAAATCTGGTTACTTGCCAGCTCTCGGGTTCTGACAGGAGCCAGAGTCGGAGCCGGAGCCGGAGCTGAAGCCGGAGCAGAAGCTGGAGCTGTATCTGGGCCTGGGTCTGGGTCTGGTTATGGGATTGGGATTGGAGCTGGGTCTCTGTCTCTGTCTCTTGCTTGGCTGCTTGCCTGCTTGTTTCTGCATGCGTTTCATTATGTCAAACAGTCAATCATGCAAAACAGTTCACATCCAGCGACAGTGGGTGCAAAGTGCGTGAGCACATGCACAGTGGAACAAAGAGTGCGAAATATGAATAGAATATCACTATCATTTTTAACATATCTCTATTAAAAATATTTTATTATTACTATTATTTAAAAAATTCTCTTCCTAACGCTACAAGTTCAACTTATATTTAAGGCACTAGTCACAAAATTTAAGCCACTAGTCACTTGTATTCAAACAATTATGCACAATTTATATTAATTGACAATTCCAAATCATGTTTTTTAATTTTTAGCTTAAAATTTGAAATTTGTGGACTGCTATCAGATCAAATAATAAAATACTATAATTCTGTCATTATTAAGCTTTTCAACTGTTATAAGTTTAAATATAAAAAAAATGTTTAAGAATTATATTCCAATTTTATTTAAAAGTTACGGAATAACATTGCATTTTCATTTTAAAGTAAATGTTACAACCTAATATACAATTTTCAATTTTAAAGTTATAATTTCAGAATAAAAGTTATGAATAAAAACTAATCGTGGATACTAATAGTAAACAAAACGCAATTTTGTAAATATTCATAGACAATAAGAAAAATAATGTATTGTAATTAAGGATGTAATGAATGCAGGATTTTAATTATAGCGTTTGTCAGGTGTTAATTTAACGAAAATATCAATTTTTCTAGCACGATTTCTAAAGTTTTAAGTTGAATGATTTTTATTTTATTTTCTATTAATTTTCTTATTTGTTCCATTGTACTTTTGCATAGGCTGGGAGTTGGCCAAGAGCAGAGCACACTGCATTTTAAGTATATGCAAAGTCGATGCCAAAATGCAATGTTTTTTGAGCTGCACTGATTCCCAGCCGAATGGTAGCAAGGACCACACACACAACACACACACACACACACACACACCACACACCACACACCACACACATATAGTTGAAAGATGGGTGCTTGCAGCAATTTTTGGCAATTGAGCGCAAACAATCGCACATTGTTGCACAATGTGAGTTGAAAGGAAGCAAAGACTCAAATTTGTTGCTGGCAAAACACTTTAGGGATGCGCAAGTGCAGCCAAATGAGTTTCAAATGGTAACAAATCGAGCGGCAAGTGAACAAGAACAACAAAAACATACAATAACAATAGGGGGATAGGAATAGGGATCAAAAGATAGCGCTAAAGGAATCTTGCCGCCTTGTGGCGTGTTGCAAAGTGAGAGGCGATTGCTAGGCCCACAAATGCCATGGCAACAATTGAGCAAAAGGACAACGATTCTCAGGTGACAATGACACAAGAGTGAGAGTGAGGAAGAGACAGAGAGTAGGAGAGAGGGAGAATCTCTATAACAATGACACTGACGACGTGTGCGACATTTTTCCCAAGATTCCGTTCCATTGTCCGGCTGAAAACCAAGCAGTAGCTGCCACAGAGAGAGAGTGAGAGAAAGAGGAGTGCTGTCTCTCTCTCTCTCTCTCTCTGGTTGCGCCACACGCAAAGCCAAAACGATGACGATGACGATGACGATGACGTTGACAATCTGTTTGTTCTCAAACTTGGATATCGTATTGAGGTGACATTTGAAAGTCGCCGCTTCCTCCTCCGCTCTCTTCTCTCCACCTCCTGCTGTTGCTCAATCGTTGTGTGTGGCTGCCGCTTGTAGCAATTAGAAGATATTAACATTGCCTCATTGTTCGATCGCCGTTCAACCTTAGCAAATTAGTTAATCAAGGTGGGAAGTTGCCAACTTGTGATGTTATATGTATTTTCGGTTCGGTTCGGTTCGGTTCTGTTTCATCTCTTGTCTCTTTTTTCACTTCTTTCTTCCATCTCTTTTTGTGAGTGCCGCAATGAGTTTGCGAATTTGTTTTTTTCTGTTGATGCCGCTACTGGCAATCGGTACTTCTGAAACAACATTCTCCTCAGTTGGTTCTTTCAATATTTTGACAGCCAGAACAATCCCATAGAGAGACACGGCAAACTGTGGAGTGTTATTCGGTTTCCCACGTTGAAATTCAAGTGGCGGTCAGAAGAAAGCTGAGAAAACTCAAGAGATTTTCCAGAAAATTTCCTATAAATTATAAGTATAATTACAACATTTTAAATTCATATAACAGTCAGAGTTATTTGGACTTAAGTTGTATATTTTCTATTTGCAACATATAAAAATATATTATTTATTTTGTTTGAATTTTTCATACATCTACATGAATTTGCAATCCATTTGCCAGGTTTTTGATGATTATTTATATGGAAGCCTTTATTTTTGAGCAGCTTTTGAAAACACACAAACGATGATGCAAAACTTTTGTGGAAAACTGCCAAATAACAAACGTAAGCCAATGACAAAGGCAGACAAATAAAATTATGAAATGTTTAATGCAGCGCAACATGCAATGCAATTACGCACACTGAGAGAAAAGGGAGATGCCGTGTGGGGCGACGAGGCGAGGGGGAACAAAAAGCGTGGGAAAGTGGAGGAAAAAAGCAAAACTTGTGACAAAAGCACGGAAAAGCAGCGCCGGAAAAGTTTTGCCACGCTGATGAAAAACGTTTTGTGCGGGCTTAAGCCAATTTGTGCCAAACACAGCGAAAGCTAAAGCCAGAATCAGAATCCGACTCAGAATCAGAATAAGAGTCAAAAACAGAATCAGAGCCAGAAACAGTAAAAGAAACTGAAACAGTAAAAGAATCAGCTGCAGAGCCGCAGGAGAAAAACTTGCAAAATGCCAAATTAAAGTTACAGTTGAAGTTTATATATTTTTTTTTGGCCCAAAGCGGCTTTAAGCCAAATTGCAAACTCTCAAGGCTCTGTCGCATAATGAGCACAGTTTTTACCTGCGATTAAGTCCATGATAACATTTAAGGCAAGACAACAACCACAACAACTACAACGACAACAACTGGCTTTAACTTTTAGATACCGCAGATTCTTCTGAAGAGTCTTCTTCAACGGCTCGTTTGCTCGTAATTATTGGCAATTTCACGGCAATAAAATCACAAGCGTGTAAAATTATGAATGATAACATTGCCGCATTGCAGGTGGAATTGCACAACATTTAGCAGACTCGATTCTTTGGCCTTAATCTCCTTTTCCTTTATTTTTTTTCCTTTTTTCTTAGTGCCCCGGCAGCTGTCTGCAACAAGCTTGTTGCACTTCTTGGGGCGTGCACCGCTTAAATAGCCGCAATTTTTATATTAAAGAAAATATACAGATATATATAAATAAGTATATATAAGAAACTTGTTTGCAAGTGTTGCTTTAGGTGCTTTTAAAACACTTTTATTCCTGCTATCCTTTTCTTCTGTCCATTATTCTATCTCCCCTTTTGTCTGTGTCCCTCATTCTGACGGTTGGACAAGGTGTGAACGCGTCAATGTGGCACTAAAGTCAAAGTCAAAGCCGAAGGCTCAAAGCTTCAAGCCAAACAACAGCTGACGCCTTTTGGCCTTTGTCTTTGGCCTCTGTACGCAATTAGACCCTTTTTGTAAATAACAAAAATAAATAGCAGTGAAATGAGTTAAGCTAAATTAATAATTACTTGGATTTTAAAGCTTTAAAATTCAAATGGAGTTACTTAAATAATATAATAAATTCATTAAATATTAATTACAAATTTAATTTAAAATTATCAGTATTGAAAAATTGATTAAAAATCCGTACAAACATTAATAAGTATTTAAAAATATTTCAGTCAATTGTAAACTTTCAAATTTGATTTGTATAGCGCACATTAAATTTTTTAGAAAATTATTTTATCTTTTATAGATTAGTACTCGAAATTATGAGAATTACTGGTGTCTTTAGATATATAAGGAATTCTTGGAGTAACTATTGCATTAACTCATTAAATGAGTCTGTATAAATGAGATTTATTTTTACCCTGGCCGTATCTCCTTGTCTGTCATCTCTTCTCTGTCTCTCTCCTTCTTTTTCTCTCCCTTTCTGGTTCTGGTCATTCCAATTTAGACACGCTTATTAACAATTGTCCAGGGGCAGGCATTAATTCTAGCCAACCTTATAAAACACGTGACATTTGTCTAGCTGGCAGCATGTTAGCCACGCTTTTTGTTGCCAAAGGATAATGGGCTACCAGGTGGGAGTACTAAATGCAGTCCAAGGTGATTCCAGTCCTCAGCTTCCTGTCCTGTCCAGCCGGCACTGTCATAATTTGCTGTGACTAAAGGCGCTTTGTGCAACGCGTGCAACGGACTCCGGTCTCCGGTCTCCGCTTCTCGAACTGGACACACGTACCGCGATTAGCCACGCATGCGCAGTAGCGAGAGAGGGAGAGGAAGAGGCAGAGGCAGAGAGAGAGGGAGAAGCGGTAGAGTCCCTTGAAAAGGTGCCTAGTTAGTAGCTTAGAAATGTCAACTGCTTGGAACGCTGATTTGGCACGCTTGAGGCAGACGATGTTGTTGCTGTTGCATTTGTTGCAATCAACTCGTGGCACGGCTGCCTCTTAATGTCTGCTCATAAAATGCAATTTCAAGGCTTCTGCTTCTGCTGCCGTTTCGGTAGTGCTGTTTGCATTTGCTGCTGCTGCATCCTTTTGTTTGCTTGCTTCATGGAAATGCCTTTCATTGCCGCGCAACATGCGGCATGCGACAATGTCAATCTGCAGCTCATACGTTGCAAATATTTTGGTCTAAACAAATATCAAGCTGCGTCAAATTGCCTTCAGGGATATCGACACACTGCAGCACTGTGTAGCATGTAGCTGGTAGCTGGTATCATGTGGCATGTGGCATATTGCTCGTCCTGTGTCAGACTCGTGCTGCGTTGTTGCTGTTTGCCTATTGCTTCTGCCACCGAGTGCTTTGTTTATCAATTAAAAGGGACTAACTGTTGTTTACTCATCTTGCGGTTTCGCTCAGGTGCATCCTCAGCTGCCAACAGTAGAAAAACAAAAGCCCATTTCCAGGATTTTCCCCAGCTGCCACTGCAGAAGCTGCAACTTCATCACTCTTCACAGCATGTCTGCATTGCCTGAAAAATAGAAGGAGAAAACTCTTTTGGAAATTACTATGAAGTCAGAATATATATAACTCAGGAATTTTTTAAAAATTATACTTTAATTTTTGGAAGTCTATTATAAAATATTTGAGTCAAATATGTCAAATAAAAGAAGAAAATAAATAACAACTTTTATGGCGCTATTCGACAGTGCACAAACGATATTTTTATTATTTTCACCAATAATTAATAGGGTATTATAATAGGTATTTGAATATTTATTCGAATATCTCGAGGTCGGAGTGATATTTGAGTTTTCATCTCTCTGTCTCTGCGAAAGTATTAGACAGTCAATAAAAAATCTAAAGTCAAAAACAAAATCAATACAAAAAACAAACAGTTTTTTGAACATTTCGAGTACATTGCATTCGTTATGCAACTAATTTGGCTTGTTGCATGTTTAGGTTATTGCAACTTTCGAGTAGTCGACTCTAATTGAGCTAATAGACAAAACAAGAGGCAGATGCGATGGATGTGGATTGTTGTGGATTTCCAGGCACTTGAGCCCGAAGCGAATTGCAACAATTGCAACTAATTGGGGCAGATGCATAAAGGCTCATCTAAGCTGCACTAAGTACACTCGGAAAATTGAATATTAATGCCAGATTCCACTTGAAGTCGTCCAGGCAAATTGCAACGCATTGCATGCAACAAATTACGAACATGCCTCTCACTCTTAGTCCCTCTCCTTAAACTCTCTCGCCCTCTCTATCTCTGTCTCTCTGTCTCTGTCTCTGGTCTTCATAAAATGCAATCGACCGAGCAATTTTCTCTCTTCGAAGCATTATCCATGCCACACACACACAGAATATCAGAGACCCGGGGCAGCTGCCTAAAGACCGGATTCGATTCGAGTTCAGGCTCAGATTCATCTCTGAGAGATTCAGAGACGGAGCCAAAAGGACATTTCATTAGCACTTTTTGCATCTTTTCGGGTCCCTCAAGTCGCACTCAGCCGAGCGTTGAAAATTTCGTTTCGTCACAAGCGATTTGCGCTTTTCACAGATTTTCCTTTTCCTTTTCCTTTTGCGCAGGCGCAACAGACAGTGCAACAGAGATGGCTATACACGAATACAAGAGAGACTCGTTGCCCCATTTAGATGCAGTGGCACGTTAAATGTGTGTCAACCTCGTAAATCCTGTTTGAAATTAAATGTGTTGCGTTGCGACTCGTTGCATGCGTCGCCTGTAACGAATTTCTTATTTGATTTTGTGCGCACTCCGTCATTTACAATGTGTTCACATTTGTAGGAAACACAAATTTAACCATTTCGCAACGCTTTTCGATTTTCAAATGCTTCTAAGTAGTCCCCCTCTTCTCCGACCCGATGTCCACCTCCAGCAGCTGTGTGCCTTACCAGACAATGTGTCTGTCGTCCTTATAGACACTAACGAGGTGTATCAGGAGCTGAAACACATGTAGTTTTAATACAGAGGAGGATGTCGGAGCAGCCAGACTGCGAGGTGCCTTCTATATATTTTTTTTAAATATTCAAACTCGCATAACTTCATCAAAAATCAACCGATTTTCAATGTAATTTTGATCATGATTTGACCTCCAAATTCATTCTGCATTTAAATTTTGACCACTTAGAAAATTTGATATTTTTCGACTATAAGCCATAATTTGCATACCCTTAACATTTTTTCGAAAACTTTGAATTCTCATAACTTTGTCAAAACTAATTTGATTTTCATGCGGAATATCATTTTATCCATGATTGGGTCACCAAAATCATTCTGCATTGCAATCTTGTTTATTTAGAAGATATAATTTGATTGGAAATTTAATACATAGTTCAATATACGAACATAGTAATTTGTCTGAATTTCGATCTGTTTTTATCGTCTCACCGCGGTAGGTCGAGAGTTTTAAGAATATGTCCTCACACCTAGCTGGCAATGTACTCATGGTTCTAAGCCCTGGCAAACACAAACATATTGCTTTAGCCCAAAAAAATAACAAGAGAAACAACAATTGGTTGTCAGTTGCAGCGTTGTCCTGGCAAGGACACCGAGAGAGGCTGGGACATGTGCATACAGGTATATGGCTGACTGCACAGCATCAATTGTAAAAGGATTAGGGCTTAATTTCAAATGCGCATTCATTTGCACTCGGCTATATCCTAGCTCTGTCGTCATTCGCATCGCTTCTCTCCTCTCTCCCCTCTTCAGCTCTTCTCCTCTCTCTCTTACTATCATTGGGACTCATCTCTGTAAGCGGATTTCTGACTGCCGCCTGCTTTTTTGTGCTATTTGTGTGTTGTTGCTGCATTTTCCATTTTATTTCATGCCACTCATTAGTTTTCAAATAGCTGCATTAGTGTTAGCCACAATCAGAAGTAAAGAATATAGAAGATAGAAGATAGAGAGAGACGGAATAGTTATACATATGCCAAGAATTGCTCAATTTGTGGCATTAAGTCCCCATCCAGTTTGTATTGCTAAGGACTTTGTTCTCCCATCTCATTGTTTGGCCTTGTTTGTTATTGCAGCAGTTTTTCTATTTTTTGTTGTCCTTTTATTTTTTCTTTTTCCCTTTTTTGATTAGTTGACTAAAACCAAGAGTCTGCCTCTTTGAGAACTATAGAATAGAGCAACAATAAGAGATTAAGGTTTTTGTTCAAAGACCAGGTGAACAATTTACCAAAGGGTAATAAGAAAACATTTTACCACAACTGTAATAACAATTTTCGATACTAATGAAAGTCTAAGCAAATATTTTGATATTTAGTGCAGCATTTACATCAATTATTTTTATGGGGAATTGGGTATATAAATTTTGGAAAAACTATTAATCTTAACGAGTCTTAACAATGTGATACCAAATTTAAGCAAGATAAAAAATATCAGATTAAATACAGGTCATCTATAATGCTAAGTCAAGTTTTCTTAATTTTAAATTAAATAGTACTACTCTTAGATCTTACAGAAATGGGGTATATATTTTAAAATAAATAGTATTTAAAATTTGACTTATTTGTTTCGACCTTGGCATAGTTTTTAAGTTGCAGAAGTTTTTTTTTTATTATTTGGAATAAAACAATTCGTAGGCACAATCACATATCATTTTGTGAATACACTCGCAAAGCAGCTCACATAAATAACATGCCCCATCAAAATCAGAGCGAGAGAGAGAGATAGAGGAAAAGAGGTGGACGGAGATTGTTGCTAGGGATTTGACTACTTTTGTTCCAGCTACAACACCGACTCCGACTCCATCTCCGGTTTCTGTTTCGACTGTGACAATATTTCTTAGCCAATTTTGTGTTGGGGCTTTTTTTCGGAAGCGGCATTCAAAATCCGCTTAAAAGAGCGACCGCGTTGCAGGAGACGCGACCAAAAAAAAAAAAACAAAACAAAAAAATGAAGAGAAAGAAAACTGAATTAAAATGCAACAAAGTTGTAGAAGGTGTCAGAGGGGAAGGCAGCACATTTTTCTTTTCAGTTTTCAGTTTACAGTTTGGTGGCTGCAGTTCAGTTTCCGCTTGGGGGGGGGAAGAGACACTTTAGGCAAATTTACTGCACTGCTGGAGGGCTGGGAGAAGGGGGGAGTGGAAACAGAAACTGAAACACATGTCACAGATTTGTTTCACTTTCGGAAGCACTTAAGCACTCAGCGAATTTGTTTGAAAATCTGGAACTGGCTCCTTCAATGCCAGACCATTGTTCAGTTTCAGATTTATTTTTAAAAATATATATACATATATATATATGCATAGGGGGAATGTGTGTATCTCCCTCTCTCACTCTCTCTTTTTGGAGGGGTTGTTGTTGTGGGGTTGGCCGCCAAAAAACAAATTGATGATATGCCCCTTTGACACTTAAGTCCATTATTTATGCTCAGGCTTGCGATTATTTTCACATATGCTTCCCCGATTCCCCGATTCTTCGCTTCAACCCTCTCCCTTTCCCCACTCAACCCCTCTCTATCATCATCACACTGATTCAGGGTCTCTCCTGCAGTTGGTTCAGAGGATTTGGCACTTCCATTTCACTCAGCAATTCGTCGCAGCAATCAGCTGATCTGAGCCGAAACGTTGAGTGCCTCGTTTTGGGCCAAGTTAACAGACACTTGCCATACTTTGTCGCTGTTGTTGTTGTTGTTTTAAATGCTTACCTTACCTTATGATTTCTCATTTGGCTTACGTTGTTTTAAGCATCTTTGCAGCTTAACGGCATCTCCTGACACATGACTTATTGTTTCTGCCGTATTAAGTATGAGTATTCCTCCTTTTGCCAATTTAAGACCAAATTTAATGACTAAAGTCATTTTTTTCCGCTGCCAGACGAACTAATTAGCCAAAGAATTTTGGCAGCATGGAAAGAAAACAAAAGAATTTTATTAGTACGGTCTTAGAAATTGTTTCTTCTTTTAGATTCTTTATTTAATCAAAATTAAGTAAAGAAGTTAAAAAAGACTCTAAGCAAAGATTCTTATTTTGAGATGCTTTAAGTTTCCATTAAATTAATTCGATCTTTTTAATAACAGAATAATAATAAGTAGTTTTCGTCTTTTCAATTAGAATACACTTCATTTCCAGTTGCAAACATGTAAGTCTGTCAGCTTGTTTGCTTGGATTTATATTTCTTTACTATATTTTCTTCGGTTAGTTTGAATGGTTTTGGGCGTAAATCATGCCAGAGTTGCCACATTAATGAACTATAAAATGCCAGTCGATAGGTGTTTGCCTCTTGTTGTTGCCATAGAAGTACATATGTGTGTGTTCTTTGAAGTGTAAGGGGTATAAATAAATTTATAATAAATTGCAAAGTTGAAAAACGATAATATATCATGAGTCGCAGCATGTGTCACAGGTTCGGGAATGGCGCAAAATACAAAAAAAAACAAGAACTGCAAAGTGCGAACGATTCAATTAATCCTGACACTATTTATTATTATTAGGGTTAAGGCAGAGACAGAAATACCGAAACATAAGCAGAATGCAGTTGAGCTGGAGAGTGAGTATGAGTATGAGTATGAGTATAAGGATGAGGATAAGGGTGAGAACTAGTCTATGGCTCAGTTACGACTGCCCATGTAGTTGTTACATTAATTAGTAGAGCAGCCTGTTTGGGTACTGGCCACGTCCACTGCATTATCATATTTATTAAGCAGCCGCATCGCCTGCAGCTTTGCCAATGCCTTGAACCTGGACTTGGAACTGGGCCTGGAACGGGGACTAAGACTGGGACTGGGACTGGATGCTTTGGGATCCGCTGCTGTCTGACTACCCGCGGCTATCACAACAACGAAAATTGATTGCTTCTGTTGTTGTGGCTGGCTTTGATCGTGTTAAGATAGCAAACAGGCCAAAAGGAAACTGGCAACAGTCCCCGAGCCTCAGTTTGAGCCTCAACTTTGAGTTCTATAGAAAGTTTTATGCATAACTTTGGCATGGACATCGTAAATATCTTTTACTGCCATCCTCAGTGGCTTTCAGCATTTTCGCATTTTGCTTCTTTTTTTTTTTCATTGCACGCATTTTTTTTTTTTTTTTTCTTATATTAACCGCACCTAGAGTAAGGTATACGACTGCTATTTTTGTGACAGATCATAAATCAAAAATCTTATACGCTGCTGCATTTCAATATGCAAACTCACACACACACACACACACAACGCACACTCGCACACACACAACTTGCAGGTGTTTGCTCCAAATGAATGAATGTCGTTTTTTTTTTTGCGATTGTAAATTAAGTTTGGCTCCAGTTTTGACTGACAGTGCAACAGAAGTGCAACTGCAACTGCAACAGCTATAATTTCTTCAAGTACCCTGTAAATATATAGACTCTATATTATAGAGGAATATACTATAGCCCACACTTTCATCATAGATATCTCTATAAAGAATTTATGCTAGCAAATTAATTTCAGAAATATGTATACTTTTGCATTCTTCAACTAAAGGATATCGCTTAGTCGAGCTTTTGCAAATTTTCTTAGTTATTTAAATATGTATCTCTTTCGCTTTTATTTGCATATTTATGTGGAGTATGTGGGCTTTCAGAGACTGTGTGTGAACTGTGTTCACACACTCATGAGAGGCAGCTGATCTGGTAGCTGCTTCATGTGGTTACTTTTTGAAAAATTGCAAATTAAAACAGTCATATAATCTCATAAAAAAGTAACATTTCTAAGCGTAAATAGAATTTTCCAATTCTATTAACATTTATAAAGGCAAAATATTTACGAAAGAAAAGCGAATTGAAAACTTTTTCTAAATTTATTATACCACTTAACAACCCGACAGTGTATAATATCATAAAATAAATTGAAAACCCTCATTATATAAAGCACCATAAATTAAAACAAATTTATATTTCTTATAGGAACATAGTCTTATTTCTTTTTTTTGATCAATAATAGAGATATTTGGTAAAGCTTGCTTTTATTAGTCCTTGAAATGAATGTTGATTTGATGTTGTTTATTATGTGTACCAGTGAATTTAGCAGGATATTGCTGGCATATTCACTTACGAGATTAACATGTGTGAGAGTATTAAAATAAATCCCATTTCATGGGACTCTAATCCGCAGTGTGGCACATTATGAATGGACAGGTATTTCCTGATGCTCAACACGTAGTCAAGGCGCTTTAATCGTGCCACAGAGATCTGTGCCATATGCCTAATAAATCTAATTTTGTTTCTCTCATTGAGGAAAGTACAAGGAGAAAGATGGAGGGACAGAGAGAAAGAGAGAGAGAGAGAGAGTAGGGGAAGACTGAGCCAATTGCCCACTAATTTTCGGTGCGTTTTCTCGGTCGACTGCGTGGAGATGAGACGTGTGATGCCCGAGCAGCGATAACGATTACGATTACGATTACAATTTCTTTGACCAGACTCTGTGCCACACGTATTCCTGACTCTGAGACAAATTGCTTCATTCATGCCAAGCATATGCTGGACATTACCTGCAACTGCCCCACACCTAAAACCAAACCCAATCCCAATCCCAAAACCATACTCAAACCCAATTTCAATTCCCTCAGCTCATCTAATCAGTGCGTTATCTCAATCTTTTTAGAGAATTTCCCCGAACTTTGGCTTAGTGTGAAGTCCGATGCTGGAGTTCAACTACTGGAGTAGCATTTTAATTTTTTAGTGGTTCATGGAAGCAATTACCCCCAGAGATGTATAGCAATGTAGTCCAAAGACTTTTGTGTGACATTTTGTTGGAATGAATTTAATGAATTTCAATTATGACAGCTGCAGTTTAAAAGACGCTCCCTGGCCACAAATATTTTATGGCTTTGAAATGTTCAAATAAATTGGACTTAAAACGGAAATGCAAAGAAAGAAAATAAAAGATACTTACTCGTATATATATTCGAATTTCGAAGCAAGAAAGCCATTAAATTGTGTGATTTGCTTTGTGTGCAAGTCAAATGCGCGTCTTTCAAAGATTCCCGAGTTTTTCAGTCTCCCAAAGTCGTTTTATGATTTAAGCCCAGACTGAGTTTGAGTTGGAGTTGGTGGAGTAGGAGTTGGAGTAGGAGTTGGAGTAGGAGTTGGAGTTCCAGTTCCATTTCGATGCCTAATCCTTTAAGTTATTGATGCAGTTGCGTTCGACACATTGATGAAATTTTATTTATTTATACGTAACCCTTTGTTTGATGATCAGGCATGAGTAAGGCGGTCCGGGAGGTTCCCTCTCTCTCTCTCTCTCTATCTGTCGCTGTCTCTGTCTATGCTTGTGGTGATTGCCTGTTTTATGACTGGTCGTGGCTAATCCCGCAGGAACTCGAGCGATCGCAGCTCCTCTTTCGAGTTTTTATTGTGTGTAATAGTTGAGGGATTTGTTTGTTCGGTTTCAATTCTCAATGTTGAATGTCTTATATAACACAGTGTTACTTTTGACACTTTTATTGCTGGCCCATGAAGCGGCACAGCTCAACAACAAAGGAATCGAAATAGGCATCCACATCCACATCGACATGGACATCGACATCAACATCTCCAGCTTCAATTTCAACAACAGCCTCAACTTCAAGTCCAATGAGCCTAATAAGCACTGGGGAATTGAGCGCACTAAAGTGGTAATTAAATTGGCCGGCATTGTGAAAGGCTTAGACCTAGGTCTAGGCCTTGTTATGTCTCAATCTCAATAGCAATCTCTATCGCAATCTCAATCTACCAACGCAAAGACCAACTCCAATCAATCGCAATCTCAGGCTCTCCAAAATGCAATATGACAAATAACATATGTACAGTGCGGGCCAACTGGATAGGAACCGGTTGGCAATCGTTGTCAATCTTTAAGGCCATTTTAATTTTGGCTCTGACGTTGACAACTTTGGCTCATTCGCCTCGCAAATTAACAGCTCAAACACCTCGGACGGGGCCAAAGTCATTTGCCATTAGATGTCCGATTCTTGGACGTGTTGACAGCTGTAAATTGCATTTGACGTTGCCAATTGCAATTGGCGCTTCAATGTTGTTCCTAATGCTATTTGCTAATGTTGTTGTTGCTGTTGTTGTTGTTGTTGACGTTCGTGTTGCACTTGCAACGAGGCGCATTTCCGCTTTTTGTGGCTAATTTGAGTTAATGGATTGGCGTTTACCAAAGCAGAAATGCAACGCTGTTGCAACTGTTGCATCAAACTAGTCGAATTATCGATTTTATTGATTAGCTATCAATTAAATATAATCGCTTAGTTGCCAAGCATTTAATGCTTAATTGCTGTGAGTTTAGACTGTCTGTCAAATTGTTTGATTGATAAGATATGGATGGATGCAACTGTAAATGGATTAAATAAACCGATTGATATTCATTTGCATTCATTTAAATTTTGATTTATATCGAAGTTTTTATTCATATGGAAAGAAGTCAAATTTTATATGTTCCTTTCGTCCTTAAATTGATTATTAATTTTCCAAACTTTTCACAGCAATATTTTCATGTTGACCCAATAACAATTGACAACGATAACGACCCACAAAAAATGATCGAATGGGTTGGGAATTAATTAAAAACTCATCAGATAAATGATAACTGGCCCACTGACCATTTCTGGCCAGGCATAATTATGACGGCAAGACAACGAAAATCAGTTCTATCGCACAGCAGTCAAACAGAGACAGAGACAGGGAGTGAGAGAGATGGAGAGATGGAGAGATTGGGCCCTGACCAGGGCCAGTTAACGTATTCATAACTATATTTATCAACCATCAAAAATCAATTGCACACACAAAAAGAGCGTAAAGCGACGGGTGCAATGGACCGGTATCTGACTCTGTTGTGAGCTTGCCACATGCCACATGCCCCAACCCCCCAGTCGCTGCCCCCAATCGCTGCCACACTGGACTGTGAGGCGTTCAAATTGCGCTTGTTAACATTTTTGACCGCCTGCTGTGGGCCTTGCTGCGCAGTCGACGCCGACTGCGACTGCGACGTCACAGCAGCCACAGCCGAAAAAGCCAACAAACCGAACGTGTTACGCATAATAATTTTTGCAGTGCGTCCAACACTCGTATAAATATTTCAACGGTTGCTCCACTCAGTGCTCTGTGGATCTGGTGGTGATTGTAGATGCGGTGGTGGTGGTGGTGGTTGTTGTAGTTGTTGCTGTGATGTTGCTGTGGTTCATCATCAACTTTATGCAGTTTATCTCGGAGTGCGCATCGCTCAGTTCCAAGAGCAAGAGACAAAACCAGCTTGATAAGACCAATACACTGCGAGAAAATTAATAGAAAGTTCTTGATATACAATATGTGAAAGATTAAAAGCATAAGATTATTAAAATGGAAAGAAAAAATTAAAAAATATTGAAGAATTGATAATTAATATGCAAATATTAAATATTTCCAAAAAAAATCCAGCTAAAAAATTATATTGCAACATTTATTCATAAATGCAAGTAAAAATCGGAAATGGTTTTATTGACCTTAAGTGTAAAAATTAGTATTAAAAAATGTTCTATTCCAATGATATTAAAGAGAAGAATACAAATAAAATTAAATCAAGAATAAACTAGCAGAAAATTTTCAATTATAAAATTGATCAGCAAATTTGAAATTTAAAAAAAAATGTATGTAAGTAAGAATAGGAAATGATGTGATATGTTATACCTAAAATGCGTAAATTGGCATTCACAAATGTTATTTTCCGTAAATAGTAAAGAAAAGACAACAAATTTAATAATCTCAAGAATTAAATTCCAGTTTCTTACAGTGCATTTCTTGGGTACTGCCATGTTGTCGCTGTCGCATGTGTCTGTCTCTTATTGAAATAACAGAAATCATAATGTTTATGCCATTAAATTGTTAACAAAGCATACAAGCTACTGCCATGTTATAGCATCAGGTAGGAGAAACAGGCAACTGGCAACTGAGGAGTTGAGGAGTTGGGGAGTTGGGAGCTGGTACGCACAGTGGAGTGAATTCGACCCCTGGAAAGGGGTCCCGCATGTCAGCACGCACATAAATTATCGTTGATATATATTTGGCCGTGTGAATGTCCAGGTTAACTCTCCAATTCTTTCTTTCTCTCTCACTCTCTTTTTGTGTCTCTCAGTTTTTATTTATTTACAGTGGGCACATTGCTCAACTCTCGCTACGTGACATTCACGCTTGGACGTCCTTCTCTTTTGTCCGGTCTCCGGAGCTGAGTCAGAGTTCCATCTACGCATCATCATACATACGTGACCCGAACCCGGTCACATCTTCAACACTATCGCAATTGCTATCTGTGAAATGGCTGCTGTGTATCTTTTCACTTTACTCTTGTCTTATCTACACCGTCTTATCGCACAATGGACATTGCTTTCTTAATATTTTCTCCATCTCTCTCTCTCTCTCTTAACCGAATTATTTCCTGTAATTGCGAGCGTGCGGACGCCCCAAAAAGCCGTAAAAAATAATCAAATGCTTCCTGGCTCTAAAACCCATTTCAGACCATTTCAGATCATTTCGGGCCATTTCACTCAAAAAAGGATGCGTACTGCACTATGGGAATGAATTGGGCCAACTTGGGTTAGGGTTGGAGATGTGTTTATGTCGGTCTGAGACTGGCCAACACGGTCACACTTCCAATTTTATTTATGACTTTATCTTTTACTTTGTTTGTGCAAGATTTTTGTTTATGTTTTTCAGCTTTCCTGGGAATTTCACTGAGATTCTTTTGGGCCCTCTCTCTCCCTCTATATCTTTCGGTTGGCATTGTTGGGTCTTAATCACGTGCACTGGTTCGCGGTAATTATACCTCGGAGTGTCTTTAGAATGTGACTAAACTTAATTTTTGAATCTGAATTTGGAGCAAGAGATTACGTGTAGATGGCTTTAGATATAGAGATAAATGGAGAGAGAGAAGCTGTTTGATTTTACAACTCATGTAATGAGGTGGGACTCTGAAATATCTTAATTAATTTAGTTACATAAACAGACAGTGTTTTCTTTCATATTTCTGAAAGCCATCTAAAACAAAATATTAATACATTTATTTCGAAGAAATTCCATGTAATAATTTGGATGTCATAATTGAGAGCTTAAATATCTAATGTTATCTCTTTGTTGTTATAATTTTGGTTGCCTGCCGCTAAACGCTGCAATCAAAGGCCGTAGAAAATAGAACAGAATTTGATTAGCACAATTAAATGATTACATGCCACAAAGCGTGGCAATCATGCCACCGAAGAGAGCAGGTGCGACCTACGCAATGAAATACATCTGGCGGCATCTTTTTGACATTGACCCACGCAAAGTTTTGAGGAATTTGTGTAACCGCAATGTTAAGAAAAAGCCAAAAGCCACAAATGAACGACATTAGTTACACTTAGCCCAAAATAATTAACAAATTAAATGAACAATTGCCCCGTATCTGTCAGATATCTATGAGAAATGACGAATAATTAGAGTGCATGGCAAACTACAGATTATTACGAAAATATAATATAAAGAAAGGAACTTAAAATTCGAAACACGAGAACTATAATAGAATAGCAGAAGTCTTGAAATTGTCTGATTAAATTTCTTGGGCAAACCAAAAAGACGCTAATTGAGGTTGAGTTTTGGGGTTTACATAGCCTAATTGTTATATAACTCAGTTGTTGGAGGAAACTTGTGAAAATCTCTTCATTTTATATTTGGAAACTGTACAGGAACAATAACAATAAACACACACTTGTCAAAATATATATACAAGAATGAAAGGAAACACACAAAAAATAAAGATGAGTTACTGAGACAGAGGTATTAAAAATGCATTTTGACAGGCTCTACCTGTGGCAAAGGCACGGGTCTTCGCTTTATGACTATACATATATGTATCTAAATATATGAAGACCCGATGCGGATTATAACCTGTTACCTGTGCGCATTTTGCGGCTTTGATCGATAATCGCAGCCCACGCAAAAGTGTCTGTCACGCTAAGCCCTAATGGCATTACAATGCGTTCTTCTTTCTACTTATAACACAACAATCTAGCAATCCAACAATCCAACAACTCGACATCCCAACATCCCGACAACCCAACTGTGCCCAGTTTTTGCGGGCTGGACAAACAAAAACCGCGATGCGAATGAGTTTACAGGATGAGAATAAGGACTAGAATGAGGATTTGGGCAGCTGCCTTTCGGTGTGGCCACACTGACAAAAACAAGTGCATAAAATAATTGAATAAAGTGTGTTAAATATCAAATAAGTTTAAGTATCAGTTACATAAAGAGTATTCTTAAATTTTAATTAAGAAAAATAGTATTATAAATATCAATTAAAAAAAAAAAACAATGTATATAAATATTTTTATAAATAAAATTCATGTCGAAAACTCTTCTAAAAGTATGTGAAAATTTCTCTCAGTGCACGCGTTTATCCTTTAATGGGCTTTTGTCTGTCACCAGGCGACGCCGTTGAGCAAATCCTTTCAAGTGCAACCGAGCTGCATCAGATTAGAACAGGTTCGTCTTTGTTTGTGCACCAATAAAGCCGCATTTTAATGCTCTTCTGTTGCCACTCGTCGTCAGCTTGTTTTGCGCAAAGTTTCACTGGAAATGTTGACCAAAAATATGAAAATCGCATCAGCAGCTGTAATCGCATTGACTGTAAAGTTGGCTAAGCCGCGTGTTGTTTTTAACTTTGCAATTAAAAACCAAACGCAAATGCACTTTACACCTAACTAGAATTTTCCGGGAAAAACTGTCATTTTCAGATGCATGCAACGCGATAACAACTTGTCACAAACTCTGACAGCTCAGAACAAGTTTCCTTTTCCTTCTACTTTTCAATTTCTCATTTTGGGTTCCATACCATATTCCTATTCCAATTACGTTTCTAATGAAGAAATTATCTATAATGATATGAAGAAAATGCATCATATTTTCCACTATGAAAATGAAATAATTACAATGCCTTGATAAAAATCAAATTATGTGGAAATCGAGACCCTAAATGCTCTCCAAAAAGGGGTACCCAAATAATAACTATGGACAATGACCATCGAATGACGTATTATTTTATGATAAGCATATGAAACATTTTGATGGATTTATTATACCCCATTTCATAAGTGTGAAATGTCTTTCGGACAACCGAGGAACTGTCTCTAATTTTGATCTGTGTGCGTGTCCAGGATGTGTCACTCAACACGGCACAGGTGGAAAAAATTCTGGTTCGTTGCTTTTCTTGGATTATAATAGGGGTTAGCTGGCTGGGAGTGGAAAATTAAAATTCTATAAAACTTTGTATTAAAACTGAAAACAGAGTTTGTAAAATAATTTGTATAGAAAAATTTAAATCATTCTACATATTTGATTTTCCTTAATTTAAAATTAAAAAAATAAACATAAATAAAAACTTTTAATTCAAACTTCAAAGCTGACTGAAGATGAGGTGAATTTAAATGTGTTTAAAGTTCAAATCGGAGTGATTTTAAGAGTGATATATATAAGGTATATATTCAATATACTTATAAGTGGGTATATTGAATATTTGATTTTTGTAATTTAATAATATAAATTTCAATAAAATATCAATTTTATTTTGTTCCCACTCTGAACTTGCCCATTTCCATTTCCATACCTCTTTGATGCACTGCAGCGAAGTGCTATGACCAATTTTAAGTGTGTTCAAGCCAGCATAACAACTTGGCTTGGATCTGGGCTTGAACTAACATATAGGATGGGAGTTATGCTGGTCGAGTGTGTTTTGAGAGCTAAAAGCTTGTTATCAGCCATCAAGCCATCAAGCAGTCCGTGTTTACATGTCTATCAAAGGCGAGCACGCAGCTAATCAATATGCTCGTCATTTGTGGCAGCTAACGTTTTCCTTTTAACCAAGTACGTGTCGAGGGGGCCAAGAGAAAAGCAAATACCAAAATTGTACAATACTACAATATGTTATTCGATGGCATTAAAAGGCCAGGCACATGTCACAAGGACACGAACTGAAACCAAGACTTGAATATCACGCACTTTGTCTTTTGATATTTCGAGCGTTACGAATAAAACTTGGATGAGTTATCACAGCTCCCATCTTTCTCTCTCTTTCGCTCTCTTGGAGCATTAAATAATTATTTTTGTTGCACTTGTGGCATTTCAAATTGAAGGTGTCTCGGAATTTATACTTGTATATGACTCGACGACTGACTTATGTTGTAATTTATGTTCATGACCTTTAATGGCAGTCATCTGACTGGGCAGGGTGGGGGTAGAGAGGGTGATAGGGGGGGGAGGGGGAAGAGCACACGCAGCGCCATCAAACAAATTGCCCTGAGAAGCGTGTGTTGTGGCATGCACATTGAATTTTGATATGGATATGGATAAGAATAAGGATATGGCAAAGGCACAACTGTTGGCTCCCACTGTGGGTCATCTCCGTCTCTCCGTCTCCGTTGTTGTGCCAGCAAAGATTAATTGATACATGTCCATTTTGTGTTGACAAGCAGCTAGAAAGAAATCTTGTGGCATTCAACACAATGGAACCAACAATAAAAGGTGCCACTATGGACACAAATAAATGACATACAATAAGGCCAGGACACTTTTATCGCTCCCAGTTGATAATAAACAATCTCGGGGACATCAACAACAACAGTTGTAAGTAGTAACCAAGGGGCGGGGTTTAGTTTCTATGCGATAAGGGCGGTTGAGGGGAGTGGGGCATTAGAGGGGATCTGCTTTGTTGAATGACATATGTGTGCGTGGTTGCCCCGCTGACTGCTCATCCATTTGACTGTCCACAGGGTCAACGCCTACGCACGAGGGTTACTCAAGAGTTTCGCTCACAAATAATATAAAAATTGTAAAGAAAATTTACCAATAATATAAAAATTGTAAGGAAAATATACTCAAATATCTATAAAAGAAATTTTCATTGTCAAATTGTATACAGTTTCAAATAATCTGTTTTTATCAAATTAAAAAAATATTAAAATAAAATAATATTTATTATAAACATCACTTTATTTAAGTTTGAAATGTTTTATGTGCATAAACCAAATTGAAAAATGTACTATTTATCATTAGTTAATATTTATTAAATTAAAATATATTCTATTTTTAATTATGTTTTGTTTTGAATGTTTCTTAAAAATTGCATTTATTATTTAAATTTCCTGAAAATGAATTACTCTGTTAATTTGAATTTAATTTTTTTATATTTTTGGGTTTAAAATTATCTGTTTAGTATTCAGTTAGGAACTTTTGGCTCAACTCTCGATTCAGGTTTCGCCTTTGCTTTTAGCATGACAATAGAGATTTTGGTTCATTGTGTTCTGAAGGTTTTTGAAACACGTCCTATAGATTTGCCCAACATTAACGTTTAGTGGGTTTTGCATGGTGCAGTGACAACTGGTGAACTGGCCAACACTCAGGTGGGTCAAGTTGGATCCCTACAGTTTAATTATATGCGCAGTGACGACTGCAGTAGATGACTCGGTGCAATAGAGCGTGAGAGTGGCCGGACCACGGTGCGTATACTTGACAGCCAGCTGACGTGTTGCGGCGTTCAATCAAAAAGCCTGTCAGACAAATGGACGGACGCAGATGTCGCCGTCAACGTCAACGCTGACGCTTTTGGAAAAAGTTTGTCAGTCACCATAATGGAAAACCACGATACTGTGCAATACATACGCCCACATTCCATGCGAATTACCATCGCCTGGCCACGCCCACTTAATTAGTGTCCAGCTCATTGCGAGGCCATAACACGCATCGGTCGATTCGACGGACGGACGGACGGACTGAAGGACGGACGGACTCACTGTTCGTCACATGATTGTTTTTGGGGTTTGACCCATTTGTGCGAATGCAAAACAAAAGCGAGTGAAGCCAATAACCAGACCAATATGTGTGTGAGAAAGGGTTAGAGAGTGTGTGTGTGTGTGTGAGTGTGTGTGTGTATATATCTCGCTGACAGCTATATTTCCTATGCAGCTTTTACTGCATTTTCTGACATGCATGTCCCTGCAACTAGCTTATAATTTAATTAATTAATTTCAATAGCAACGGGACTTTCGCACATGCAGGTCAGCTAAACAGAGATAAAGATATATAATGAGAGACAGAGAGAGAGGCAGAAAGGGAGAGAGGGAGTGTCTTTTATATCAGCAATTCAGGCATAATTATGCCCTGTTGCTTTATAATAGAAACAACAACACTTAAGCCCCTAACGAGCTGACAATTTTGCTGCCCCAGAGGCAACAACAACAATAGCAACAAAAACAGCAAACAGAACAACAACTACAACAACAACAGCTTTTATTACGCCTGCAATTGTAAATGTCAAAAAGTTGCACCCAGCTGCTGACGCTGTTATTGCTGTTGTTGTTGTAGTAGTTGTTGTTGTTGTTGTTGTTGTTGTTGGTATTGGCATGAACACCATAAAACCAGCAACAACAGGAAGCCGAGCTAGTTCCCCGATGGGAGGCACTGAGGCAGCAACAGAAGCAGAGCTTGTAGCATCCACACAGAGCCACAGCAGTAGCTCAATTTTCCTCATATTTCATACAATGGGATTAATAATAAATATATATTAACAAAAAAAGCGTAAAAATTATAATTAAATCCATATATATCTTAAATAATTTATATTATTTTTATATTTATTAAAACTTTGTGTATTTCAATAGGATTTTTTAAGTAAAATGCGAATCTTAAAGTAATTAGATATTACTAAAATTAAGTAGATAAACTATTACTTTCGTTCTTTTATAATCCAGATAATTTACTATTTTGTAAATATTTTTAAATTAGTTAGTTTAGTTAACTTAGCTACCCTAACTCCACTATATCCAATTGAAATCATTCAGAATTGAAGAACAATATTATTAAAAAGTGTCTCAATTAAAGCCGAGTTTTATTTTGTGAACAGTATTTAGAATTTCAACGTTCAGTTTTCAGCACTCCAAAAAAGAAGTAGTCAAATTGCATAGGAAATTATAAAAGCTATTCAAACCAAATTGTGAGCAGAAGCACGAACATTTTATTGAAAGAATATTTTTGTGATTCTATGATTTTTTCAATGCTTCAAGCAATTTGTTGCCCATTGTGCAACCGTTGGCGTTGCACCTCCGAAAAACGCACAATTATCGGGAGTCGTAGCCGCGTGGCGTCCACAAATTGGCAATTTGACTTGAGCCAGTTCACGTTGTTTGTGTCCGCCGGGAGGCAAGAGTAGGCGGTGAGCTGGGAGAGTGAGGAGGAGAGGAGAAAGGCGAGGAAAGAGGGGAATAAGGGGGTTGGTGGAGACCACGCAATGGCGCTGCAGGAGACAATGATGAGGACAAGTCAATATGATGATTTAGTACACGGAAACTAAAGTCGACGCTGGATTGAAGCTAAACTTTGAAGAGAAGAGGGAGATGGATAAACGTTATAGAGGAGGGAGGTAGACTGGGGACTGTCATCTGTGATCTGTGGGTGCTGTTCGCCGTTGACAGTGTCTGGAAACTTAAGCTGCTTTCATAAAAAACACATTAATTCCAATTGGCAGCAATTGCAATGGACACCCGGTGAGCGTTTACTGTACTTAGTACAACAGTTCAGTTCAGAGCGAAAACCGCTCGATACTGTGAGAATTAAACTGAGTCTCAGATCCCTTAGACTAACCCAGTCCCTGTCTGGGGTTTTGGCCCCTTTTCTGTTTGTTTGTCTGCCCGTCTATTTGTTGTTTTTGTTTGCCTTTGGTGTGCGGCAAAAGTACAAAAGGTAACACAAGAAATAAAGTTACACTCAAATTTAGCGGCAGTTCGAAGACTCGAACAAATAAACTTTCTGTAACTCACTCTCTATCTCACTCTCTTTCTGTCTTTCTCTCTCTCTCTCTCTCTCTCTTTCAATGTTTACTATATGTATGTCCAGACAATTCTCAAGTTCCTGCTAATTGTTTCTTTGTTGCTGGCCAAATGCGTGCACTTTGTTTTAAGTGCAGCCGATCGAACGATCTATCTATCTATCTATATATCTGTGTATATAGCGTGAAAATGTGAAAAACATGTTGAAGGTATGACTCAGTGGGTTAAATGCAGTGCAGATCTGAGAACCAGTTTCACGAAAATTACTAGAAATTTATAAATAGATCGAACTTAAAAAACAAAATAGAAAAATTTTAATTAAAATAAATAATAAATAAATAAAATATAAAATTGTGATATGATATAATTCTTTTAAATCATTAATTGTTATTATTAGTACCAAATATGATACCTAAAGCGTTTTCACCTTCATAGAAAATTAAATTAAATGTGAAAATTAAATTTCATATCAATTTATTGCCCATGACAATTTGTGCTCATTTATTTACTTTTTTACACTTGTATATAGTATATATACTTATCAGTAATTAACCCTATTTTGGCAGATATTCTTGTATATATATATTATGCACGATAACACCCTATTTTCTATCTGTAGCGTCATCTGCAATATGGCAGCCAGTCGCTGTCATTTTGCCACTGACAGCTGTTCGCTGCACGAACATGGCAGACATCTTGGATGGGAGGATGGGGGATTATGGTGGGGGTTGGGTGCTGCCTAGCTGACTACTTAACGGCACACGGCCCCAAAAGTGACAGTCGGGCGTCATCATTAAACTTTTGACACTATTAGCGGGCGGTCTGTCGCTTTGTCGTGTTGTCGCTTTGTTGTGCCAACTTTGTCAGCAACAAAATGGAATAAAATCGAAGACAAAAGCAGCGAAACATCATCGGTCAGGCATTAAAATAATTTGGGAATATTATCGTATCGTACTATCTTCAGCAGCAACTCAATAAATTTCAACCCAGAAAATGCTATGCTTCAGTTTTTTCGTTCTTCTTTTAGCATTTCTTTTTCTCTGCTGTCTATAGATCTTGTGGTTATTTTAAAGTTTATTTTTGTGAATAGACAATTCAATTAGCTGCCCTGTCAAACTTTTCTTGTACGTCTGTCCATCAGACCAAAAGGCGGACGAGCTTAAACTCTGCTCTTTTAACTTGCCACAATTGTACTTGCATTACTTCTTCTTCTTCTTCTTCTCTTTCTTCTTCTTCTGCTGCTTTGTGGCTCTGGTAATGAAGCAATTAATTATCGTATACCCCATGCCACGTCCAAAGACACTTTTAGCAAAATTCTTGGGAACAATTTCTGTATGTTAAATGTTAAGTAATGCTTTCCCCTCATTCCGATTTATTGTGGGTGAAATGTTTCGCCTCAAGTGTCCAACTCTTTGACATTTTGCGGTTGATATTTTAAGTGCTATCGGCTCTCTTTGCTTTTATTCAGCTCTTTTTTTGAGATGGAAGCAACCAAAAGATCACGAAATTAATTCCGGCAATGAAATTACTTTTGTTCTTTTTAAACCAAAGAAAACTAATATAAATTAGCGGAGATTGCTTTCAAATGAGAGACACAATTTTTTGGTTCCTTAGAAAACCAAAATTCAAGAATAAAAATTATATATTTTCTAATTCTTGTGCTTTAAATATTTTACTTTTTTCAGGTTGCTTATATATTTTTCATTATGTCTAAAAAATGTATGCTAAATTCCCAGTTAATAACAAATAACATTGAAATTTAATGTTAATGTTAAATGTTTTTTGGATGTTTTTTGGATGTTTTTTAATTTACTTGAAAACATTCTTTAAAATACAAGTAAATGCAAAATGTTTTGAAATACCGCTTTAATTTGGCCATCTGTTAGTTTTACATTCCCAATCTTTACTAGAAAATCTTTAGATTGTGCATTTGACTATCAAAGCAGCCTCAGAAACTAACCACAAACGAGGGAACGATTTTATAAGACCACGTATGTACATATACTCGTATACTATGTATGTAGATGCCTATCGAAAGGATCATCATGTGGTTGACACCTACAACCTAAGGACAACAAGGCACAAATCTGCACATGTTGTAAAACGAGCAAAGGAAGCTGAAGAAAGAGCTGAGCATTATCTCTGTCTCAGATCAGGAACTGCAGTGTGTGTGTGTGTGTGTGTATGTGTGTGTGTCTCTGGATCTTGATAGCGCCAGTTGTCGAGTTGTGGGTTTCTTCTAGCACATGTGTAAACCCAAATTGCGTTGTTAAAATGCGTAAGGCGTTGACAATGGGTAAACACACACTCACACACACTCACACACACACACATATGGGCTGGTCTTGATCGGGTTTGGTAGCTCGTTTAGAGACCTTATCGAGCATCGGCTAGGACCTTGAGATGGGCCTAGGAAATAAGTTGATAAGCATTCAACTCGATCAATGATACCTTGCAGCAGTTGCAGGAAGCAGCTGCAGCTGTTGTTGCTATTATTGTTGCTGTTGTTGTTGTTGTTGTTGCTGCCGCCACTCAACAGTTGTTGCCAAAAAACAGCAAATCTTTTGGCCTTGATCGAGGTGTGAAAGAAGCTCAACATACCCTGTAATTACGAGCCGCAAGTTTCCGTCCGTAAGCAGGTGTCAAAATAATTAGGCGCCTACTTAACATCCACATTCACATTCACATCCACTTGAGTTTTAAGGGGATATTGTGAATGAGCTTTCGCACTGTCCGTCTACCAATTAACGGTAATTATAGTCAACACCTTGCACTCAACATGTCAAAATGTGCACAGGGCATCATGCAAAATGGCCAGAATGGCAAAAGGCACTAAAACACCAAAGTTCGAGTCCGAGTCCGAGTCCGAGTCAAAATAAAAGGCAAACCGAGTGGCTTTAACACTAATTATGTGAGCGCAACACTCAGTCAGTCAGTCAGTCAGTCAGTCAGTCAGTCATTCAATCAGTCAGTCAATCAGTCAGTCAAAGTCAACGAAATGCAGTCGAGAAACAAAAATATATTTAGCAAGTGTGAAGTTGATAGCCTCGCGTTCCTTCATTAATCATTTGGTTGTTAACAGGCCACTTGGCCAGCTTGACAGGCCCTCGAACCGACAGCGACTGACTCCGAATTGGACTCGATTTGGCAACTGGCAACTGGAGGGCCTCTTAGCCAACTCAGAGTCAAATGCCTGCAGTTTGCTAATCAGCCAAAATAAGAATAAAAATATATACATTGCGAAACATTAAGAAAATTCACAGAGTTAATAGGTTGCTCATATTCCTTAAGAAAGTCGATAGTTAATAAACAAAAAATTAATATATATAAGTTCTGTATGAACTCTTTGTACTTAATAACTTTGACTTCATTCCAGCTGAAATTATGTGCCATATTTATGGAATGAAAGACAACTATCAGAACATCTTTCATTAAATGTGAATGTTTTTATGAGATTGTTTTGTTTCGACCATTGATAGTGTGACTCTCAATCACCCCTCTTTAAAATTGGTACTCGTAATCTGCAATTATTTCGATGCTGACTTTCTCTCAGTAACCCAGTAAAAGCCAGGCAATGATTGCAATGACGTCTGATTAATGTTTATAGTCACACCTACTCAACAGCAGAGGTGCCAAAAAAATATATATAAAAATACATATAAACCAGAATTTACACCTGCAACACGCACAAAATTGCAAGTCAGTCTAAAGGCGGCAAAATCGACACGAAAGACCTCTGGCTTTGGATATAACTCGGACTCGGGCTCGGATTCGGATTCGAACTCGTATTCGGTCTCTGGGTTTGGGCTCGAACCAAAAAGTGGCAAACAGGAAGCCATAAATAAAAATTAGAGAACTCATATACGAGCTACGCATATAACATATCATTTGATATAATTTCTAACACACTCCTAAGTCCCAGTCACACTCGGAGTTCCAGTCTCAGTCTCAGTTCCAGTCTCATTCTCAGTCCAAGTCCCGAACTCTGTCTGGGTTTCAGTCGCAGTTTGGCTCGCTGCAGGTGCAGTTTACAGTTTGTTGATTGGCGGCATTTAACGCTGCGTGAGTTGGCTCAAATCGAGGCGCCCTTAGCCAACACATTTTCTAGGCGTTAACTGTAATTCGTTGGCCCTGGCAAACGCAGCAGGAACTGCCACCTTGGCCAACAACAGAAGCTGCAACTCTCAACTCGACCAAGTAAATAAATTTCGTATTTTTGTTTTTCGATTTTGACGGAATCTTTTGTCTCGTTCCTTAATTATGGGTTCGCTTTTTTGGTTAATTAAAAAGGCTCAAGCCACCGCAACACATGTTTTTCTCAAAGCATATCCTTGGCCAACACCTTTTGCCTTTTAATTTTGGTCTTTTGCCTTTTGCCGTCCGCTTGTTATGCATTTAAGTATTTCTCGCGCTGTGATATGGCGCCGACGGGCAATTAAAGCACTTGCCCTTAAATCGTCATATCCCCGTAGTAATATATAGTTCATAATGTTTATGGTCTCTTGCCTCGAGCATATGCAAGACCATTTAGTATATGATTTTTGTTTCACAACATTCCATGCTGAAACACATCCGAAATTACAGAAATGTTGTGTTTTTTTTTTGATTTCAAGGCGATCTTCAAATGAAATAAAAAAGAAGTAATATAAAATCTGTAAGAGATGAAATAAAAATGATAGGAAAGTCTGCTGATTTGAAATTGAAGAAACAAGTGTAAGATATTTTACTAAAATATATGTACCAAAATAATGAAAGAATTATGAATATTGTAGGATATTTTATTAAAATATATGTATAATCTAAAAATGAAAGAATTATGAATATTAATATTATTCTTTTTCTTAAATAACAAATATTAATAATATTCTATCTTTAAGGAAACTATATTCATTATTGATAAAATTAAATAAATATAAAGCATTACTTTAAAAGATATATGAATATAATTTTTAAGCAAGAGGGATTCGATTTAATAGACATTTACATAATTTACATTGATATTTTTCCAAATAAACCTTTTTTAAATATACACAATCAAAAAGAAGTACATAGTTTTCTTGCGCTAAAAATTAAGACAACTTTAAGCCAAGTGCTGGAAAAACAAACATTCAAGATTTATAAGCCATCTAGTCGAAAGACAATACAATCCGTTATCAGCCTGTTTCGGTCTAGAGTCTAGACAAAACCCCAAAATCAACAGCATATCCAAACATTGGCTAAATCCATGAAAAACCCAAAAAAATAAAATAGATGGAAATAGAAAGACAAACCAAATACACACGCCTTAAATATTTCCAGTTAATCATGTCTCATATGTCTGGGTCCTGTGATGTGTAGATTCCCGGAATGCCGAAGTGCGCGCAGGAGTAACTGTCGGGAGATGAGGAGAACTTACATAATAATTGATGACATAGGACACACGTAGTACATGTCACAATGTGTGTGCGTGTGCGTGTGTGTGTGTGTGTGTAGAGTTGGGGTAAGAGACAACAATGGGGCAACTATCTAATGATCGATATCAGCTAGAACAAAGAGCGAAGAGACATAGACAATGTCGCTCGACCGACCGACCGACTGACTGTCTTGGCGGTTGGTCTCTGGGTTTGAGATTGGGTTTGAGTTTATTCTTGGACCTTGGCAAGTACGTGAGCCAGCCCCGCAGTTGACAAAGGGCCGTTGACAATGCCTGAGACAAGCCCAAAGGACAACAACGCATGCTGATGAGAATCTAACAACGCACACGGAAAATATTGAAGGAAAATAACAGAGAAGACAAACAACAACAAGCACAACAACAACAATAAGCGGCAGCTAACAATTTGTGGTTATCTGTCGAAACAGGTAGAGCCACAATTGTGATTAAGATCACCTGAGAACAACTCGGAGACTGAGAATCTCTCTCTCTCTACCTTTGTGTCTCATTTGGAATACATCTCTATGTCATCTTTTTGTCAACGCTGTCGTTGTACGTGGTTAGAATTGAGGAATCATTTCAAATCACTATCCCAACTTTACTGAGAGCGTGGAAAATATCAACTTACGCTTTAAACTACGCCCAAGTGCACTATCTTTGCAATCAGTTAAGTGTTTTGGCTTAGATTCGGCTTGACATCGAGACGAGCGAATCTCTTTGTGATTGCCGCAAGGATCCTTCATTACAGCTGCTCGACTGGGATCTTCAGAGGATTCTATTCTTGAAGTAAGTAATTATATAAGCAGCTGTAGACAGTATACTTAATGATATCACCATTTTAGAAATATCTTATATTTATTTTAACAAATCAAATAGTTCAAATATCTACTTAATTTTGTATAAATTTTGGAATTCGAAAAATTTATTAATATAAAATTTCCCATTATAATTATTAATTTTTAATCATAGTTATTTATTTGTTGTATATCACAAATAAATAGATTTTTAAATACTTACTGAGAATGAGAGAATAGTAAATGTCTTATTTAATTAGTTATATTTTGAAATATTTTAAATTTCTACTCTAATCTGCATAATATATGGAATATACAATATTTAATAATTCAAAATTTCTTTTTAATGTTTTTTATTGGTTATCGTCGTAACCTATTTTTTTTCTACATCATAAATAAATATATATTAAAATTCTTACTGAGATTGAGAGACTATCTATTATTTAATTAATCCTACTTTAATATATTTATAAATTGTATTTCATTAAAATTTATCTTTGTATTTATTGGCAGAGTTAACGAGTCTGAACAGTTTTGGCTCAATGAAGTGTTGGCCAATTAGGGAGAACCTGAGAACCAACACCGTTAGCATGTTATCAATGCATATTATCAGCGCCTTCGATAAACTGTTAACTAAACTTCTGAACTGCCTGAACAGTATTCTTGAAAATTGATACCATTAGGCTGCAGTGTGTGTGCTGCTGAGTTTCGTGCAGCATGCAACACGTGCCCCAATGAATTATGGTTGGCCAAAGTTTTTCGTTCAGCTTTAATATGCAACAACAGCCAAACGGGCCAAAAGGCAGCTGCCTTCAAACTGCAAGTGACTGACCATCTTCTGTCCTCCCTCTCTCTCTCTCTCTTTCTCTCTCTCTTTCAGTTCCCCGCTTTCTCCATCAATTCGTGTATCCGTAACGAAGGAAATAGTTGCACGCGTTGTGGCCTGAAGTATCTCATAAGTAGCGCAAACGAAGCACTTACGCCCAAGCATTAGAGCTGAGCTGGATATGTCAGTTGCCTCTCGAACTGTCCTGTCCTGTCGTCAATAATAAATAAATATGTGTCTATGCTGTGGCATGCCACCAACTTGAGGACAGCTCCAGGCACAAACAAACCCAACAAAACAAAACAAAACAAAACAAGCAAATGCTGATGAGGAGATGAGGGGATAAGGGGAATGGGGTATGAGGAGAGGAGGAGACGAGGAGACGAGGGGCAGGTAAGAACTTAGTAAGTATTACAGTCCCTGTTGAAGTCTCGCTGTCGTTGGTCGCCCGCACATCTAATCCGATGTGGACTCTGGACAAAAGTAAAGTAAAATGGAATACGTAGAATGGAGTAGAATAGAATAGAATTTTTATTGCATAACCGTTTTGTGGACGAGCATGGAGGTCCTTGCGTATAATAAGGACATCAGGCAGCAGGCAGCGTCCATTGGACAGAACCCTTGACTTGGCTTTACCAGCGTACTAATGATGACACACATTTCATATCTTGATCGCTTCTCTCTCTCTCTCTCTCTCTCTCTCTATCTGTGGGTATCTTCTCTCAGTCCTTGGTAAGGACACGTAGTGCACACAACGCGCTTGTCAAAATAAATTGAAGCACATGCTTAGGCGCGCACAATGCTATTAACATTCACTCTGAACCTCAGACAGGATGCGACAGGACAACACAACACAGGACTCCTCTCACTGTAATATAGGTTGTAATATAGGAGTATCTAACCCTAGACTCGCATAACTTAAACCCACATCGAGTTCGTTTGGGGCGTTGACAAAGTCACTATCACAGGTTTATGATCTCATCTAATAACTCGTATCTCAGACCTTGACTGGCTTATGAAAATGGGGCGTACAACAAATTGACTATCTTGTTTTGGCAGTTCC
This sequence comes from Drosophila phalerata, assembly GCA_951394115.2. Taxonomy (NCBI): domain Eukaryota; kingdom Metazoa; phylum Arthropoda; class Insecta; order Diptera; family Drosophilidae; genus Drosophila; species Drosophila phalerata. The sequence goes on from OY729850.1 coordinate 5,599,404, forward strand.
ATCCTCAACTACTGTTTGGTAGCCCTTTACAGGTGCTTGGCTACTGTCCTCAAATGCACCTGCCCTTAAAAAAAAATATGTCTTTAATGAACCCCAAAAAGGTTTTCATCGTTTACAACTCGTTTTCTCTGAATTCAAAGGAGTGTTCATTAAAAAATACAAATAGTTTTCTCTATTAAATACAATCTAATATCTAAAATCTATCAGTTGCTAATAATTTATGCTTTTTATTTAGTTTTAATGAAGTTAATAAATACTCATATATAACTCATTACATTTTATATAAATATAAATTTATGTTTTCAAATTAAATTAATTTTTTTTATAAATATAACTTGATATTTTAAACTTTAAGTTATTAATTCTTGCTAAAGTGCGGATCAAAAGTGCACGAAATTTGTCATTTACTCGCAATTAATAATCCCGAATAAAGATGCTGTTCTCACCATGTCAAGGCGTCATGTTTGTTTAATTATTCCATCAAAATTTGAAATGTTTAATTTTTGATTGATGACACGCACAAATTTGTCTCAACAAAATGCAAAACAGCATGTTGCAACAATGTCAGCGAACAACAACAGAACAAATTATGCATGCAGCGAGCACAGAATATATACATTTACATTTACATTTACAGATACAGATACATTTACCGATACAAATACAGATACAGATACAAGATGCAAAGCCCACAGTATTTGATGAATGATCAGAGGAAACACAAATTTTAAGTACATGCAACAACAGCAACAAATGCAATTGAACAAGTGCAACAACAGCAACAACAACAACAACAACAACAACAATTATCAAATGTATTTGTGAGGGCGTTGAAAGCATACACACATACATATATAATAAATCTTAATTTATAGATGAGTTGTAACATCAAAACAAATGTGGCTCTATGCATAATTTTGAAGCCTCATTCTGATAGTTTCATTTGAGTTCTACGTAGTCGAAAATTCTCTTTTCATATGTCAGAAATTAAGTTATGACAGATGAGCAAACGTTCTCCCTGTCTCATTTCTATCTCGTTCTCTTTCTCTGTCTCTGTCTCTTTTCGGTCAGCTGTCAACTCATCCGCTGCTTTACAACTTTGTTCGGTCTCATAAATTTTGAAAGTTTCGTTCATATAGTCGGGGCTTTTTTGTTTTTTTTTTTTTTTTAAAGGGCGGGTCTCCATATGAAACGACATTATGACGGATTAGTTTTGGAAATGCTTGGCATTTTTCTGCTCAGTTGCGTTCCATGGTTGATATGTCTGGCAGCATTTGATAATAATCGCAGCATTTCTGTATATATCAAATTGAGCTGTGAACTTGTTTTTTGTGGTCATTTCAATGATATGGGACCTCTCTAAATGGAACTGACAACACAATTAGAGCTCGTTTAGCATAAGACAATGGACAGCAGCATCAAAATGAATGTTGAATCGATCAGACTCAAATTATATTTTATATTATTTTTAAATATCATTTTCAAGACATTTCATTAGTTGAATTCCTGTTCTAGCTGGCATCCTAACGCCACCTGTCGTTATTTTTGGGAACTAACTACACACCTTTTTTATTGATTAGGGTAAACGCATTTTCCAATCAGAATAAATCATAAGAGTTCTGAGACATTTTCATATTTATTTCATATAAGAAACTCTCTAGTTGGAGAACCTGTCCATAGTTTTTAGGCATTCAAGTGAGGCTATCTCATTTGTGGCATCTTCGAGTTGCCTTTCCAGTCGCATCATTACGGAGATGATAAAAATGTATCTCATCTCTCATCTTATTTGCTTTGGGCCCGACTCCACCTTGCAACCATTTTGACTGTCAATGCTGCCAACTAAATGTCGCATGCCGCATGTGCAACATTTTATCACTTCAGTCAGACCGTATAATTTAACGTAAAATCTCTGAGGCCATGCGAGACACGATGGCAACTCTGAGGGACTCTGGGAGACTCTGGGAGACATTGGCAGACACATGTGGCTGCCACAAATGGTGACAACTATTTGCACAGTTGGCTAACTGATGCGTTTCTCCTGCTGTTGCCAGTTTGCTGTTGTTTTAGGCACGCTTTGCCATAGCCCAGCAACAAATACAGATACAGATACAGATACAAATACATTTACACAAAGAGTTGGCCATAATTAATATAGAAACACTTGCAACAACAATTAGCAACAGTCGGCGGGCAGAAAAACAAAGCTAATTAGTCGGCAAATAATGGATGAAGTCAAAAGATACTTTAGATGCCCTTTCATATTTATATAATTACTAAATAACAGAAAGTTTTTCACACCAAAGGTTAATTTGAACCCGATTGTTCCTATGGAAGCTATATGATATAGTCAACCAAAATGTCGTCTTATCCGTAATTGTTATACCTGTATTGTGCAAAAATTTCAAGCTTGTAGCTCAAGCGGTTTAGCCTGTACAATGCTCAGCCAGTCAGTTGGACAAAGAGATTTATATATATACATGAATATGCATATATTAAGATTTATAATTTGGTTTTTTTATTTTTATATATTTCTATTAAATTTATAGTCATAATCTACAGAGTATTTAAGCTTCGACTTAATTGTCTCCTTTCTGTTGTTTGTTTGTTGCTATTCAAAACGAACGCCTTCTAAATTGTTTGGGGTGTTGTGGCAATTAGCGCGTAAAGAAAAGGAATAAAAAACAACAGCAAAAGCAAAAGCAATAGAATGTAATAATAGCAAGAAATGTGCCATCATTTAAATATAGGCTCAATCGAATTAAGCAATTAGAGATTATGCTAATTACGATTACCAACATCCCAACGAAAGCCGAGCCCATTTTGCACCCGAAAGTATTATCTAAGTTCGACTTCCGGACGCGGTTTCCGTTAAAACTGTTACCCCAACAGACCTTAAGTAAGATTTATGTATTTACTTCAATCCGTAATATGTTTTCTGTATTTTTTTTGTGAAAAAGAGAACATTTGGCTCCTATAATTGCCTTGGAAGAGTTTTGTATATTTTGTTTGGTTCGAGGTGTGTCTGCATTTTTATTTGGAGCACTTCAAAGTGTTCCGCTTTGGCTGTCTCTCTCTTTCTTTCTCTGGTTCGGCATTGAAATGATATTTTAGTTATTTTTCCATATTTATTTTCGTTATCATGGGCCCAGCAACAACAACAACATCAACAGCAAGAACAACACTAACAACACATAATTAGTGTAATTAACGCTTTTTGGCTGAGTGCCTGCAGAAAATTGTGTGTGAAAGTGCGTGGCGCTCTTTTTGAATGTTTTGTTTTCCCATTTGTTGTTCTTTTATTTGTATGTATGTTGTTTATTGTTGTTGTACAGTGCGTTCAACTGATTTATGAGCTGCGCTGCGACTGCAGTTCCGATTGACTGCGATTGAGGCTGAGACTGAGACTTCGAGTTGGCCGAGACTGTTGGCCAACTGGGGTAATCTGGACGTCTGTTCTCAGCTCTCGTGTTAATTTGTGAATAATCTTTGTGGTCTGCACGAAATGCAAACAGAAAGTTGCACTGAAAAACGGGAATCTTACGGATGCAGTTCGATCCAGTTGATGATAGTTGAGAAATTGCCAGATATATGTAGATAGCACAAAAACCAGATAGCCAGATGAATGCCTTAGATTGATGGCCATAGATTGCAGAATAGTTTAATTAGCAGCCAGATTGCCAGGTTCAGCTAACAGACAGATTGTTTTGAGATTTTATCAAGAAATTAGTTATTACAGACACTTGGATTGATTAATATTTGACGCATTAATTAGCGGTCTTATTTAAAAGGAAGTCAAATGCGATAACTGAACGGATTGTGCTAATAAATGATTTGTTTTTGATCAAAGAGATTATTTATACACTAAAAATTGGGTCTGAATATATTTACAATATATTATAATATTATAAAATTATGTTTAATAATTAGAAAATGAAAATCTTTACTTTGTGAACTTATTTTGGTTATTAAAAACAATTTCTAAAAAATATTTCGGAGCTGCATTGCTTTCTAGTGAACATTTTGGGCAACCCTCTTACCAAAATAATGATGGCACCCACACAAACGACTTGTTTACCACATCAAATCTAATAAAAATCACCACGCACCATTTGTAGCCATCAATTGGGCGTCAATGACAGGCAGACAGTGAGTCGCAGCAAACGCAGACAAGGACTCAAACGAGAATGAGAACTGTCTAAGTTTTGGAACTGAGAAGTCTACAGATTGAAGTTGGGGTCCTGAGCAACAGAAATGACAAATCTTTTGGCATACGGCTGGCATAATATAATAAGGAGAGAGCAGCTTTGTAATGGCTCTGCATATTTTTCATTCGCACCGATATTGACTGACATACTCCGCCCCTTTACCAGAGAATCCCCTCATCTCCATTGTCATCGTGTTAAATTTGCTGTCTCTCGATTGCTGCTTATTGGAGTGAGGTCGCAAGTGATGAGATAAATCATTTTGGGAGTGGCAGAATGAGATATAGACACGTGATGATGAGATGGAGATGCGTTACACAGATATAGCTACAGTTTGATGTTGTTGCCGCTGTTGTTGTTGCTGTTGTTGTAGCAAGTGCAAGTGTCAATTACAAACCATGTCAAAAATGTCAAACTCTGTGAGTGACTGGCTATGAGAGAAGGGCACAAAATAAGTGAGAATATCGCACGGGCAAGAGCTCAAAAGCAGAGCTACCCTGTACATGAATTTGCAGAGGGTATGCTCAGAAAAACGTGTAGCAAATATGGGTATTAAGAAAAATTTTCACAAACAGAAAAAAATGTTTGAAATGGGTTTTAAAATTACTATTTTCAGCTGTGCCATTCAGAAGATATTAGGAAATGCTGGGCTAATTTCAGTTTATCCGAATAGGCTATTAATATTAGGCTATTTTGGTTTAATTCTTTTTAAGTCTTAAGACATCGAAGATATCTTATTTTTGGGCTACCCTGTAAAAAACAGCCTAGTCCAGTCTAGGACCGAATTGGCTGTGGATTTGCACCCCCGCATGGCACCTTGTGGAAGAAGGGTCGTCGTCCTATCATACGCTCATCCTCAATCTCATTCCCAGTCCCCGTCCCAGTCCCTTTGCCATTCCCATTCCCATCTCATTCCCATCGACATCGACATCGACAAGTTTGTCCTGTCAGCGCGGCACTCGCGTAGAGTTTATTACATCAATTTGTGTGTGCGAGTTCTCTTCCCTTCCCTTCTTTTCCCTTCTCTCTCATTCTCAGACCGCTCTCCTTTCACCCTCGCCTGCTGTATAACGATTTCAGGCATGTATGAGAAATTTGATACAAATGAGTTTTCACACTTTGCGTTCGCTACTCGTATGCGAGTGTATCTGTAGCGTGCGAGCACTTGTATCTCAGTATACTGTATCTATAGAACGCTGTTGTATCTCACTCGCTTCAGTATCCTTTTCCATCAACGTGTAAATTGTGTGCTGTCAAACTTATGACATTCAGCGATGATATGCCCGCGTCACATTTTGTTTACCAGCCACAACAACAATAGAAGCACAATATATATACTAAAGATACATATATAGAGCAAAAGATACAAAAGAATCTACATCTACCACAAGCGCGAGCGCGTTACTGTAAATTAGATTTCGTTTAGGGCGACTTTTTTCGTCTTTTTTTCTCTATGCTGCAAATTGCTTTGAGTGGTCTATAGGGAAAGGGAGAGGCAGAGGGAACAGGAAAGAGGAGAACTATACGACAAGGAGACATGGTATCCAAAGTAATATTCGCCGCATATTAATTGCTGCTCATTTTCATGTCTGTCCCGCACTCATATGCAATTAATATTTGTCGTCCCACTGTGACACAGACCCGAAATAGGGTTTTCCCTTTTAATTACTTCTCACAAGGGGCCATTATTGTCGCCACTTGCTCTCTGTAGGGAAATGGTGAGAGGATCCTACCATACGCTTATTAATTTATAGTTTCATTCTTACATTTTTGTTTTCTGGTGCAAATCTCAAATGACAACAGCAGCTGTACATCCAATTGATTCAGGAGTGGAGTAAACAAGTGCACTTAAGTTTCGGAAAATGTTGATAGATGGCGCTTTATGTGTAAAAAATCAATTGGAAAGTGCTTTAACTGGCAACTGAGTAGTGTCTCATTCGAGTTAACAGATTAAATTCAGATGAGATGAATTTGGTGTGAGATTAAAGTAATCGAAATTAATTAAATTAAAGTGCAGAATCAATTTTGAGGCCAAATCATGAACAAAATGACATTCCGCAAGAAAATCGGCTGAGTTTTGACAAAGTTATGTAAGTTCAAAGTTTTCGAAAAAATATTAAGGGGTTGGTATGCAATTTATGGATGATGATCGGCTTGAACTCGAAAAATATCAAATTTTATTTATGATCAAAATTTTTGAGGCCAAATCATGAAAAAAATGACATTCCGCATGAAAATCGGTTGAGTTTTGCCAAAGTTATGAGATGTCAAAGTTTTTGAAAATATGTTAAGGGGTTGGTATGCAATTTTTGAAAAATCGTCGAAAAATATCAAATTTACTAAATGATAAAAATTTAAATGCAGAATCAATTTTAAGACTAAATCATTAACAAGATGACATTCCGCAAGAAAATCGGCTGAGTTTTGACAAAGTAATGGGAGTTCAAAGTTTTCGAAAAAATATTAAGGGGTTGGTATGCAATTTATGGATGATGATCGGCTTGTACTCAAAAAATATCAAATTTTCTAAATGATTAAAATTTAAATGCAGAATCATTTTTGAGGCAAAATCATGATCAAAATGATATTCCATCTGAAAATTGGTTGAGTTTTGACAAAGTTATAGAAGCTTAAAGTTGGTCAAGCCTTTGTTTCTGATACAAAGTCGAGTAATTGAGTGAGTTTCAGCTGTTCATTCGAATTGATATAATTACAGGGTATTTCGAGTTAAGTCAGCAGTTGTATTTTATTATTTATGTCAATTCGATGAAGCGAGCAGCCAAAATTCAGAGACAAACTCATGTCGAGAGTCTCACACCAATGAGCAGCTGCCAGCCAAATGACTGAAGCTGTTCTCAGCCATGACAACAATAACAGTAAGAGTAACAACAGCGAGAACAACAACAATAAGATTGCAACATTGTGGGGCAATGGCTTAGCACGTTGCACGTTGCACATTGACGCGTTGCGTTGCATTGTGTTGGCTTTATATATTGGTCAGTTAAGACATGTCACTGGGCACGCCCATCCCTGGCTGGTTGGCTGCCCTAGTAACTACACACACTCACACACACTCACACACACACACTGACATAAAAATTTCACGCATCAGTTGTGTGGCAACATGGCCGAAGGAGAGGCACGAAACTCGCGCAATTAGAACGCCATTAAAAGGGGCAACAATGTTGTTGTTGCTATTGCTGTTGTTGCTGTTGCTGTTGTTGCCGTTGTTGCTACGAATATTCGTACCTGCAACCAAGCTGGCAACGCCCCCATTATTCATGCTTTCAGTTTGCCAACTGTCCAAGGGAACAGAGAGGGCGGGGCGGACAGGGGGGAGAGACAGCTTTTGAGCCTGCTAAATGGAGATCGATGGCAGAGCGTGGTCTCATTAATCAAATGACAAGTAAGCGTTGGCCAACTTCGAATGCACTCCATGAGTGCACGAATGAGTGCATGAATGAATGACGTTGCCTCGTTGCACCTACCCTCCCCTTCCCTCACACTCCCATCCCCTTACCAACAACACTCCTAAAATTAAAGGCGCACTCAGGCGCTTTCCAATTGAATCGAAGCAGCAGAGCGGAAATGTAATGGCTGCTGCAACACTTCGATCAATAATCAGCTTAACACACACACACACACACACACACTTCAGTGCACACACACTCTCTCACACACACACATACACTTACAAATCACCATCACGATAAAAAATTTCACTTGTATCCCAAAACAAAGAAGCAGCAGCATTTTTTGTGCTTGACTTTGACTTTGTGTGTGTCTTTGTCGTTGGCCTAATTAAAGATGTCCTCCAGTTTCTCAGTTTCTCAGTTTCCCAACCCGTGCATGACTTGGGCGGCATTGCGTTCAAATTTACGTGGAATTTATACGTCAACTCCCAGACACACCCTAGGCCAAATTTGGGTGTTGTTTCTGCATTCTGTTTTTGTGTTTTTTATGTCTTCGTTTGACTGGCATAAACAGGTACATTAATTAGCTAAAGTAGCGAATTTTACTTTGAAAATTCAACGCTAATTTTCTTTTCACATTATTCCCCTTTTGTGCGTGGCATTAAAATAAATCCTTGAGGCTGCTGCAACTGCTTTTTAATTTAAATTTAGTTTTTGTTGATCTTAAATTTTAATGACATTAAGACTCTTATCAAAGAGTTTTGATGAAAATTTAACATTTAACTATACAGTGATTAAAACAATTAAATTTTCCAACTTTGATGCAGAATCAAATTCAAGGAAAGGATTAAGATTTGGGAGTTTTAAGTTTTCGAAAATGTGTCAAGGGGAAACTTTGGAAAAAACGGACAGTGATTTAAAAAATAAAATCTTCCAGTTTTGATGCTGAGTTAAATTTGAATTGAGTTGTCGATTTGTCATGAAAATCTATTAAATTCAATCGAAATTTCTTAAAAAAGAAATAATCGAGCGAAGTTAGCTGAAAATCACTTCCTGGAAAATCAAGTTTTCGTTCATTCGATGCATTATTACACTTTTTTAAAGTAATTATTGTCAGTGTTGTAAAAACATGTTGAACATAGTAAGCTCGTAGTACAGTGTTCATAATACGTTCATATAATATTATTAGAACGAGTTTTCACATTTTAAAATACATTGTTAGCAGATAATTGAAATATGTCCTACAAGTAAGTAAAAATATTTGATTTATCCGAAATCATATTGTCACTTTCTGCAGCAGTCGCATGCCGGATGGTTCTTGGATAGGTTGGTTCCTCAACCTCCAGGTTAACGAATTTCTGTGTCGTGTGCCCTACGAATATATTGGCGACAGATTCAATTTGACTGGACTGGAGACGATGGTGCCGAATTTTCAGCAGTCACTGGATGCGATAATGGATACGGAATACGATTCGGATTACGGATTCAACCCAATGGAAACGGATTCTGAGACGACGGCGCAGCTATACGGTCTGATTCATGCTCGATATATACTCAGTCCCCGAGGAATTGACGATATGTGCATGAAGTATCAACGGGGTGATTTTGGCATCTGTCCGCGCATCTATTGCAATGGTCAGCTCATGTTGCCAGTGGGTCTAACGGATCGGATTGGCGAGTCGCATGTGAAGGTCTATTGTCCGAGGTGTCGGGACGTCTATCAGCCCCACGATCGTTGTGCTCTACTCGATGGAGCAATGTTCGGATGCAGTTTTCCACACGTGTTCTTCATGCAAATGCCGAATCTGCTGCCGGAACCGCCACTTGAGAAATACACTCCACGGTCGGTGCATTACTCAGTACTTTAGTATTAATTTTGATAACGATATAATCACAGCATCTATGGCTTCAAGATACACAACTCGGCTCTGGTGCCGCCTGCAATCGAACCGTCTGTCTCTAAGAGCAACATGAGCATCTCGCCCTTCAAGTCAAAGGTCAAATATTCACCAAAAAATATGGATTCCTCCCCCAACGTACGCTCTCCAATGCGTCGTTTTAGCTTTGCACTCAATTAGCAGAAATACATATGTTACTTAATATAGATTCCAAATCTGAATAAGTTATGATATAGCAGCGTCCTTTTCACACTCGCCCACATGCAAGCAAATTATTATTTATACCTTAAAGCAGCAGATACACTTACACTTAGTTCTAGCAGTAAAAACCTTATTGGATCTGTAGACTATAATAATAATAAAGTATTTCAGAATACAAAAATTTAATGTTTTCTCTGTAGAATACAAATTGTATAGTAGATATTGAGGAATTACAAAATATATTTAATAAATGTATTATTATTTTGCATATTACATCTTTTACCTAATTTAATTTTCTTAGAGTAGATTATAGAATTTCTCCTATTTAATTCAATTTGCAAGTTAAATATATTTCGGGTTGCCTAAATTTACATATTTGCGTACATCTTAATCAAATTTCTAATTGGTTGTGGTAAGACAGTTAAGAGTTGTTAATTTGACACTATGGCAGATAACTGAGACTGAAATGTTCTTTCCATTTTAACCTCGTTCCCAGGGTGTAACCACGAAAGTATTACTTGTAAATTGTGTAGAGTTCTCTCTCTCTCTCTCTCTCTTTCTTTCTCTCAGTAGTTCGTTTGTGTATTGATCTGTAATTGACTGCAGGGCATATCAGAGCACTAAATCATCGTTGCTGTCTCGATTAATGACAGCTCATGAACTAAGCCACAACTAAATTGTGGTTACATTTCGTTTGTTGCATTGCCTGTTGCATCTCCTTGGCACCTTGGCACCTTGGCACTAAACTGGGTCTTCAATTGTGGCACAACATGCCCAGTTACCCACTAACACACCAGCTGACAATTAAGATGCACATACATAGATAACCAAGCACTCCCATCGACAACTGGTAACTGGCAACTGGCACCGACTGCTTGGTCTGGCACCTTTTGTCCCAGTGCATACGCAATTTGGGCAAACTGACAGGCGGCAAACGGATGTGGCAAGCGGGCTGAGAAAGTAACGGCAACGGCGACATGCAACCGACTCTAACAACAGTTCGTGTTGCTTGTGAAAATTGCGCAGGCGCACCTTTCGCCAGGTACCAAAAACCAGGGACAGGGACTGGAGACAGAGACTGGAGACTGTAGAGTCCAACTGTAGAGTCCAACTGCGACCTCAAGACAGGCACAATTGTCGCCTCAATGCCATCGTAAATCGTGTAATTCCCTGCCTGCAACTCGCCAATAAGAAAAGCTTTTTGCTGTGAACACTTTGAACTCAATGCTGGGCCTTGTGGGCGTTGTGACACACACACACACACACAAACACACACACACACAAACACAAAAGATGTTTGAAATCTCTGAACTAACTTTTTTTTTTGGTTTTTAATTGATTCGTTGTCGTTTTGTCAGCTTGTAATTGCCGCCTTCGTTTCGCTGTTAGCTGCAACGCGCATTACTCATACGCCGCGTACAACGCGTGGAATTCGTGTGCAATTTTCCGCTTGCCACTTAAACGTTTCGGAGCTCAGCACAAATGTTTTATTATTGCCAAATCATTAACTCGACCACTCGAGCATATGGCCAGCAAACAATTTTTTTTTTTTACTCATTTCCTTTTTGTTTTGCCATTTTATTTAAGTTTTGTTTCTTTTTTTTTTGTTGATAATTTATTGGCACAGAGCAGCAACGACATCAATCACTTTTTCGGTACGCTTTTCAATGCAACTTTGCGCTGAATGAAAACAAATGTTCAATTGCCGCAAAGTATGTAAAGTTTGCTATTAACTGCAAATGCCAAAAGGGTATGTTCACTTTGGGCTTAAATATGTGACGTGCTTTTAAAAATATAAATTTTCACAGGATAAAGGTATTGAAAATATTATAATAAGCCTCAAATAGTTTTAAAACACTACAAATTATTTTCAGAACGTTTTCCTGGAAAACTCTTTCATTACTTAACATAAATAAAGTTTTTTTACATTTTTCATTCACTGAAAAATATGCTTTGTTATATTTGGTGACCTTTATATTAAGTTACTCAATGGTTTTATACAATTATAATATTTGTTTATTATTTAAAAAATAATTTGCACATTTTTTTAATATTATTATAACTTTTTCATATTAAAATTTGTTTGTCATTATTGTCTATTCATACTTTCTGTCGTTTATAGGAATTACAACAAGGGGTTTAATTTATATATAATTGCTTTTATTTATTTTTCAATTTCTAAACTACTCTTAAAGTTGTTTGTAATTTTTTCTTTCTGTTAGTGTATTTCAAAATTCGTCTCTTTATTTAAGTGAGTATCAACTTGTTGTTGTCATTGGCTTTTGTGCTAATGGTTTTTTGGATTTGATTTCGACATTGTTTGGTGGGCCATGTGGAGCTCAGCTCTTGGACCCTGTGCCCGGTTTATTGATGATTGTTTCGTCGCTGACAGCACAAAGGAAACTCAAAGCTGCTGCCCGACGACGTTTGTGATTTGACTTACTGCTCGAGTTGAGTTGCAGCGCCCCAAAAAAGAAATTTGCATACAGTTGAGGTTGAGGTCTTTTTGCTGACCAAAATTGGCAGCCGCCATGCAAATGAGCAAACGCTCCAACTATCCAAGATAGCCAACTATCCTGCTCGTAATAAAGTGATATGCGTACATTGAAACAATGGGAGTATAAAATTAGCATAATAAAAGCCAATGTCCGAGGAAAGTGGCCACAGGATGCACAAATACTCACTCACGAGTACGAGTACGAGTACGAGTACGAGTATGAGTATGAGTACTCAGCGCATCCGATTCAAAATCCGATTCAAAATATAAATTCAACAATGAGCGATTCACGTAAACTCATTTCGCTTTGAATGTCAGCGGGGCAATTGTCCAGTTTTTCAGTAGTGCAACTAACAACAGGGGAGTCATCCACGAGGGGCGACTGAGCAGTAAGTGGTTAAAGTGTGACACGCATTTCAGTCACGCGCTTTCGAGTTACGTGCTGGACATTGGCTCAGAGTGAGTCTCTGTATCTGTATCTGTATATGTATCTGTATCTGCATACATACTGTATCTGTATCTGTAGCTTACTCTGACTGTTGCGTGTGATGCTGAGCGGCATTGGGTCAGTCTCTGACGGTCTCTGACTGTCTCTGGGCTTGGGACCCTGCCACCGTCACCGCGTCAGACATGACACAGTTATGCGATTTATGTAACTGAGAATTATGTGTCAAAGCTGCAAGCGGTGACAATGACGCAGATTGTTGCCGTTGTTGTTGCCAAAGCTGTTGACAAGAAAAACGTTCAACCTCTGAGCCAAGTGGACCAACTACTGTGGAATGTGGCAACGAAAACCAAATGTTCTCCAATACTCAGGTGCGATAAGACTCAAAATCAATCTAGAACTCACTGATTAGCTTTAAAAGGATTAAAATATAATATAATTTTAGGCATAACAAAATTTAGTTTATATCATATTTTAGACATTTGTAGGAACACTTTATAACTAACTAATTGAAATATGCATATTTTTTAAACATAAAAAAGATTTTCTTCATTGGTAGAATACAAAAAAATATATAAAAATTTGTTAAACGCATATTATTTTTAATTTACTTAGCTGACTTAAAATAAAGCAATATTTTTTATACCCTACGTATAAATACATTGAATTTAGTATTTTTATGCATTAAAAAAATGCACTAAAGTTTTGAGAAAATAAATAATATATTATTTGGTTCACTAAGCTGATTCAAAATAATCAAATTTTTTTTTAAACATACATATCTTTCTATATCGCTGGCAATTTTTGTTAATTCAAAACATGCTTCTTGTTGGCCTGTTGGTGCAACAAACCACTTTAAATGTAGACACTGGAATTATGCGTAACAACGCGTTCGCCATCAAAGTGACTCTGTAGTTTGCAGTTGACATTTTGGGCTTTTCGAGCTGGCTGGGCGTGTGCACCAGATCAGACCCAGATCCGGGCCCAGTTCCTCACGCTGCCCTGGTCAGAGTCGAGGCAGCTGGCCCACAATAAAGTCAGGCCAAAATATGGCCAACTGAAACGACAATGAGCAGTCAGTTGGTAACTGGGCAGCGACAGACGTGAAATGCCGTTCCACGCCTATCACAAGACTCTCCCAGTCTCTCAGTCTCTCAGACCCAGACACACAACTGATATGCAAATTGCTTGCCAAGGCTTCAAATGACAACCACACCAGAGATACACACACACACACAATACACACACACACACACACAACTGGACAGAGGCAGCGAAAAAAGAACCGATACACTGAAAGACAAACTAAACTTAGACTCTAGTCGCACTATTAAATAGGTCAAGCATGGGTGGTAAAATAATATCAAGACAGTGCCATGTTTAATTACGGAGTCCAAATTTGACCAAATTGATATACAAAATTGAAAGTTGGCGGTTGAGGTAAAAATGAAACAAAAAATGATAGCTAAATAACTTTAGTAAAAATGTTGAAATAACAAAAATATCTAAGAAAATATCATTATTAAATTCAAATTATTAAATTGCTATGGCGGTCTAAAAGTAAAAATAAAAAATAAATAAAAATTATTATTATATTATTAAATTTTAAATATGATAATATTGGGAACGTCATAGTTTTGATTAGAACAATTATAAATGCAATACTCGGTACTGAAATCATTTTCTATAATATCTTCTAGTCCGCAGAAAAAAGAAAAGAAATCTTAAATTTGTATACAAACTTTTTTTGAGAATAATTTTAACGAATAATGATGTCCTTAAATGTCTTTCATAATTTTATTCATAATCAAATCAATAATTTTGTAACCCTTTAGTTAGACTCTAGACTTTAGAGTATTCCAATGGTTCAGCTGCAATTTTTCTTAGGCGTTGTCATTGCTGCGTCATTTCCCCCTCGGTCTCTGCCTCAGGCTCCTCGGGCTCCTCAATATCCCTCTCGGCATCGAGTCCCGTTCCCAGCTTAGCTCGCATGTGTCATTTGGGGCGCCTGGAGCTGTCGATGGGGTCAGACTCAGTTTCATTGCTGGGCAGCTGTGTCTGTTGCTATCGGCCATTTTCTGCCTGTCTGTCTGTCTGTCCGTCCGTCTGTCTGTCCGTTTGTTGCGCCATAATTTGACTCTTGGCACTGCTCTAATTAATAGTTGGCCATTTGCAGTTGCCTCCATTTTTATCGGCGCTTTTGAACAATTTATGTTTACCGTTCATGTGGTTGGCTAACGGGGCGAAGGTACAGGGGAAAGACAGAGACAGAGTGTTGCGGCTATCATGGATTTTATGTGGGCAGAATCCGCCCTCGGTTAGCCAGCAATTGATAACGAATTCCAAACATGAAGCCGGTCAATTCATGTGCATTTGATATGAGGCCGGACGAGGGTCCAGGCAAATGGACGGACAATTTCCTAAAATTAAATTGAAAATGTTGTGCTTCCAATAATACCACCTCCACCCCTCACCATCCGTTAGGGTTGTAGCCTCAAAAAAAGGGTCATGAAAAAAGCGTTTCAATTTGCGTTTTTCGTATTTCACATAGCGGAAATATTGAATTGGTTTGTGGAATGTTTTCATTATGCGCTCGGAAAAGCGAAAGCTCTTTTGGGTTAAATGTGCCAGCAAATGCTACCAGATTCTAAATGGCACAAATATCCGACCTCAGGTCCGACCCACGTCTAAATGCAGTTCAAAATAGATTATTGGAGGCCATTCAGGTGATTTCGATTACGAGTTTAACCCTCCATTTCCCCTCTCATCGTTTGTCCCGCAGCTAGCAATTAACGTGGTTAACATTGCCTGTAGCCATTGAGTCAACTGTTGAAGTTGAAATATGGTCTGGGTAGCTGCCACACCCATTAAGCAATTCCAAATGCAATTTGCCACTCGCATTAAATTGCCAGTCAATTGTTGTTGCTGTTGCTGTTGTTAGTGTTATTGTTGTTGCCACACTGCAACTTCGGTGGCAATTTGACAAATTTTATTGTTTAAGCTCGCCAACTGAAACGTTAATAATACTTTAATGCATTGTGTACTCCGTATACAGATAAGTCAGGGGTTTGGGAAGGGAACAAGTAGCCACACACGAAGTTCTGTCTATGGGAATGCAACTGCAGTTTTATGGTTCACACATGACAAATTATTGTAATCAACATCAACATCAGTTGCTGAAAAGAGAGGCCAAAGCAGCGACAGAGATAGCAAGATGCCCAATTAAAGATACTTTATGCATGTTCACACTTAAATATATTAAATATGTACTTATTACCAACTCTAACTACTTTTTGTGTGAAACTTAATAAAAACTGTGTTCACTTTTGTTTGCTTGATTTTGTTTTGGTTTCATAGAAACGAGTATTTAACGATTTATTCTCTATGGTTTATTTACCTTGTTTCTCCCAGTTTTGAATAACTTTTAATCCAATTAAGGGTTAACAAGCCGAACTAACAGCACCCACTTTTTTTGTAAGCTTTAAAAAATATAAAAAAGAACAGTGAGTGCACTGAACGGTTATAAAATACCCTGTATGCAATTCATAAATGTCCTTTTGTACTACCTTAAAATAATAACTTTAATATTTTTGTTTTGAAGTTAAATAAATAATAAAATAAAAGGTATAAAATTAAAAAAAATATTTTATTATTCTCTGCTAACAAATCCGTTTTTGTAGTTCTCCAAAAATAGAAACCATAATATTTATAATAATTTATTGAATTAGAAATATGTATGAGTGATAATATTCGCTATTAATGCTGATTAAATATATGTAACAAGCACTTGTGATACTCTGGCAAGTCGGGTGCATACCTCATGCTCTATATTATGTTTACAGGGTATATAAATCTGCCAACATGTTGAACAATAAATGCACGACTTTTGCTTATATCGCTGCCTGTCAATTGCAGCTCGCGCAAAATATGATAAATCAATATATATGTATATATATATATTGCATATATATATATAACAGTTCCAATATGCATACACTATATATACATATATTCAGATATAGTCGAGTAGGTTGTCAGTTACGGGCTGTGTGTGCCATAAAGTAGACAGGTCCCGAACAGGGAATGGTTCCTATGGGCACTCATGGGTTAAGTGGTTTTTTAGCAAGGTGTTGCGGGGTATCTGTGTGTGTGTGTGTGTGTGAGTGAGGGGCGGGGGCGTGACTCAACGGTGTTGTGGTGCCGCCTGCTGTGAAGCGATTGCGGCTTTTGTTTCTTGGCGCTTTAAATGCATTATATAACACCTACGCGTTGACAAAGCAGTCGAGAATTGAGTTAAATAGAGGTGACTGAAGAATGGAGACGGGAGAAGGGAAGGGTTAAGGCAACTGAGTGTTAAACAGCTGTCCAGTGAGCTCTATAAATTTCGCTGATTGATTTTTATTGAAACGCGCGCAGCTTGAGATCAGCCTGATGACAATTCCATAAATTCTTAATATACAATTTCATTTTATTGTTGTTACTTGTGTTAGTTGTGTTCCTTTTGTTGTTGTTTTGTGGCATTTTGCATGCGGGTTTCGATTTACAACGCACGATTTATGGAGTGACAAAAGCTGCTTTGCTTTTGGGCCCTCCAGTTGGTTTACAGTTAAGGTCCGATATTTATCGGCTTAGACTGGCAAAAAGGGTCTTTGCAACCGGTTTGTCCTGCCACAGCCACAGCCACAACTGCAACTGCCACTGCTGCAATATTATTAATTTCATGCGCAATTTTTAATCTAGTACGTGATTTAATTCGCCAAACGGGCAGCTTGAAGCGGCTCTAAATACAATTTAGTTGCTGGCCAAGACGATTGCAAGTCGCGTCTAGCCCCAAGTTAATTTGCAAATGGCTTTTTATGCCTAGGCTCATCCCATCCAGGCCCAAGTCCCGGCCAAGTCTACAAGTCCAGACCGAGGACCAAGACATCGCTGATTGGCCACGTTTACAAAATTAGTCCGCAAACCCGGCAAACTATCCTATCATAACTCGACTGTGGATGCCACAGTGCCTACTGGCAGTTGATGAAGTGGTTGCTGTCTCCGCTAGACCATCTAAGCCAAGTCAATTAGCGTGGTCAGCCAACGTGTAGGTGTCTTCTCTCTGGCTACCTGTATTTCCTTTCCATTTCCAATTCTCTTTCTTGCCCCTGTTCTTGAATATTTGGCCAGATTTGTTTTGCATTGTGCGACAATTTTTGTGCTGTGCTTGCTGCAAATTGGCAACTCTGTGGCAACACTTGGACACAGTTTGTGGCAACTGCAAGTGGCCTCAAATGATTACAAATGCGTTTGTTTATGCGGGGCGACAACTCTGGCAACATGCACAAAATGATGATAAAGCTACGTATTTTGCATTTCAATTACTGCGATTTCATTTATGTTGCCTGCATGTGTTTATTTAATTAAGTTCTTTGAATAAATCGTTGACTATAAATAACAATCATTTATAGCCTCTAGAGAAATTTCTAAAGAATAAAAATATAAAACAGATTTTAGCAGCTTTGAGAAATATTTAAGTTAATTTATACATTTCTAATAAATTAGTATAAGTTTTAAAAATTTCTATTATTATGTAATGTCAAAATATTTATAAAAAGATTTTTAGAAATATTCATGGAACTGAAATTATGTATTTAAAAACTTTTAATTTCTTTTTGCTGGGTTCGAACCCTGCAATGTTACAAAAAATCTATACTTACACTGTCTATATTTCTATTAATCAATCAATAGTTTATAACAAATTCAAAAAGTTCCCATTGTTTTGTAATTTTTGAATATGTTAATACGCTTTTCATATAATCGATCACCGTGTAAACTGCAAACCAAAGTAATCCCAATGCTGACAAGTCGATTTTCGATTTGATTACTTTCCACGTTCAGTTCCAATTCCACATCCGCTTTCGGTTGCACTTCTATTTTCCATTTTCATTTCCATTTTCCTGAACAATCCCTTGCACAATTCTCCAAGCCATAATCTCAACATTGCGGCCTCTAAACAAATGCATAAAGGATTTTTATTTACCGCTGCGTGTGCTCTACAATTTGATGGGGCATCATAGGCCAAAATTGTGTATTCTTTTTTTATTTGCCGAACTCGTAGTTCTATTCTTTGTTCATTGGAATATTTGCCACGTTTTGTTTGGCTGAAGAGTGGAGCATTGAATCCATTGGTGGTTCCTATGTAATCCTGTTATTGCGCCGAGTGCTCTGCAATCAGCCACGTTAGCAATAACAACAGCTAGAGAAACACGAACAACAAATACACGAGTATTTGCCGATTTCTGTTTTGTGACTGTGCATTTTCCAAACTGCCCATTTCCATTTCCTAGATCTGGCCAACATCATCGTCATCGTCGGCGTCGTCGTCATAAGCGCATCACAACGGTAAAAGGTTGAGGGAAACTGAACTGTGGAGGAGGATGAAAGGAGGGAAGGGCACTCAATATGCAGTAAAAAGCCAGTTGCCGGACAAGCCAATTAGAGCGAGAGGAAAGTGCCAACAGTTGATGGGGCAACGTTAACGTTAACGTGAACGTTAAGTCCTCGTACTCCTCTCGCACTCCTCAAAACGCTCCAGTTTGCATTTTTAGGCCCGGAGGCCGAATATTTCGCGCTAATCGAGTTGTTACATTTACGGGCCAACAACTACCTCTGCCGCTGCCTACGCTGCCGACGCTGCTGCCAAATGTCAAGAGTTCAAACGCCTTGAACTTGATGCGAAACGTGGCCAAGATGCGAACGTGAGCAAATGGCAACGACTAAACTGCACTTTTATGCTTGTGGCCTTAATACACTTGGCCAAGAGCGGCATAAAGACTTTCCCATCTGATTGGCGGTAGAAGAGATGCCATTTTTATGGCACACATCAACCATTTAATATGTTGTTAAAAAAGAGCCTTAAAAAGCCAAGTATTTGTGTATTTTTTAGTGCGTTAAATAGTTTCCTCTTAAAATGGTCAAAAATCGATAATAAAGTTGGAACTCCTTTTAATTTTTTTATTTTTCCAGTATTATCAGTAGCATTCAATTTACACGTTTACAAATATTCATAAGATTTATGTCTCTATTTATTTATTTTTCATGTTTGTTAAATTTAAATGATTAAATGAAAATTACTTTGAGCTGATAATTGAATTATAATTCAAGTAGTGCAATTGAATATTTTTTAATATTTATTGTTACTAGAAAGCAACTGTACTATTTGAGACAGCAAATGTTTCAATAATAATACCAATTGTACACATTTTAGATAAAATTAAAGTCTAATTTTAAATTAAGGAAACTTATGACAATGAAAAGTACTTTTAATATTTTTACTGATTCTTTTTTAGAGTATCTGAGATGCGTTGTGGCACATTTAACTCCTTGATGGTCCAAGTCTTGGCTCTAACTCTGGCATCTCAGGTTCTGCGCCTGGCAATCGCGATCTCAGCGTGCGCATGCGCGACGTTGGCAGCGACGTCTGCAGCGACGGCGGCGGCAGCTTCCAACGCTTCTGCCTGCAGGCAGCGGTCGGGAGAGAGGAGGAGTGGAGACAGGAGAGAGGAACTGTGCACAGCTTGAAATCGCATGGCAAAAGTAAGAAATCATAGAGCGCAACTATTTCAGTTTATATAATAAATGCTGAGAGGTGTTAACTGAGCACCCATTACAGTACAGTGTAAAGCAGCCGGCGTGGCCATCAACGCCGCTGATTATGATGCATGACCAGTGCCAGGACAGACGGACAGACAGACAGACAGACAGACAGACAGACGGATAGACTGTGGACTCTCTGCGTGTGGAGCACATGTGGTGAGGCGGCAACAAGTGAAAGAGATGCCGCTGCCATGATGAACTTAAGTTGGCCAGAACCCGAGTTCCAGCCAGATTGGCCCGGACATAATGAAAGCCCATTATGAGACGGCTGTCCACAGTCTCATGTCCCATGGGCCGTCAAGTTGCCTTTGGGCGAATCTCTTGCATTTGCGTGCACTCCATGGACTTTGTCTAATTACATAATGCTATGCAAATTGCAGCTGCCACGCCCCAAAGTGCCCCCATTGCTGTGAGTACTATTTCAACAGCTTAACCCTAGGCTGACCTCGGACCACCCATCAAATAAAAAAAATATACAAAGCAAAAAAATCAAAATCCAAATAAAATTCACTTGAATTTCGCATTAACAAAAAAAAAAATATTAAGAAAAACAATGCGAGGAAAATGCAAAACACAACTCAAAAATGGCCAAACTCAAATTGAAATGAAAAGCGATAGAAAAACGGGTCCAAAGCAGCAGACCAAGTCGAAACCTTGACGTTCTAAAATGCCAATTATAACTAGCGCAAATACAAAAGTTAACCACCTCCACTCCCCTCCCCTCCCCACCCTCACCCTGTGCCACTGCAGCCCCTCTCCGACCCCAAACACACTCCCTATGCCTTAATACAAACAAATGTTGCTGTCGCTTTTGTTTATTTTTGTGCTATTGTTTTTCATCCACAATTTTGAGTGATATTTGCCATTGTGGCAAAGCTGGAAAAATATTAATGCAAAAGGGGTATGCACGAATTGGGTATAGTTATAAGACAGATCATAGAAATTTATTTTACATACTTAATTTAATAAAAATATTTAGAAGTGTAATTATAATACTGATTTTTTAATTATTTAAAGAATTGTTTTCTACTCAATTTTTATCGTTATTATTTTTTAAATTATAGGGTATCTTTTCCACTCGCTTTAAACGCTATTTAAAACTTTTCTAGCCACTTTAATATTAAACCTATTTCTGATTTTTTACTTGCTACTTGAGTTCGATTCAAAAATCATAAGAAAAACGTAAAATTGTTTGCTGTTTTCAAATTTTTTCCATATTTGTTTTGCAATTGAAATTTGCATTAGTCAAAGTACCCGCTACCCTCTCCTCTACTCTTCTCTTCACTCTTTTCCCTCTCGGCAACGTTTCGTCTGGTAATTGGCAATTGTTTTTGTTATTGTTTTGCCTAATTGAAGTTGCAATTATTTATTAGATGCAAATTGATTGGCTGTCGGCTTTCAATTTCGTTGCACCTGCAGCTGCCACATGAGGTTCGCAACTGAGCTGAAGGAGTAAGGAGTAAGGAGCCAGGAGCCAGGAGCATAACCCACTTGAGGAGTCCACAAAATGATGTAATTCTAAACTGCTTGCCAAGTTCTCGTATTGTATGTCCTGACAAATTTCTGGATGCTAAAGTGAAAAGTTCTTTGCGTGCCAGCGGAAGTCACAAGAGGATGACGACGACGATGATGATGAGGACAAAGACTTCAGCTAACTGCATTGCGTATAGTATGTAAATGATAGCAGAGTCAGAGTCGGGAACGGAACTGGGAGTGTGTTCTTCTAAGGATGCTCCAGCCACATTGAAATATGTGAGAGTACAAAACTTTTTGCTTGTCTGGGCAAAAGTTTGCTCGACAGTTGGCTGAAGCCAACTCGAAATTCTTATGTTAATTGTTACCATAGGTGGAAGTAATAAAACATTTTGCAACATTATCAACAACCACAAGTTCCGCAGCAAGTTATCTCCCCACATCTTCCCTGACTAGTTCACTTGTTCCTTGGATTAAGACCACTCGCTGTTTAAGTTGGCTTTAAGTAGCTCTTCAAGTAGTTAAGAACTAATGAGCTGCTTGTGAATCCCTTTGAAGAGTGATTTTATGTGATTAGCTAATAAGCAGTAATTAAATAAAAGTAGAGCTGAACAACTTAATAAATTTAACTATCCACAGTTGATAAAAAAAATAATTAAATTTTATAATAAAAACTTGTAAGACAACAATTAATAAATTATATTTACTGAAAATTACAAATTAAGTTGACATTTTATTGTTGTGTAATGATATTTAAAATCAATTTCGGAATATTTTAGTAAGTAATTTTTATTGGTTGTTCTGCTAAAGTTCTAAATAAAAATGTAAATTAAAGTTAAACTTTGATAACTTTTCAGTAAATATAAATATTTCAACTGCAACTCTTAATATCAAAATTTTATTTTAGTTGAGCCAATTTGAATGATTATATATCCATTATCTATTGCATTGCTTTATGACTGTAAATGAATTCGAATTTATTTTTATTTAATTTATTGGAATTATTCATTATTGTTTTCGTTTTAAATTCATTTGAATGTGACTCATTCAACGAGCGATGAATTGCCAACTGAAAGCTATTATAATTCTGTGAATTATTATTATTTCGTTTGCTTATTAAAATACAATAAAATATCAATCTTAATGCTGATCACGTTTTGATTTCAGTTTGTTTATCAAATTTATTTGATTTTGACTTTGTTAAATAGCTTTCATGTTTTGAGTTTTTCGCAATCGCCGCAAGTTAAAAAATATACACAAAAATTCTCCAATCAAAAATGCAATTGCCAAGCAGCTGCAACAATTTGGATTTTGTTATTTGTTATTTTCGCAATTCCCCAAAGCGACTCACATACAGCATACACATAGTTGTAACTATCGTTATCTATGTTGTTATTGTTATTGTCAATGGTTATTAAAATGTTTTACAAATGTTTCTGTCCGCACAGCGATCAATAGACAAAAAACTAGACGTCGACTGGGTAATAACATAAAAATGCATGCCACATATGCCATGTTGCATGCTGCTTGTTGTATGGTTGTATGTTCGTGTGTCGTTTGTCGTTTGTCGTCTGTTGCTTGTTGCTTGTAGTCCGATTTACTGATTTGGCGATTTGGGTATACGAAAATCGCGCATACGTCCCGTTTGACCCGCTAGCAAAATTTTACGTGCTGAAATGCCGCATAATGCGAACACAAAACTCACAACGCACAAAATGATTGCAAATGCAATTGGCAATTGGTAAATATAATTATCAAGTAGATTGGCCGGATTTACCAGTTGCCCAGCTACCAATGCCAGTCGACAGTCAGCTTAGCGTTCATTTTAATTGAATTTTTTGGGCGTTTTATTAGCTGCATTTTCATTGGATATTCAAACGCTCACAAGCCGCTTTTCAATTTGAATTCATACTTATTTTGATTTTTCAATACGTGTACAATTTACAGTAGCTGTTGCCGCCGTTGAAATAAGTATAAAAATTGCATTGACTGACATTTGATTGATGGACGATCATCGTCAGAGGCGCTGACAACAGATTATCGCAAACATTCGATGAGGAACTCGACTCGTAAATGAATAATGAAAGAAGAAAGAGCAGTTTAGCAAAGAATGCCGCACATTAAATACACTACAAAATAATCTAAACAAATGAGAGTGTATGTAAAAATTTTATTCATCAAAATATAATTTTAATTTCTTGTAGTAAAAATAATTAGATTACTATTTAATTCAGAATATTTAAATTGACTTTATCTTTGTTTTCTAGATTTAGCTTTATAAGAATGTTGAACATAAAATAAAGTGCAATGTAATATAACTAAATCAGATTGTATGTGGAAATTGATATACATTGAGCTGTAATTAAATTTTATTCTTATAGAATAACCATAGTAATAAAATTCTTTAAATTATAATTTAATTCAGAATTTGATTTTTATTATTTTTATTGTTTGAAGAAAATCATCTGCTTATTTGAACAATATTATGTATGATTGTAAGCCTATGATACCCTGTTTAAAAGTGGGATAATCGCAACACTGAAATCTCACTCCAGGCATTTGACGATACAAATTTATTGGCAGCGGTTAAAGTGAAAGGATTTACTTGGACAGCCCGCAATTGGATGGGTTACTCGATGGTTGTTGTTGTTGTTGTTGGTGTTGGTATCGTTACCCTTTAGAGCTGTGAATGAAGTCTGGCTTGCATGTCAAATTAATTGATCAGGCCAACAGTCAAGGCTCGATGTGTTAAGAAATGCTTGGTGGCAGGTGTCGCCAGGTGTCGACTCCGTGTGGCAGTTACAGTTTATCAGATTTGGCAACGTGTTGAGTGCTGATTGAAAATGAAAAGTCGTTTCTTTTGGCCATTTGGCATTTTGTCTGTGGCATGAAGTGAAAGTGAACTGCAATTTAAACAACAACAAGTCGCTTAATTTATGGCCATCCACTTAAGTAGGATATATACTATGTAATCTCAGGCTAATCACGGCAATAACATATGCCAATCAGTTCGATCAATGGATCAGCTCACTAAAATGACTGACAATAAATTATCGAATCTAACCATTATCTAGAGCTTAAATTTAATGTGACTTTAACAACTTGTGATTGACTTTTTGAATACCTCGTGTCGATTGTAGCGATTATGTAATGAAATTTATATAACTTTAAGTATTTGTAGATATTTACAAAGATACCTCAGCTTTTATATTAATTTCAGTTTAGAGCGGATAATACATTAAATACATTGTAATTATCTGCTAGACTAACTTCTTTTCTAAATTTATATAGTTCTATAGAAGAGAAAAAAATATATATTTAAAATAGCGTATAAATGTCACATATTAAATTTCAGCTCTTCAACTTTTTCAATTTCGGAGATCAAAGCTCTGCTGTTTTCGAATATACCTAGATATTATTATAATCAGAAAATGTTTCACATATAATTCATATAGACAGCGGGAAAAAAAAGTGTGAATACTTTTGGAGTGCTTAGCTGCTGACACGGCACAATTCATAAAAACTCATATGGTCCATAAATTTTGGCCAGCTTCGGTTCGTTTTGGCTCTAATACTCATATGCTGGGCGTGGCAGTTTGCGCGCCTTGCGAAGACATTTATTATGTTTGCCATGGAACAGAAATGAACCAAAAAAAATGTAACAAAAAATTGGTTGGCAGCCTGGCAAAACTGTCGCCGACAATTGCAAATGAAATATAATTTTAATATTTTATAGACACACACACAGTTATAGACTCAGACAACTACACACAGAATTTTTGGGCACACAGCGTTATAAATGGATGTCACACACTCTTTTTATTTTCAACTCTTTTTATTTTTTGGGGAATTTATGATGGAAATTAATATGCAACATTTGACTTTTGGGCTTGGGTCCCTGACGAAAATGATTAGTGAATTTATGTGAAATTTATGCAAACGAGTCAAACAAATTAATACGGCAATGATACGCCCTGAAAATTTGTCAACAAGTTGAGTTCTGACACTTGGCCGAAAGGTGACAGAAATCAACTCACGTTTTGACATTCCACTTGAATTTCAAATGTTATTGTAATCGATTAAGTTTTTATCGATTCGGGCTTGGATTGGACAAATTGAATAAATAATAATGTTTTATAATATTTCTTTTTAGAATTTAAAAAAAATTGCTTAAAATATTCAAATTTATAAAAAGTATTTTAAGAAATCAATGTATTTATAATTATTTCTTTATTTCTATATTTTTTTTTGTATTTCTTAAATTTAATTTTTAATTATCAAAGATATTGCAATACTGCGGACATGTCTTATTGCGATTCCCACGTTTCGCCTCATTATAAAATCAACTCACACAAATTGTCTCTTATAATCATAACCTAAAGAAAGTAATATAAATAATTGTATAAGAAAAAAATTGAAATTAAATGAAATTCTGACGCCAGAAAATTTGCATAAAATTAGAGAGAAACTAAAAAAGGTGAATAAAGTAAATAAAAATAAATAAATAAATTCTCAAAACCTATATCCATAATTATTTGACATTTTGAATATAATAAAAATTTGTGCATTTACCCAAAGTGCATAACAATGAGTTGTGTACATGAGTTTGAGTTCGATATATTAAAAATAAATGCCCAAAATGTGTGTAGAGAAGTTAAATTTCTTTTTATATTTTATTTATTAAAATTATTGATCGAAATATTGGTATTTAAGTCTCTGTTTTGAATTATATGTTTTTGATATTGCTTAATTTTTCGATCTGCTCAGCTATATATATACATTTATGAGTATTGGAATGCGAAAAGAAAACTTCTGATTTGGTATACAGTGTACACAGTACACTCAGGAAATTATCATAAAATTGCAATAAAAATGCTGGAAAAGGAAGGGCAAAAAGTTCAACTGCAACTTTGATCTTTTGTTTCTTATTTTAAGTTGTTGTGGATGTTGCTTTTGTTGTTGTCCTTATGACAACTTTGTCCAAGTGCCGCAAAAAGTGTGGACAGTCAAACATAAATCAATGCTTGTTGTAGTTGTTGCAGTTGTTGCAGTTGTTGCTGTTGACGTACTCTTTGCGGATCGATGCTGGAACGATCTGACAATAAATTATTGCATATTTGACAGTAGCTATCAGAGAGTGAGACAGAGACAAAGATACAGGTAAAGAGACAGGTAGAAGAGGCAGGTAGATCATCAGTCTTAATTGATAAGTGAGTTTTTGTTTGTATTATTCACAAAGTACTCATACTTGTATTCGTATTCGTATTCATCTTATCAGTGCACTCGTTAGCCGTGACCACAACGTGTTGCAAGTTACGCCATAAAATTGCCAACTACTGCGATTGATAAAGCAGAAACTGTTGGCCAAGTCTCTGTCTCTGTCTCTTTCTCTGTCTTGGTCGGGTTAGTTTATCAACTGTGTTAATCTGGCGACATTATGTCAAACAAGGACAGGACCAAGCAGCGTGTGATATGCTCAGATCGACGGATCCAAGACAGAGATCCACGACCATTGGGTCGCTCTCCAAAATGATCGATTGCGCGCAAACGCATTGACATATCGACATATCGACATGCATCTTGCATTATTAAGCAACGTCTGGAATTTTCAATGAAGACTGAGACTGAGACCGAGACTGAGACCGAGACTGAGACCGAGACGGAACCAAGCCATCCACGGAAATGTTCTTGTCGCAATTCTCATTATCATTATCATCATCAATGTTCCTTCCTTGTGTTGTTGTTGTTGTTAGTTACTTATATTGTTGGCAGTCGATTGCTATCGTAATGATGCGACCAAATGGCCAAATGGCATTCGCATTCATACTATGGGCATTCACTTGCACATTCACTGGCATTCACACGCCATGCCACACTATGCTCGTACCTTGCCACGCCGTGGCAAGTCCGTGGAAGGACAACAAAATTAATAATTTCGCATCAACACCCAATTGGCAGAGCCATCAACCCATTCGCACAACACAATTGACAACCAACTGATAATAAATTATATTTTATTTCTTTTAAATGCTAATGCTGATGATCATCATCATCGGTTCTCTACATGTCTCTCAGGTGTTCGGCGTCTCCAGGCAGCCATTTTGTTGCCTTTCCAAAGGAAGTTGAAAAACATACTTGATAAAAATAACTTTGCATTTTCATAATTGATCAGATATATTGGCTAAGTTTTTATTAAACTATTTTATCGTTCATTTCTTGAGTGCATATTCACTTCATTAATTCTATTAACAAAAGAATATTCTATAAACCACCCTAAATTATTTTTATTAATCTCCAAATTTAGTTCACCCATTTTATATTTCGTCATAAAAACAATTTGTCAAGCTTTATTGTTAATTTCAACCTAATTGTAGCAATAAAATTTATTTTAAATTAATGTCTAAAATTCATAATAAACTAATTTAGACTTTAGCTTGGAGTCATTATTATATTTTGGCATTTGTAATTATAAAATAGCAATGAAAAATATACCTTATATCGATTGACATGACACAAAATCTAACCTGTTTCAATTGGCCATCAAAAGTTATCAACACAAAACCAATTTATAGTTGTAGTCTGTGTAATAATTGGCAAATAAAATTATAATTGAATTGCAAATGCGAAAATGCAAAGTGGAAAATGTTAAAATGCTAAAATGCTTAAATGGAAAATGCGTACACATGTTTGGCAATAAGTAACTAGGCATACAAATCCTATATAATTTGCCAGCCCATCAATTTCATAATGTGTATTTTGGGTTTTAACAATTTACACCTCTAACGATATTTCCGACATTGTTGCTCCATGAAACGAATTGCAAAATAATGAGCAAAGCTCAATATTTGATGCAGTAATTAAAATATATAACACTATACTATACATACATAAATCGAAATAAATGCCTATACAAAAATGTAATGTGCATAAATAGTAATTATTATGCACGTGATTTTTGGTCGAAAATTGTTTCGAGTTTGTTGCCTTTGATGCTTCTCTCCCGTCTGGCATATATATTTATATCAATATAGAAATAAAATCAATCAATCAAACTGTTAATTAACTAACCAACTGTTTATTTATATTAAAATTGTAATTAGTATGTTTGGTCTGGCAGAGTTAATAACAAAATGTTTGTGTCATGCAACTAAATTGAATTTTTTACTTTTTACTGCACTTTAATTGGTTACGTTTAGATTAGCAGATGGGTGAAACTGATATACTAATTAATATGATGATTATAAATAAAATTAAATGCAATATTTGTTCGACGAATTCTAAATTTAATGATGCAAATTTAGATATTAAGAGTATTTTAGATAGACATCATGTGTTTAAAAATCGAGATAAACTGTCTACAAAATTATTTGTAATTTACTTACTATACTTAAATGTTTTTATAACCATTTGAGGAATCAATATACCCATCATTTCAATGCAGCAAAAACGTATTTAATTACTGTAGAATTTCAATTTGAGATACAGACAATACAAATTCAATTATGCAGCTGCCACTGCAACTCAAGCCAACAGTCACTCACAGAAATATCGACACACACACACACACACTGTAAAAAAGATTGCAATTTGTCTGCATGTCAAAGTTCGAAAACTATGTCAATTGTCAATTTCGGAAAAAAACGCAACTCAAACAGCGCTTCTTAACTTGGCTAAATGCCAGCAGGAAGACAGTGGAATGAGGGGGGTGGGGAGGGGGGAGTGGCAGTAAATAGCCCGCCATGATTTATGAGTTGGTAGTGAAACAAAATCTTAAAACAACTAAGCAGTTTTCCATGACAACTTTTACGGGTGTTTTTCTATTGTTGATTTTTTCAAGGGTTTGATTTGGAGGCAGCAACGTGGCCAACTGTCACTGCAACTTGGCTATGCAACTTGGCCAGCCAAAGAGCATAAACAAAGTTACTTGCTTAGAATTTATCTACTGTCAGCTGTCTCTTATTCCCCTCTCTTTCTTCTGCTCCCTTTCCTGCTCCTCCTACAACAATCCCTGCTCCTACTTTTGACCATTAAAAAAGTTATGACAGTGTCCTTGTTGACTGCGTTACAATTTTTCTGGCTAGCTCTTTGTTGGCCAACAAATACTGTTGCCAGTTGTGTTTGCCAGTTGTTTACGCTGAAGCTGCCACCGATGGTGGCAAGTGGCACCCACACTTGAGCACTTTATGTTGCAAGTTTTATGCATACACTTGAGATTTATGGCATCCCTCCCATTCCGAGTCACAATCCCAAACCCCAATTGACGCTGGCCAATGACTGCCATAAAGATTTTTATATGAAGAACCGTAATGCAACAACGCCCTCGAACGCTCATTAGCCATGGCCAGGCGACTTACTAACCAGGCTTAAAGCAGCATCAGTAGCAGCATCGCCAGTGGCCATGGCAGCAAGTATATAGAACCAGTTATGGCCAATGATGTGACATGATTGCAGACAGATTGCAATATACGAGCAATGCCGGCGAAACTGTGCAACAAACTGCTGCAACTGGCACATAAAACACAGGCCATACAAGTTGTCAGCTAGTTGGCAGCTGCACGGAAACATTTGCTTCCTTAAACAGTCAAACGATGCCAACTCGGCAAGACCAAGACCAAGACCAAGTCGAAGACCACAACACACAAACACAACCATGACTACGACCAAGATCAAGTCCAAGTCCAAGTCCAATGCCAATGGCTTAAAATATGGTCAATGGAATTTTTATAGATTTTCCAAAGACTCAGAAAGCCCGCACAAAAAGTGCGCAACAAAATTAAATGCATTTCATAATTTTAGAAGCCCAGTAAAAGTCGGGATCGGGCAATGGTTCGGTAACTACACACAGCGAAAATTATACATATTGTAAATAAACTTGAGAATATTTTTTATATAATAATTATAGACTGTAAAATTAATTAATTAACATAATTTTGAAAATATAAGAACAATGTTATATGGAGTTTTATTAATTTGTAGTCTGCAAATATTAAATATAATTGACAAAAGAGTAAAAGTTTAATTTGTTTAATATTTAAATTAAATAAAATGAATTTAAATACATTGATCTATTTGTCAGGTACTCAGTAATTTCTTTAAGTGTATGGCTCTGTCATGTGGCTGTGGCTAAGTTTCAGCTACGGTTAGACCGTTGACCATTGCCCGGTTTATGGCTGCGGCAAGTGCAACATTGTCTGTCTGTTAACTTATTGACACCCATAAATGGATTGAATCATTAAAGCCAGTTCATGCTCTAACCACTGGCCACTGACTCCGTCTCCGACTCCGACTCCGATTCCGACCTGGTACGGACCGTTTAGCTTTGTTTATTTGGCCATTGTTTTAGCCAACGACGACGACAGCAGCCGTCGATGACTGCAGCTAGACAAATTTTATTGGTTTACGCACGCGCATTGACGTTGACAATGTGACCTTGTCAGCCTAAGTGACAAGCAGCCACAGTTGTTATCATAAGTATTCCTCCACCTTTTCGGGCTGTGTATATACCAAGCGATTAAGCCATGTCCCTCAATAAGCGAGTTAAAACCGCAGAGCATTGAACTCAAGCTGAGTATGACAGCGTGAGAAGGGTAATATTTCTAATAAATGTACTGAAATACCATCAAAAATTATCCATCAATGTCCATTATTTCTATACCTTTCCAAAATGATTTTTTGAAAACTTCCTACTATCATAACTTTGTCAATTTTCAACCGATTTCCTTGCGGAATATCAATATTATCATTATTTGGTCTCTATTTTAATTCTGTATTAAAATTGGAAAACTCAATTTTTCTTCCATCACAGTCAATTTCTTCCATACTCTCGATCACTGTCCATTTTTTCTATACTTTTAGCTTGACAGTTTTTCACAAATTTCAAACTGTCATAACTTGGTAAATTTGTAACCTATTTCCTTGCGGAATATCAATTTTATCATTATTAGGTCTGTATTTTCATCCTGCATTTAAATTGGAAAACTCAATTTTTCTTCCTTCACTGTAAATTTTTTCAATACTTTCGGTCAATGTTCATTTCCTCCATACTCTTATCTTGACACTTTCTCCCAAATTTCAAACTGTCATAACTTAGTTTATTTTCAACCGATTTCCATGCGGATTATTAACTTTATCATTATTTTCTCCTTTTATTTTACTCTGCATTAAAATTGCAAAAGTCAATTTTTTTGTTGCTATTCATTTTTATCCCAAAGATGCCTTTGCCAAATCTTCAAACTGTCTTTTATTATTATTGGAATTAGCATACTAATGCCTTAGTTATATTGATCTGAATCAAATCAGAAAGATTTTAATGCAGTTCACTGAATATTTATAAATTTGAATTAAGTACAATAAAATTCCGATTTTTGTGGCATTATAAAATTTGTCTAATGTCTAATGAGCCACTTAATTTCAGAGAGAATTGTACTTATTCACACACCTCTGTGAATGACAGTCACACCTGTCTAATAACTTTATTACCCAATCAATCAACAACACGAATCGCAATCATTATAATAACTCATCAAATCAAATCAAATCAAATCAAATGCACACGTGAGTTGCCCACAGCTCGTAAACAATTTGCGAGGCAGCAGCAACAAACAACAAGAACAACAACAAATACAACAAAAGAAAGAACAACAACAGTCGATCCAAAAGTTCGCATACGAATGCAATGCAAATGCACTCGACGAATGTTAAAAGCACAGCGTAAAAGCTTGAAAGCTACGAAAGCAACAGCAAGAAGCTTCCAAATTAGACACGAGTGCACGAAGCACGAAGCACGATTCACGAGCGACTCTCAACTCACCCTCTCTCACTGTCATTCACACTCACACTCGCACTCTCACTCACTCACTGAGTCGCTGACCATCGGACGAAACACATGTGTGTGGAGAAAAAAGCTCCGATGAGTGTGAGTTAATTTCTACTGGTGCTCATTTCCGCTCTCACTCTCCCACGCACTCACGACTCTCACGATGAGTTGAGTGGACTGTGCGGAGGTGAGATGAGATATGGTGAGGTGAGACGAGGTGAGGTGAGGTGAGGCTACTGTCAAAAAGATTCCGGAAAAGGGAAATTGGGTTACAAAATGCATTTCTCGTATGTGCGCCGACATTTCCGTTGCTTAACAGAGCCACAACAGAGCACAACAGAATCCGGTTCCGGTTAGGTCAAGACAACAGTGAGCCTGACACACACACACACGCTTACATACAGACTTGCATACATGCGTTGCCTACATAACGGTAAAAATAGCACACACATATGAGAGCTTCAAGCTGTTTAGCAGTTGGGTTCTTGTCCAGGCTAAGGGCGCGCGGCAAACGCATCGAATGCATTTTCAAATGCAATTAACGGTTGCTCCGAGTACTTCAAATTGATAACTGCACATCAATTTGATTTTAATACTATTTTTTATGAATTCAAGAAATATAATGTAACACTTGTGAACCAATCGAGCTTAAGAACACTTAGAAGAATTTTATGAGATATTATAATTTATTTGTTACAAGTTAAGTTAAGTTTGCTTTAGGCGAAAACCTGGCAACAGATTTCCAAACTAATTGAGAATTAAAATTAAGAAAATTATAGAAAATTCAATTAATAATCATGTTGAACAAAATCCCTCTTCTTACAGAAAAATAAACTATCTTTAAAAAGCTAAAAGGTTGAACATCATATGAAGTTAACATATTTAATATAATTAGCCGAAATATTCAAGATATCAGAGAGATGCCAGTTTATTTAGAAAGAAAGCTCAATACTATTTATGTAGTATGTATTAATAAAATAGAGAAATAAGAATGTGTAACCCTTAAAAAATGTTTGTTTACCTAACTGATCGACACATGAGCTCATATTCATCTTTATAATTGTATATTTGAGTGTAACTTCAAACTAAATAAATTCCAGAATTTATCTATCTCAACCCTTATTTGCATAGAGATCAAAAGCGTTCTGCCTAAGGGTGCTCCATTAGCAAAGTTTTGCAGATTTAACGCCCAAATATGGTTAGGAAGAGCATCAAAAGTGCTAAGAAATAAACTCGAACTTCACATGCCAATGATAATGTTGGAGTGTTTGCCAAACTGAAGGGGTTGTTTGGGTTGTTGCTCCTGTTGCTCCTGTTGCTGGTGGCATCTTTGCACAGTTGTCAGAAATAGCCAAATAAAGTCCATCTAGAGGAAGATACAAGTCCCCTCCTCTTTTAATGCAGGGTAGCGGAAGGGGGTCTTAAGTAGTTTTATGTAATTTAAATATAAATACTCATTTAATTAGCAGCGCTGCTGTGAGACTGTCATGCAAGTCGGAGCAGACCTTTGATCTTCAGCGAATGTGTAAATATTTGACATTAATTACAAGTTGAATGCAGCCCTACAACATTAACCAACCAACCAACCCCTTTACCCAATCTCCGCCCCCTTTTCCGACTTTTGTGTCGTCCTTCACTGCGGTGGCAATAACTGGAAAATTTATTTAATATTCACTTATGAAGCGAGTTGACTGCCTGAAATATCCTTGTTGTTGTTGTTGTTGTTGTTGTCAACGGTGGCAAATTACTTAAGCGCTTATTTGTCAACTACAATGTGGAAAGAGTTGCCACACACACACACACACACACTCACACACACAGACACACACGTGCGAATCTACTCGTATATTATGTACATAGGCAGCAGAAACTCATTAATAGCAAGTGCGCGAAAGAAAGATGGGCAAAGGGAAGAGGGAGATAGGTGAGAGGAAGGGTGGTAGGGCACTCTTAACCCATGACAGTCGGCATCAATTATTCAGGCGGCACGCGATGCTTGCCGAAAAATGGCCGCGAGCAAAATGGCGTCGCCGTTGACTTCGACGTTGGCGTTGGCGTCGGCGTTGGC
The DNA here is from genome assembly GCA_951394115.2 of Drosophila phalerata. Classification (NCBI taxonomy): domain Eukaryota; kingdom Metazoa; phylum Arthropoda; class Insecta; order Diptera; family Drosophilidae; genus Drosophila; species Drosophila phalerata. The sequence goes on from OY729850.1 coordinate 5,634,055, forward strand.
GCATTTCCGGCGCACACTTGGGAAATTAAGAGCTTCAAATGTGCGTGTGTGTGTGTGTGTGAGTGTGAATATGGTAGTGGCAATGGCAATGGCAATTTCAGTGGCATGTAAATAAGTAGCATGCAATGTCCAAAAACTTTTCAGCTATCCACACTCAACAGGCAGGCAAAAAAAAGTTTATCCTCATTTTAATACTATTACATTTTATTTTGTCATACACCTAAATAAATTAATTTTTTAATATTGTGCAAAATTACTTCAAAATATTTTAACAAGAACTAAAAAACAATATACATTTATTCAAAAAATATTTACTTACATTCTTAAATATGCAAATCGTTTTCAATTGTAAAGTATGCTATATAATATACATAGATTTTTCCTATGACTCGAATGGTTTCTCTTTCACCTATTTGGAAAATAGTTTATGAGAATGGGCTTAAAATCGTTTTAGCCATGTCTCAGGAGCATAATTTATTTGTTAGCCGTGGAGAGAGAAACAAGTGTGACACACACATAAATTTCAATTATAAATAATTATATCAGCTGAATTTCTGCAAAGTTAAAGCACAACTTCAGCTGCATTTTCACTCAGATTCAAACTCAAATTTAACCCGAATCTCAACCTCTATTTGTTATTAATGATGAGTAATGCGACGGTAAATATTTGATAATTAAATTTATTTTGTGGCTCAGTTGCTGGCAAGTGTGAAATGCATGGCATTTATGCGTTTTGACCTGTATTCAATTGCAGTTCTATTTAGTTGAATATTTCCGAGAAAATGCAATTAAATAATCGCAAATCTACACGGAAATTTCGAAATATTTGTGGATTATTTGCGGCTCCTTTAGAAGATGGAAAATTAACAAAGATGGATAGAGGTATTTATAAGTGAAAAATAAATAAGTAATTCTACCAAATTAAAAATGATATTAAAATTAAATTGCTACAGGCATGTTAAATATTTGTATGGTTTATGTTTTTTTTAAAACAAATATGATTAAGAAACTTGTACAATAAATCATAAGTCTCTCAGGAATAAGAACCCAAGAAACGAACTCTTTTGACCTCACTTTAACTACAATTTTAAAGAGCAATAGATTTTCTTTGCTTGGATATTAACAAGCATCTCTCCTTCTATTTTATTTTGTTTTTAAAACATATTCTAATTAGCGGTAGGCAAGTCTCTTGGCCATAAGTTCTTAACGTTTCTCTCAACTGACCCACAGCAGAATAACCAACAACAGCTGCACAGTTCTCCAGCAGCCCAGTTGCCATGTCTTTGGGTTTTGACCATTTCATGTTTGGCCGAAATTTACATTGGCCATTTGCCGCTTAACATGCACTAAACTGAACTGAACTGAACTGAACTGAACTGAGCTGAGCTGAGTGAATGAACATGGCCAAGAGCTGAGGATTTGAGCAGATTGCATGGGATGCTGAGATGTTGAAGCGGAAGCTTTTGCAGTAGCTATTTAACTGGTTGGCTTTAGGCCATGGCTTCCTTTTGCTTGGCTGCCAATTAATTTACGCGCACTTGGCCAAAAGATGCTTATCGGGCTAACATTGGGGCTTAGAGGCCTTAGATGTCTTAGAGGACCATATGCCATAGACCATCTAGCCATATAGCGTATCATTTCATTATTACGAGTACTTGCTATTGTTGTCGATGTTATTGTTGTTATTGTTGTTGTGGCGCTCCCTTGATGGCTGGCAACATTTTCAATTAATTAGCCGCCTGGCCAAAAGGCTTGGCAACAATTTTTGACAGCATCAGCCAAAAGCAACCAACAAAAAAAAAAAAAAAAAAAAAAAAAAAGTCAGCTAACATTTCGGTAGGTTCCCATTACCATTACCATTACAAAGTTGCACATCGCTTGGCTTTTTCTTTCACTCTTATCTCTGCTACACACGACAACAACAGCAACAACAACAACAAAGGCAACAACGACGACAATTTATTGACAAGACAATGGCGCTCAACGTATGTAATTAATCTCGACATAATCTGAGTTGATAATTTTTCGCCGTTCGTTGTTTGTTGTTTGTTGTTATACTCGTTACTTTAAAAATAAATAAACGGGTATATTGGTTCGTTGAAATGTATCTTCGAACCTTTAAAGCATATATATTCTTGTTCAGTATCAACAGCCGACTTGATATAGCGTTTAGATATCAGAGTAAAATTAGAGGTAGATCAACCAAATTTGGCCCACAGATTTCTATAGATCTCACTCAGTTCAAGTTTTGACTTTTAATGTAATATGTTTCTATTATCTATTATCTCACTTAATCGCAGCAAGATCGGAGTAGTAGAAGTGCAGTAATATCTAACCAAAGTTATAAAAAGTTAAGGCAATACAAGCACCCAAAAGTATGCAGTAGTTTTTATAAGGTAGTAATTCTTATGAGATATTGTAATATATATTGAAATAAGTAACAGGTATTCGAAGGTCGGCTTCTCGACTATAGTCTTTTCGACTTGTTAGTTATTTGCTGTTGTTGTTGTTGTTTGTTCATTCGTTGTTGGTTGTCGGTCTATTTTGGCTGAGCTGAGCTCTGCTGAACTGAGCTGGCCAGCTCGCTTTGGTCATGTGCTTTTATAGGCTCCAGTCTCAGTCTCAGTCACCTTCTCAGTCTCCTTCTCCTTCTCAGTCTCTGTCGCCGTCTCTGCCGCAGTCGGCGTCGCTCTGTCAGCTTTATGAACTGCATGCCTGGGATAGGGACTGCAGATCCTTTTAAGGCACCTACCCATGCCATTGCGAGCCTTTTTCAATTAAGCAAAATGCCAGCGAGATGCTCATAAAGTTGCGCTGCTTTTCCGCTTAGTTTTCCATGTTTTTTCTGTATTTTCTATTTTTTTTTTTTTTAGCCTCCTCCCAACTTGGCTTAAATGCGGTCTGTGCCTGGCCTACATTTTCTGAGCACTCATCATTAATTTTACAGCAAAACTGTGCTTTTTTATGTCCCTTTTTTTGCAGTAAAGTTTACGTGTTTGAGTGTTTGTGTGTGAAAAGTTGCAACTTGTTGTTGTTGTTGTTTTTGTTTTTGTCTGCATATCAAAAATGCAACATGAATTGTTTTAATGCACGCGGTTCTCTTTACTCTCCCAGCAGCTGCAACAATGAATTTGCATTAATGATGAGCATTTGTGGCAGCCCCAAACAGCAACAGACAAAAGCTCTGTGCCCCCTGCCCCTGCCCCCTGCCCTATGCCCCCACCCCTTACCCCTTGCCCCTGCCACCATTCAACGTTCCCCATCCATGTTTTAACCTTGAGCACATTCTGAACTTTGCGAGCATCATAAAACAAATGAAACTATGAAAAGTTTGCGCATTTTCTCTGTTTTTATATTTTCAATTTTTTTTAAATACCCTGTACAGGACAAAACGTCTCTGACAGACTTGACCAAAGGAAAGTGTAAATATTTTTCGAAGTTTTCTGAATAAAATGAAAATTCTTAGAGCAATATTCAATTTTATTATTAAATTTTATTTTAATGTTTTTGTTAAAAAGATAAATAAACTCCTTTTATTCAGTAGGGAATGCATGTTAAGAAACAGGTTACTGGGAATCTTTCAGTCAAGTTAATTTCACAAGTGCAATTTACATGTTTATTTTTCTTTTTTTGGCCTTATGAAAACTGAAAATGGCACAAAGTTGCTGGCCATTTGGGCAATTTGCCATATTTCACTCTATCTGCATATTTGTTGTTGTTGTTGTTTTGCTGGCGAAAGTGAATTTACGATCGAAACAACATAGCTTTAAACTCTGAATCAGATGGAATGGAATGGAATGGAGTGGAGTAGAGTGGAATTGCTGGGATTGGCCTGTGTAGCACTCAGAACACACCCATTTAATGGAAAACAAGGCAACGAGGCAACGAGGGGTACTCGTAATGTCAAGCGGCGTTTTGACAGCTCATCAAATGCCTGATTGCCATTTAATAGCTGCGGTTAAAGACTGTAATCGATATAAGACAATGTCCGCAAAGCTCTTAAAACTAATGGAAAATGCCAAGTTGAAAGTTGCTGAGGTGCAGAGATCTTAGGCAAAACTATTTAAGTACTCGTCCACATGTGTTGCAAGCTGTGTGGAATGCAACAAAGTGCAACAACAAAGGGTCATGTCAATATTTGCAATACTAAATGACAATTACTAAGGAATTTTTCACCTTTTACAATATGTAAAGTAATTAAGTATGTATAAATATCATGTTCCTATATCTAAAAATAAATTTAAAAAATTAGAAATATGTATCTTATAGACAATAATTATAATTGAATCTTATTTATTAAGCTAAATTTTTTTTGTTCAAACTTTTAATAAATGCTTTGTTGTCAAACAAATTTACTTTTTGTATTTTTCATCAAATTTTCTTCATTTAATTTTATTTTAGCTTTTAAAACTATCATTTAGTTTTACATTTAGCTTCAAAAACATTTTATATACAATAATTTTTGTTGCAAATTGCAAAGATTTTTGAATTTGCTTAAAACTATTAATAAATATGAGCATTCATTTTTTCTGTCCATCTTTATATTAACCCGAATCTTCCCAGCGTTACCATATGGTAACAAGCAATAGGCATTTACTAAAACTTAATTTTTAGACAACATATTAACGTTAGATTAACTTTTATAAGATATTCTAAGAGTAAATTGTTGTCTCTAACTGATAAAAAGTTGATTGAAACAATCTCTTGAAGTTAGCTGATCGAAAAATGAGCTTTAAGTTGCTCATTATATTCTGCAGTGCAAAAAAACGGCATTTGGCAATTCGTCGCAAGTAAATTTAAGCCGTTTGACTAATTTTAGTACTGAACTATATGCAATGCACACATCATTAGAAAGCTAAAAGAGTGCTCTTTTTAATTATGAAACAAATTTGAAATAAAAAACACTTTTTTAAAGATAATTTACGCTTTTTATTTTCGTGTTACCATATGGTAACGCTGGGAAGTACAGGGTACAGGTTTTTTCCATACATTTTTTCGCTTTTAGGTACTGTTTTGTTCATAAAAAATGATTGCTCCTATGGCAGCTATATGATATAGTGGTCCGATCTGAACCAAATTTGGTCAGGATGTGTAGCAACATATAAGTCACATATTCCAAGAGTTTGGTTGAGATATCTCAGAATAGAAAAAAGTTTTTCATACTAAAGGTGAATTTGACCCCGATTGTTCCTATGACAGTTGTGTTATATATACGATATACTGCACCGATTTGACCCAAGTTTGGTCCTATATATCAAGGAAGAGCCCCCCTGTTGGATTAAGTTGTATTTATTAGACTTTTTCTCAAACATTTGTATTTTGAAGCATTAAGAAAACCTGTACCCTGTACTTCCCAGCGTTACCATATGGTAACAGCCGAAAAAATGGTCCTGTCGATTATCCTGACGAGGACGAACAAAATAAATGTGTTTTTCGGATTCAGCGAACTCAAATTTATCAGCCCTGAAATTTTCATTAAGAAATTCAAAAAAATGTTGCTCAGGACGATTCGGGTTAAATTTAATAATGCGGTCAAATGAGGTTGACATTTTAAATGAATTGTCAAGTTATGCAAATTTTTTCTTTATTTAATGTGCAGCTCAAAAGTTAAGTAAGACGGAGAATTTTGTATAAGTTGCCGAATGGTTAATACTCTTTAATATAAAACTTCTAATTTGCAGACCCATATTAATATAAACTATAATCCAACCATAAGAATATTTACTTTTTTAAACATCTATATATAAAGTCAACTGGCTATTTACATAATCAACTATATAGTTATAATACTCTTCAATAGGGTATAACGACTAATGTTAAATCTGAGCTCATTTGTAATATGCAAAGTAGCATTACACAATTTTATTTGGTTACCACTGAAATACGCTGACCACAAAAAAAAAAAAATACGACAACAACTACAAACATTTGCAGCACTGTCTATTGATTTTTCTTACTAAACGCCGCATTTATTTATTACAAGTACATTAAACCGAAAATGTCACGACATTAATTCTGTAAATGCGATTAATAAACGTCAGCATAATGTCATTGTTTGCAAATGCCCCATAGCAATTGATGTTGTTGTTGTTGCTGTTGTTGCTGTTGTTGTTGTTGTTGCTGTCATTGGGGCAGACATTATGTGCAAGTCATTGACCACAAGTCAAGTCGGAGGCAGGCAACTAGACAGCAGCAATGCAAACATGATTTACACCCATCCATTGTCATATTGTCTAGTCGAAAAGTCAACTTTGAACACTTCTTGAAGACACTAAGAACAACTACAACACGAACACGAACAACATCAACAGCAACAACAACAACAAAAACAACCACAACACTTGCAACTTCTACAAATTGTGGAACTGTGCGTACTTTTTACTTCAAAAAATTCAAATTTATATTCTAACATTAGTTTAATAAATATAAAAAAATATATAAATAAAAAAAAATTATTAAAAAATATTTAATATATATAAAATAGTATTATTAATTAAAATATTGAATACTATCGTGATATTGAAAAATCTAATTAAGCAATTCTAACAACACTAAATCAGTAGATCATCAATAGTAAATGATAAGTTCAGGATAAAATGGAAATCGTTGCATAGACTCTTCAACTGATTGAAATAAAGATATTATATATAGAAGGATAGTCAAGTATAAACATGTATGAGAAACTAAATTTAGTAAATAAATTGAAAATAAATTTCAGATATTATAACTATACTTATAGTATGATAAAAAGACATTGATAAAGAGCAAAATATCTTAATAGAAAGATTTATCAAATAATGACAGCTGAAAGATGGACACAGATAAACTGTCAGATTGATAGGTTGAAACATAGAAATAGAATACATCAATAGACTTATTGTAAATATAGACTGTTATAAAATTTCAATATTAAAATCCGGAACTCAGCAAACCTATACTCTACGTAATACTTACTCTAACTGTTTAAAAGCAAACGCTGATTAAAATCAATTCTGCAGTTTGAAAAGCTTAAGTTTCGCCTAACGGTTGAGTATTAAATGTTATTATTAGGTGACCTTATCTCGAGCAGAGTCGTCCCTGAAACCGATTGAGTTTCTTTAGGGGCTGTCTGGCCATCTGGAACATGACACACTAATGAGTGGAGCGAGTGGAAATTAAAAGCTCACAAATTGCAAATTGCGCAAAACTGTTGCATGATGGTACAGGGTGGTGCAGGGTGGCACAGGGTGGGGCAGTGCCGGTGTTTATGCCTCCAGGCTGCCAAAGTCGGGCAAAACGAGTAGGTAAGGAAAAAAAATGGGAAACCTTGAAATGTCGCACACATAAACGAAACGAAACGAAACGCAGCGAAACAGTTTTCATGCCACAAATCGGTTTGGCAGTCGGACGGTCGGAGAGTCGGACAGTCGGAGAGTCGGAGAGTCGGGCGGGCGCATGCAAAAAGCCAATCTTGATTACAATCAGTCGACAGTCAATGGGAGCAGCGCAGATGCAACGCCGCATGTTGCATGTTGCTAGGCGATAAAGATCAAATGAGGAATGAATGTCGCCGACGCAGCCTCCACTTCCAACTGCCACTCTGCCCCAAGTTGCAAGCTGCAAGCTGCAAGCCGGCCTAGTTGCATGTTGCGTAGATATTTGCATTTTGCGGGCGGTCTTTTGCCAACAAGATTTGTGACTGCAATGCAACGCAATGTTGCAACCTGGCTGCAATCAGTAAATATGTGTGTATGTATACACGTTTATCTCTGCCTCAAGAATTCGTAACTCTGGCAAGAGCAAGTGTTATCTGAGAAAAGCTGCTTGCAACACGTTCAACTCGCTATCTCAAAATAGTAGCGATTCTTTATGACTGTGCCACAGCCACCTTTATTTATTATTAATAATCAAATGGAAACATTTGCTACAATCAATGGGAGACATGTCCCAAGCATGTTTAATCATTTAAACTTAATAATTCACAAATGAATTAACAATTAATTTAAGTAAAATAAATTTTGTTTGAGAAATATTACACATTTTTTAATAATCATTAAAAATACAAAAAAAAATATTATAAAAATGGATTTTTAACACAATCATTAGCAAATATCAAGAATTATTTTTTGAAAAAATTAAATTGAAACGTGAGTTTAATGATATATTTATTTCTAGTTCGATAACTAACAAATTAATCAATACTATTATATGACTAGCAATCAGTTAATAATACCTCGTAATTGCTATAAAAATTAGCAAGAAACAATATAAACTTGGCAGCAACTTCTAGCCAAAGTTGGCTATCAAAATAAAATTAAATATTTTTACAGAGTTTGTCAATTGGTTTTGGCCAAGATAAAAAACTTAATTGCAGTAGACCGTGTCCGAGTGATGTAGCTACAACTAATTGACAGCTTCCAATGGGGCGGCATTCTGTCGTCTCCGACTTCTCGGCCTTCTTGGTCGTTTGGGCCATTACAAATGCTGTTAACAGAATTTCGTGATATGTCACGTGGCTGAGGTGCATAAAAAAAGTATCTGCAGCCATAAAACCTGCCCACAATTCTGCCTGCAGTGGTAAGCTGCAACTCAGGGGCAGAGGAGCTGACGAGGGGAGGAAATCAAGTGATTGGCTTTGCGAGACTGTAAATTATTTTGGTAGACTGTGCAAATTAATTTCAACTAACTGACAGAGAGCGTCGACTGACTAACTGCCAGACTGCTAGGCTGACTCTCGAGCTAACTAACTGACGAATTGACTAACTGACAGTCTGGCAATCTGGCAACGTGGAACCACATTCGATTACTGCCTTGCAGTATCAATTATGTATATTTTATGAGCGGTGCCCACAGTGCACTTCAGCTTCGACTTCAACTTCAACTTCAACTCCGAATTCGACTTCGACTTCGACTTGAGAAAAACCCGTCACTTGCAAGTCCAAATTTGGCTAACAATTATGTCTGCCGTTCACCGTTGCTAGTGACATTTTAGCCAAGTTTTCAGCTGCCGACGCGTGCCTTGACTAACAGCAATTAGCATTTTGGTAACACGGTCTAAAGCAAGGTTTTTATTGTTGGCCACACTGTTCACTGTCTCCCTCTATCTCTCTCTCTCTCTCTCTTTCTTGTCCTGAACTTTGACACGACCGTAAAAGGCATAAATCAAAGCACGGCTCAGGTCATTGTAATTCGTCTATGTGTTGGCCCAAAAGATGCGCCACAAATGCTATTGGCCCGAAACCAGCAGAAGGTTTGGCTTTCACGCCGCCTTTAAGCGACACACCTGAACTTTGTTAACTATGGCAACACATCAACGGTTCTGCTAACTAAATCAACTGCTGCAAACAATGGACCGCTAACACACACACACACAGATACACAAACACACACACACACACACACACGATCGAAGCCGCGCAAATTAAAGTTAATCGAATGCTTTGACCTTTTCACACAGCCACACAGAGTGCATGGAGGCATTCGGGGGCATAGGGGGCATGGGGGGCATGGCCAGCCCTTCTTCCAATGACTGCATCGCATTCGATTTGCAATTTCAGATAAACAAAAGAACACAAACAAAACGAACCAAGAACACTGTGAGCATTCATTGTATTTCAGCTTGCCAAAATACCCTGTAACGTCATTCAACACAAGTATTATTTTAAATATTCAGTTGAACAATTGAGTTAAATAAATTTGTAATAAAAATTGCTGTTCATAATCGTACCAGTAAGTATATTCATCTGTATATATTAAACTCCATGTCCTGACTCACTGACTCAGGGATCATTGTGGAGACCAAACCGTAAGACGCAGAAAGCTGAAATTCTTACACAACGTAGCTAATATGTACGGCGAAGAAATCGACCTGCAAGTCGGTCACGCAAACAATCAAGCAGTTGAAAGACCGTCATAGTTACAAAACATTAATTTATATTTAAGTTATTTTTATTAAAATTGTTTAGACCTTTTTTATTGTTTAGCCAATTTAATTGGATATTCCTTTTTTTTTTAAATAAAGAAGTAGTAATTTATTGAAGACTCTAGGAAAATTCAAATAATACTTAAAAAAATATAAAGATACACCGAATATGCTACTCAATTCTACATTGAATACAGAAGACTGTTGTGCGAATTGAGCCTGAAATGAACCTTAATTAAAATTGTCATATCTGGGTATTTTAATCAAACAAATAGTGCATGTTTCATGCTGCCTGTCTAAGAGTATCTAAGTTAGAGCACACAACGATTAAAATCAGTTTTAGCCAAGTTTAACACACCTAATTGCTGGACAAACATCAGACAGCTAATTGAAATGCCGCCTGATTCTATGTCTCTATGTTTCATGTTTCCACTTATTTCTCATTTTTTATTTTAAATCTTTTTTCTAACATTTTCAAGGCCCGCCTTGACTAATTTTCCGTTGTCGGGTTTTCTCTTTTTTTTGTTTCCTTTGTGAACAATTATTTCAATTTTATTTATTTGTTTTGGGGTGTGTCCACGTTCAACTCTGGGGAAAACAAATACAAAAACTGTGACACCAAACGTGCAACGTGCAACTGGCAACTGGCAACGGACAACTGCATTTGCTGAGCTTGCAAGTCGCAAATTCAAGTCGAGTCTGGGCCATAAATATGGACGGTCGTCCGTTTTTATGGTAATCAAATGCGTTGTTTAATTCGAATTGACTTTTTGAACTTGACGTAAACGTGTCGCAAATGGAGCCACTGTGGCAAGTGGCAAGTGGGGCAGCTGAAGCACGTGCTCAATTCTCTGGCGGCATAAAAAAATATTATAAAGGGAATTTTGATTGACATTTGATGTGGTTGCATATAACTTGACTTAGCTTAGCTTAGGGTTGATTTAGCTATCTAAAATATATTTGAACTGTATCTACACAGTTGATTTGCATAGAAATAGATATAAATTTTAAAAGAAATATATTTTAAATGAGTTTTGCAAATCTTGGTGTAAACTGACAGACATTCTTATAATAAAAAGAAAAATTTTGATTTAGAGTTGAAGAGAGTTTTGAACTACAGTAAAAATGCGAAGTGTTCGCACATTTATCTATAACTAATTATAACTAATAAATCAGCGAATGCGTTGAAATTAATAAATAATTTAAAAATGTTAAACTCAAATATATTGAAATGGTTTTTTTACATTCAAAGCTTATGACTATTTATTTATTGAATGCACTCGCCTGTGTATAATTAGAGTTTTCAAAGTGCTTTTTAGAAATTATTTTGCATGAAAATCAAATTGCAGCAAATTGGCGAAGTTTGCTGTGTGGCAAGGAAACTGGAGCTGTGGCAATTGATAGTTGTATAATAAACTAACGCCGAGTCGCTTTTGAAACTATTGCAAAACATCCAAAAAACAAAAGGCCTTTACACAATAAAAGTATAACAGAGAGAGAATCAAACAAATGCAATCGGAGGCTACTCGGACACAAGGCAGGAAGCGAAACAAGTTGCAGTTGCAGGGATGAGTTGATTTGTGAAGTGCAACGGCTTCTGTGTGGGGAAGGGGAGGGGGCAGATACAGAGGCAGGGGGTGGTGCCAAACTTTGTGGCATAAACTTTTAATGAGTTCTTTTTATTTGCGATTTGCATGGCCACGCCCCCCATTTGTCACACAAATGAAATCTGCTAAAGCGAAATTGCATTAAAGTTGCCATCGTTGCCGTTGTTGTTGTTGTTAGTGTTGTTGTTGTTGTTGTTGTTGTTGTTGTTGTTGTTGTTGTTGTTGTTGTTGTTGTTGCTGCTTGCAAATTATTCGCCCAACGTGGCCCACTTCAATGACATTGCCTACTTCGACTCAAAGTTTTGGTCAAAGACCCCACCAACCACTTGCCACGCCCCTCTCTCCGCCTGCCCACTTCTGGTCGGAGCTCAATGATGAGCGCAAAACAAAAATTGTGAAATAAAATAAATAAATATGCTTGGGCGCAAAAACTTTTAAATTGAAAATGCGCTTTGAATATTTCAGCGTTTTGCAAATTCGCATTTTCGCATTTTGCGAGCACTTCCTGTCCGCCATCTTGTGCGCCATTGCACTTGCTAACTGTACTTGTGCTCATCCTCTCTCGTCCCTCTCTCTCCTACTCTGCGCTATTGCACATCTCTTCGGCGAAAATAATTTGAAATTTTAATTAAAAGTATTTCGGCAAAAGTTGAGGCGCTGCCAGCGGCTCTGCTTTTCTATCAGCAGACAAATACGACAAAATCAAAATCAAAAACACAAAAACGAACGAACACAAAAAAAAAAACACTGTATAAGAGGAAAATTAAATAAAATTCCACACAAAGATAAGGAAAACTATTTCCGGCCCTTTCATTCGCCACTCTTTCTATGGCATCTCAGCTTCAATTTTAATATTGCCGCCGAAAGGCACATGCAGACGAGCCCCAAAACTCCGGAGTCCAAGGTCCGGACATATTGCAGCTTGCGATTGTAGCCGATGCGACAAGTGTCCTTCTATGTGTGCGTGCGTCCTCGATAATGCGTTTATGCGTGTGCACATATCACGATAAGCTATAGAAAGTGTGACTAAGTGTAACTTTTTATTATCTTATCTTATTTAAAAATAAATAAATTAATAACCAACATTCTTTGTTTTATAAATTGTATATATTACCACTTCTAGGCTTTTATATTTAAATTGCATAATATTTATAGTCATAAACTGTTGAACTGTTAAGTTACAACATTTTGTAAATCATTATTGATCATGATTAGCTTCATCGTATAAACGTAATATGTCGCTGTGCGTTTCTTTGCATGCGTATGTGCTAAAAAGTATTGCGACTACTTAGTTCATGGCGCTGCCTGCTGGCTGGCAATGCTTTTTTTTTTTCCTTCTAGCTGTAATTAAACCTTAGTAGCTGCCGAAGCAAAAAGGAAGGAAGCCTTAAGGCACTCACAGAAGGATATGGAAACACTCAGAAAGAGACAGCGACAGGCTTGAAGTTAGAGATGGAGATGGAAATGGAGATGCTCTCAGTACAAGAAAGAAAGAAACTTTATTAATAAAAGTTTTTCCTTTGGTATTTTACCCAAGTATTATTAAAAACTTTCATATACGCAACGTTGGCAATTCCACACTCCTACACACACACACACACACACACACTCTGGTAGAAATATAGACGCATATGTCGACGGCTGTTCATACATTCAAGCGTTAAATTGGGAAGTCCTTCTTATGCATGTGACAATATATGTTGCACTTGTTTTTCGAATTTTGTTTTTATTAATTTCGTTGTCATAGCATTGAGTTTTCCTTGTTTTATGGCAGCAAAAAGCTCACACTTTCATGCACAACCTAAATACAACAGAATATAGAAAGAAAACACATAGAAAGAAAGTTTTTCCCTACACTCTTAGCTTAATTGGCTTAAATAATAAAATTATGAATATCCTTTCAGCTCCTTTGGATAACTTTCTTCTGCGTGGGCTTGTGAGCAGTTGTTTTCTACTTCTTTCTTAGTGATTCAAATGATCCTCCGAAAGTCGAACATGGACTGAAATTTTGAAATTTATACTCGCTTAAAACAAATTTGATATGTAATGTAAACCGGGAAAGGCACCATTAAAGACCCAGACCAGCTCAGTTTTTTTAATCATAATTTTTTTACAAATTTAATATAATTTGAATGATGAATGAATTTAGAGGCCAGATCATGATTAAAATGACATTCCGCATGGAAATCGGTTAAGTTTTGACAAAGTTATGTGAGTTCAAAGTTTTTGAAAAATTGTTGAGGGGTTGGTATGCAAATTATGGCTTATACTCAAAAAATATCAAATTTTTTAAGCTAATAAAATTTTAATACAGAATCAATCTTGAGGTCAAAACATGATCAAAATGACATTCCGGATGAAAATCGGTTGAGTTTTGACAAAGTTATGAGAGTTCAAAATTTTTGAAAAAATTGTAGGGGTTTGGTATCCATCTTAAAGATAATGTACAGTTTATAATCGAAAAATATGAAATTCTTAAAATGATCTAAATTTAAATACCGAATCAATTTGGAGGCCAAATAATGATTTATATATACTTTAGATTTAATTTTTACTGGGTATTTATTCGTTGAGCACTCTAACCAGAGATTTCAGCTATTTATGACATTAAGTGTTCACTTCCATAATCCAACAGTGCTTAAGAGCGTAATCTCAAAGCAAATTAAAAGCCTTAAGCAATGTTGGAAATATCTTTAGCTTTTGGCCAATTGACGCAACAGCCACAGGAAGCAACCCCTTCAGATGGCCAGGTTCAATCCTTTTGCCCCATCCAGCCACTGGATGCCGTTAGGCAAACTCTTCGGGCTTTTAAGCCTGTATACTATTTTCTAGTTGTAGTTGTAGTTGTCGTTGTCCTTAGTCGTTGTCTGTAGTTTAGCTCTCAAACTATTTGCACATTGAGTGCATGCATATTAGCATGGAAAAGAGAATGTCTAATGAGCTGCGTACCGTCCATTAACAGGCAAACGCATTTTCTCAAAGTTTAGTTCCATTAGACGCGCTCTCTCTCTCTCTCTCTCTCTGTCTCTCTTGGTTTTTGTGGCAGTCACTTAGCTAGACAAACTAAACAACTAATTAAAGTAAAGCAACAAACATTTGCACACAAATTTCACTGGTCAGTTAGGCGGAAGCAATTGCTGTTGTAACAGTTGCAGATACAAAGATACAGATACAGCAGCAGCAGCTATAGATACAGATACATTTTTTTCTGATCCTGCTGCCTGGTTGGAGCAACTGCCACCAAAGTCTTGTTCCATGTAACCACCGAGCTTGACACATGAATATGCAAATATGAGGCAGTCATCCTCAATTCCCACACTCCTCATCCTCTCTTCCAGTTTGCATCCAACCACCTTGATGGCATTCGCATTCCCAGTCGCATTTACTTCGATTGGTGCGTTGTTCATTAATTTGCCGGGCCAGGACACTGGCTGGGAATGCTGTGGCATTTGCTATCACAGCTGCTGACATGGACATCGATATGGCCATGGTTGACTTTGTTGCCTGTTAATTGATTGCAGCCATTTAGGCATCGACGTTGTCCTCATTTTCTCCACCTTCTCCTCGCTGCTTCTCCTGCTGGCCATCTGGTGTGAATCTTTGCACCCCGCTCTGAATTAATTAGTGGCTGGAACGAGGTATGCATCTAACCGACAGCAGCCTGATATTTGTTAATTGAAATTGAAAACTGAGTGCAGACAACGATGCTAAGCATGCAAATCTGTTTTTAGACCCATAAATAATATAATTCACTTAGGTAGTCCAGCTTTTGATGTTATAAATATACATTATCAATTACTTCCATTTCAAATACACAGCCTAAGAGAATGAATATACCCGTATATACTCATCGTACTATTTATAGTATATTTGCTTCTTATCAGCTCAACGTATAAATCAGCACAACAAAATACGATTGTATTCAGCTAAATACACAGAATTTTATATATCTTACCAGCAGTGTGAAAACCCATATTATATTACACAAAAATATATTAATGTGAAGTGTAATTTATTTTCTGATATACTTTAGAACCATAAACATTTTTTATTATTTAACATATTATTTAACATATTTATTATATGTTATTTAAAATTTTGGTAGACAGAAATTTAAACAGAATTCTCAGTAAAGTGCTCTTGATATAGGTCTTATCATGAACTGTACGAATTTGAGAGTCTCTTCAAAGCCATGCCAATTATTCCAAATAATGCCCTTGCCACGAGAATTCCAGTCCAGTTTTCGCTTTTTGAAGTACTTGCCATTGGGATTGCTATAAAAAAGGGGAATTGTATAATGAGGATCGATGGCAAATTAGATACAAATAAGAAAGACTCACCAAAAGGCAGCACAGGCATCGTACCACCAGGCACTGTGATATCGCCTGGCACAATTGCCATCCGGCCAGGCATCATTATCATTATCAAATGTGGAGAATTTCTGATGAACATTCAGGCCCATCGAGTTGCCAGCGTCGCCATCGTAATTCCCCAGGGAACTCAGCTCGTAGAAGGTCTTCTCGCTGCCAATGCTGAAATTATCGTAGTGTGCATAGCGAACATCACCCTCAAAGTCCTCCAAGTACACATACAGTTCGTAGGTTGACTCCGAGGTCAATCGGTGCAGCTTCTCTAGGCCCAAAAAGAACTCTCCCGTTAGAGCTCCAAAGCCCTTCTGATAGTCTGTCCAGTTGCGAAAGAAATTGACGCTGCCGTCCATGCGACGTTGTATTACCAACCAGCCGGATCCGGCGAAGCGGGAATCACAAGGGGCGTAAAAGGATTCCATGCCCGGCAGCTTTATTTTGTAGATGCCGGTGGTACTGCCGAATGGTAAACAGCTGCTCGGGTGGAACTCGTCAAATTGATCCTCGTAGGCCTTCAGTTTGCTCCTTGCAGCCTGCAGTTCCTTTAACTGCTCCTCATAGCGTTTCTGAAGTTCTAATATTTCTCTATCCTTATCCGTAATTTCCAAGTTTACTTCAGTGGTTTGATCCACTTTACTAGTAGCTTTGATCTTAGACTGATCTAACGAATCCATTGAGTTAATTTGACAAATTGTCAAATTATACACCAAATTGGAGATTTGAAGATCGTTATCCTTGAGCCGAGCTGCATCTGATTTAGCTTGTGCCTGGCAAGCATTCAACTCAACATCCTTTTTGGCAATTCGAACCTCACAAGAGTCCGCTTTGATTTCAATTCGCTCATATATTTCAGCTCCTATTCTTTCTTCCAATTTCAGCAATTTTTCATTGTTTTGATTAATCAGATCTTCCAGTGCATCAATTTGTCTATCTTCAGGTGGCTCCACCTGTTGATTATTATCCATCAATGTCGCTCCAGTAAAAGCGGCAAGGAGCACTAATATTGTGTACTCGAATAAAATGGAATATCTGCACATTTTGCGTTTACAGGCGATACTAAAATTTGCGTTTTGTTTGAGTAACGTGAAATTCCCACGGAATCAAAAACTCAAAGAGAGCATATTTCTAAGTCGGGTTATCAGACAAACCACACCAACATAACAAAAATATCATATATATAAACATACTATGCGCTATCACTATTTCATGGCTGTTTGTCATATATACTTACCACACTGAGAGAAAATATTTTGTTAATTGTTATTGGTTGTAACAAAGTTTTTAAATTTTTTGAAGAAGATAATTTAAGCTTTAAACAGATCATTATATTTATAAAATTTATTTCAAAAATGGAAAATATTTACAAACGTGTTTTATTTTTATTAGGTCTTGTGTGAGTTTTCATTGATTAGATTTATCAAAAAGCCTGTGTGTTTTTAAACCGAGTTGGTTTAGTTGTTTTTTTTACTGCCCCGTATCATTATTTGAACCGATTTCAAGGAATAAAATGAATCATGCCATTCCTCGTCATCCCAAAAGATGCCTTTACCAAGAGTGTCATAATCGATATCCTCCAATTGGTAGACACCATTCAAGTTACTGAAAATTTAATGGTTGATATTAAAATTTTTTCGCATTATTAAGTCCCAAAATAACGTACGTCAATCCACATTGGCCGTACCACCAGCCACCGCTTAATTTTTCTGCACAATTCGTTGGGCTCTCATCATTTTCCCGATCAACTGTGGAGAATTTTTGACCCTCATTTAAACGCAGCTCATCGGTGACATTTCCTTCAAAGCTTCCCAAGGACTTGAGGACATACGATTCATCCTCAATTCCCACTTCAAATTTATTATATTTGGCAAAACGTGTCTGTCCTTTAAAGTCCTCCAAGTGGATATAGAGCTCCTGTGGTTCGGCCTTGGTCATGTGGTGTAATTTCTCCAGCCCAATAAAGAACTCGCCATTGAGGTTACCGAATCCGTCTTTATACTCCATCCAGGTGCGATAGAAGTTAACGCTGCCGTTTATCCGTCGTTGTATAACGGTCCATCCGGTACCATTAAGGTGACCATCGCACAGGACCTTGAAGGGATCAATTTCAGGCACTTGGATTGCATGAATGCTGCTAGAGTTGCCAAATGCCTCACAGCTTGAGGCCTTGCAACAAGTCAAGTGCGAAGTAATTATCTCGTTCAGTTCATCGATCTTAGCAGTTGATAAATTGAGCTGGGTTTTCAGATCAGTTATTTCTTGATTCTTCGATTTTATGTTAGTATTACAAGTGGTAACACTTGGCACTAAACTAAGAATCTTAATTCTATTTTCCTCGCGCTCCGTCTCTAGAGACTGTATACGATTCCTTTGATCCTCAATGGTATTGCTCATTTCACTTAATTCTTTGATTTTTGCATCTAATTCAGTTCTATTATTTTTCAACTGTTGCTCCAATGCCAAAATCGTATTTTCACGTGAGTTAAGTTTTAGTTCAGCTTCGATCAACGATTGTTTGATACTGTTAACTTGTTCGATTTTCGGAGTGAGTCTTTTTTCGAAATCGTCAGCTAAATCCTTGTGAATTTTAGAATTAGTTTTATAATTTTCAATTTGACTTTCCAATTGGGTTATATTAATTTGCATGCTTTCAGCGTATGCTTTCCAGCTGTTAATCATTTCATCTTTTAACTGAACATGTTTTTCGTAATAGGTTTTTAATTGTTTATATTTTTCAATTGCATTTTTGGAATGGTCAAACACTGATTCAAAGCTGTTTTCATTTTGTCCCGAACATTTTTCTAAAATCATTTGAATTACGATTAAATAAAGCAGAATTCTCATTTTCATTTTGTTTTTTTTTAATGTGTATATTAAAAATTTTAATGTTTCGCGCGACTCAGTCTTGATTCGATGGATGTTAGCGCGAGACAAAACTGTAGATTAAAATTGAGTGAGCTTTTTATTAAACAAATATATAAGTTTCTTCGAATTCTGAGAAAGTTGATAATTTCCGCTCTCAGATGAAATTATATTATACGTTTTTTTGTCTACAATCTATTATGTGCTTATCTGTGGCTAATGCTCTGAGTTTTTTTATTCTAGTATTTTTGCTGGTATGAATGAACTTGATTGTGCTATATATAAATCTTTAAAATATTTGAAATTTGGATATACAGCTCTTCCGCTTAAAAAGTATTTATTTTATTTTTTTTAATGTCATTCGATTAATTAGATTATTTAATTGATTTTTGATTTTCTATAAGCAATTTAATTGATTCTCAGCCAATTTTAATAACTTGCCTACTGCATAAGTTGACTGCTTTAAAAGCTATGTGGCATCATGGGTGAGTCTGCGTTTTCTGTGTTTGCCATACCAATTAAATGGTTATATTTTATTAAAAGTCAGATACAAAAGAACAAATGGCATTGCCTTGGCAAATAGACGTCGCGATTTTCGCTCATTTTGCGGTGCAACTGAGCGTATACGCAACGTGCAACAGCAGCAACAGTGTGAGCTGAAGTGTGGGCGTGGCTGGGTCGATCAGGTGCGGTCTTACCTGGTTGCCATAACGCTGACGTGGCAAGCAACTCGTCCACAGCCTGCAACCAAGTCGAGACACAGCGACGCCTTCACTCCACAGACCAACGACAAAGACAAAGCAGGGGATGCAATGTATACGTATATGTGGGGGATGGGAAGGGGGTGGCTAGCTCTAGACAACGCTGTTATTTATTCCGGATTTGTCTACCTTTTTTATTTATGTTTGGCAGACGCCAATTTTCATGGCGGCAATGGCAATGGCAATGGGAATGGCTTTGGCTTTGGCTATCCAAAGGATGCAGCTGCCTTGTCGTCTCTCTGTCTCTCTGTCTCGCTGTCTCTCTGTCTGCTGAACGCGTTGCGCGTCCTTCAAGTGGCAGGATATGCGGGTGTGCAAGTGGAATTGGGCTTGGGTTTGGGTTCTGACCACGTGATTCGTGTGCCAGCCAAGCGGAAAATAAAAGAAATCCAAGCAACAGCCGCACGTTGCCGTTGCAAACTCACCTTTGATTGTCTTAACTCCAAATGCTGGTCAGACAATTGCTAGTCAAGTAATGAAAACGGTATTTACCCAAAAGCAAGGAATGAGCAAATGTTGAGTTTCTGGCATACCAGCAGCCGGAGCAGCCCTTTCTTTAAGCCGTAAATATTTGAGCTGAAAAAAATGCTTTGGCTTTAGCTTTGTCTTGTATTTAGAATTAAAACGTTTCAAATTGTTGCCATGCTGTTCGTGTCATTTGGCTAAAACGCTTAAAGCCAACTCTATTTTTGATTAAAAAACTTTGTGAACCAGCAACAAATTCAATAAACGGCACAGAAAATCAATATGAAATCGCCAGCTGGCGAGAAATGAGAGAAATCGAAGTGCCATGGACTAAGTAATCTAAGCCACAAAACACAGCCACAGATTGCTTAGAGAGATGTGAATGAGCAGAGAGAGAGAGAGTAGATGAGGAGAAAGTGGAGTGAGAGCGGAGGAGGTGGTGGTCACATAAATTCAAGATGTGGCCATAAGATTTATGACGATTGCGAACGTGGAAATTCGACAGCGGCCATAGACAAAGTGGGCTAAGAAAATGCCGCAACATTTGTGAGCCTGTGGCCTTTGAACTTCCGAATCTCTCACTGACTGGAATCGCAGATGGACAGAGAAAGACAGACAGAGACAGCAATGGGAGGAGGGGAGTGAGGCGTGACTCTGAACTCTGGACAACAATTTACAGTAGGCATATAAAATGTGCATAAAAATTGAAACTGCTGCCGCGAGGCTTCTGGTCTGGTCTGGTCTGGTCTGGTGTATGGGGCGTATACTTTACGCATTTTAAGTTTCAATTTCACAGCCGAATTTATGGGCGTAAAAATGGCGGCATGACCATTTTATGGCCACTTCCGCTGACCGAGAAAAACTCTAAGTGATTTCTGACATAAAAAACATTAGAGCCAGAAGTCAGCAAATATTTCATATTTACTAGCGATTTTCTCTCTCTCTCATTCATTCACTCAAATGTTTATTCCTTTGGTCCTGTCAGTGCTAATGATAGAGTTGCATGACAACTCATCTTTTTTTTGGTAACTGAAGTGAAGTTTTATTCACTTACTGTCTGTTTAATGAAATTCGTCAAATATTTTTCCATACCATTTGCTATAGCTACTCCCTTTTCCCTTTTCCCCTGTGTCTGCTGCTTTGGGTTGAAGTTTCCCTGCTCCAAGACATGAAGCAATCAATTGTCAACGTCGTTGAGACTGTTCCATAATCCGGCTTATTATGCAAAGTGAATGCTTGGCCCTTTTGGCGACTGTCCGCTTGTCTTTCCGACGGATAATCTTGCTGATATTTCATTGTCGTCGCTGAGGCTTGTAAATGCGTTAACAGCCACGCCTTCCTCCCAACACCCGCCTCGTCTCGTCTCGCGCCAATTGCGAAATATTTCCGGTTCCGGTTGCCGCTTATGCACTTCCTCGCTCATTTGTCGACCAGTTTGCTCAGATTCCGTTTACGATGTTCTCGCCATATTCTTTATATAGCCTCCGTCCGTTTTACACATGCGAGTACGTCTGTAAAGATGTATGGAAATTTCGTATTATTATTGTTATTATGCTGATGTCCGATTGTCTCGCGCGTAATTTTCCAATTTCCATAAACGGTTTCAATTTCAGCATTTTCTTTTTTATGTCTCTCTCTTTCTCTCTCACTTCCCTTACATTCGTTGATATGCTCTTTTTGATTGCCGAAAGGGTTCTTCAATCTGGCTGAAGGTTTCCCTTACGCTTCATTATCATATTAAATGGTCCCCTTCAAATTGATGAAGTATCAAATTATACGAACCGGAGAAAATGCGGCTATAACTATGTAACATTATAGACACGTTTCATTCTATTTGTATTTGTATTACGTTTGCCAAACAAACTCCTTGTCATTCTATTTATCGAAGGTGTACTAATAACTTCTCTATTTCAATTTGCATAATTTATTTCCTTGTCAGCTACTTGTGGCGAAATAAAGATAAGAATGATTACAAAATTGTTAGGAATAAATTTATAAATTATAAGTAAAATTGAAAAAATATATACAAATTATGTATCGTACAAAGACAAAGTTTAAAAAATATTAGTGTAATTTAAAAGGGATGAATATTAATACTATTCCAAAAAATTTTCATTTCTGTACTGTAATTATTTTAAGTATTAAATACTATATATTTTATTTAAAATTATACAATGTCAATTTTAGACACCAATATTTATTTATTGAATATATTTACATTTGTCTTCCGTTTTAACTGTAATCTGATCTCTTTTTATTATATTTTCTTTTGCTCAAAATATTTTCCAACGCATTTGCATATTATTTTTTCCCCTTTTCGATACTTTTTTACACTTTTCGCCATTTTTCGCATGTCTGTAAAGTATTCTCCCTCCTCTCCATTTGGTAAACAGCGAAAACTCGTCTTAAACCGAAATCTGATGACACAGCCGAGACATGATCACCTGCTGTCCGTGTGTTGCATATTAACAGCTCTTTCTTTCTCTCTCTTTTGCACCATAGAATGGGGGGAAGGTGGGTTGAGGGGTAACAGCTGAATGACTTCATTTTGGCCACTCAGCCATGCAAATTCGCAACTGATTTTGTGCCCAAATCACATTGTTATGTGTGGATGAGGGAGAAGAAGACGAGAGCGACGTATGGAAGATGCAAAAACGATTTAAAAACTCTAAAATTAAGCTATCATCAGCTTTTACAGCTGACTATCAACATCGTCTCTCTCCCTCTCTCTCCCTCTCTCGCTCTCTGTCTCCCTTTTACTCTGCAAGTCTCTGTCAAGGTGGAGGAACATTCAACTACAATATGTGTATAAAAAAGTCAAAAAGAAATAAGTGCAATGCAATGTCATTAAAGTAGACAAGCAGACAACGAGAAAGAGCGTGACGAAGACTTGAAGCTCAGAGGTGAGAGAACGGAGCTGACGATGAGTATGGCCAACATAAAATCACAACACACACCCAACACACTCACACACACACACACACAGCTGTACATAGTTAAAGAGACATTCGCATGGCTAACACATACACTCAAATCCTGTAACCCAATCCAGATTCCTGTCTGTGGTCGCTTATCGGACATTGTGTGTCTGACTCTGACTCCGACTCCGACTCCGGCTTTGGCTCCGGGTCTGCTGCTGTCTCTGTGTGCGTTACGTAAAGCTGTAATCTGTGCTTATAAAACGGCAAATGGCAAAACTGCAGAGGGTTTTTAATTGTCTGTGCCGGATGGCAGCCTTAAATGCCCTACGACACTACAAGGACCCTAAAATACACTGTGAAAAATGCAGGCTAACAATAAAAAAAACTTAATATTTGTATTTATAAAAATTATAAATATTTATATATTTATGCGAGGACCCTAAACTACACTGCGAAAAATGCATGTTAGCAATACTTACTATTTTTACATTTTTTTTATTTTAAATTTAAATTTATTTATAGTTGTATAATATTTGTTATGGAAGATTTTATTTCAATTTTTACTTTTTCTATAAATATGTAATATATGATTTTCGTCAGTGTACACACGTCCGATATGCAACGACTTTGTTGAGTCTGCCCGGACAAACGGTATGGGGTTTTTTAATTAAAATCCCTTCATAATATTATGTTAATGTTTGCTTACCACCTGAAAAACTACGTAGCAACCCTCTCAGTTTCGACTTCTGGCTGAAATCAGCGCCTGGCAAGCTAATTCAGTCCCTGGCTGAGATTGAAGTGCCAGCTAGAAAGTTATAAAAAGTAATTGTTGCCACCCGTTGATTTTTACATTTTACCATTTTT
Organism: Drosophila phalerata; assembly: GCA_951394115.2. NCBI lineage: Eukaryota > Metazoa > Arthropoda > Insecta > Diptera > Drosophilidae > Drosophila > Drosophila phalerata. The sequence continues at coordinate 5,657,800 of OY729850.1, forward strand.
ACATCTCTTGTACATTTTTGGTCGTTTCTCTTGGCTTCACGACCAAAAATGCAAATTGAGTGCGCTATCAGCAACTGTCATGGCAACCCATCTAAATACTCCCCCCGCCCCACCCACCTTTTCGACCATTTGAGAGGCGGTACACGCCCAAAAACAACAACAACAACAACAACGACAATGACAACAACTGTCATACACAGTTTTCCGTTCACCTGTTTTGGAATTGTCTCCCTTCGTCTTTTTGTTGTTGTTTGTTTTGTTATCATCTGAGTTCCCCTTGATGTCGGTAGATTTAGCGCACGTAGCATTTTAATAATGCCGCCAATTGTCATATTTGCCCAACGAAAATGGTCAAACATGCAGGATCTCTCATATGGTTGCAACCTCTTTTATTCTTGTCGTTCTCGTTCTCGTTGTTGTTGCTTCTGTTCTTGTTGTTGTTGTTGTTGTTGTGGCACTCTTACAGCATTTGCAGCAATTAGTTTCCGTAAATTTCCAACGAGCTGGCAATAAAAAGAAATGTGATTCGTAACAGTTTCTATAAAAAAAGCGTATATAAACAATGCAGATGTATATTCAGCTAAAAGAGAGCGAGAGAGAGGGAGAGAGAGAGAGAGAGAGAGCATGATAAATATAGTGAAACAGCAAGCTTAACTCAGCAAGAAGGAGATAGATAGTTTTACTGAATTTTAGCTTCAGAATATGTTTACACGTCTAACAGATATTATAAAGTAAGCATTTTCTAATAAATATTTCATTTATATTTTCAAACTTAAATTACACTAGAAAACACATATATTGAAATTTTGACCATATGTACATTTTCGATTACTCCAGATAAGTAGAAACTATCTAAAAAATTTCTCTATTTAAGAAATTTACTGAAAACATAAAATGAAATATTTTTTCAGAGATGAGCTTGAATTTTAAAATTTTACTCGAGAATAGCACAAGTTATATAAAAAGTTAAGCTCAGGTCTAGTGACTTTATATATAGCATACACTCTTAATAATTTTAATTGCTTTTCAATTATAATAAGTATATATTTCTGAATAAAGAAAACTTTGATTTATTGTTGTTACTATTTAATATAAGCAGAGCAATTAATTTGATAATCATCACAATATTTCGCACCGTATAAACCTAACTTGAAGTGAACTATCAGTCAGTTAATGATTTTTTCATACAATTCTCTCGCCTTTTTATGCAAATCTCATTTCTCTGACTGTCGTATCAGTTGTCAATTTTAATTGCTGGCAGTTGTCATAACCCGATTGTTCAATCTACAACTGGGAGAATCAAAAGAGAGATTTTAATGGCGCTCATAACGCATTTGAAATTGTAAAATCCAGAGCATGTTTTGAATTCCGCTTAGGCTGTTTAATATGCTACAAATGGGGCAGCAACATATTGAATCATCTGAGACGATGCCGCACGTTCTCCAATTGGAGTCCATGTGTCATGCTGATAAGTTGAAGTCACGTCCAGATGATTTGAAAGAAATCATACATAAAAAATAAACGTTTCGACTGGCCACATTTAATTGCGGCCGATAAGGTGTGCACTTCCACAGAATCCCCCCTCAATCGTGGAACTGGAACTGTTGGTAATCCCCTCAAACAGCAGTCGCAATTAGTCAAACGAATTTGTAGCGCCCAGCTGAGAAATTAATCAGAAGTCGCATTTAAAATGCAAAATGCGTGCGCTAAATTACAACGAATTCTAAAGCACAAAAGCCTAGACATTTTTTAACGTGTAAGCAGTATGACCACCTCCCCCCTCCCCAATACAACTCTCCCCTTCCCCTATTCATTACTACAATGAAGTTGGCTGTCGGCAAAAAGACTTTTGTGCTATTCGTGGGCAAAGAAGCTCCAAGAAAAACAGGCGAGATGATGACTCGTTTTGGCTTTGTGCTCGTTGACGCGTCCACATTTGAATACTAATTGCATTTGGCCAAGTTGAAGAGCCAGAGAGCTGGAGCTGGAGCTGGAAGCTTGCCCCACGTTGCCAGTTGGCAGTTGGCAGTTGGCTTTTCTGGCTTGCGGTAAATATGATAAACAACAAAGCGCGTCATTTTGACATTTGTCTGTTTAATGCGCCCACATTGACGTTGCCACCACGTTGCCAATTGCGACTCCCACGACTGACAGCCTGCCACTTGCCCCCTGCCCCCAGTCTCTGCAACTGCTTGCTCCTCACATTGGCAAATAGATATGCGACTCAGATAATGATCGGTTCAAGCTGGCAGGCCCAGAGTTCTGCATAGTTTTAGCTTCAACTTCAGCTCCAACTTCAGCTCCAACTTCAGCTTCAACTCCCGACTCTGGCGGTTGTCGCGCTTTGAACTTAAATGGGTTTTGTTGCAGATTGTTGTTGTTGTTATTGTTGTTGACATGCAGTCACTGGCAAATTTGCCATATGTTGGCAAAATGGCAAACTGCTTTTGCCTTTTCGACTTTGGCCAATTGTCAGGTTTTTTAACATCGCCTTGCCAGGACTTGGTTGCAACTTCCACGCGGGACTGACACAATAACAATGCAACTCGATTGTTGCAGGCCTCGAAACAAATTAAAATTACAATTTAATTGATATAGGAAATTAATTTAAAATTTAAAATAAGTCAATCCATCGTTTTAGTATCTTTTCCAATAATAAAATCACTAAACCTTAATAAATCTAATTGAAATATTGTAAATACAAAATAGTAATAGATTTATAAATGTACAAAATTAATCTCGCCTCAATATTTTAATCTTTAAATAATTATAACTAAATAGAATAGTTTTTTTTTGTAGCAGAAAAATATTTTAGATAGTCCAATATACCAAAGGATTCAATTTATGTAGGTATGTACAAAAGCTTATATTTTTTTTTGCAGATATCCTAACTCAAGATATCGCATATTTTATATAATATTTTAAAAGTTTAAAAATCGTGCAAAAATATATATATTTTTGTTCAAGTAGTTTTATTTATGGTATGTACCAAAGCTTATATATTTCAAATTCCTAACTTAAGATTTTGCATATTTAATTATATTATTATTCCTTGCGGAGTTAAGGTATAATTATTTTTTTAATATTTTTATAAAAATAAGTATTACATTTTAATGTGAGACTTCAACAACTGCCAAAAAAAAAAGGTCGGGATATTGTTGTTGATGGGTTTAAGAGTAGAGGCAGCCAGAGGTCCAGGCTATGAGCATAATAAATAATGGGCCAGGCACAACATGAACGCGGCACTTGTAATTAATTATACAGCAGGAACAGCGGGAAGTGGAACGACACGTCGAGGGGCAACTAAAATGTCTGGTAATTATCACTAAGACGCGCCGCAGCTGATTAAAAATGCGACGCCGACGCTGTCACTGGATGTGGAACTGGAGCTGGAGCTGGAACTGGGAATGGGAATGGAAGCTGGAAATGAGAATGAGAATGAGAATGATGGGTCTGACGATGTGCATTGAAGCTGCAACTCTCTGCAACTCCAAGTGCAACTCGAATTCTGACAGTTTTCGAACGGCTGACATGACAAGCTGCCAGTGCTGATGACGCTAAAAACTTGCCCCGCAGTTGCAAGTTGGCAAGTGGCAGGGGCAAGTGACGGTCAATGGCTAGAGGCTGCCCCCAACTGATTGACTGCCCAGGCCGACAAACCGTCTTCAGACCGAATCTCTATCTGAGACTCCACCTCAGACTCCGCTTGAGTGGCGACTCTCAATCGCAGGATGAAAGCCGCACCATGTTGCCAAGTGCCGACGGCGACGGCGACGACGACGGCGACGACGACGGCGACGACGACGTCGACTCCTGACTGCTGACAACTGACTGACTGGGGAGGCAAAGAGTGAGAGAGTTGAATATGGTTGCAACGCACTGTGCCGCACTCTGTTGCATATAAATGAGGCGTGCCAAAAGTTGACAATGATATTAACCTTGAGTGGACTTTTCAGCAGGTTTTTGTTTCTCTCTGAAGGTCACTTGGCAGGCGGCAAACATTGAGACAGCCACCTTCTCTCCCCCTTCCTCTCTCTCGCTCTCTCTCTCTCTCTCTCTCTCTCTCTCTCTCTGTCTCTGTCGCTCTTCTTCTCACGTTGTTGATGTATGCATACGTACTGACATAAACATGATTACTGCGATCATCATCTGGATTTTTATTGAAGTATTACAGTTCATTAGGATTAATCAGCTTGTAGACGTAATCGATAAAAAATGCATTAAATTGTTAATTATGAACTCTAGATCGTTTATATTTATTTCTTTGATGCTGTAATTTTACCTATAAAATTTTATGATATAAGCGAAGAAGACACTTTATAAAAGCCTATTTTAATTTTATTTATGCAATGATTTCTAATTCATTTATTTATCAAAGATCATATTTTAACCATTTATCTAAACATGTTTTAGTATATAAATATTTTACAACAACAATTTGTAAGTTTATCACCTTTTTATATTAATTGTTGTTATTGAATAGAAAGATTGCAAGTTTAATAACCTTGGAAAATGTATACAATTTTTCTATTGCCATTAACATAAATTTTTCTGATTAATCAGTTGCTGCTAACCTTTCTATACTAATTATTATAAATTATTAATGATATTATGAGTTTCTATGAATCAACTTTAATTCCAAGTAATTAATTAGTTTTAAATTGTGATCAGACCAAGTTTATTATAACACAATTACATTTGCACGAGAGTTGTCAAAATATGTTCTATTTTTTTGATGGCTTGCAAAGAAATGAATTAACTGAAATAATTGCTTGTTCTTTTGTGAATTGATTTAGTCTTTCTTCCGTCCAAAAGTCTCACCATCCTCCAGCGTCTCTGGCAGCGGCATTCCCCTCGTCTCCGGCAGAGCAATAGTGGCAACAACAGCAACTATGGAGACGGCTCCAAATATCAGGGGCGTTATCCAGGGCTGAATATTGGCCAGATCACAGATGAGGGGCGCCAAGAGACCGCCAATGCGACCCAACATGGAGCAAAGTCCCATGCCATTGGATCGGACTACGGTGGGGAATATTTCGCCACCCCAAAGATATGCATTCGGGAAGGTAATGGAGGCTCCAAAGAGACCAATGGTGGCTAAAATCACCTGAACGGTCCTATGCGAATTGATCAAGAAGACCAGCAACAAAAGTGCAATACCACTAAGTCCGTTTGTGAGCATCATTGTAATCTTGCGGCCCATAAACTTGGTCATCACAACACACAGCAGCGTTCCGGGGACTCCCAGGGCTGCAGCAATCAAATTGTTAAGGAAAATATCACCTCCCAGCTTGGAAATGTATTGAGCAGTGCCATAGTAGACCATGCAAACCACAACCCAATCCGTGCCCATACAGATGGTCTTCAATCGCAGATAAGGTGTTCGAAATAGATCGATTATGGTGCCCTTCTTGGCTGGAGCCTTGGCAGCTAGTACCTTATAGGCGGCCTCAATCTCCGGCTTAATCGTCTCCGTCGGAGCTCTGTTGTGTTTCGCTATCTTCTCCAGAATCTTGACAGACTCATCCACCTTGCCGGTGGTGTAGAGCCATCTGGGTGACTCGGGCACTAGGCATATATAGATTATGAAGACGACGGAGAATATCGTAATGCTGAACTGAAACCACCGCCAGGTGCGTATGTAGTAGGCAAAGACAGCCAATGAGGCATGTCCAATATTAAAGGGTATCTGATACAAAATGGCCACAATTTCTCGCTTCTTTGGTCCAATGATCTCCATGATGAGCACAAAACTATATGGATGACGATCAGAAGGTGTTAATTTAATAAGACTTTCAGTCGGATTTACCTGGTACACATAGTGCCTCCTGTGGCAAATGCCGTCAGAAATCGGAATACCACATAGAACCAATAATAGGGTGATAAACAGACTATCAAGCCACAAATGAGCTGCATGAAACAACAGCCCAAGAACGCAGGTCGACGGCCAAATCTTAGGAGTTAAAAGAACATGTACATATACTCAATTATATAGTCATTAGCGGTGTCTTACCGATCTGAGAGCATGCCAAAGAACATGCTGCCAAACATAATGCCCATCATGACAAAGGACTGAGAGAGACTGGACATAAAGGCTCGACCGCAGACAAGATTCCACTCGGTCACAATAGTCGTCTTGAAGATACTCGTATCGAATTCCTTGTCCTGACAGTCACTACTGCACGCGTCCGTCACATTTGCGGTATTGCACTTTAGGGGTGTTGGTGCCGCCAGAAAGATGTGGGCCAATGTGTGCCACCCTGTTCCAAACTTGCTCAGGAATATAATTCCGCAGAAGAAGAATTGATATCTGCGAAAGTCACCAATCTGTGAGATGATTGGATCTGCCGTCTTTTCCACCGGACTCTTTACTCCGTCACCCATCGTGTCGCGAATTTATTGTTATCTCTTTTCTAAAAAAAAAATGTGTTAAAAAAACATTTATAAAAAAAAAAACTTTAAAATTTAGATAAAATTAAAACAATGCTTGAACAGCATAATTTCGTCAATTTGTTTGAATAGAAGTGAACTGAATTCCTTGACTAATTTATCAAGTATAGAGTTGATTGAAAAATCAAGTTTCTAAATTATCTATAGGTAGATAAAAATTACAGCGAGCTTATAAAAAAATTTTAACAAGATTTCTATGCATGTTCATTAACATAATAAATATGCAAAATTCATAACAACACAGATTAATAGTATTGAATTTATAATCAAATCAAACCCATATAAATAAATGAAAGTACTGCATTTAAATTAAAAATTATATATAGATAATAATATGATATGAAAATGAAATAAACTATTAAGTAGAAGAGACTGAAAACTAAACATAATTAAAACCAAGGGAAGATCATAGAATATAAAAATATATAGAAATAAAAGCTATATAAAAGTTCAGTAATTATTATAGGTACTATTCAATAAATAACTTTATAAACAGTGATATTGTTGGTGAGGCTTATGAAAGTGGGTCAAATTGTAAACATGAATTGTATACGAATGAAATAAATAATCGATAAATAAATATGCACAGTTCCGACCTATTGTAGCCCCCTACTCACCCAGCGATCTGCAACAGACTGGCGTGAAAATATGGTCGAGACATAGATCGCGATTTCATATATTGAATGAGCGAACCGGTTTCTCGTTATGCTCCAGACTCGGAGTAGGCTATACAGGCAGGTAACAGATACAGTTAGCGTGACAAACTTGGCCAGGCATTAGCACCTGAAAGCTGGCACGTTAAGGTCCGTCCGCAATTCGGCTAAAATGGCATTTAGCCAGAATCTGTAACAATTGCCACAACAGATCGCTGCAAAAAGGCCAACAACAGAAACAGCAACAACAACACGACGACTGCAACATTCGTTACTTTTACTTGGATTAAGTAAATGAAGTTGGCCAAATCATTAATTGAAGGTGCGCCAACCAAAGTATTTGCCACAGATTGCAGCTAGATGAAACTATTGTCTGTAAGCAGATAAAAACTGAGAGAGACTCTGACTGAGTCTCAGGTTTGACTCAAAGTTTGACTCTGCCTTAAGATGGCTTAATTACGACAATCGAGTGAAAGTTGGCCAGAGATTTGTTGCTGGCGACAAGCAACAAGCAACAAGCAACAATCAACAGGCAACTAGCAGCAACTGGCAACCGGCAACAGGCAACCTTGCAACATGTTCCCACGGCTGTGGCAACCTGTCCAATGTACATTGTATATACAACTCTGGCGGGTGTCGAGCTGCTTGCGCAAGCAGAAAATGTCACAACAATTGAAAATAAATTATATGCAAATTGGCTAGCCAATCAACACATACACACACACACACACACACACACACACACACACATGATAAATCTGCCAATAAATGGCCGCATAAATGTCTCACATTGTCACCCACTAAGATGCCCAATTTGAGCAGACAAAAACTTCAGATGTTTGCCTTTGATAGCGCTCACCTATTTATGAGCTGTCAACATGACTATGAGTGTAGATTAATCCCACAAAATATTTCTCTCTAACTAGATACTCAAAAGTTAGATACAGCAAAAACTCTGTGAATTTATTGTAGACAAATTAAAACTTAACTTTTACATTTATTTATGGCTGTATAATAAAACTTTTATAAATATAACAATGTAAACAAACTTTAAAAATATATAGAGTGCACCTATATAAGACATTCGATTTTAAGCCAGTAAATTGTTGATAATTAGATATTATATACACATATTATGGTCTGTTTTAGAAAATTGTTATCAGACTTAAATCCTTTATAGATGTTTATAATGTAATTATTAAACGAACTGTGCAAGTCATAAAGATATCTCAGATAGTAACACTATTTTTATCCCACGATTGTATTACAATTTAGTGATATCTTGCAATTTATTCAATTTACTTCTTTTATTCATAACAGCTTCTTAAGGTTTGAAGCTCTTTTAACGATTAAAACTCACTAGTTAGCACTCACATTATCTATTATTTAATTATGTTTTCACATTTAAATATTTTAATTTTTTTTTCGTAGACAAATATTTCTTTTTCGACTTTGGAAGTCAACTTTCTGTTGCACACTTTTAACACAATGAAATGAGATGAATGAGTTCGACACTTCCAGTAAATACTTTGGCCTGTGTCGAAGTCTGAATCTCAGTGTGGACTGATAAGAGTTTCAAGTACTAAGACGACGTGCAGTCAACATCATCATCTCATGGCTGATAAGCCTAGTATTATTGTTTTTTTATTTATAATTCATTCTCTTAAGAGAGATTCAGATAGACAGAATAGGAGGAAGTGTACAACAATCTTATCTTAAATGCAAAAGTATATATAAAACTATTATTTTGGCAGCTTCTGTTTTGTGATAATAATAACAAAGAATAATATAGTAGAGTCTGTATATAAAGTGGATCACAACAAGCTTAGAAATATCTGATCAAAAACTCACGAATTTTGTATTAAATTTGTTAAGCGTATCAGTTTATTTGTTTGGAAATAATATATACATAAATATTTGCTTGAGATAATAATAGTTTTATTTGTTCAATTTAGCTTTAAAGAAATCTTAAGTTATATCTATAATAATCTATAATAATTTACAAACAATGAAAACCACATTGTACTTCGAATATTAATTTTCTTTTTCAACCATTGATAATTTCGAGATCTGAAGCATTAATTTGGCTAATAAGTCCTTTTACATAAATGTTAATTATATTATTGATTTAGAGTCAAAAGATGCCCTTCTCATAATTATTAGAAATTTGTGCAAAAGTCAAAACCGCAGGTTGAAGAGCTAATCAAAATGGCTTTTTACTAGCTCTGAATCCCTCAAGGATTGTGTAAACTAATTTCAAGAGAATTTGCCGAAAACTGATCCTAAATTTAACCACAAGACTTAAGCAATTAAATGGCATAAAGAACATTTACATTTTGGGGGCTATAAGCCGCTTTTAGATGTTAGTATGGCAACTGTTTATGCCAAAATATTTTGCCAAATATTTGGTTTGGCCGGACAGTCGGTTAGTCGGATAGTCGAATAGTTGGACAGTTGGAATTCGGTAGTTGTTTGGGGTATTTATGGCCTAGCAACGCTCCAATTAGCACACAAAAGGATTACTGGCGAAATACCCAAAAATTGTGAAGGGACTGAAAATCCTTGGCCATGTTGCGGTTACTGGGCCATAATTGCAACACAAAGCGTCAGCAAGAGATTTAAATCCTCTAGAAGTCGTGGGGTGTGGGGGAGGGGAATTTGAAGGGAGATGGGGGCATGCAACAAGCGACTAAACTAAAGTGCAACAAGCATTTAATTTCAACTCACATGAAACACAATCAAAATATTTTATAGTTTCGACCATAAAGAAATTCATAAAGCGAATGTTGTTCTTGTTGTTGTCGGCGTCGTTTTACCAATTCATACGAAAATTGCTAACTCAGCGCTCATATATATCATTTTTATGCCCAGCCACGCCCCTTTCAACTCGTAGTAAATTGACAAATGCAGCAACGCGGCAATGTCTGAAATGTCTTTGCCACTATTTAAGGTCTTTTATGAGTTGCCAGCGCATCGCTGTGGGTTGCAAGTTGGAAGCTCAGCCCGCAGCCATAATACAGGAGATGAGAGGAAAGGAGACGGGAAATAGCAGCGGGAAGAGTCGGGAGACAAGAGACAGAAGACGGAAGACAGAAGACACGGGATGGGAGTGCAAATGAAAAAGCGCAGCAGAAACTATGAACAACGCTCAGCGAAATAAAACTGCTTGTAATATGTAGTAAAAACCCAAGTAAACGCGTATACGTAACATTATAAGGACTATGAGATGCTCTATCTTTCTATCTGAATGCAAAAGCCAGAGAATTTAAGAAAGTTCTATATAAAAACACTGAAAAACTTAAAAATTTAATAATATCTTATTTATAATTTTAGATTTTGTATATATTATTTATTAATTTAATTTTATGTAATCATCAATTCATTAATATTCTATTAAATTCATCCAAAATTAGCATTGTTTATTTGATACTTATTTTAAAAAATTTCTATGAAATAAACTAAGCAATTTATTAGCTTTTTCCATACTGTTTAATTGATAATGAGTTATTCAACTTTTTGAAAACATTTTATACTTTTATTTCCTATACAATCTTTTAAATAATATGTGAAAATAATTATGAAATTTTTAAGAGTAGTGTTGTGTTGGATATACCCACTTGGTCATCTAGGGTATTAAGTGGAAAAAGCCAGCTAAAAACAAAGCGCCGCATCAACGCTTTGCTGCCTTGGCTTGGGGATGGACTCGGACTTGGACTTGCGTTTGGGCATGGGCTTTGGCTCTATTCCTCTCTAAATCCTCTTTGATTAAGTGCTCAGTCTTTACTGTGGAGATTTTTTAATCGTTACCTCGTACCATGTACCACGTTCCACGTACCACAGGACTAGAGTGCTGCTGTTGCTGCAGTTGGTGCATGTACATGTGACCATGCCCCATAGATTAATCGCTAATCTGTCCCTAGAGGGCGTACGGACATTTTTAAAAACTGCACACAAAGACGCTGCCTCATCCCCAGACTCAGACACAGACCCAGAGAAAAACTGAGATCCATTTAGATGGTTCTGGTTCTGATTCTGTTTCTGTTTTGGGTTCTCCTAAAGTTCTTGTGTTCTTTTGTTTTATTTTTTTTTATGGGGTCTTTAAGTTCGCATTCTCACCTCTTTTTCCTTGTTCCTTTTCTTGCCGTTTGTTGTTGCTGCCCTTTTTTGGTTTTATAAATAAATTAATAAATTTAAAGCCTGCATTAATTATTATGCATGCTCAGTCTCTGCTCAGCTCCCTCGCGATCGCTTTAGATTAATGTTTTAATTTTGCTAGTCAGTCGTCTAGTTTATTTCCCCTTTTCCCTATTCCCTTGCCTTCTTCTCTCAGTCCTTTCATTAATTTATGCGCCATTTTTGAGTAATTTGTTTAGCCGGGAGCGAAAAACTGCATTAAATTGGAATGCAACATGACTGTAGTTTCCCTCTTGTCCTTCCCCTCAATTGTGTCCCCTTTGCTTGTCGCAAAACTAAAATAGTTAATTTTAAAATATAATAAAATATGGCAATATATTTTGGATTTCGTGGAGTCTTTCAATTTGCCCTATACTAACCACAAACGAGCGATTCCTAATGTGTTTTACATAAATCAGAGTGGTGTGAGTTTGTGATTGTGAAAGGAGGAGACGTGTTGAGAGGAAATTGAAATTGCTGACCTTAAAATTGTTTATCATCCACCATTTAAAATTGAAAAAAATTGAATAAATTTAAATAATTTGTATAACAATAAATATCACAATCTGATAAATGTAAGTATGTTAATAAGCATTATTTTACATTTTCACAGGCAGAAAACCATATAAATTCACAATTATTTATTGATTAATTCGAATTCTCAACATAACAGGGAATATTTTGCTTCATATATTTTTTTTTGGAATATCTAAATCATTAATTAAAATGATAAAAACATTGCATTTTGCAAATTATATTTAAAATTAGAAAAACATTGCATTTGTGATCAGGCTATTCCCTAAAACTTCTTCTAAAGATTTATATTACAAATTTTTAAATAATAGATAATAATATATAATAATATTGGTTCGTTATTATGTAATCAACAGGTAAATGATTTTCCACCGAGTCGTCGGCCACAACGTCAGCTGCCTGTGTTAATGCCCTTTGGTAAGTTGCTCACTTAAGTCATTTGTTTGCCCCTCATTTCCAGTTGAGTGCCATAATCAACGTCATTGTCATTATCATCATCATCATGATCATTCTCTTGGGAGCTGTGAGTAGGGATATGTCTCTACAATCGTTGGCTACTTTAACTAACCAGGCTTAATCAGTCTGCACACATTTTTTTCTGTATTTAGTTGAATTCTCTTTTCTGAGCCGCTGTTGATGGGTCCATAATTGCTTGTTAGGCAATTTGAAATGACTGACTGAGCGACCAAGTGACTGACTGACTAACTGATTGACTGACGCACCATTTGGCGCATTTCCTGCAAAGCTTTCCATGCATTCAGCTTATTAAGCAGTCGAGAGTATTTTACGCCTTGTTGAAAGCCTACTGAAGGAACTGAAAGCTCGAATCAATTTTGCAGTAGTTAGTTGAGTTAAGTTGTGAGTGCTTGCAGAGGGATGAAGGGGTGAAGAGATGCTGAAGAGGGTGGTTCATTGGAGGTGCCTGATTTATGCGTGGCGAGCATGCAAATCGAGGCGCTTAATTTCCGCTGCCGACAGTCACCGACCGCATGTCTGTCAGTCAAAGCAGCTGTCATAATATCAGGCTGCAAGCTACCCTAGAAAGAGGAAGAGTAAGAGGTAGAGGGAGGGGGGGGGGGTGGGGGTTGTTTGTGGGGTTGCGTGTCCCTTGAAGCAAAAGGTAAATAAACTGCGATATGGCTCGAAGCTCTATGCATAATTAGCTGCAACTACAACACAAACTTGCCCCGTTACGGAATTTGCAAAAAAAAACTTTTAATTTATGCCGTAAAGTCTCGACCGGAGTGTTCTGAGTGTGCGTGTGTGTGAGTGTGAGTGTGAGTGTGTCCTGTTACCTAGCTCGAAGCTAACGGTAGCATCAGCTAGTTTACCGTATAGTTTGCCTAACGTAAGTAAACATATTTTAATTTGAGGTTATGTTTACATGCCTCTGTCTCTTTCTCTTACTCTCTCCCCCTTTACTTCCCATTTCTCTCTCTCTCACGCACTGAATGTGTGTGTTTAGTACGCTTCAAGTCACACAACATCAGCAACAACAATAAATGCAACACAGCAACAACAACGACAATAACAGTTACTGTACAACAACAGTATCTGAATGCATAATTTTCTAGCTATAAATTACACTCTGCTACAAACAACAATTAAATAATTTGCATTGTCAACTATGGAACAAAATTACATTCTGTAAAATGTTTAAAACTTACTATAAATTTAAAGATAGATCTAACTGATACCCTGTAACTATTTAAATTCACATAGGCTTTTATATACAAATATTGACAATTTATTAGAAAAAAAACTGTGTTTCTCTGTTTCTTTAAAAATCAATTATCAGAAGATGACTTAATAACAATTGTTAGCAATTTAAGGGAAGATCTAACTAATACCCCGCAACTATTTCCATTCTTAAAAAGGCTTTTTGCCAAATAATGCCAATTTATGTAAAAAACAACTTTGTTGTTTTACTTACTGAATCAATTATCAGAAGTTGAGTATACCAAAAATTGAAATTTTATAATAGATTTTATTTTTTGCAATTTTCTGAAAATTAAATTTTAATTAATTTTATTTTGAATTCAAATCTTAATTGTTCTCTCATTTTATATGCCTTCAACTCATGTTGCCCTGTGTAATAGAGTGTGCTCGGTTGGTTTGAGTTTGGTTCAGTCTCATTCCATTCCATTCCTTTCCGTTCCGCTCTGTTCAGTTGAGCCGAACCACATAGCTATGTATGTATATATGTATTATCGGCTGTGCGATATCAGACACAAACATAAATGCAAACAATAATATTTGCTTGAAATTGGCAACGCTCTGGACATTGTGGCAACATGAGAGAATACGACTGGGTTTGAGGTTGAAGTATGAACTGAAAGGGTTGAGTGTGAATGCCAAAAGAAATGAGGGGCAACATGTGTTTTACATAAGGCTGTCGATTGCTCGATTCCTCGATTGCCGATTGGCCGTCTGCCGATTGTTGATGGCGCTGTGGCAAGTTGAAGCGAGTTGTGGCAGGAGGCAACATGGCGACATGTTTGCTGTTCAATCAGTCGTTCAGTTTATGGTATCCCCATTGCATACCTTCTGTGTGGAACTTTACAGCCTTGTTTACTTGCCAGTTGTTGCTCTTGTTGCTGTTGTTGCTGTTGTTGCTGTTGTTGCTGCTGTTCCTGCTGCAGCTTCGTTTGAGACCGCATTGCGTATACGCCGCGTGCCCATTTTGCAGCTGACATTTTTGTGTCGATTCTGCTGCTGCTGTTACTACTACAGCATTTTATGCAAATGAAGCCAAATATTGTTATAGGAGCAACATTCTGCTGCCACGTTTTTGCTACCGTTACGAGGCCGTGTTTACCCGAGTGGCCACACAGCCGAGTAAAGTCAGTCGCTTGTCGCCTGTTTCTGTTGCATTATTTGTTTTATGCTTTATGCTTTCTATATATTGACATGTAACACACACAGACACTGACACAAATATATGTATATATACTTTGTGTACTTACCTGCCACATAAAAACAAATATATATTTTTTTTAGCTCCTGTATTTATAGTTACTCTTATTTGTAGAAGATGCACTCCAATCGCTCACATTACATTTTCTCCTAATTGAACACTTGAATTTTTAGCTATTTGAAATTTTTTTATATGTAGATGGATCTAAAAGATAGCAGATCATGCTTAAATCTCAATTTGACTATTGTTATTAATTATATAAAATTGGCTTATTGAACTTAAAATATTAAGTAAAAAATAATAAAGTTATTCTGCTTCAGCACTTATTATCAGCATTTATAAAGAATATTTATTCAAATTAATAAACTATTTTCTTATAAATATTATTGCTATTATTTTCATTACTTAGCTCGTGAAATGAACTTAAATTTATAAGAATAAATAAGATACATAGATAATTTATATTTCTACAAACAATAATTATTTTGCCTTTGCATTAAATATTGTGGCAACTGAGCGATTATTTATTTTATCCACACATTACTGTGGCTGCATTGCAGCTAGAGAGCTGAGAATCACATAGAGAGGCGCCGAGCAGAGTTGTGCAACACGAAGCCAATAAAGATTTAATCTTTCACCCGTGCAGGACTTTTTAATTAATGTATTTGCAAGTGCACTTTAGGCCACTTTTCAGTCTCGTCCACGCGTCCATTTAGCCAACATATTTTCCATAAGCCTATGCTGAACTTTTCTCTGGCTGCCAACTTTCTTCATGTGGGGGTTGTTGGGAGGGTTGTTTGGGGATGTGCTTTTAAAATGCGCATCATAAATGCATTCATTTGTGACACTTGATGTAATTTGTTAGTGCGGTAATTACATAAAAGTGCAACGGCCAAACAATCACACACTTAAAAGCTTTTCTCACCGCCCCCCAACCCCTCAGCTGCATCCCCTATGAATGCAACACATTTGGCCGGTGGGCGTGGCCGCAGAAGAAGGCGATTTCAGTGCATGCGCGTGTACGAAATCGCATTAAAATTAATGTAATTTACAACAATGAACATTAACTTAAATTAGCGATGAAATGCAACGCACAGCGACAGATGTGGAGTCTGTGTGGGTTATAGGGGGTGCACACTGTCGAACTGTAGGGGTGTTAGGGGGTGTTGGGGGTGTAGGGGAGACAACTGCTAGGTATGGCATTCAATGCGTATGCACACAGTTATGTAGATCGCGGCCAGAGTCCTGGCGTCCTGTTGTCCTGTTGTCCTGCTGTCCCGGCGTGGCATGTGGCATGTGTGGCATGCAGTCACGTGCAGCCTCTGTTGTCCAGTGCGTGGCATGCCCCCCAATCGTTGCTTCCACAGCCGTTGTCTGGTCAAAAGCTTTTGTTTTCAAACGGGCGTCAAGGAAACAAATCATTTGCACACAGCAACTTCTCTTACTCCCCACTTTTCCAACGCATTGCTCCAACAAATTAACGGCCATAAAGCGTTTTTGTCAGAGAGTGGAAGAGAGGAAGAGAGAGAGAGGGGAATACAGGGGATGGGGTGCAGTTGGGGTGGCAAATTTACGAGCGGTTCCCGCGTCGCAAGTTGTCTGCATCGCCCCAAAAATTATAGCGCACATAAATTGTTAAACGCGAAATCCTTTGATTTTAATTACGTCGAGAATTTTTATTGCCCCCGCCTTGCGAAAAGCGGATGCGGATGCGAAGGACTTTAGCGCAGCTTTCGCCGTTTCCGGGATGCGTTTGCTTCAATGTTCCTTTGTTTTTCTTTTCTTTTGCTTTTGTTTTCCTCTTTTTTCTCTTTTTTTTTGGTAGCAGCTAGACAGGCAAATTAATTTTAATTGTGGTTTGGCTGACGTAATTAATTGCAATTGAAGATAGGTGAAAAAGAGACAGACAGACAAAGAGAGAGAGAATGATAATGAGAAATGAATATGTTCCTTTGTTGGCCTATCAAAACAAATCAAATGAAACGCATATTTCTGCTTCAATTAATCAAATTAATTGAAATTTAATGAACCTAATTGCAAAGACCTCAACGCATATCGCTGGGTTCCAGGTAACAACAACAACAACAATAGCAACGATAACACCAAAAATATGCAAAGCGGAAACAACGCCAACATCACAAAATGGCCGCGAATCAAAGGCGGCACTCGGCATTTCCGTTTTCAGCTGAAAAGTTAATAAAGTCGAGAAATACAAAATGGCCACGCGCCCGTCAACGATTCCCACAGGACCCAGGACCAAAGGACCTCAACGGAATTCATCGCCCCAGATGCCTTGGCATTTATTTGTCATCCCCTCGCCCCTTCCCCCCACAACCAACCTCCCTCTCGCTTTCAAGTGCTGAAGCATTTTTTCAATTTCTTGTGATTTTTAGTATAGCCAACAAATGACAGACTCAACATTTTAACAACGTATTATGGCTAAGCAGGATAATAACACTTGGGTTTCCTTTACGTATGTGTATCCATAGTGTGTCTGTGTGTGTGTGTGTGTGTGCCAGTGCAAACAAAGCTAAAATAAAGATACTTCCGGGCCGTGACCAGTGACAAGCACTTTAGTTGTGGCCAGCGAACAATGCCAGCGACGTCAAATCCTACGCGACTTGTGCTGTCAGCTTAGCTAGTTTCTAGCCAGAAAATTACTGCTTTTAAAACGGTTAAAAATGGTACTGATAAATGGCATTGATAAATGAATGCATCTTTTATTTATTATCAAAAGATTACGTGTTGCGTAAAAAACTAAATTTGTTGAAAATATTAAGAACATTTTATAAAACACTTGGAAATACACATTTTTTAACATCGACAATTTAAAGTTAAAGTACCAAAATATTCTAAATATAGGTTAGTTCAAACAAATTTTATTAGTTTGTTTGGTATGAAATTTATGAAATAATTGTGACTTTAGTCTTAATTTCAACAGCTTAACTTATTTATTTTTAAACATATTTAATGGGACAAATTATTTGTATAGATGTATTAGATAATATTTAGAAATTTTTCAAAGGAATTATATCAAGCTCCGATTTCTTAAACTGCTTAAGAAAACTAGCAGTAGTTTTGCAATTATTATTAGGTATATCATTTTAGAGTCTTTCATATACTATGTTAACGTCGTAACTATAATTTTTGTAAGAAATAAAATTGATTTAAGACAATTTTAGCTACTTTTGGCCAATTTTGAAGTGAGCTTCAACATGACCGATTTTTGAAAATAGACCACGCCAGGACATTCGCTAAATCTTAGTTGATGTCCGTTTGTTTGTATTTTTTATGAGCTGCCACGACAAGGACGAGCAGGCACACAGGATTGCAGTGGATTTGAAGGGGGGAGGGGAGGTAGGAAGGGAGGTGGGGGCAAGTTGGAGGTGCTGTAGGGACAGGGACATTGCGATGCTGGTCAACACTACACAAATTGTTGCTCTGACCGTATCCGTGTCCTTTGTGTGCTGTTGTTGTTGTTGTTGTGCGTTAGATTCTTGTATTGTTGTTGCTGCTGCTGTTGCTGTTTTTGTTGCCTGCTGACTCGTTCATTGTGTTTGCGCCATAAATCGCTTCCGTTTATGTTTTAGAGCCACACAATGGGCCAAAGTGCGAGCTGTAGCAGAAGAAGAAGCAGAAGAAGACACAGCAGCAACAAAATGGTCGCCACGACGTCGACGTCGACTGTGACGTCAGCGTCTCTGCTGATCACAAGCGTAAACAATAAAGTTTAAAACAACTAAGCCAGATACAAAATGTTCTTGTATGGGGGACACCAGCGATGGAATTTCATTTCGCATTGTCTGTGTGAGTGTGTGTGTTTGATTGTTGTGCGTGTGTTGGTGTGTGTTGGCTTGTCTACTTTATAGCAACGGCTCGCTTCACGCTCTTGACCATGTGACCAGCAAGCCGTGTCAGTCATTTTGAGCGCCGTTACGCTTTTGTGCCCTCCCAAAGAAATGGCTGCCCTGAGAGAGTGAGATGGCAGGGGAAGGGAGAGAGAAGGGTAGGGGAAGGGAGAGAGAAGAAAGGCAGAAGAAAGAAATCTCATCTTTGAGTTTGCACTTAGCCCCTAGCAGTGCGTTGTCCTGGCCATGTCCTGGCCATTCTTGTGCTGAAATAAAATAAGTTAGTCCCCGGCAGAGGCAGCGACAGAGGCAGAGGCAGCGACGTCAGCCAACATCCTGTCCCAGGACACAACGCACAGCTCATGTTGACTTTTCCTATTTTAAGTCCGTTTATTTCTTTTACACTTTGCCCTTCTCTCTCCCCTCTCACCCCACTTTCTCTCTCTCCCTCTCTTCCCCACCCCTGGCTGACTCCTACACTTCCGGTTGTGTCCATAGCTCGCATTCGTTGTTGTAAAATGAAAAGTTTTCCACTCGCCTGCCAAGTGGCAAGCACAATTTCTTCTCTACTTTTTCCATATTCCCCCAACAATAACAACAGCCACAACAAAGGCAACAACATGACAAACAGCCAGAAAATGCAGTTGCTTAGCTAAAGTTTTAATGATCCAAGACGCTGGATATTAGAAACCAAATCCCGTTGTAAGAAATGCAAGAGAATTTAAAGAAGGGTTGAAACAAATCTGAAACACAACTGACTTTGATAGTTTCTAGCAAAAGATTTCAGATTCCAAACTTTTATTATGCTTTCTCATTGTAATATTAGAATATTAGCCAACATATAACATTGACTATATGATCAATTAGAATTTGTTTGAATTCTTTTTACTGAGAAGAATATTTGGCTGATTTTTAAATGGGTTTTCTTATTCCACCGTCGTTTCGCTTCCAATCTGTGGCCCTTTAAGGAAAAAGTATGTTCGAAAATATGTGGTATTGAATTTTTTTAGAATTGGGAGATTGTTTTTCTAAAAAAAGGGACAAAAACTATAATTTTTGTGTGAAAATTATAAATTTGTAATACAAAAATGTGTCAAACAAATTTTCAAATCAGTTTAGATTAATTCTTTATCCATCACTCAATTTCTGAAACTATTCTTGAGTACTTCTATGTTTTTCTGAAGCAATGGTTGGAATTATATTCAATAGTCCAAAACTTATATTTTTATTTCTTCAATGTACAACTACACAACCTGTCCCCTCTCATATATCTCTGTTATTCTTTAATTAATGTTTAGTTTGAGCTTAACTTTAATACAAACTCAATCCACACCTTTGTAAGTCGCTTTGCCCATTCCCTCGCCGTGTTCATTATATTATTCCCCCTGCACCTGACTCAGTCCTTTGCCCCTGTCACCCCCTACCCTATATAAGTCTCTCCCTCCCTCCGATTTCCCTGCCATTTCGCATGCCTTTTGACACACACCTGTGCGCATTCTCAGGCCGACCCCTTGGCTCAAATGTTGTAACAGACAACCGCAGAACAACAATGGGTCGTGGTGCAAAACACCTTTACATACACACCCACACACACACCCGAACACACCCACACCCACACACACACACACAGCCATTCGACTCACATGAACAACTTCCACACCATTTACAGTTCATTGAATTTTCCTGATAAATACGCATAATTTGTATACATTTATATGGAATATGTATACAACATACACCTCGACCTGAGCCTGAACCCCAACCCCTACACCAACCCCCACTGCAACCCTTACCCTTCTCTTCTGTGTTATAGCCAAAGTTGGGTGCGTGATTTGCCGCATTCTGCTTCAATGAGTTGGCAAGAGAGCTGACAGGACGACAGGACGTGAGTCTTTAGGTCCGTCCGACTGTCTGTCTGACTGACGCTGAGACAACTGCGAAGAGTCTGCTTCGTAGGTGCCTGGGAGCCGACATCGGGTTGCCCATAATTACTTTTAAATAAGCAAAATGTCTGCCTCATGATAAGCTACCAGAGTTGCCTACCGTCTCCTGTTCCCAGTCTCATGGTTGCCACCATCAGACATCAGCATCAGCATCAGAAAACATCAAAAAGTTTTGTACATTAAATCAAGCATCCTTCGCATTTGTTGCTATTAACAGGCAGCTGCCTATTCTGCCTTTTCTTCCTTGTCTTCCTTTGCTTCCTTTTCTTCCTTTTCAGCTGCCTGCTCTGCTGATTTTCCGTTAATTTCCGCAACGCGGCAATCGTTGACTTTTCAACGCGGCCAACACCAACACCGACTCCCGAGCAGGGACCAGGGACCAGGGACCCAGAACGGGACTGAGAAATGGGGATTTGGAACGGGAATGGGTCTGAGTTCGACGTCAAACACGCTGGAGAGCCATTAGCGGGCGCATGGGGGATGTTATTGGGTTTTTAGTACTTTCACACACCACAACCATGCTTCCTTTCCGCCCCTTTGTGTATCCCCCACTCGCCCACACATGCTAATACACACATTTGGAGCGTTTCTTTCCCATTGTTCCCCATGTCGAAGTCGTTGATTTTTCGCATTTCAGCCTTTTTCACGCTTCCTTCTCTTTTCACGATTTCAACATTTTCACTTCAGCTTTGTTTCCGCCCGTATCCGGCGAATGTGGCGGCGTCTCTTTTAAATGCGCGTGAATGAGTAATTTTTGTTTACACTTTTCTAAATAAAGATTTATGTCGCAGGTGGAACGGTAACGGGGTTCATGCAACACCAAAGCGACACGTGCCACCTGCCCTGATAATAAACCGTGTGCAGTTTATTTACGCAAATTGATTAGTTCGATTATGTCGAATGTTGCCTTCTAATGCGACAGCTTAAGTCCGACATGGTTGGAACTAAGCACCATAAAAGTGAGAGTATGAATGGTTGAGTCAATGTTCAGCGAGTGAGTGTTGAACGGGTACTCAGTTTAGAGATGAGTTTAAAGTTGGCGGTTGACGATTTAGGAAGAAAATACAGATTTCTAAAGTTAAATTAATAAATAATAGAATCTGATTTATACAAAATATAAATAGAAATATATATAAGTACGACAAATATTTAAAGTATTTTCCAAGAAATATTTGTGCAAATTTAGAACAGTTTAAATCATTATTCAGAATATTTTTCAGTACTTTTCGGGTCTCCGCAAATTTATGCTTTACTTTTGTAGAATTTTAATGTAGGGCTTTGATTGGACAAATTCAATGAAATTTAAATCAAAATGAGTGGAATATTAATTAAAACCACTTATTAGTGATATTACAAATATTAATATTAAGATAAGGAATATAATCCCATAAACGAATTTAAATAGAGAATAGAACCCAATTGCTTAAATATTTATCCATATTTTATTTTATCATCACCATTAAATCTCTAACCAAATATGAAAAGTATTTTACCAAAATCAGTTTATAAAAATAGCTAAATTTGCATATAATAACAAAGGTCAATATTTGTGAGTTTCCGATATCGGCTAATCAGTCGTTTAATGGACAATCGACGCCCATTTTGGAATCGAATGGGGCCAATTAGTTTCAGCTGTTCAAAGTTCAATGATTTGATTCATTCGGTGGCTTAACAGCCTTGACCCTTGACCCTGCCATAGGCATTTCTGTCGCCAGGTGGCGTACACATAAATATTTGATGAACTTTATCGGCACACAACGAAACACGAAAACAAAAAACTTTCGAAACACAAAAGGCGCGTGTCAGTTATTAGTTAATAACTATTTGGTCTTTGTTTATTTATAATGTCATAATTGCCGGGACGTGGCCAATGTGCTTGCCACCTGCTGCAAATCAACCCAAAAATAGTAGCAGCTCCCTCCACTCCCCCCTCTCTCCCACCTCTCTCAGTTCCCGCTGTCAACTGGCGTCTAACGTTGTCCATTGGGCATTGTAATTTAATGGCTGTCGCACAATTATTTTCCAATTCACAGCCCAAATAAGGACCAAGAGCAAGAGGAAGACGGTGAGAGAGAGGGGTAGAGTGGGGTATTTGGCCAGGCGTGTTGTCAAGTTAATTTGGACTGCGCACACACACACACTTATACACACACACACACACAGCAGGTGTTGAAGTTTGGCTAATTAATAGGCACACAGATTTTTAAACTGAATGCGACGAGGCGAGGCAGCTAAAGCAGCTGTGTGGCAGGAAACGGGCAACGGGTAAACGGGTAACGGGTAACGGGTAAGAGGCAACGGGTCACGTCGACAAATGCGGGCAGCAGCTGCTGTCCTCATCCTGCGTTTTTTGCGTGTCTGGCAACGTTTTGTACTTCAACTTCAAACTCAAATTTAAACTCAACTCCAGCTTCAGCTTCGACTTCGGCTTTGGCTTCAACTCCAACTCCAACTCTGCGTTCCGAAGTTATTACTAATTTTAAATTTATGTGCATTTAATTGAAATGCGGCAGTCTGAGGCTGAGGCTGTGGCTCTGGCTGTGGCATGCCACCATGCTGTGGTGCTCTGACCCACTTGCCTCGGACGGTGGCTGCAGGTTCCCCAAATCGAACATGGCAAACAAGTTGCAAACAAGTCACCAAAATCGCATGCAACATAAATTTTCGCACATTTTCGGGGCTGGCCAAGTCAATGCCAATGCCACGAACCTGGCCACAGAAAGTTGCACGAATAAAAAACCCAAGAAAATAAATGAAAGAAAAAAATTAAACGAACGCGCATTTTATTTTTTGTTTTTTGTAGCATCCGCCAAATTTATTACGTTAATTAAAATAATTCTTAATTAATATGAGGCAAGCAGCAGCAGAGGGAAGAAGAAGATGCTGCTGTTGCTGCACACGACAATGATGGTTGCCACAAAACGCCGTTTCTTGTGCCACATTTGCAGCTGCCACTGGAGAGTTGTTGCTGTTGTTGCACTATCCCTTTTGATGCCACTCAATGGGCATCACAGTCAGCTTTCTGTCTAGTAATGCAGGGTGCATCAATTATGAATACGATGTGGCGACTCCTCCAACTCCTACTCTCTCTCTCTCTCTCTCTCTCTCTCTCTCTCTCTCTTCTGTCTCCCTGTCTCTCTTTTTAGACTATGAAAAAGAGTGTACGCCCACTCGTTGTGTTTCTCACGGTGCATGCTTAAAACTGAATTTAATATGCTCTTTGCACTATTTCACTCTGCTCTCCAATTAAGGAATAGGGTGACCATAAGTGGCTACATACAGTGGCTCTTAATCACTTTTTTGCCGTGACATATCAAATTAGTTTTAAACTGAAATTATTGTTAAAAGCAAAACGACGAGTTTGTATGTCAATTTAGTAAATAGGGTGACCATACGTGGACTTAATGGCTCTTAATAAATAAAAAATGTTAAACGAATAAATTCCATTTTAAGCTATAAGGATTGTGAAGACGAAGCAGATGTATTTGCTCTTAGAAATATTTAGGGTGACCATAAGTGGGTTTTAAGTGGCTCTTAATAAATATAAAAATTGTTAAGCGAATCAACTCTAATTTAAACTTAACGAATTTTCAAGACAAAGCAGATGTATTTACCATTAAAAAAAATTAGAGTGACCATATGTGAATTTTATTAAGTTAACTTTAAACTTTAATCAATTGTAAAGAGAAAATGGATTCAAACGCTAAACTAAATAAGAATTGTTAGAATTAGGGTGACCATAATAATTTAAAAATATAAAATTAAAAAAAAACATTTGCCTAGCCGTTTTATATTTATTTTTTAGTTTGATTTTTTGCTTTTTAGTTGATCTGATTTGTATAGTAAATTTTGTCAATTTATGTCACTGTCATCGGACCACTCTCAGCCTAAGCTGCACTTGTCCCACTGCTGCCACTCATTACATTATTTTCGTGTGTTTATTGTTTCTTTGCGTTGCGGCAGTTGCCGCCATCCATTCGCCTTGCCACTCGCCACTCGCCATGCAACGGCAGCAGGCTAACTGGCGCCCTATTGTTTCTGCTGCCTGACCCTGCAACCCCCTCGTCGCCTGCCCCTTGTATCCTGCCCCATGCTGCTGCCATGTCCAGTGCCTGCTGCAGTTTATTATGCAGCAACGCACCCCCAATGCGGATCGGGTTGCCTCTTGGCTGCTTGCAACTTGGCAAACAGACAGCGTCTGACAATGAGTTTTTAGTTTGTGCAACGGCCGCGTTCATTTCGCTGCTTATCTGACGCTGACGCCGACGTCGACGCCGACGCCGATGCCGACGCTGCCAATGTTTGCTGTCATTGCAAATTTTCGAGTTTGACAGCTAACAAGCACAGCCAGAGACAGAGTCGGAGTCCAGAGAGCTGGAACTGCAGACTTTGCTGCCTCATGCCTCATGCCTGCTCCCTGCTTGACGCACAGCGTCTTTACTTAAGTGGCGCTACGCAACAACAAAAACTACCACAACAACAACAACCATCTCTATCTGCCTCTTGCCCCTCTCGTGGTTATTAGTTGGTCACCGCTTAAGCTGCACTGAGTGGTTGCCATACGTGGAACTCACAGTGGTTCCTATGTGGTGGTCTTAATGATGTCAATCAAATTGGTACAATGGAACTTTTGTTCAACAATAGATAGCATGGGGGGAGGGGGAGGTGGCATTAGAACTGATTAGCAGTGTACTTGCCTCAGTTTGTGTACAAGTCCTTAAGCTGCAACGTCCTGTTCACATTGCTGTAAAATACACGTAATTAATGTGGACTTTGTTCTTTTGGCTGTTAGATATCGAAGAATATGGCCAAAATCGCAGCAGCTGGTATTTTTTAATTGGACACAACAAAATGATATTTTGGCAACAGTAACTTTGAAAATTTATTTACATTATAAGACTGCGGGAATAATCGCGAATTTATGAAAATTCTAATATTAAATGTAAGAGTTTTTATTATTGAAAAAAATATAAATATTAAAATAATATTATTTTTGACTTTAGTCAAAGTTTAAGACTTTACTCTTGTACAAAGCGGTTCCTAAAAATTTTAAAAAAATAATAGGTATTTTATTTTAGAACTTTATTTTATTCTATTTCATAATATTTTTGCTGATCTTTACTATACTAAGATATTTAATGTAAGTCTTATCTTTTACACAAATAAAATATATATATATTAAAAAATTAGTAATTAAAAAGAATTTGCGATTTTAGTTATAGATTACAAATTTAATCTTAGGACAATATTAAATAAAAAAAAAACAATTGGTTGGCAATAAATAAAGCTATAATATAAAATATAATAATGATATTTTAAAAATCGTATAATTTATTTAATCATTCAACTTTCCGTGGATATGAATTTTCTATAACTATTCTATTTCCAAGTTGAGCTGGCACTTTTGGCCTTTGTAGTTGACTCTTGGCCCACTTGGAGGCACTCTTCGTTCGATTTATTTCAAAGTGTAGATACTTCGATATGGGTTACCCTTCGCCAAAAGTGACACAGCAGTTCTAGGAATATTTCTAGTCCGGAATAGGGAATAATCATGTTAGCAATAGCAGAGCAGAGGGAAAAAGTGGCAACCCATTTCTTGCAGTGTCGTCGAGGCTGCTTCTAATACATATGTTTATGCCAATTTTGCTATTACATAAGTGAGTCAGCTGAAAGAGAAGAAAAGTTGAGTCGTCAGTTGAGTGAGGACTGTAGTAAATGTCTGCCCAACTTAGAGTGGAACAAGTTGCCCGTCGATAAGTCAACTACCTCTGAAATGAACGAGTCATCATTACTTTGATTCGATTTGCAGTTGATTCTTTTGATGCGACTCAAATTTATGCACTTATTTGCTACTGTCCATAATTTCAGTCGGAGGTTCTATAAATGGAAATGTGCACAACACAAATCCCTGGAGCGCTCTTTAACTGGTCCTTGACTTGCTGACCCAGTTGGCCAACAACTGTAAGCCATGGCCTTTGTTTTGGCCTGGCCTGAACTGCACTGAACTGAACTGGCCTAGGATAGTCTCTTCCCATTCGCGTATCTTTCATTCGACTCATACTCATAGTTTTTGCGCCACAAATAATATTTATCCGCAACATATTTGTATTTATTTGCCATGCTTTTCCACTTGAATTCTTTGGTGCTGCTATTTATTGCTCTCAAGTCAGCATAAAGATGTTTTCAGAGAGTTACTCCAAAGGTCAACATTGCAGCTCGCGCCAGTCATCGTCGTCGTCATCGACAGCCAAAGGATACACTTGAAGAAACGCATTCATCTATGGAATATCAAATTAAAGAGGAAAGAAATTATTACTTGGTAAATTCTTAATTATTTGAAATAAATTAAAACAATACAATAAATATATACACTTAAATAAAAGCATTAATTTATAGAAAAGGGAAGAGAATATTACTTAAAAAATTCTTAATTGTTTGTATGGTATTCAATTAAATAAATTCACTTTAAAATATATAAATGAAATAAGAACCAGAACTATTTTTATAGGTTCCTGCTTAAAATCTTAATTATTATATAGAAAGAATCTCAAAGTAAGAAGAAAATCAAAGTATTGAACTCGGAAAAGTTTAGATTAAATTATTTTAAAATTGTCTTTGAAATAACTTAGAATTCAAAGCTCTTAAGAAATTCGAACATGTTTTTATCGGCACCTACAGAATTACTGTTGAGCTAAGAATAGTAGTTTTAGACTTATTTTTTTCTCAGTGTAATTTGCTTAGTTCTGTTTCTGCTCGTTGTCCGCTTTGACTTTCACATTCGTTTTGCGTGGGTTTTGTTTCCCTCCATTCCATTGCACTCGGCGTGCTCTATCGTTCATCGAGTACATTATCAGCATCAACATCAGCATCAGCATCATCATTGGCAACAGCAACAACAACAAAGGCAATAACAACGTCATCAGTTTTTAGGTCTTGGCGCTGAGTTGGCCCGTTATCCGTTTGGCCAAATCTGTTGGCCAATTCCTTTGATTACCGCACCCTTTTCTGGGGTTTTCTCCTTAGCTGCCTTTGTTTGGGCTTAGGTCATCATAAATTGTTTGGATTTAAGTCAATTATTGATATAGGATTTGCACTCATGATTATATTGGCCCAACCCAGCCCCTACCCCCTACCCCTCTCCCTTTCCCCTGTCCCATCAAACACTCTTCATCTAACCAACTGGGTCAGTAGAGTGTCGATCCATTGTCTTCTCTAGTCGTTTCCACTCGTTTCTCTCAATTCTCAATACTTAGTTGAAGCCTTTGGCGAAAGTTCAATGCCGTCTTGTGTTGCTTGCAACCAAGTGCAGCAGTTTGTGGCACGTTGCTAGCTTTAAGATAAGACAAACTGAGTTCCATTAGCATATCTCTTGGACCTGGCTAAGCAAATTGTAGCACTCATAATTTGTTTTTGATTGCCTGGCACTTTCCATTCGAGTCTCCGCTGGACTCAAGTCGACTCGAGTCAACTCGAGTGTCGTCCTAAGCAAACCAAAAATATTTATAAATCCAAACAAGTGGCACGACAACTGCCTGGCTTGGCTTGGCTTGGCTTTGCCTTGCCTCACCAAAGGGACACTTGAGGCGCCGGCGCAAACAAAAACAGGATTGCGACAGGCATTGGGATTGGGACCGGACTCAGGTCCCAGACACCGATATAAAGATACACAGATACACACAGGCAAGTCTCCAATGTTGTCCCATTGTCGGCATCTTTTCTCATATCTCTGGCGCTTCCGTTGCAACGAGATGCAAATGCCTCTGCCTCTGCCTCCCCTCTCCCTTCCCTTTCTCCCTCTCTCATTCGCCTGTAAAGTCTTTTGACAATATTTGTGCGCCTTGACAATAAAACGCAAAGTGAAGTCTCAAGCTGTCGCCACTCCTCTTCCTTTCTCCCTCTCCCTCTCTCTTTCTCTTTCTCCCTCTCTCTATGCCCTCCTTCCCTGCTTTGTTGGGTCATTTAAATTTCATGGTAAATCAAAAAATTGTTGTGTTTATTATTTGTTTGTTTTTTTTTTCAGCGTTTTGTGTTTGTTTTTGCGTTCTAGTTCATTTCGAGTTCTGTGGCGCCCCCATAAGATGCGCCTTGTGGCACAAACGTTGTGGCACGGCTCTGTCGGCATCCTTTGTGGCCTGAGCCTGCACACAGGATGTCGATTACATTTGTTTACTGCACTCAACCAACTATAATTTCCAGCGGCCATTTAATGAACAGGTGCTGGCACAGGGGAATTCACCGCTCCGGTACCGGGAAGTCTGCTTAATTTGCCAAGTGCACACAAGTGCCCGACAGAGAGGGCGGGAGAGTGAGGGAATGGGAGAGGGAGAGAGAGGGGGCAACGATGTGGTCAGATTGAGTGCCGGCTTCCCCATCGCCACACAAATGGCATTTAATCTCAAAGCGCATCGCCAGATTTACGCGCTAGACAAGATCAAAGCGTCAACTTAGCATTCAACAGGCCACCAATCAGTTGGGCCCAGAATGCACTTGAGATAGCCGAGGTTGTAACACACTGGACTAGCCTAAAGATAGGGCAGGTATCACGGTATCCAGGTATCCAGGTATCCAGCTAACCGCCGACAGTCGCTAGGGCTTGTGGTTGTGTCTGCTTTGCGGCCAACTTGCCACTCGGATACTTATGCAACGGATTATGGAAGATACACCTGAAGCTGCCTCTAATCAATAAATTTAGATTCACTTTGATTGCAATTTCATTGGGCACAACGCAATCCAAACAAGGCTTGTCTATCTCAAAGATACGAGCTTTGAAATAGGATAAAGAGAAAGAATATCCTAAAGAAACTAATTATCATCGAATATCAGCAAAATTTATTATTTCTTAATAAATTAAGAATTAAAAGGCCAAATCATAATCAGAAAGACATTCCGAATGAAAATCGGTTGAGTTTTGACAAAGTTATGAAAATTCAAAGTTTTCAAAGAAATTTGTAAGGGGTTGCAAATTGTGGCTTACAGTCGAAAAATATAAAATTTTCTAAATTTATAAAATTTAAATGCAGAATGATTTTTGAGGTCAAATCATGATCAAAATGCCATTTCGATTGAAAATCGATTGAGATTTGACAAAGTTATGAGAATTCAAAATTTTCAAAGAAATTTTTAGGGGGTTGGTATGCAAATTATGGCTTATAGTCGATAAATATAAAATTTTCTAAATTATTAAAATTTAAATGCAGAATTAATTTTGAGTCCAAATCATGAACAAAATGACATTCCAAATGAAAATCGGTTTAGTTTTGACAAAGTTATAAGTTATAAGACCTGAAAGCTTTCGAAAAAATGTTATGGGGTTGGTATGCAATTTATGTATAGTATGATGATCGGCTTATACTCGAAAAATATAAAATTTTCCAAAATATCAAAATTTATATGCAGAATTATTTTAAAGTGCAAATTATGATCAAAATGCCATCGGTTGAGTTTTGACAAAGTTATGTGAGTTCAGAGTTTTGAAAAAGCAACATAGAAACAAAAGAAGAAGCAAATAGTTTCTATTAACGGTTCCGGTTTCAGTAATATACGTAGTTTCAAATAAATTAAATTGAATGCAATACAAATGAATAATGCACCACTGTGCAATGGCAATTCATACAAGTCATAAATGCACCGGCAACATTAACAACAATAATTTTGCAATAATGTTGTACGTTGCGTTTGTGTGCTTTGTGTTGCTCGCTGCAACATTTTGTTGCACACTTTGTCAACAATGTTGCCAGTGTGGCAGAGCATCGCATGCGTGCATGGATTAGCTCAGAAGAAGAGGAGAAGGAGGAGGAGGAGGGGGAGGTGGACCGCCAACAGACTTGGATCGCGACTTGAGTTGGGAAGCGGGATTCAGACTGAGACTGCGACTCTGCTCGAATCTTGAGCGATAAATAAGCGATAACATTTTAATGGTCATTTCGCGACGCAGCTTAGCACATGTTAACGCATCGCTGCAGCTGTTGGGTCTTATCAGAGAGGGGTGATGGGTGATGGGGAGAGGGGAAGAGAGGCAAGTGGCAAGGGAACATTACTCAATCAGCGCATTGGCTGATTAATGCAGCTCCCATCGGACGATGTCGACGACAAGTGCAGCATTTCCGGTGTCGACGTCATACAGTCTGCGAATCTCGTTCTAGTAATGCAACGTATTGCTGCAACATCACATGCCACATGCCAAATGCCGCATGCCAGCAATGACAAGTGTCAAAACGAGACGCAGGTAGGCTGAAGACTTTACTCATTTAAATTGGCATGATTTACGTGCACAACTCCCAATCTAAATCCTTGCCTCCTTTCAGAGACTCCACTTCAATCTCCTTCCCCCTTCCTCTTCCCGTTGCTATTCCTGTCATCCGCTGACTGCGGCTGTGGCAAATTCCAAGAGCATTTAACAAGCCGCAGCCACAGCAACTGCAACAGCAACAGCAACAGCAAAAAGGAAATGACAAACAGCAGCCCAAAGACTTAAGTCTAAAGACAAGATGTTGACAGTCCGGCGGAGAGCGAGGGGAGATTCTTTGGTTTAGTTTGGTGTGGTTAGCTGCCTTTGGTTGAGTTTGCTCCGATGTTGGCCGCGTTGCTCTGGGATCCTAAGTCTGGGCCGGCTGAGGGTCGCCGCATGTCTCCAACTCTCCAACTCTCCAACTCGCTGTTGTCGCTGTGCATGCAAAGTGTTGAATAATTTGTTGCGAAATATTTCTAGTTGCACGTATCCGTTTCGCACTGTACACCACACAAATGTGTCGCTTACCATATCATTTTTAATTAATAAAATTTAATAAAAAGATTTGAATATTTATTTAGAATTTGCTTTACAAAGCTCAAGATTATACGCCAGGAATTGTATCTAAAATAAAATGAATATATTTATTATATTAACAAATTTTGGAAATTATTTTTGTTCTATCTATGTATATAGAACTGTTTGTCCTGACTGACAGATGACAGACTGACTGATACTTATGGAGATAAACGGTAAGGCCGAGAAGGATGAATCTTGGGCACAACATTTAAGTGTGTGTGAAAAAATTTGACTACGAACTTAACCAACTTCCAAAGCGAATTTCGAAAAAATACGTCTTATTTTCTCAGCTATGTTGTGCCAAAATTTCATTATCCTCGGCCTAACCCTTTAGGCTCCACGATTCTCAGTCAGTCAGTCAGCACAAGCTGTTTTATAAATATAGATTAATATTTTATAAAATCGATAAATATTTAATGCTTTAAGCTTAGTTATTAGTTTCTGTTTTAGAGAACATTTTGAAAGCTTCTTCGATTTTAAAATCGTTTACTTTGTGTGGTGGGTCGACGTCTGCTTTGCTGCAACAGCGCTGTGGCATGCTTGTTAGTGTAATGTGCAACATGTTGTAGCAACGCTGGCGTCGGCGTCGGCGACAGCAACTGCGTTGTTGTTGTTGTTGTTGCTGTTGTTGCTGTTGCTGCTGTTGTTGTTGCTGCGTAATTAAGTGGGCGACAGGCTGGTAAATGCAAATTTTTGTGTCTTGTCGCAACGCTGCCGCCGTCGCTGCTGCTGCTGCTGCTGCCACCGTCGATGTTGAACGCAGGACATGCCCCAAAGGCGATGCAGATGCCTGCGACTGATATGCCCGATAAGCGGACATCTAGTTGCTGTTGTTGCTGCTGATGTTGTTGCTGTTGCTGATGTTGTTGCTGTTGCTGCCACCGATAAGCGTTCGCCTATGATCTATGATCTTGACCTTGTCCTGTTGCATGGGGCAGCTGCAAACGCAACAGTGCAACGGCTTTAATTAAAATGTCAAAACTGGTTTAATGGCGTTAATGAACGAACACTTGGCCAACACATTTGGCAGTTAAGTTAACGTACCCAAAAGTCGTTGGCCTGGCCGAAATAATTGAAATACTTGAGACACTGTCGTTGCAAGTTGCAACTAGTAGAAAATGTGGCAACTTTGAAGTGCTGCGCTCTGATTTATTGTCAAATGTTGAACGATTTCTAATAAATGCCGCCGACGCCGTGTTGCCACAAAATGGAAAGTTGCGACTTGCCAGCTTCAGTTGCTTTGACAGTTTGCGTACCGCCAATTGATTTATCGAAATCAAATCAAATCGAACCGAACTGAACGACGTTAACCCATTACTTGCCATTGTTAACCATTGAGTTGTGGCTCATTCATTGTTGATGTTGTTTGCCGTTGTTGCTGTTGTTGTTGCAGCTGCAACAATGACCAGGTAAAATAGCCCGCATGCTGCGGCTTTTACTTCTTTGCTCCCTTCGCAAAACGCAGGACGCATAATTAATGATCGGTCATCATCATTTGGCAAACGCTTTCAGAGTTTCAAATTTCAAGGTATTCATAATAACTCACATACGAGCATGTGAATACTCAACAAGTATATAGGGGATGTATTCACATTAAAAGTCCCTTGGAAACATGCAATTTATATATTTTTTATCAAACGCATTACGAACTCATTCCCATAATTTTTCTATATATTTTTCAAACTTTTCTATAAACTTTTATATTTTACAGTTGGCTGTGATTTTTCAAATAATTCTGGGGAATTTTTGAGTGTAAATGCTATATTTACTATCCTTTAAGTTTCATAAATTATTTTATAAGACAAATGGATTTTCCCACTTTTATCAGACAACAGACAAAAAATAGTAATATCAAAATAATTATAATAATTCTTGAGAGCTTATTATCAGTGATTTTTCAATCAGTCTAAATTTATAGATAACCCATACAAGATATCGATAATGTGCCGATAACCTATCAATATCTACAATAATCCACAAGCAGTTGAATTTTTAATATATTTCCTAAAAAGAATCTCAAACTGAAGTCTAAACTGTATCTATTTGTCATTTGGAATAGACGCAACTCCACCACTCTCCCCTACAGTGGTTTCTGCGTCTGCCAGACTGCAGTGTGGCAGTGTGGCAATGTTGCAGTGTTGCACTGTTGCAGGCAGCACAATCCACCGACTTGGCGGGTCCCATGTCTGAAAAGTTGTGTGATTTATTTGGTCGGCTCGTGTGTGTGTGTGTGTGTGTATTTTATTTTTTTTGTTTTTTGTTTTTTATACTCACTCGCTGCAGTGAGTGCTGCGCTTTTTATTATGGCAAAATTTTTATTATTTTTATTGGTCCGCACTCGAGTGGAGTTTGGCATGGAGTGGTGCCGAGTGAAGTTGCATGTCACTGACGCACAGAGCGAGAGGCGTGGTGGGCAGAGAGGATGCAGAGGGCGAAGGAGAGACAGAGGAAAAGCGGGGAAGAGAGGGAGGACAAAGTGCGGCTGGCGCTGTAAATACGAATGCAATGCATATCCATGAGGCAGCAGACAGATCGACAATTCGTATTCGAATTCAGATGCACATATATATAAATATATATATAAATATATATATATATATATTCACTCGTAATTCACGTGCATTTATTATTTTACTTGGTTTGCTCGCGATTCGATTCGTGCAACAATCTGTAGACACAATAAATTACCAATTATATTTTCATTTCATATTTCTGTCATTGATTTCAGTCAGACAGTCCCATTCAAGCCGATCCAAGCCAAGCCCAGAACAGACCAAGTCAGACCAAGTCAGACCAGCCCAGATGATGTCGCCCTCGCCCTCGATGGGCATCAAATTAACCGACTTTCAATTGATATCCTCAATTTTTTTATGTCTCCCTCACTTGCTCACTCTATCAGCCTGACTCTCTCACGCACTCTTTGTATCTCTTTATGGTTGCAAATCAATTCACGGAAGTTGCATAATGAGTCATATTATGCAGGTAAATAAATGTTAATAAAAACTTCACTTGGAAACAACCTGAAAATAATCTACATATAAAATACTATTGAATATTTAAAAATGTTTCTGAAATTTTGTTATTAATATTGTACATCATTTTATGTTAATTTTCACCTGTAAAAGATAGTTATATATTAGATTTAATTTTGAACAATTCATCATAATATATTATAGTCAATTTCTAAAATTATTAAAACTAAATTTTAAAATATACAAATTTAAGAAAAACTCTTAAATAATTCTGAATCTATCTGAAATCTATCATCAGTCAAATCCATAGTCACCTGTAATACGTATAGATATATAATATATATATTACATTTAACTTTGAAAATTTCTACAGAGTTTATTATAGTGAATTTTTAAAATTAGTAAAACTAAATTGAAAAAATTAAAAATTTAAGAATTCTAAATTCTAAATCTTTTATATATCAGCTACAGAAAGCGTTGTATTTATGAATTTTTAAGGAAACTGTAAGGAATGCATCCTTTTAAGATCAACAGCTGCTACTCAGTCTCAGTTCCCGTCCTAGAGCTGACTCTGTAATGCTCCTCTCTTCCGTCCATAATTCTCAATCAAATTTGTCTAGTCAAGCAAGCTGTGCCGAGGACACAACATGGCTTTGAGTTTTGCATGCACAATTCGTCGAGACTTTAATGAAAGTTAGCAGCCGGAAAACTGCAATCTTAACGCCATGGAGCTAAAAGCCATCGCGTTTCTCTCCTTTGGCCAAAAAGAAGACGCGAAAATCCTTTTATTTGTGTGTTTTTATTTTCGTCTGTGCTTCTGTTTTTACTACTAGACGCTGTCTATATGGCCTCTTGCTGTTTATTTCTCTTTTCGTACAATAAAAGAGGCAACAAAAACTGTAAAACTGTATAGCCGGATAGCTGGCTTTTTGGACAAAGCCGGAGCAACCCTAAGCCCCAGTCAGGCTGAGCCCCATAACTCTGGAGTGAAAATCAAAAGTCGCAGTTAAAGTGTCTAGAAAATTGTGCATGCATTAAATAAATGAAACACTTTGCAGACGAAGTGACCATGGTCAATGCTAAATAGGGGTTGGCACTCAGATGACCCCTAGGATACTGAAAGCAAATGAAAATGGAATGCTTTAGCCATGAATCCAGCTACAAATATTATGAAAAATAAAACGCAACTTGCAAAGAATTCACAAAGGGAAAAAGAGAGGATGCTGAGGTAGGGTAGAAAATACTTCGAAGGGGGTGGGGAATCGTCTGAATGGAGTTGAGCATGGAAAAAGGAAACGACAGGAGAGAAAATTTGTTTTTTTATAAAATAAACAAAATAGTACTTAAAAAAAGTGAAAATAAATTATATAAATGGTAAAAGATTTTATTATTTGAGTTTAAATTATTTTACTATTATATAAATTTAAGTTTTCAAAAATTAATTTTATATTTCAATTTCCTGTTGATATAATGCATATTTTCATATATATATTAATTACATTAGTACTTTTCAGTTTATCTCATAAATTGAGGAGCAAATTGTGCATGCATTAAATAAATGAATCAGACTCTAAAGGGCTGGGGAAATGTTGAGGTCAAATGTTTGGAAAGGGCAAGGTGTTGAGTGGAATGAAAATTAAAGAAGGCGAAGGAAGCATTCAATTGCTGTCTGTAATTTCTTTTTTTTATATTATTTTTTTTTTAATATATTGCAATGGTTCTATTATGCTGGTCCCTCTCAACTTTGGCTTTTTGATTTATGAAGTGTAAACAAATGTTAATGAAAAATTGTGTGGCAATGCGAAAACGTAGTCTGAGAATGCTTAAAGCCCAAGCCAGTCTGACGACTCCTGGAGCAGGCTGAATTCATTTTAATTGCCCCAGCCAATTATGAAGTTTTGAGGAAAATAAAAATCAAAACTAACAGAAAACTACGAAAAAGCCAAAGGGGTTCTCTCCTTAGTAAGCTCAGCACGTAATTCAATCCAGGCAATTCAATTTCTGCAGTTCTATGTGTGTAGGAGTTACTTTTCCCTTTGCTGCGTTTTGAGTTTTCCCCAAGTTGTTCCATTTAACTGGGCTTATAGCTTCGTAGAAAGAGGGAGGGACAAGTCAGGTGGTCTTCTAATTATTCAGTAGAATTTTCATGCTTCATAGCAATTTTTAGCATATTTTTCCATAATTTGCTGCTCTTGTTTGTCTGCCATTTGTCCTCACATACAAATTGCGAATCGAAAACTTCGAAAACTAACGGCAATTAAAGTATTTTCTTTTGCGCTATAACAACCCTCAAACCAAAATCCTGAACCCTCAACCCTCAACCCTGAGAAAGAAACCGCAACCCGACCAACCCGACTTGGACTTGGACTCTACCATTTGGCTGACTGTGCGTGTAATTATAATTTTCTTTAAGTTGGTTTGCTCAAACTTTTCTTTATGCGAAAGTTTTCCACTCGCTATTCATCTCTTTCCCTCTCTCTCTCTCCCTCTCTCTCTTTCTCTTGCACCATCTATCGTTCTGTGTCATGCTGTCTTTAGTTGTTGTCGTTCTTTACGTTCTTACCACAAATAATTTTGTCGAAAAGTTTGTCTCCCATTTTTCTTTTTTCTTCAACGTATTTTCATCGTTTTCCTTAATATTTTCTTCTTCGTTCTAATTTTTTTTATTTTTTTTTGGCATGTTGTTGGTAATTATGTGCTTTGTAAAATTCAAAGAACGCAAACTTTTGGGCTACAACATCATCTTCATCGTCTGAGTGTATTAGTTGTAATGTGCCCAAAGGAAGCGAACAAGTTGCCGAACTTGCAACAACAGGTTGAATCGCATTACACGTGCCCCAAACTCCAATAGCATCAAACAAAAAAAAAACAAACCATACTTTCCAGGATAACAGGACTTGGGATTCAGGACGCTTTATCGTTTTGTGCTTACGTTTTCGGGTTGGACTTACCTGACCTGCTGGACAATATGTCTTATTAGTTGGCCAAAACTTCAAATGCTTCATTCAATCATTAGACCAAAAGACCACAAAATTTGAGCTAATGACGATGCTGATGAATGAAGTGCGAGTTTATTCACATTCTTCGACTTATTGTCTTTTAATTGAATAGCCAAAAGTTTTTTAGATAATACTTTGTCCTAATATACATAGAAAATTGTATTAAATTCAAGATAAAATATTGAAAATAGCAAATATAACTTTTGAAAAATATGCATTTGATTACACCTAATGAAATATCCATTAAAAATGATTTTTTATTCAAGTGAAAACTGTTTTTTTTTTCTTATAAAAAACCTCTTTTTTTCAATTTATTGCTTATAATGAAGGCTATTTATTACGTTGGCCAACAAATGAAAACGAATTCAACTCGTTTGTAGTTAACACCAACTCACGACTTGGCCATTTTACCTAATGGCCCAAACATGTGCCTGGACATTCACAAGCAGCTTGCTGCATGTTTTCCTTTTGTGTAATATGACATTTAATTGTATTACTTCATCAGGCATACAATAAAAAAACAAGGTAATAAGCAGGTGAGCCAAAGGAGGTGGCGGAGTACAGAAAAAAACGCCTAAAGGCAAAAATATGCATAGAAAGAAATTGGCAAGAGATACAAAGACTTGCTGGAAATGAGAAAAAAACAAGGT
The DNA here is from genome assembly GCA_951394115.2 of Drosophila phalerata. Lineage (NCBI taxonomy): Eukaryota > Metazoa > Arthropoda > Insecta > Diptera > Drosophilidae > Drosophila > Drosophila phalerata. The sequence goes on from OY729850.1 coordinate 5,695,746, forward strand.
ACGAGGCATAATAGAAAACTTATGTTACAGAGGAAAAGGAATGTACAGCAGGAAGAAGTAGAAAGGAGAAGTTTCTAGGGAAATATTCGAAGAACGCTTTTTAAAAACAGTACAAAAAAGATTCCGGAAAAGAAAAACAGCTGAAAAGAAATACAAAAATAAAAGAAAGAGTTTTCATGGAATTAAAGAAAGGAGAACCAGAACATTTTTGAGAGTAGAGCAAAGGCTTTAATGCGTAAATAAGTATTGAAATAAAATGACCTGGAACATTATAAGCAGAAGTTGATTACAAAGTGGTTTAAATATTTAAATTTTAAGAAAATTTAACACAATTTATTATTGATATTATATTATTGTTGGAAATTAAATAAGAGATACGAAATCTTGAGTTAGGAAAGAAAATAAGTTCAAGAAAATATTATGATTAGCAGAGTAATGAAATCTTTTCACAATACATACATAGGATACATAAATCATACTCAATTTTGACTGATTAGCAACAGTTTAGTAAATCACAAAGTAATCCTGACAAAAGACTCGACAATCCTCACTTATTATAGGAGCCAGATCAAAAGGGTCAAATACCCCGATTACTAATGACACCGATCATATCATGACAATTCCAGCTTAGTCGCATTCACAATAGCTATGCGCACTGTTTATCCTTCTCTCCCCCATTCCCGCTCCCTTCTGCTGGAGTGAACAGACGCATAACAAGCTCAACACTCGATGGAGTTAAATAGTGGTGAGGGTGGTGAGTGAGGGTTGGAGGGAGGTGGGTTAGGGGGGGGTATGCAAAGTGGCAACGCGGCCGAATGCAAAATGTGTTTTCACTTTTGTACGTTTATCAAACGATTGGCGAGATGGGGAAATGGCGGAACGCAGGGGTATGGAGTTGGTATTAGGCGTCTGTTAAGCGCCAGAAGGAGACATGGCCAACTGCAATATGACCAAAGGCAACAAATAGCTGACAATAACAACAACAGCTACAACAATAACTACAACAACGACCCCAAGCAAATGCACGACTCGCATATTGAAACTGAAAACTGCAGCCGGAGTCGAGTTAGAGATGACAGTAAGATGGAAAGCGAGGAGCAAGAGAAGGAGTGGGATTGTGAGAAGATGTGGGGTGTATGAAGAAGGGGGGAAGCAACACGTGACGGGTTTTTCAGTTGGATGTGGAGCGAGTTGGATCCGAAGCTGGAGCTGCCTTGCATTGAAGTTAAGTGAAGTGAAAATGAAAACAAAGTTTAACAAACCGTGGCTAACGAGCTACATTATTAAAACTTCAAAAATGCATAAATTTGCCAAAGGGGAAAAGGGTAAGAAATGCATGTAGGAGCACGAAGAGGGGGAAGGCGGGGGCTAGAAGGTGAATGCATGTGGCTATGTATATGATAATACACCATGATCCTGGGCAAAACATTTGAAAGTTATTGACACCTACTACATGCTTGCAACAAATAGATGGGCTACACACAAAAGTGACTAATTTAAATATACCCTGTACTCTGTATTTAGTAAGCAAACTTAGGAAAACTTTTAAAATATAAAGAAAACATTTTGCAATTTTATTTTGATCAATAACTTATCTCTAAAAATTTTGACTGTAAATCATTAGAAATTATTAAAATAAATAGTTTCTTTATTCATTTTTTTCATATGTTGAAATTTAGCTTAACCCACTTGATTTATTTGATATAAGTACAGGGTATAGCAAGGAGAGTGGCTCGCTCAGACCAACAGATCGTGTACTGGGGGAGGCAGCTGCTGTTGTTGCTCCTTTGGCCGCCTGATCATAGCCATAACTCTCACACAAGGTGTTGCAATATCCAATGTCTGTCCACATGCAGTGTGGCACGATCTGTGGCCAGAGAGACTGAGAGTTGCCAGTTCGCCTGACTTGCCTGCAAGTCATTTTGCGCATATTAGTTGGCCATTAGGCGCACAGCATTGTCAGTCAGTCAGTCAGTCAGTCAGTCAGTTCGTCAGTCTGTCTGTCAGTCAGCTGCAAAATCGCATTAAAATTCAGTTGGTGTTAAATATTACAAGCGCGTTCCCCCCTCGTGTGAGGCTAAAGGTTTCCACTCAGATTCGTAGCTGCCACTCAAGTTGTACGTCACTCAAGGGAGTAGGATGCAAAGGGGGGGTAAAAGGGGGCAACTCTGTGTGGCAGCTGAGCTGACTGCAGTTTATTTGTTGTGCAGCTTGTGAAATGTTATGGCAACGTCTACGTGATATGTTAATCATGGAGACCCCTAAACGTGTCTACATCGCGTCTAGGATGCGGATGTGGCCAACACAACAACACAACAACCAAAGGCCGAGTTGAAGCCAAAGCACTTGCTACATAGAAACACGTAACACAGTGGCAAGGCATAAATGTCAAACAGTTACCACTAAAAAACATACAACACACAAAGTACAAGAAAGATTGCATTTCATGAAACTTCTTGAATTTTAAAGAAAGTTATACTGACAAATATTCCCTGACTAGAGATTCCCTAAAAGGGAATATACCACTTCTATTACTCTCTCTGCTGGCTTTTATTGCAATTAAAAAAATCAACTGTAACTATTCTTCAGTTGTTTTTTTTCAAAATGACTATAATTAATTAAATTAATTAAACTCTTGTATGCAAATAAGAGTATCCTTCAGTAACACAACTTTGATATTATTAAACCTATCAATAATTTCAATCGAAAAATGAATGTGTCAATTTAAAAATATACCATATTATCCGACGATAGTTTCTGTCATGTCTTTGATGTGCCAAAAATTCAAGCTGGTATATCAAGCGGTTTGGCCTGTAGAATGCTCAGTCAGTTTGACAAAGTTCGATTAATCTAAGACTTTTGCTAGATCCATTACTTGCTCAATTTAAGTAAAGTTAAGCATACAAAATTATGTTAGAATTTATGACAATCGATGACGATAAAGCATTTGCAAAAAATGATATCCCAACTTAATCATAGCTCCATGCTAGGTTTCATATTTAATCATAAACCAATCAGTGCTCATTTTGGCCACATTTAGCAACGTATTTCTATATAATTTGGACCAAGTCTAAGGCTCTAACTCAGCAGGCAGTTCCCAGAGCATAAACAGCAATTATAGCGGTTCAGAGTGAACAGGGCCATGAAATACCAACACCCGACAGCTGTAAACAACAATTTGCTATTTGATGGGGTTGCATATAAGACGAGGCAGATGAAGAAGAAGACGCGGAAGAAAGAAACCCCCTCTCTTCAGTCCATCGAGAGCGGAGACAACGAAAACGTGCAGCAAAAAAACACAGTTAAAGGACAGAGCAGAAAATGCCAATAACTTGCCAAGATCGCTTGGTCTGGTCTTTAAAAAAAAAAAGTTATTTAAAACGCCAGCCACAATGGCAAATGATGATGATGATGAGCTGCAGCTAACAACTTTAAAAGCGTTTAAACGTTTTGCTCAAAAAAATATAAGAGAACAAGAGCTTAAGCTGAAAACTTGAATGAAAAATACAAGAGAACAAACAGAATGCATTTCAAGAGAAGATAACAAAACGAACCCGAACCCAATCGAAGCCAATATAAAGCCAGAGTCATACCAAGTCGATTCAAGACCACAACTGAACGTAATGAGCAAATTTATGGTCAATTGATAATTTAGTGGCATTCGGTATCATCAATTATGGTCGCTGCACTGAGAGACTCTGGACTGGAATTGTTCCTATAACTAAAGTCAGTGTCTGTATTTGTATCAGTATCTGTATCTGTATTCGTATCTGTGTCCAGTCTCTCTTTATTGAAGATGAAGTATTGTTATTGAGCCCAATGAGGCACAAATTGTGCAAAATGTTTCGGCATTTTTGCTCCACGCATGACTTATGCTCATGTGGGGCATCATTAGCTGACTTCTTTTTACTTTTGACCTGGCTAAGGATATTCTCATAATTTATATAATTTGCGCGCACATTTTTATTGTCAACCCTTGGCCACAAAAATTGGGTCACATGTGCGGACCTGAACCTCAAATCAGAGAAGCTCAGCGGGGATTCAAACTAGAGATGGTAGCTTGTTAAAGTGTATTACTGGGATAAGGAGTTCTTAATTAATTTTTCATGTTATTGAAGCATATTTATCATACCAATTAAAAATAAATTCAATACTAAATTTTAAATTATCTTATATTTTTATCTTTAATTTCTACTCTATCCATCTGTCTACTAAAATATAATTTCCTTTGTCTGGTTAGGTCGAATTACTCGTCACAAGATTTAAATTAATATATATCTAACAAATTAAACGTAAAATTCAATACAAAATTTTTAGCTTTCATTTATACTCTATCCATTTATCTATTGAAATTTAATATCCCTTGTCATGTCTGGTCGAATTACTCGTCACGCGCTCATCTCTAGTGCTCACAGTTTTCTAGGCAGCAGCTGACTCACAATTTAAGTCGCTAATTGAACGCTTTGTTTGACACATTGCATAAATCACACAAGGAGAAAGACAGCAGGGAGAGTGTGGAGTGTAGAGTGGAGAGTGGAGAGAGGAACTTAAGGAGAGCTATGCACCTTGCATACCTGGAGTCTGGGTCTCTGTTCCTTGGACTGGCACTGCACGTCGCCATGTTTATGCCAATAATATGCCATAAACTATAGGAAAGGAGCAAAGGAGTCGGGGCAGACAGTCTTCCAAGTGCCAGTCTACCAGACAGACAATACAGAGCCCACATGGAGTCCAAAAATGGCGAAGAAACGCGTCGCATCGAATCGCGCGGCTTCCTCTGATAAAGTTTATGAACGTCGCCGCAGTTTGGTCAATGGGAACTGCCAACTGGTTAACTGGTTGACTGGTAAGCTGGTAAACTGGGTAGGCAGCCACTTTGTCAGCAGTTGGCAGTCTCCGCACCTCTGTACCAACTGAGACATACGTCCCTCCATCCCCTCCTCGAACTCCCTCTGAATGTCCTTGAGTGCGGTGCTAAACTTTTAGCATCGCCGGAACTTTACGCACAACTTGCGCACATAATTTAGATCCCTTCCCCTCTACTCCCATTATATCTCCCTCCACCCCTTTGTGTAATTATTGGCCAGGTTCGTGGGCCAACATGTTGCTGGTTACGGTTTCGGGGTTTCAGAATCGAGTACGGGTTATATGTGAGTGCATTAGAGGCGACCACAAATTGTTTGGTTTGGTTTGCGCGCAAATTGTAGTCATAATTTTTCCACAAGCTTCGCCAATTGGCAGCGGCTGCTACAAACTGGGCTTTATTATATGGCCCAAATGCAGCTCTATTAGAGTTAAGCCACGTTCAGAGCAGGCCAATAAATAATTTTTATCTACCTATTACCGGTAGATAAAAGCAACGGTTTGACTTTTCTGCAGACAATGTATTTTTATATTCAACTTTAATAATAATAATAAATTTAAAAGTAAAACACAAATGATTTATTGGACAAAAAATGCTCCAATATTTTTAAAAAGAAAAAAATTTAACAAAAGTCATACAGCGACACTTTTGGGGGAATATTGTATTATTTAAATAAAAGTTTAATGCAATTGTCAAATGCATGGAAAATATATTCAAATAAATTTTTTCCAATTAAAATTCTTATTTCAAATATCAAAATCTTAAAGCATTGAAAAATTTAAGATAAGTTAAACACTTCATACAAATTTTTATAGACTATTTCTCTTTTCAATTAATTCGTCACATTTGTAAATGATTTGTTTATAGTTTTTTAAACGTTGGTTAATTGCAAGCCTGCCATAATAATAATAATACTCTGCAGTGATTTCAAACTTGCGGTTACAGTAGAAATTTCCGTTCTAGGAATTGCTTAGTTTAACTACAGGTCGAATCACATATTATGCAGAGCCTTGTCTCTGCGCCTGGCTATTATGAAATGGCCAATAACGGACGACATTTGTGTTGGCAAGTGCCACAAATCCCACATCAATCAAAATGTGCGTTGTGTGCAGCAACAGCAGTGCAACAATGACGACAACAATAACAATAACAACAATAACAATGTAGGGCTTCTCGCTCTTGCACTAAGTCTGTCCCTTTCAAAATACTACAATTGACCCGCTGCGAAATTAAACCAAGATTAAATAACCGCTATGGACAACATGGCAAGCTCGAATTATGGCACCCATCGATCGGCCCGGTCAATCAGCCCACGTGGTTTACCTTTCCCTAAACATGTAGTGTTCAATTGTGCCAAGGCACAGTGACTCCAAACCTGAAAAACTACTGATCAAATATTTAATTATTGCAACTCATTTCTATAATTAAAATAAAATTTATAGTAAATAATTAATGAACAGACCAACATCGGAAAATATGATTTAAATTGAAATATATATATTTAAAAAGGAAAATTTAAAATTTTATAACAATAATATAAATTAAATAACTGATAATAATAAATTCTAATGTAATGCATACTTTAATTGACTTCACTTAGACTTCTTTTCAATTTCTTTCCACTGTGCTATTCTTGAAGTTGCTTGTACCGGCTTTGCATGCAAATTATGATATTATGCCACGCCTTACGCCTTCAAGGCACACACACACACACCCTGTCCTTACATGCCCACAACTGGTCGAGTTGGGCGTGGGCAAACTTTAAGTTCGCAGGATGTGTCCTTCGTCCTTTTCTGCATTGATTTTGTATTTCCAAGGAAGTCGCGCGGAAGCTTGTTAGAGCGCCAACCCTCTTCCCTCCCTCTCTTTCTCCCCTCTTCCCATTTGCCAGCACATAAATTGCTTTGCATGCAGTTTGCTGCAAGCCTTCCCACCTCTTTCCTCCCCCTACCGAACATATCAGCTACCCCCTTGGAGGAGGCCACATAGAGACAGAGCTTCGGCCCGGACTATTACGTTGGCAAATTGCAATGTAATTAGTTTTTACATTTCTATATAGTCGGGAACGTATAATTGTGGAAAATGGCATTTCTAGTTAATTAATGGCTCGGATAGGACCAGGATCCAACAGAGGGAGGGGAAGTGGGGGGAGAAAGGATTCCCTGCTCCCAGAGCTGTCGTTGTGCGAAAACTTTTCGCCGTGTGCAGTCAACAAAAAGTGCAGTCACCTACACGTAACACCACATTTCCATCCCCTACCCATTTACCCATTCCTTTAATTTACAACTACCCCCAGCCCTCATACAGACACACCCCCTGTCAACCATGGCAACTTTGCTTGAAATTGCTTGAAAATTTAATTAAAATGTTGGCATTTTTGTTCACGAATTGATTTTTACTAGACAAAAAAAAGAAGAGAACTTATCAGAGCAAATCAGAATATTTGCAAAAAATATAGCAAACAATGAGGAAAAAAAATCATATGTTGAATATGGATATTGCAGAGGGGGCGTGGCAAACAATTAACTGCCTGAGTTGACCTTCGAACTGCACAATCTCAGCTCAAATCACAATTGATTCAATTATGAATATGTTTGGTAAAAAATAAATTTAATAATTATTAATATATATTAAATCTTTTTAGAAATAGAGCATACAAGAGTACGATTATCTTTATTATATTGTTACTTTAGAAAGAATTCCAGTTTATATTTACAATTTAGTCTTTGAGTTTATTGTCTGAAAATGATTCACATAAGCAAAGTCAACTCGAACAATTCACTTTTAATGTAGGGGAACAACAAATGAAACCTCAGCCAAAGGTTGTCATGCACAAATTTGCATAAAATAGCAACAATAAACACAAAAATCTGACCACGCCCAACAACAAAAAATAGCAACAACTCGACGGAGCTAAACTGAAAGTGAAAATCGAATAGGAAAATGCTACCGTTTATTTAGTCGTTGCCTTTGTGAATTTGTATTTGTCTCTGTATTTGTTTCTGTATTTGTTTCTGTATTTATTTTCGGTGTGCCTAATTTAAATAAACATTTATTTGTAGAAAGGCTTAAATAGGTTCAGTAAATGACTTCCTGAATTGTGTGCAACAACAAAAGCAACGAAAATAACGAAACAGAAGAAGAAATAAAAACGACCAAATTGCATAATCAGTGAGACAAATGCAGCGGATTATGAAATCCTTTGCTCAAAGGCTATCCCAGCACGGCTGGAAGCCACACACAAACGGACAGACAGACGGACGGACAGGCGGACGGACAGACAGACGGACAACAGGTCGGATGGATAGACGGATAGACGTACAGAAGGCTGCCAGGCAACACCAGTAACAACACCAGCAACAGCAAAAGCAACAGCAACAATGTTGCCTATGTTGTGTTGTGTTGTGCTGTGCTGTGTTGTTGTGTTTTGCCCTGGGTAGAAAACTGGCAGCAACCTGTCGCATATTTAAAGCGATTAACGGCACGATTTCAGTTGGCAGCGCTGCTTCAACATAGAAATTGAAATTGAAATGCTTTTGGCAGCGCCAACACTTTTTTGATACTCATATAGGGAAAGTGGATAGTACAGTGATGTCAACCCAAATGCGACAGTATATAGAAAAAGACAGTTTACAGAAAATAATGTTTCATATATGGCAACAGTTCAAATTTACTTGACAAGGAGTTTTAATTTTTAACAAGACTTATTCAGTGGTTTATTAAGTGTATTTCCGTGTTTAACTTAATTTAGAATATTTACTCAATTAGAATGATTTATTTGAAAAATAATATTCAGCTTTTAGAAGTCGGAATTATTTTGTTGAGAATTATCTTTTCAAGGAACTATACTTTATTTCTATAGTATTAAAATATGACCTAAACTCTTCAAAAATTTTCTAAATTTGTTGTGGAAATTTAACCAAACCTCAATCGATAATTATTGTAAGTATATAACAAAGTCGTTATGCTACAATTGCAATTTCCTTATGCTTGTTTGCTGTTGTTGCGATTGTTGTTGTTGTTGTTATTGCAATTCGTGTCTTTGGCATTGCGGACAAAATTGAAAACGTTTGTAAATACTTTGAAAGCATTTGCAGCAATTGAACAAATACAAAATAGTTTTTTGCCGACTCTTTTGGAAAATTGTGAAAAATGAAAATAAAATAATATAAAATAAAGGAAAAAATAATAATAGATATATTTTGTGCACAATAGCGATTGCTAGTTACTTGTGCAGTTGTTTTTCTCTTGGCTTGTTTTTCCTTTCGGCTTTTCCCCGTTGTAAGTGACCTATAAATAAAGTTGGCAGCCAAATAACTGTGGCCAAAAATGGCATAATCGAAAATTGTGCAATAAAAGTGCATAGCCTACAAATAATCATAGCAACAACTTCTTGATTTCCTACTCAATTGAGTATTTCTTCAACTGGTCAAGCAACTGATTGACCTTTGAACTAAAGCGATTGTAAAGCGCAGAGAAAATTATTTGATTTCCCAAATTATGAGTTTATTATTTACAAATAGATTTAAAGATATGCATTGAGGTGTGTTAAACTGCAATTAGTGGAAAATGAAATTGCATTGTTGTATTTTAAAATCTCATAAAGGTGTTCCCATTTTCATCTTCACAGAAAAACACTTTTATTTGTGTAGCATACTTTTCGGAAGTGCATTAAATTCGGAGTAACTACGAGTACATTTCAAAAGGGTATCAAAAGTATGCTGTACTCATTTAATGTGAAAACGGAATTTGGAACATGTCTGTAAAATTTTTAATTTTTCATATATTAATACTTATTTTTTTGAATACAGATATGTTCCAGAAATGTAAAACGAACGATAAGCACCAAAATCGTATGGCATTTTGGTTGGTTTTCGGTTGCTTTGTTTTACTGGAACACCGCTGAAAAGCATTTATTATGTGATTTGATTTTAGAAACATTAAATTCCATGTGTATAAGCCTTATAGATTTAATTTGACTGTATAAAAAAAAATACATAATATTTAAATAATTTTAATTACACTGGAAAATAAACAGAAATACTTTATTAAATTCCTTTGTATTTAAATTATATAAAATAAAAATACTTTAGCTTGGAGTTAAGCAAGTTAAGCACAACAATGGATGGTTTCAGTTTGTATAAGTTTTGTGTGATTCCTGTCCAACAAGTGCACAGCACTACAAGTAATCTGAACCCTTTGGAGCACCCAATCTCAACAAACTGACACAAAGCTCTCTTCCCATCTACAAACATTCTCAAACTGAAGCTGAAGAGTGAGAGACTGAGAGAATGGGAGAGTTAGAGAGTTGCTGCCCGAAGCATTATGCTTACATATATCATAAAACAAAGAATTTTGGTTATTTTTGCAGAGGTTCACCACGGACCCTCAGGACCCCAGGCTTTGGCAATGGCAATGGCAATGGCATTGGGTTGCCAGACCGGGCGCACTTAATGGCAAAAGCTTTTATCAGCTCCGATTACACAATTTAAAGCAACAAAACTGTCACTTTAAATGCAATACAAAATGGAGCGAATGGCAAAAGAGGTGGCTGAAGAGGGTAGGGGGAAATGGATAAGGGGGTGTGGGTTATTTTTATTGGGGGTGTTGGGTGTAGCACCTGGAGCAACCTGAAGCCCATTGAAAAGTCCTGTGGTTGCCGCACCGCAACATTGTTGCCGAAAACCAACGTAACCCAAGCCAAGACAGGCGCACAGCTGGCAAAGGATCCCCGCCCACACCCGCCTACCCCTCTTCTCAGCCCACAACTTGCCACTCTTTTTACTTGCCCCCGCTTTCTTCTTCTGTGAAGTAGCGTAAGCTAACTCAGCTTAAATAAATTTAATTTAATTACCAGTAAAAACCGCATGAGTGACTCCAAGCTAGATGAGTGAGTCGTGGCAAGGACGTGGCTATCTCTTGTTCTTCCACACACACTATGTCCCTCTCTCTCTCTCTCTCTCACTCTTTTACACTCTGCAAACACTAGACGCATAGAGTTTTACCTGGCACTCAAGTACTACACAGTTAGTGTGCGAATGTGTGTGTATGTGTGTGTGTGTTTATTTAGGAAATAACATTTTTGTGGCAACACATTTTTGGATTTTATTACAGTGCGGCACGTTGAGTGCTTCTCTCACTTGCCACACACTCGGCTGTTGAGGTCAACATGCATTTTATCATTTAAAATAGACGCAGCAACAACAACAACAACAACAACAACCAACAGAAACAACATTACTCGACACTCAACGATAAATAACCTTAATGTAGTGGCCGCTGCTGTATATTCGGTCGGAGCTTTGGGTTACATGTTTAATTACAAGCGGCGCCAACTAAAATTTCAAAGCATACTTTTAGGCGGCACTGAAAAAAGTACTTGAGAAAGTGTAGTCGAAAAACGGGCTGACCTCTTTGAGTACTCACTCACACCCACACCCGCTCGTTTCAGCCTGGTCCCCGGCCCAAGGTCAAGTGACTCCTCCTCCTCTAACGCTGCACTCACTCGACGCTCGACGTCACGATTATTATGCAAATTGGCCTCGCAGTGTTTGCACATACGTGAGCAAATACTTGAGAAGCGGCTTAGTGTAGAGCTTAAGCCACTCGAGACATACACCACACAATGGCTGGACGAGTGGGTCCAGAGAGGGAGAGAGGGATGTGAGGAGCTAGTTTCGTTTAGTAGAGCGAGTGCTAGAGAAAGCGAGAGCGCAGTGCAAGCAAAATAAATACTATATTCCGTGGAGAAAATATAGTAAAAAATAAAATTGAATCAGTTTTATGCTCAACATGTTCTGGTTTTTAGTTTCATTGAAATCTGATGTGTTTTCAACTAAAGACATATGGATACGGTCAAAATACTTACAAGATCTCATACCTCTCATAACCTAATCAAAACTCAACCGATTTTCATGCGGAATGTAATTTTGTTCATCATTTCGCCTCAAAATTGATTCTGCATTTAAATTTCCTTTACTTGGAAAATTCGATATTTTTCGACTATATGCCGCTCATCAATAATAATTTACATACCAACCCCTTAACATTTTTTCAAAAACTTTGAAACCTCATAACTTTGTCAAAACTCAACCGATTTTCATGCCGAATGTCATTCTCTTTATGATTTGGTCTTAAAATTGATTCTGCATTTAAATTTTGTGCATTTAGAAATATTGATATTTTTCGACAATTTTCCAAAAATTGCATACCAACCCATAACATTTTTTCAAAAACTTTGAACTCACATTACTTTGTCAAAACTCAACCGATTCTCATGCGGAATGTCATTTTGTTAGTGTATTAGTCTTAAAATTTATTCTGCATTTAAATTTTGTTCATTTAGAAAATTTTATATTTATTCGACTCAGGGAATCAAACCGAATCAAATATCGGTTCCGGTTTCGGTACCGGTACGTCCCAAAACAACTATTTCGGTAAACGGTTCTATTTCGGTTTTTTCCTTTCGGTTCCGGTATCAGTACCGGTGCGTACCGGTACAGCAATTAAATTAAAAAAAAATAAATAAATGTTATAAAACAAAAATATATTAACAGACTTCTACATACACACGCACTATATGTTTGTATTCTATCGAGATAAACCTAACCTAAATTTAAAGTTATTTAAAGATTATTTTAAAATGATATACATACAGAAAAACTAAAATTTTTTCGAAAAGTGTACCGAAAGCGTACCGGTACAAACGTTTCGGTTTTCGGTTCTTATAAACAAATTTATTTCGGTTACGGTTCCGGTTCCGGTACTCAGAACGAAACGGTTAATTTCGGTTAACGGTTCCGGTACCAGTTTCGGTATTATTCCCTGATTCGACTGCAATTGCCATTATCACATTTTTGGAATTCATTATTTAATTTATAAACATGGACAGTTTTTTGATGAAATAAATGCTAAGTTGTTAATTCTGAGATAAACCTAATATAATACACAATAAAATGTAAATTTTAGTATGTGTAATATGAGTTAATTCCAGACTGTCGGGTCGGATGTGGCTGCAAATGTCATGTTGGGAGGAAGACAACAAACTGGCAACCCACACTAAGGATCAACCCCCACCCACTTTCCAGCATGCATATGCTCTGTTTGCCCCCTTCCATTACAAGTCCCTCCCTCTCTCTATGTCTATGTCCGTTGCCTGGTAACCTAGTTTAATAAATAATTCGCTATTTTTGCTTTATTTTCTTCTTTTTATGTATTTTGGCTGCTGCTCTCTTTTTGTCTTCGGCAAGTCATTCATGTGTGCAATCTGTGGGTGTGACTAATTCAATTACAACGCCCAATTGTGCATGCCTCGCCGCTCGCACATATCGTCTGACATTCTCTATTATACACGTACCACCCTCCCTCCCCCTCCCTCCTCTCTCTCACTCTCTCTATCACTTTCTCTCTGCTAATCTTTCTCATTTTGGACCGTGATTTTTCATTTCCATTTTATGGTTTTTCTCTGAGCAGCCATAGGTAGGTTTAGGAATATGTGTGAATTATATTAGCTCCGCTTTTCAGCTCCTGAATAACCCATCGTCGCCCTCTCCCTGTCTCTCTCTCTCTCCCTCTGTCCGTCGTTTTGTGTCGCGTTGCCATTTAATTGTTTTTTGTCACACGAGTCATCCTTTTTTGGGGCGTATCGTGTTCAAAATTGAAATTAACTGACTGTCTCAAAAAGGCAGTCAATGCCTTTGTGTGTGTGACTGTCTGTTTTTCCCTAGATTTCGCCGGATAATCATTCAAAGGCTGCGTGAGAGCTGCCTGAAGTGGGTGTGGAATAGGTTTATGGGAAATATATGTAGCTTAAGGGAAGTAACAATCCACAGAGATCATGAGAAAATAGGTAATCTGTGTATATAATTAATAGAATTGTCGATATATTCCAAATCACATTAAATAATATTGGTAATCCACCGAATTTATTATCCACAGAAATCATGAGAAAATAGGTCAACTGTATATAATATGATTAATAGAACTTTCGATTTATTCAGAATCACATTAAATAATATTGGTAATAATTAATCGCAAGATAATAAAGCTATTTCACAATTGATATCTCTGAAATTTTGAATAATGCACTATTTCATAAATAATGTTATAATACAATAAGTTACACGCATTTATTATCCACAACAATATCAAGACTATATCAAACTTCTAAAAATACAAAACAAATTTTTCCAACATATTTCCTATGGCATTTCTTAGCATCAGATGTCCTACATAAGTAGCATTTTCTTGATTTCATCCTTTTCAGCAACATCAATATAGTTCTGACCTGTGGGAGTAATACCCGTCTTATTAGCCCCCTTTTCCAGTAGAAACTCAACGCACTCGGTATGCCCTTCCCAGATGGCAGCCAGCAATGGGGTAATACTGTACTTGTCCTCCTTATTGACATCAGCTCCGATCTCGGTCAGAAACTTGAGAACCTTCAACTGTCCAAAGTCAGCAGCATAATGTAATGGAGTTCGTCCTCCCATAAATTCGTTAACATTTCGATTCGAATTTTGATAGGTGCTCTGCACGTCATCCAATTCACCATTTTTTATTGCCCAAATCAAGTTCTCATCATTCTCACACATTTTACTAGATTTTACCAAATGACATTGACTAAGATTATCCTCTCATAATAGCTTGCTGAGATCTGGAAAACAACTAAGGAAAAAATTGTATCTTCTCTTACTTTCTGTTTTGCTTTTTTCTAATCTTATCTCATTTCATTCATATAACTTCTCTCAATATTTTAAAAATTCTCTTCTTATCGTGTGTTTCTTCTTAGCTTATTTATTATATCTCATTTTGGTCGATATATATCTCTAATAGTCTTGTAAATTGTTTTCTTATCAGTTACTTTTCTTTTCATTTTAATTTCAAATATTATTTTACTTTAATTTTAATTTTTTCCTTTACTCAAGTCTTTCTTCTTAGCTCTTTTTTAGCATCTTTGTTTATCCTCTTTGCTTTTACTTTTATTGCATTCTATGCAGCTTTAACCATTTATTTTTTTTTGATCTACCATCTCAGGAAATCTTCACTCTAGATTTCCCTAAGCTTTTCCGACCAAGGGCAAAATTACCATCTGTATGTAGCTTACGTTATAAATACAGTGTATGCTCAAAGTTTTCTCACAGCTGCCGCTGCCGGCACTTCTTCAGACTGAGTCTCTTTCTCATTGCGAGTCTCAGTCTCAATTGCAGTTTTGGACTGAATCATGGAGCTGGCGAGGCTATCAACACCCAAGCATCTTGATGATCAGGCCAAAGCGTACACATTGCGAAACGTGATTTGTAAGGTCATCATTCAAAAGGCATCCACGGCGACAGACACGAAGACGAGGCAGACAGACAGACAGACAGACAGACGGACAGACAGACCGATTGCCAAATCGAAGGAGCTCCAAACAAGGAGCAAGAACAAAAATTAAAATGGTTATACATTCATGTAATTTAACGAACTGGCCACAAACTAAACTAAACTAAACTAAAGCGAATCGAATCGACTACAGACTAAAGATGCAACTGCTGGGATGTTGCAACAACAACACCAGCAACAGCAACAGCCACAGCAACTGTTGCTGCTGTCTGTGGCGATATTGGCGATGCCAAGCGTGAGATTATCGACGATTGTATGCAGCGATGATGATGCTGATGAGGATCAGGATGAGGCCATGCAACAACAACAGCAACAACAGCAACTGCAATGGCATTGGCATTGGCAATGGCCACGTCGATGGCTCCCGAAAGCGGAACCAAAACAATGCAACGATTTGCGGCAAGTTCACTTTTCATGGAGAGGTTGAAGCTAAAGCTGAGGCTAAGGCTGCAACAGCTCCCCAGTCATTGACTTTGGTTATCGCACGCCAAAAAGACAAAACAGTTGCATGCTGAGACACACGGACGGACAGACGGACGGACAGACAGACAGACAGACAGACGGACAGACAGACAGGTTGGCAGGGCCCAGTCAGGGTTTGAGTTTTATCTGCATGCGATCAAATTTCCAGGGCTTCTGTTGTGGACAGCAATGAGACTCAGACTCAGGCTGAGACTCCGTATCCAACTTCAACTCCAACTCCAACTCCAACTCGGGCGATCATATTGAGAGTCTGCTTTTGACATTTTGGACACAATTTGAACCTTTTACTTTTTGGGCTGAGAGAACGCCACGATTTCCAGCTTAAGCGTAGTTCCAGGAATTCAACAACTTCAACTCAAAGAGTAGCCTCATCTCTCACTCGCCTCGCTCCTCTTTCTCTCTGTTAGCCAACTCTCTCATGACATTGATTGAGAAATTGATTTAAGAATCGTTTTTGCAGCACAGATTTGGATCTGTAAATGGGCGCACTTCATTGACAGTTGCCCCTTGTCCCCTATTTCCCCCACTTTCCGCTCTTCCTCCTTTGCCAATCTTTACTTTATTTAAATTGTTGCAGTTCGAAATTCATTTTATTTAAAGCTCTGTTAATTCAGTTGAAAATCCCTAAGCGACTGTAACTAAATCAATTAAAATCACATGCATATTCCATGAATCCAACTCCCCTTAACTTTTCCTCCCTTCTAACACCATCTCTATTTATTACAAGGTCAGCCAAGAGTTTACATGTCCAATTTAATGGAAAATATAATTTACAACATTTTATAAACTTTCGCAAACTACTCAAAATGCCAAAATGTTTTGTTTGTTTTCCAAATTCTCTTCTCTTTTTTTGCTAGTAAAAAGTTAGTTTTTCACAAAAATTGTAGTCCAAGGCTGTGCTTATGACAGATGTCAGTACAGTTCTACATAGTTAGGCAGATTCCAACTTTTGATGGCTGTCAAAGGTAAAGTGTTTTGGGGGCAACCTCAAAGTTTCCTCCATGTTCAGCCTCACAAATTATTTTGGCAATTGTGATAAGTATAAGAAAAAGCAAACTAATAAATTTGATGAATAATAAAGAGTAAAAAGATAATTTGAGTAAGCTAACAAGTAATCTACTATGGAAAAAATGTTAACATATCATTTATTTTTAAGTAATATTTAAAAAGAATATTTTCACATTGTTTAAGTATATTCCAATGCTATTCAAATTTTGTGTTTTTATTGCTTTCATTAAATTAAACATTTTTTAATGTTTTTATTAATTTATAGTTTCTTTTAATTCCACCAACTCTTTATACCATTATCTTATCACTTGATATAGCTAGAGTTGTTGAAATGATATACAAAATGCTAACCAGGCATGACACATAATTCAAATGTTAGACGAATTTGTTGAAAACGAACTGAGATACATATCAAAATAAAAGTATATTTTGTTATGCTCATTAGGAGAACATAGGGTTATTCCCTTAAGAAACCTATCAAAAGTGCAAGCCAAGTCCACAAGCTAACAATCAACACTCCCAGCTCAAATAATTTATAATGTCTTAATTATTTCCTCAACTTCAAATGTGGTCAGCAAATTGTTTATGAACTCGACGTCTAACATGAAAACACTTCCTCTACAGCGGGAAGGGGATGGGGAAGGGGAAGGGGAAGAGTGAGGGAGGAGAGGGACCTCTGAAAATGATATGCAGCAGATTAGCAGATGTGATAATTTGTTCAGAGAGAAACCCATTCCGTAGCCATTATTCGTACCGTTGCGCTCTAGTGCGCTTAATAAAGCGAGCCCAAAAATAAAAAGCGAATTAAGGAACCAGCTCAAGAAATATGTATAGAAATTGTATAGAAGAGTATTCGAGTAAAGATAGAAAGAGAGAGAGAGACTTGAGTACAACTACTAAATTGAAAATTAACATATTTCGGCAGTAGATGCTATCGGGACCAGACAACAACATTGTTTTTCGAGCAGCTCCCAAAGGTTAATTTAATTTTCCATTTTCCGGACGCCGCCAAAGCAAAAAGGAAATTTTTCATTTTTTAAATTGATGGCCCGCCGGATTCGGAGTCGGAGTCAAAGACAGAGACAGACTTAGACTCAGACTCAGAGAGTCTAGAGACGTTGTCTTTCTTGGCTTCCTGTTGACAATTGTCTTGGCACAAATCTCATGCCCACCGCAAATTGAAACTACAACATGGCATTGTCCTTACCGATTGAATAAGAATTATTCCAAAGGATGCCACACACATACAGTCACACACACACACACACACACACACATACACACAGTTACAACTAGCTTAAGTCACCCAGGGAGCAGTTCCATGTAGCTGGCTGTCAAGCTCTTTTGGAGCATTGTGATTAATGTGTTGCCGTTTGCCGCCTGTTTCTTTTAGCTCCTGTTTCCCTTACCTTCCTTTCCTTTCCTTTCCTTCCCCTTCCTTTCCTTTCTATTCCGATCGACTCCTGCTGCTCCTGTTCCTACTGCTGTTTCCGCTGCTCTTTTCTTGCCATTGTCTGTGGCTCTAACCATTTTGGCATGTTTGTCATTTGGGAAATTGTGCGGTAGCTGTTACAGCTAAAGACAAACAGGCGGCAGGTAACCAACCCACAGTCTCTCTCATTGTCTTCTGGAGTATTCAGATACTACTTACCATGAAAAGTACTAGATTCACGTAGGTCTACTCCACATGATTCACTTCTTTGCTACCTTCTTGGTCCCTTACAATTAGTTATTGTTTATTTGGAAACACCTTTCGCATATATATTACAATTATTTTTTAAGAAACAGAGAAAGAATCAAAACCAAATTTATTAATCTTTATAATAAGATGAATCAACTCCCATAATAATTTAATTTATTTCCATTTTTAATTAAAAACTAATATAAAATACCAGCCTGTATCAATTTTCAGTTTTATTCAATATGATACCATAAATTATATTTTTTCATGTTGCATTTAGGCTAAGTATTTATAAATTATATTTCTTCAGATTATCAGACTTCAGTTGGCGAAATAAAATCTTAATAGATTTACAATTTTTAAATCTTATAAGCTTTTTCAAAAACCAAAAACACGTCTGATAGTAAACTTTTATTTTTTTAAAATACTTTAAAATAGTCATTTAAATATTTATATTATTTAAATGTAATATTAAATAATTTATGTAATTTTCATGAGTCAAATCGACTTTTCTCAAATTGACTTGGTCCGTTTTAAACTCAATTTAGGAGCTAGAAATTGCACTCCATGTCAATGAGTTAATATTTGTAGCACTCAGACATTTGCTGGGCTATTCACTAGCCTATCATTAAGTCGAGCAGTCAGTCAGTCAGTCAGTCCGTCAGTCAGTCTGTCATACTCGTAGCTTCAGCCTGGTCAGTTGTTGTCTGTTGTCTGTTGACTGATGGCCATTGGCCATGGCCAAGAACAACGAGAAGCCGCGCATGCGCGTCAAGACCAGCGACCATTCAACGCGTTTAAACAGACACCGCGTTGAGCTGCATTTTAGCCAGGCCAAGAGCCAGACGCAGACCGAGACTCAGTTAAAGTTCCAGTTCCAGTTCGAGTTCGAGTTTGAGTCTCAGTATGAGTTCTAGTCCCAGTTGCAGTTGCCCAGCAGCAGCTCCTTGAAATGCATTGTAGACGTCGTTTTGGTGCAAAATGTTTGCGGCAAAACCTGCAATTACCATCGCCAGCTTTGATAGCTACCTCCGCTGTCCCCTCAACTCTTAAGCCCCCTGCCTCTCTATCACTATCTCACTGTATCCCTTCACCATGTTGGACTTGAGCCCTGTTTAGGCTTTTAGGCATTTAGTCTTTGTTTCGACAGCAACTTGTGCCACAAGCCGCTTGAAGTTGCAGCTCTCAACTCTCTGGTCTCTCTGGTCTCTCAGGTCTCAGATCTGGTCAGTAATGCCAACCTGGTAGTCTGTAAGCCCAGCAGTTGATATGTTGTTGAGTACTTTTAATTTGCATGCTGTTAATGGTGTTGCTTCATATTAGGCCAGAGTCAGAGTAAGAGCCAAGCCAGGACTGGACTGGACCGGACAGGACCGGACAGGGCCTACTTTTGAAGCCATGGTCAGAAGCCAGCCACAGAAGGCAATCATTGTTCGTCGTCAGGATGTAAGAGCCGTTGAACTGTTGCACGTCTTGGGGGCAAAACTGGCATATTAATGGCAGGATTGAAATCAAATGTTGCCTGGTATGTTCAACAGCGTTCAAAATAGACTTAATGGAGCGAAATTGTTTTACGATTGCTATTGTAATACAAATAAAAATGCTGATCGCTTATGACGTAAATATTATAAAATAGAAGTTTAGCCATGTCGGCAAAGGCAAGAGAATAGCACTAAAATCAGTCTATAACATAGGAAAACTAACGATGAGCTGAGTATTATAGCTAACTAAATCAAAATGTAATAATTAAAACTGAAGCACAAATTAAATTCATAATCTCTGACTGTATCACATATTAATAATACTAAGAAAATAACTGATATCCATGAGTGACCATTTATTTAAATTTAAACAGATCCTAACTAGAAAAGGGAGATGAAGCAGGAACATCTCAAAATAAAACTCAACAATAGTTTAAGGCATCTGTGTTAAACTTCGCCGATATGATTACATATTCTTGGTCTATGATTTAATATCCTTAATTTAAAACATCACATGTCCTTTAAGGAATGATTATGTTCAAAAATAAAAATCATTTATAATCGTAAAAATCAGAATTTTTAAAATCAAGAGTAATTTTTAAAAAAATAATCATTATTTACTATCCCTGACTATTACACTTATTGACCTAGTGAAGTGTATAATTTTCAATATTAAGGATCAGCACATTTATAATGCTTCGCTTTATTGATTCTCATCTGCATTTGTGGCACAGTCAACTGGTTAATTCGATGGCATTAAAGCTGCAGTTGCTGTTAACAGTTACTCCACTCGGGGGCATCATTTCACAGCAATCGACCAATCGAATTACAGAGACACCCTGCAACCACAACTTGCCAATCTAATGCACACACACATATGTAAATACACATATGTTCCCAAACACACAGTTGGCCTAAAAAGATGCGGCAATGATAACCCAATGAAATAACAACAGCAACAACAACAACAACAACAACAACAACAATGACAATGAGAGCAACAACAGCAGCACACAAATTGCAATTGAAGTTAATTTCAGCAAATTGCATGCCAAAATGTGTTAAAGGGAAGACATTCCGAGTACAAGAACCGAATCAAGCCGAACTCGGCCCAAAGCGAAGACAGAGAGGGGGAGACTGAGAAAGGGAGATAGCAGTAGAAATGGCGATCGCAGTGCTAACTAACTGACAGAGGAAAGAGGCAACAAACTGGGTACAAATAATAAAGAAGAAACCAAGAAGAAGGCAAAAATTAAATTACAGGCTTAGGAGCACATTGCAGCTTGACTGCGTTCTTCAGAGAGCTGCGAGCTGCGAGCTGAAATAAATGATGGCATGAATGAGTGACCGGCTGACTGACTGACTGACTGAGTGAGAGAGTGAGAGAGTGAGTGAGTGAGTGAGTGAGTGGCATGCCCCGCCGCATCTCTGGCAACGTGCAACGGCAACGCGGTCATCACTCTTAAGTATCTGCGCTTGCGGTGCGCTCAAAAAGCTCCGCCCACCAAAGTCATCGATGCAACTGCAGCCGTCAACTCAAGGGGCCAAACACAATGGAGAGGGGCAGGGGGATGATGGGGAGAGGGGTTAGGGGCAAGATTACTCACGCGAATGTAATTTGGCAATTGCTTATTAGCGCTAACGCGCCGCTGACTACGTTGCCGACTGCAGGTCCAGTTCCCGCTTTGAGCCAGCGCACAGTGAGGCAAATTGGGGATTTATATAGTGAATTTAAAAAATTGCTTAATAGTTATAAATATTATATGACAGTTAATTAGAAGATTTACAGCCAATATTAAAAATACCAAAGACAAGAAAATATTAACAAAAACTAAATTTAAAATTAGGAGTTAAAAATTTGAAATCCTTTATTAAGAAAAATTTAATTGTCAAACTAAAATGATGAAAATATTATTGAAAATAACTAGAAAAGTCCGAAATCAAAACAATCTATTTTTTTAAATATGCTTATGATTATGCATTGAATGTTTAATAATTTATTATTATTATTATTATTATTATTACTTATATTATTCGAATTAATTTTCCATTTTCGAAAAACCCATATAATAAAAAAATATTCAATTAAAATTTCGTAGTTTAACTGTAATTTTTTCAATCCTATTTAGGACTTTTTACCTTTGTTTTTTCTTTTAACTCTTACAATATTATTCGGATTTAGTTGAAAGTAATTCTCTCTGTTTGCTGTTTCTGTAAGCATTATTCTGTTGCTCTTCATAATATTTTGGCTTATTACTTCACAAGCTTTGTGACACTGTGCGATGGCGGCGGCAGCAACAATCGAACCACTTATATCACCTTCTAGTTAGAACGAGCAGCGCCATTCTCCATTTGGCTGTATTTCTCTCTCTTCCTCTTCCTCTCGCTCTCCCTCTCCCTCTAGTTCTGCTGCTGTCTCTCTTCTATCTTCTCATGAGTTGATCGTCTTCGACTCTTGCGCAATGCGCGTTGCATTTTCATAACGCGGTCTTTGAAATCGCCTGCAGCTGAGACTCGAACTTGTTGGAGGACAACGTACAGATGAGGTTGATGAAGAGGACAAAGACGAGGACAAAGATGAGGACGAGGACGAGGTCGAAGAAGGCCTGAAGCAAAAGATGGCACTGTCCGATGACTCTGAATGTGAAGTGCAATAATTTTCTTTTTTATTATTATTACATTTTTTTCGCTTCATCTTCATCTTTGTGGCCTTTTCAGTCGCTCTGGCTCCGGCTGTCGAAGAGTGTTGAAACATTTTCGCGTCATTTGCAGATTCTTTTAATATTATTATTTTTTTGGTGGGCCGCTAAAACGAGATGTCGGGCCAGGAATGGCCTAACGACATGACAGTTGTGGCTCTTAAAGGCATCGTTTAAACGTGGCCAGCCATTTTGGCCATCAAAACAACCTGGTTAAGCGGAGTTCGGTTAGAAAAATGTTTTCTTCGTATGCTGAAAAGAATGCCGCCTCAATTAAAGAGACTCACAGCCACGAAATGCATAAGAGAAATGTGTATAATAAAAGTTGTGAAACTCAAATTAATTTGTTTTTATAAAAATTTATTATATTTATTATGAAATCAAAAAGAGATAAAAGTTTCAAAATAAATGGAATCTTTATAAATACTGGCTTGTATTAATTAAAAAGGACTAATGATTTTGAGTATTGTTTTCATGAATAGTCTCAATAGATTAAAAATATAAAACTGTCGCTTTTTATATAGATATCTATAAGAAACCTGGTTTGAATAACCTACATATGAAAAGCTGTGGACCAGTTAGATTTAGGCAGCCATTGCTGGGAACAAAATCTCAAAGCTACCCTCTCATCTAATGCCCTCCTCTTTTTCTAGGACTATGGGCCATATCCGATGTACAACTGGAAATTATTTAACTAGCACATTTCAACACGACAATTAGAGAATCGACAAGGACTTGAACAAGAAGGTTGGTTGTTTGTCGATGTGGAATTGAAGCTGGGAGGGAAGCTAATGGCAAATGGAGGCAAGTGGCGAATGGGGAGTGAGGAGTGGTGAGAGTGGTGAGAGTGGGGGGGAGAGGGAAGTGAGGAGTGGTGAATGGTGTAATTCAATCTGCATATGCGGCAAAGGCGAATGAAATCAAAGCGCGGCAGGAGCACACAATGAGCCAGGATGGGATAGGATAGGACCCAGGGCAATTGAAATGCCCAAATACAAAAAAAAAAACAAAAATAAAGGAAAATGCCAAAACGTAAAGAAGAAAAGAAAAGAGAAAAATGAGAAATGAACGTAAATGGCATGAAATTTTGTCAAACGAAAATACGGGCGTTGATTTCTATTAAAAAGTGCGCAGAGGAATTGAGAGCTATTCAAAAGCAAAATGGAATCTTTTGTCTTTTGTAATATTATGCGACAAATTTGACCCTCTGTCTGTTTCTCGCTCTCTCTTTCTCTAGCACTCTTTGTGTGCTTTTAACTCGCTCTAGTCACAGGCAAATTAGAAAAATGTCGCTGGAGCCTACAAAGGAAAAGAAAAAGTATTGAATAACATTTGGATATGTTTAGAATTCGGTTCATTTTGTTCTATCAATGGCAAATGTCAGCGACAGCTGTGAGTTCTCTCTCAGAGAACTTAACCAAAGTGCAATTGAATGGAAATGAGTGCCACGCCTACCGCCCACACAAACCTACTCACACCCACATCCATTTCAACTGCCAGCTCCAATTAACAAAGCAAAATCAAAATAAAGACCAGAAAAAAAGTCTCAAATCGCTGACCACGCAAAAACACATTAAAATTCAATTGCTTTGATATACCAATTAATTTTCGGAGCAAAGAACTTGGTATCGTTAACAGCAAAGGGAAGTTGCAACAGATTGCAGGGATGGGGGATGGGGGATGGGGGAAGGGGAATGAGGGTTGCGGCAGGTTCAATTAAATGCAACGAAATGCGATAACAAGATTATCCACCGCAGACATCTTGAGACAATATCTATAAGCCATAAAAAGTCAAGACGGCAGCAATACAAAAAAACAAAAAAAAAAAAAAAAGGAAGAAGAAGAATACATTCTTGTTATCTGCTTGCCTCTGTCTGCTTCTTCCTCTTCAACGCTGCCAAATTGGCGTTTTGGCAATGAAACGCAAATGTTGCCGGCTAAGATGGGTTTCTGTGGCTCCTTAGCTCTTCAGTTCCTCAATTCCTTAGTTCCTCAGCTCCTCAATTCCTGACTTCCTTTTGGTCCATCCTCAGCGTTGACTTCTCCAAACTCTGCTGCTTCTTTCATGTCGTCGTCGTTGTCATTGATTTGAATTTTATGTGCAGCAGCAGAAGGGGAAAAAAGTGAATTTCCACAGCCTTATTTGTCAGTCCAGACGCAAACCATGACAGTTCCCCGTCCCCCTTCCATCCCTCCACCCACTGTACATTCCACTGTTTCGCCTGCTACACTTTTGGCAACTGCCTCTACCCCTCACTTTCCCTCTCTACTCCCGCTGACAGTATCTATTCTCTCTCTCTCTCCGATCTCATTCCCCGCATTTGCATGTTCAACACTGCAGTTGTTTTTGGCTAGCCTCAAGGCTTAAACTCTGCAGACTGTTGGCTAACTTTAGCTTAGATAATCTTCTGGATCATCTTATATGGTTTGAGCGTCTCTCTTCTTCTTTCCACAAAACTTTTGCTTAAAAACTACACTGAATTCTCTAAGAAAGAAATTCGCCTATCTACATACTTAATGTTTATTTCAATCGATGAAAACAAATTTTAATTTTAATAAAAGATTTATAATATTATATTATATTGTCTAAAATAACAATTAATACATGTGTATTGCTACAATTTTAAGAGTATTATTTATATATCTATCTTTTCTACATTACATTTACTTACTGAAAAATATTTGTCGTAAAATGCCGAACTAAAAAATAACTTGAAGTTAAAGAATTTTACACAATTAATTTGTTTTAACTAATTGCGTTGATTTTAAAGTTGTTTAAAGATTGCTTAATAGATTACGATTTCGTTTGTTAATTTAAATAATAAGTGTTTATTAACGACAGTCATCTTTACCTATATTAATCTGTACCAATATTAAATTTAAACAATATTAAATTCTAATTGAGTAAATTTAAATCATCGACCATTTATTATCGATTTAAAAGCCTTCAAAATGCTGCAGAAAAGCAGAGTTCAAATGACAGTATTAACAACCTTTTGCCAAAAAGCAACAACAAGTAGATATACTTATATGAAACTAGTTTGTGCGATTTACCCAACTCAAACGGCAGACACTTTAGGTTGCACTTACCGCACTTGCCCCTTGCGGTGGCACTACCAATTTCATTTCCAGTTCCAGTTTCAGTTTCAGTTCCAGTTGATGTGCCTCAGTCCACGGTCCTCAGTCCTCGCTTTAGGACGGCACATCAAGTGTGTGTATATCTTGGTATATGTGTGATGTGTGTGTGTGTGTGTGTGTGTGTGTGTGTACATGTGTGTGTGTGTGTGTTGAGGCTTGTTAAAGTTCATTTTCGATGCAACGAGCTGCAATAATGCATAATTGTGCTCATTAGTCTTTTTGGGGCCAACGATCGTGTATGAATTTAAATTTTAGCACGGCCAAGCAGACGATTCAAGTTCTGTTGACTGATCCGGTGTAGAGAGGGGAGAGGGGAGTCTGAGGGACCCCTAAATAAATACAATTGGACAGCAATGGGTTGAGTGAGGATGAGGATGAGAATGACGATGG
This sequence comes from Drosophila phalerata, assembly GCA_951394115.2. Classification (NCBI taxonomy): domain Eukaryota; kingdom Metazoa; phylum Arthropoda; class Insecta; order Diptera; family Drosophilidae; genus Drosophila; species Drosophila phalerata. The sequence continues at coordinate 5,721,873 of OY729850.1, forward strand.
CAATGGACTCAGACTCAGACTCAGACTCAGACTCAGATGTCGACGTCGGCGCGAACTTGAAACATTTGTGCGCAGGATTTACGCGTCCAGTTAAATTTACGACTGCGCACCTTTGCATGAAATTGACGTGGCTTTTATTTTGGCCAACACCGCGCACTCCTCCCCTTGCTCTTCAGCCCTGTCTCTAGCCAACAATGATGGGACTCAGACGTAGGTCAACTTGGCCAGTACGTGGGCTGGCTTTAACCGTGTGTGTGTGTATGTGAGTGTGTGTGTGTGTGTGTGTGTGTCTGTGTGTGTGTGAAGTTAATATCTGCGAGATACTCGTACAAGGCTTGTTAAGTGATTAATCAGCGCCAGATATAATTTGTGTCTGCGTTAATTTTTTCACTCGAATAAAGCCACCACTTGCCATATCTCTTCCCCCCCCCCCCCCCCCCTCTCTCACTCTCTCTCTCTCTCTCCTCTCCTCTCCTCTCCTCTCTCTCACTCTGTTGCAGGGAGGAGTCGTGTCAATTAGGACGTCCCAGCTTAACGGACAGACAATCAGGATCCCAAACATGAACGTGCAAAATTACTCAAAGATATATGGTAACCATAGCACTAAAACCAGCTCTGAGAATAAAGAATTGAAGTTATTCCAGACTTTTAACTGGCATGAGACTCGCGACTACTAAGAAAGATAAGTATTGTTCATTTAATTGCAGGAAGGAATTAGTTATCATTCTTTAACTGCAAGTGGCATTTTAAACCATAGAAGGCAGCTTTAAAGATGTCTTTATTTCCGAGAATCTCAACAGAAGTCATTCCTTAAATATTATAATTTGTACTTTTTAAGAATATTAAATTCGTAATTATATTTAAAATGAATTACACAAAATATATCTAAAGATATTTAAAGCTACAGATTTATTATTTTTATAATTACTGCTGCTTTAAAATATTAATAACGATTTTTTCTTAAGAGTAAATCTAAATATTTGCTAGATTAAATTGAACTTAAATATCTTTCCTTTTTGAATGTCTTTATTTCCGATAATTTCAACAGAAGTCTTTCATTTAAAATTATATTCTAAACTCATTAAAAATAATAATTTTGTTCTAATAATTAATATTTAAAATTAATAATAAAAAATAAATCCAAGACATTAAAAACTAATAATTTATTATTTTTTATTTCATATATTTTTTCTTATCAGAAAAAAAGACCGAAAATTACTAAGCACATTGGGATTCCCAAAAGGACTATTTTTTGGTCGATTTAAATTTATTTCATTCTCTTTTATTTTATATTTATTGAAGTGCAGTTCAAGTCCTTCGATATGTGTATGAATTGAATCCTACAAGGGGGTAAATGTTCATTCGATGGTTTTTTGGACTTTTGACATCTTGAGACTCAATTGCCTGGGAATGTGCGGTTAATAAATGTCTACGACAATCCAATAATAAAGCAAAATAAAAAGCAATATCGAAAGCCAAGGGCATAAATTAACCATATAGGACCAAAGTGGTGCATTCAGGCGTTAGATGAAATCATTGAGTGGTTCGCCAGGGTTGGGCACTTGGGTTGCATTAGATAGATAAATACAAGACGACATCAATAGGGAATGGATAGGGAAAGGGAAAGGGGAAGGGAATGAGGAACAAGGAGTGCCGACAGCAAATCGTCCATGACACGCACTCGGCAAACAAATAGACAAACAAACCAAAATTCTTTTGGGTAAATCTTGTTAGGGTATCAGGGTTTCTAAAGGGGGTTGGCTAGGAGCCAGGGTTGTCGGTTTTGGGTTGCCTAGAGGTTGGGTTAGTTTATATAAACTACTTCAGGTAATCTAAGGCTTAGAAATGCTAATCGCCTTTATTTTGGTACAGCAATGGTACAGAACAACAACAACAACAACAACAACAACAGCAACAACTACAAGAAGAAGAGGGATAAAAAACAGCAGCTATCTTTTTGCTATGTCACCGTTTGTCCTCGTCGTCATCATCGTCGTCGTCTCTTTGATAATTGAAACCGTAAAATTGTTCAGCTTTGCTGCACAGGATGTAAAGGATTCGACGATACGATGAGGACATTTTTTCCCCTATTTCTTTCACCTTTTTTTTGTCGCCTATTCTTTTCTTTTGGTTTCGTTTCGTTTCGTTGTGTTTTGTTTGTTGATTTACTCGTGCGAATTATTTATACACGTACGAGTATTGTAGTGCGTAAGGATCTCACATGTGTTTAGGCGTCGCCTGCTTTGCATATCCTTTGCAGTGATATGGGGAATAGGAGAACAGGAGTTCGCCCCTAAAACAAGCCAGTTGCTTGTGCTTGTTGTTTGATATTGCCTCGAATTTCATAGAGAAACGCACCCTTCCTTCGGCCGCATCCTGTCGAGTCCTCTCGCGTCCTGTCGCTTAATTGCAGGTTGCAGCAGCAGCCAAAGCCGCAGGAGAATGTCTTTGATTTTGGCCGTCGTGGTCTTTGTCACCGCGGTTTTTTGTCAACGCTCCTCTCACTCTCTCTCGCTCTCTCACTCTCTTCCTCTACATCTATCTCTTTCTGTTTCAGATTCATATTTCATTCGGTTTGCCAAGTTTTCCGTCTGCAATCAACATTTGATGCGTTTTTATTTGTTTGCTATCTTTTGCCTTTGTGCCAACAGCACATCCTTAACGTCCTTAACATCCTTACAATCTCGAACGACATCCACGTTTCGTTTGACAATTTTCTGCTTGACATTCAAGATTTTAATCGTTGGCATCTTCCATAAACTGAAACTAGAAATAATGCTTGGTGGTTTTACTCGTTTATTCAGTCTCAAATTTCAGACAACAGTTAAAGGATCCTCGAAATGTGTGCATCTCTGGGATAATGGTGTCGCAGTTCAAAACCAACAGAAGCCCATCAAAGTCAAGTAAAATTTAAACAGATTAATATTAGCTCAACCTTTATTGTCCGCGTTCTTATCTTATCTGAAGAGTATCTTAAACTCTTTGAACTTTTAAATATATTGATTTTAACTTACATCGAATCTCATTTTGTGGCTCAATAGAATTAGAGATTTCTTATTATTTAAAAAATCATTTCCTGCAGTCATATCTAAATGTTTTTCAGAGTAGTTTACATTGACGTTTGCTGCGGGGACTCACTGAAAAAGTAACCCACACTTAAATCAAAACTAAACTTAATTTTATTTGTATATTTTGTTTGTTGACATTGTTTCGTGGCTTGCATTTAAAATGTCTCACAAGTTGTCTAGACTAGTGTGCACCCTTGTACCGTCTTCCATAGAGTATAGAGAATATATATACCACCCGACTACCATACCCAATCGATATAAGCGCCTTGTTGTTTCTTTTGTGACTTTACTTTGATTTCGTTTGTTTATTTATTCGTCGGAATAAGAAAAGATTGTATTGTGTTTCACTTGCTTCAGTTGTTGCCTCATTAAAATTGTATATTTCAATCAAAGTTCGCTTTCGCCTTTAAGTGAGCGTCTGGTTGCCTTATGGGGTAGATGGCCAAAGGGGTAGCTGCTCAAACCCCAGACCAGCTCCTTTTGGAAATTAAGACATGCAGTAGCGCTTTTTGCTCCTAATGTTTCAAGCTAGAGATGGACATATATCGACACGACAGGCACGACTTGTAAATATTTGAACAACTATTAAAAGACCTTTAAGGTCAAAGGAATATATTTATTTGAAGGATTTAAATATTAAGTATATAAAAGTAAATTGAGTGTATCTCTTAACGATTGTATCAATTTATAAATCGATATATTTGTGATATGCACCCATCTCTATTTCAAACTTCCACATTCCACCGCTGAGTCGCTTCACTTTGGCAATTATGTGCACGACCTCTGTCTGGTCTTCTGTTCATGTGGTCGCCGCAAGCTCTGTAGCACCCCTCTCTGCCCACTCTCCCAAGAGTTCAGTCTAAAAGTTGTGCGCCGTAATCGGAGCTATCAAAACTACTCGCACATACATACAACTTTGGTAATTATGCAGCCAGCTCTGGCAAAAAACTGTAACTGAGACAGCGACCAAAAACCCGAAGCCAAAACTAAAGCAAAATTTTGTCACACGTGCCCAGACTGAGGTCCCAGTCTATCCAAGTTTTCCCAGCTTCAGCTCCAGCTCCATTTTCAGTTAACGTCTCGGATGCAGACGCAGAGACAAAGTCGGCGGACTTAGAAATTTGCCATGCTCGCAGCGAGGCGCGCTTAAGTAGTTTATAATTAAGACATAACTGAATTAGCGTTGATAATGTCTATTATATAACACACACACACACACACCCACACACACACACCCACACACACATACGCATATCAGAGTACCGTAACATGAAGCTGCACACTTTTCCCATGTGTCTTTCTCCTCCTATTTTTTTACTCGACATTGTCTCCCATTGTCTCCCCCTCCTTCCCATCATTTGTTGTCGCTTTTTATGCTTTTGTTTAACTCTAATGAATGTCATTTACTTTATAAGCACAATTTCACAATTTAGCCCTTTCAATGTTTGTTAATTATAATAAATACGAGCACAGTGGGAAGTGGAAGTAAGTGTTCCAGATTCAGGCCATTGGAGATAGGAAGTCATCTGGTCTGACTCAAATTTCCCCATCATTATCTCTCTTATCAGACTAATTTGAATTTATTGCTGCTCATGTGTGATACAAACTTAATGCCTGAGGTTGAACAGGTGGAAAATATGTCAGTGTCTGCTTTAGAGAAAATAATCCCTAGGGATGCGAAAAACCAAACCGTTTACAATATTAGATATCTCATTGAATATTTAAAAAATACAGAAATTAAGTTTCTTTTAAGTTTGCCTGATTTTTTATAAGAAAAGTAATTTTTGGCATGTTTAATTCTCTAGATTGATTCTGTGTTTCAATTTATTTTATTCTCGTACTTCGTTTTCAACATTTCTGTCTCCAGTGCAACAATCTGTCTTTTGGCTTTCAAGGAAGTGGGAGTAAACTGTTGTGGGCATCAAAAATTAATTGAATATCCTAGAAAGTTGCACACTCAACGGCAAGGCACGCAACTTTCTAGCTTGTTTGCTTAACGCGCATACGCCACGTGAGCCCAAGGGAAAAAGTATAAATTGGTTAAAAATTTAAACTTGGTCACGTGCCGTTGATTAATGGTAACTGGCGCTAGCGGCCAGTAGAAGCAGCAACATGATGCAAAATGAAAGGCAAATAAGTGAAAACAAATACAAGCAGGAAAGGAGTACAACAACAGCAACAGCAACAGCAACAAGAACAACAACAAGGAGCAAGAAACACTTTGGGAAATCAAAGCACAAGTTGAGAGGCAAACACTTTAAGAAACGCTTATGACACGCATACGCCCCGTGTGCTCATCGCGAATTGAAAGAAACTTGCGCATACAAATTGACAAATATTTAGAAAGGATTGTAGGGTATCCAGCGTGTCTGGCAGGAGGGGGACTGAAGAGGCAGCCGCTTCAAGCAGCGACAATGACATTAAATGAGCGGGTGTATGGAGTGCGCATAGCAAAAGTCAAACAAGAGATAAAAGCAAGGATTAGTACGTTAAAACGCAGACGACGACGAAGTAGAAGACGATGAGAATCAGCAAGAAGCTGGCTGCAGGCAAAGACGGAAGAAAGACGGAAGAACTGGGGGTAACGTTAAGTAGACAGATGAACGTAAAACACGCGCGTGGCTGCGGTAAAGTCTACGGAACTGCAGACGCATTCCAACCCCCCTAAAAAGAGCCCCATCCAAACTCCAACTCCAAACCCAACCCTCAACCCCGAAAACCCAACACAACCACTTGGTTCGTGTGCGTGCGTCGTATCGTTAAGACTCATACTCAACACACACACACACACACACACACACATGCACAAAAGGGAAAACTCCTTGAGAGAGTAAAAAGCATGTTGAAAGTAAATTGAAGCTGGAATTTTCTGCAAGTGCGCAAAAAGGAAAAGCGGCTACAAAAAAGTTGCAAAGAAACTTCAGCAGCTGCTGCTTGTTGCAGCCCCTACGCCATATGCAGTGTCATAGCAGGCAACTTTAAGTTTCTGCGGACCACATTATTATATAAAATTCAAGAAGTTATCAAAGTCAGAAATAACTATTTAATTACTTGATATATACAAAAAAAAATATGAGAAAATTATTACGCAGAAATGTGCAATACTTTTGAAATGCTTATCGATAAGTTGATCCACATAACATTATTAAAAACTTTGTTTTAAGAAGTCTACATTAAGTTTTTTCTTTAACAATTTGTTCAGTTGAATTAACTCTTAATTTAAAGTGTTGCAATAGTTGCATCATTTCATTTCATAACTTTTTTTATAACTCTTTTATATTCGTTGATTTTCATTCACTTTTGAATTGCACTTTAACCTCTTGCTCATTAGGTAAAAGATCAAAACTTTGCTACTTAAACTTACCTCTAGTTAATTTCAACTTGATCTTTAGCTTTATCACGTGCCGTTAAATTTACAATTCCAACCGACAGCACTTATTCATTTGACTTGCCAAATTTGTCTTAGCCAATTTGATGTCTTAATGAATGTCCGCCTCATTCAGTTCCCGCCAAAAACAATTCACCTCCCTCTCTCTCTCTCTACCAAAAGTGGCAGTCAAAAAGCTAAGCCATCTACCACTTGAAGGCTTCATAATCAAACGCCCACCAACTCCCCCTTTTCCCCTCTCTTTTCCTCTCCATCCCATTATCATTTGTACCCACTGTGATGCTCCCTTGTTGCCAGTCAGGGAATGAGTGAATGAGTGAATGAATGAATGAGTGAATGAGTGTCTGCTCATCCGCTTCGTTGCTGATAAATTAACTTCATAATCTGCTCAGTTATAAGCGCTGATGTTTGGCATTACTCTTCCATATTTTGCCGTCCATCCCTTCCCCATCCACCAGCTGATCCATCTATATATATATATATACCACCCCACCTCTCGTTGGCATCATTACAACAAAGCGCCGTGGGTCAACAACAACAACAACAACCAAACACGCACCTTATTGTACGCTCAGGTATAACGGCAATGTTACAGTCAACGGCATAACTTTTCACCTATTGGGGGTTCAACCGCCTCGGGGGGTGGTGGAGGGTGAGGGTGAGGGGGAGAAGGAAAGGGGATTGTGTCTGGGATTTAGCGAGTGATGTTTCTTTTGCCTTTGTGTGTGTATTTGCCCTCGAAAAATTGCACACAATTTAATTGAATGTGTTTAATTTTGCTTTTCATTTGGTTTTCCTTTTTCCCTGCTGCACATAATGAGGCGTTAAAGCGTTTTCTTTACCCAAATTCAGTCATGAATTAATTGTGCATAAAGCTAAACTATATATTCAGTTGAGATATATTCTAGATATAAGTGAAAGTTTGTGTTTTTTATTGGATTAAGTCAAAAATTTCGTATTAAGCAGCTTTAACTAATTTAAATCCAAATTGTCTATGAAATCAAATTTATTTTTGCCAAATATTTCTTTAATAAAAAAAAAAATTAAGAAAAATAAGTAAAATATTTAAAGAGAGAACGCTTTTTTTACTATTATTAAATAAATAAGTTTTCTAGCTGTTTACTTTTTAAGAAATCCATTAATTACTCTCAAATTTTAATAATAATTTTAACTTTCAATTCAATTTAAACATTTCAATTAAACAGATTTTCATCTCTTTAATGTACAAAGACTATTAATATATTTCTGACAATAGAGCTCTTTTTTTCCGACTTTTGCCTTAAGACCGAAGAATGTTGACAGCTTTTATTCACATTTCTCTCAATATTAAGTATAAAACAAATGCCAAAAATTCCAAATAAATCAAAATGAAATCAGAACCCGAATATGAAGAGCAACCAAATCAAAGGGTGATGGAGGGAAGAATAAATGAGGTAATAATTAGGAGCCAACTAACCAACTACCGATAACAGAAAGCGAATGAGTTCAAAGAAAACAGCTAGAAAATAAATATCCCAAAAAAAAACAGAGAAAAAGAAACAAAAACACAAAACAAACTCATATATAAGGAGAAATGATTAATTATGCCGGCAAATACAAGAGAAAGAGCTAGAGAATGTGTAAGTGAGAAAGAGGAGAAACGTGTGAGATTTGAGTATGATTTATTGTAATTTAATTGTGGCACATTATGCGCTCGATTTGGGTTTTTGAGAGTTTCGCCTTCTTCTTCTTCTTCTTCGTCTTCGTCTGCATTTGAATGTCATTTTTGAGCATGGAAATTACTAAACAAGATAAACTTCAGACAAGCAAAATGGAAATGGGGCAAAATATCTTGTGTCTAGGGTCCAAATGCCGCAGGGCCAAGAGACTGAGCAGCTGAAGATTTGTGTGGCACAGTTATGTAAAGAAATCGATGCAATGCCTCTCTCATGCCACATGCCACATACCACTGCTACTTGCCACTTGCCACTTGCCACACAGACAGTCAGCCAAGCAGCAAAAGTTTTGCTGGCAAGAAAACAAAAGCAAATTATCATATCATTGAAAGTGGAAAAGGAGCAAAAGCAGCTAAAGGAAGTAAAGAAGAGCAGCCAAGTCACTGATGGCTTTGTTTGTTTGCCAAGGCTGGGAAACTGGAGGGGAGTTCATGGGAAAGTGGGTGTGGCTGGGAGGCAGATGTAACCAGGTGAAAGAAATTATATATTCCCTTGATTATAATTTCATCAGCGGCAACACTAAAGAATCATCGCTGGCATGTCGAAGACAGGAGCAGCAGGAGCACAGGAGCAGGAGCAGCAGGAGCTGCTCCTTGTTGTGGTTGCTCCGGGAGGAGCTTCAATGGAATGTAGCGATGATTGAGTGGCGCTTGGAGGAGCCGGAAACAGCTCTCTGCATGCTTCGTTGTACATTTATTGACTGGCAGTAAGTCAGTCAGTCAGTCAGTCCGTCCGACAGTCTGTCAAAGTGTCAGTCAGTAAGTCAGTCAGTGGCTCCAACCTGGCCAGACAGAAATCAATTGTTCCCATTATTATAATGAGATTACTTACCTACTGAACGACAAAACGTAGCATCGACTTCCAGCAAGGACTCTTCAGTTTTCTGCCCAGCCAGTAGCTATCTCTATATCCCCCTTCCTCACCCCTCTCTCCATTCCATCCATCTTTCTCTATGTACTTATTTACCTGCTTACTCTGCCAGTTGCTCGCTTGCAAATATAATGACTTTAGTAGTCAGCGGAAAATGTTGGAAAATTGCTTGGTAAAAGCTAAAAATGCTCAACTTGAAGGTTTGCTCTATGGTTATAGCTCTTTCTCTCTCCCACACACTTTCTCACTCTCTTCACTTTTTTGCTATCTCTGGGAATTCGAATTTTATTCATGCTTTTGCTTTTGTTTTCCCCACTCGGTTTATCAGCTTTGCATTGCATTTGAGCTGAGATTAGCGCAAGGATTCAAAAGGAGGAACGGTTCGACGATGCTCCGAATAGCTAATACGATAAATGGGGTTTTGATTTCCCAGAAATTCTCCAATTGAATTGCAGCCAACGTATTTTCAATTGTAAATTAATAAGGTTCAACCCGTTCTCGAAGTTGCTTTGGAAAATTATGGAATGTGGGAATTATTAACTTAAATAAATTATATGTGGTATAGATCTCGGTAAATTATTTAAATATATAGTATAAATTCAATCTATCGTATTGAACATTGACTGTAATTGATAAAGGCGTTCTGATTATTTTAATAATTATTATAAAGCAGAATAATTTTCTTGAATTAATATATAACATGTCTTCAAATATTTTTCGCATACTCTAGTAAATTTGTCTAGTTATTAAATAATAATTATAATAATTAATTTTCATCTTAATTGTCATTAACTTTATTAACATCACTAAAATTCTTCAAAATAAATAAATAAAATAATAGTTGTTTATTTCTATATTAAATTAAGGATTAGATGATAGTTAAAATATACATCTTAAAAAGCGCAACATTATTTAATTGATAGATCTGTCAATTTAACCAAATCTGTGTTTCTCCCACGCTACTTCTCAACTCATCAAGCACTTCTTCGAACATATAATATTTATAGAACGTTTTTTGGAGCAACTTGACTTATCAAAACGAGTCTCAGAAACTGTGTCAAAAGCAGCTCTTTAGGCCAGACAATAGAAAGTAAAGTGAGATCCATTAGAAGACAAACAATTTTGATAAATACTCTGTGATAGATACTGTGTCAAAGTTTTTCGAGTGTTTGGTTATTGAACTTAACCCAGTTAAAAGAACGAGAGCCAGAACGAGAGGGGAACCTCTCTCTCTCTCTTTCTCAACATCACAGTGCTCGACAAAAGGTGTGAAACAACTTTCGTTTTTTCACAGCTAAGTAAATAACAATAAACATGAGTAAAAATAAAAAATAAATAGAAGAAAAATAAAATAACAAACGATTGTGAAAGAAAAGTGCAGAGGGAGAAAGATAGAGACTAAGGTGGAGATTAAGATTGAGGTGGAAACGGAGGCTGAGAAAGAATGGCAGCTGCTGGAGCAGCTTGACGAGCTCTGGACATGGACACGGCTCAATTTCAACAGCAGACTGATAGACAGTGGACAGTGGACAGTGGACAGTGGACAGCAGAAGGAAACGAGGGAATGGGGAGGGAGTGAAAGAGTTGCAAGTTGGAAAAAGATATATCGATTAACGAGCCTCGTAGGCAGCTCAAGTCATGGTCTGTCTATATGGAGCCAGCTTAAGTGGACTGAAGTGGACTGAGAGTGTATGTGTGTGCTGGTGTGTGTGTGTGTGTGAGTGAGTGTGCGGCATGTGTGAATATCACATGTCAGTGAGCTATAATTAATGCGGGTCAGACGCCGATTACAATGCGCCAACTGACAGCTTGAAGTGCATGTGTGTGTCCCGAGTCCAATCGAATCGAATCGAATCGAATAGAGTCTAGAAGAAGAAATCCCCCGACGGGCAATGACAAGTCAAGAAAGAAACCAGCCAAATCGATGGCCAAGTCAATTGCCAAGACTCTACGACAGAGCAAAAGACGACAAGACAGACGGACATTCAGTTAGAAAGAAAGAAAAGCAATGATAAGCAAATTTCAGCGGCTTAACTCAAATTAAATACACACAGAGAAAATGATGAGTAATTGATCTCAAATCAAATTGATTAAACTAAAGAGGTATTTCTAGATACAAAAAAAATTCAAATAATACTTAGGTATTGACAACTAAATTTTAATTATATCTGAATCAAAACAACTTCTAAGCAATGATTTTTCAGTGAAACTTTGTTAAATATCTAAATGACTTAGCTATAGCATATTTGCTACTTTCTCTCAGTGTAGCCGTAGGATAAGTGAAAATTGTAACGTTGAAACTCACTTTCTTTGGGGAACTATTGAACCGAGTGGCACTTGAATGAATTTATTACAGCAGCAGCCGCAAAAATTTGTCTAGCAATTCTTAGCATTTATTTTTCTTCCTTTTCTCATTTTTTTTTCATACAATTTTTCTTGTTGTTGTTAGCGCGACAAAATTAATGAATTTTCTATGCAAATGCAAAACGCGAAATAAAATTTAATGCTTGGAAAAAATGCGCAGGCGACATGCAAACGACAAAAAAGAAGAAGGCAGCAAAAGAGAAGCTCAGGGAAAGAGAGACGAAGGAAGGAATGGAGGGTGGAGAGAGGAGGTAGCAAATTGTAGCACAAGAAAAATTAAACGCATTAGGCCAGGACATGGCCAAGAAGTGCGCACATCCTGGCAAACAGACAATGAGCGACTCTTTAAACCTGTTTGTAGTTTTATTTTGCATTTTCTTATTTCTCATTTTCATCGATTTATGTTAAACAGAGAGTTTTGCCCTCCCTCAACAAGTCTGTCATTTTGCATGCCTGTCATTATTATGTACGTTTAGGCCTTGTTGCTTTAGTACTTGTTGTTGTTGTTGTTGTTGTTATTATTGTTGTGGTTGGTTCGTTGGCTTTTGGGCTTGGGCTTGACTCTGACAGGCGCTTATTCGAATTGACTGCCTGCAACTGGGTCAGGCTCAAATAGCGCACAAGTTGCTGTGGATATTGATGAGAGCGGAGGGGGGGAAATGTGGCAGGATTGTCCTTGCCCCAGTCTCTTTGACGTGCAACTGTCAGCAGCCGCCACAGGCAAAATGTGTGCCACAGCAAAATCCTTATTTATTGATAAGCAATTTGCAAGAAATGCATTCAATGAAAATGCAAAACAGCTTCTAACTCTTAACAGACCTTGATGAGCAAATTCTCGACCTGCTATGGGCTAAAATTAAAAACAAAACAATAATATCTTTAATACTGCTTAACATCAAAAACTTCAGTCAAACTATAATACTATTAAAGCTTAAATGTTCGACTATCGAAGCTTAAATTCATAGTTAAGCAAAATAAATGAAGACTTGTTTAACAAATTCGATTTATTTAATTAAATTTTAAGTACATAAATATTTTTATCAAAAATTATGTCACAAAAATAATTGAAAAATGTTTCAATATAATGGTTTTCAAGTAAATCAATATTTAAGATAGTTAAAGATAAACTATAGCAATAATTAAAATTAATAATATAAATTTATAATTAAAATTTTTGTCTCTAAGTTAATTTCAATATTAAATATTAATTTCAATATTTTTTAAGAATATATAAATTTCGAAATTCAGTTAAATTAAATCGTAAACCAACATTTAGATATTATAAAATTATCCTGCAACGTTTTCGTGTGATCAATTTGAAATAAGTTGTATTCTGTCAGTTTATTTTACCTTTTTTCCAGCTCTTTACTCAATTAGTAATTTATTTAGTGCCGCTTGAAATCAGCTGGCTAATGATGTCATAAAATAAAATAAAGGAACCAGAGATGTTTTGCTGTTGCAGCGTCTGACAGAAATGTGTTGCATACTAGCAGGCGTCGCCTAGACCACGCCCACGCCCCCTTCCACTTCTGGAGGCAACACAGGAGCCACAAGTCAACGCAACGTTGCAGCATTTGCCACATGACAATGTCGCTGACAAGCACGAGGGCTGGTAAGGGGGAGTGAGGGACTAGGGAACTGGAGGGGAATTTAATATGCTTAGAGCAACACTTTGCTGCCACTGAGACAACAACAACAGCAACATAAATTAGCTAATTAGGCACAATTAAATATCCCTTTTGATTGCGGTTGCCACACACATACAGATAGACATACATTTACACCCACACACCCAGACACTCACACACTCACACACACTCTCACACACTCATAACCTGCTGATGTTTTTATGTACATTGCCCGCCAACTTTTTGTGCTTCCTGCAATTTTAGGTCCTGGACGACGCGTGTGTTGCCTGCCACGCCCACCAGCTGCACTGTCGTACGCCCACACAGATAGCAACACACACACACTCACACACACACACACACACACACACACACACATGTACAAGAGTTTTTGCTACAACGTGGAAAAAGTTTTTGCCGCCAGAGCCAAATGTTATTTTCAACTCTGTTTTGTCTTCGATGTTTGCATGGATGATGATGGCAACGGGGGAAAATGAAGACGGGAATGGAGACGGGAACGGAGACGGGAAAAGGGGAATTTTCCAACCGCAAACTTTTCATGTAGCAACGGAAAGTGCTGTGCGTTCAAATAATTGAGTTGGCATTGGTCTCTAAAAACAACATAATTACCATAATTAATTGTAATTATAGTCAAATAAATTATGCGCACCGGCTGCAAATATCGCTTTTTCTATAGGCTCCACCTCCCTACCTACCTCACTCCCTCCCTCACTATCTTCCCGCTCTCAACCTTTTTGGCCAACTGGGTTCAACTACAAATAGAAGTGTAACACGACTAACAACTGTAACAACTTCCAAGTGTTACCAATTCCGAGACATTGACACATACAACTGCCAAATGTTGTTGCCTTTCTAACGGTGCCTGACATTACGCACAACAACCACAACAGCAACAACAACAACAACAACAACACGATCGACCTCAAGTTAGCAACTTAACAGGCAACAGAAAACAGCTACAAAAAAACAAAAAAAAAAAAAAAAAACCATTGCCTAAAATTTGTACCTACAACTATTTCAGCTAATTTTCAAGCACATTCCCTAACTCGCAACACTCCACAATCCACACTCCACACACACACACACACACACACACTGTGTCCACTCCAATCTTCACTCGAGGTGCTGAAAATTTCTGCTTGAGCCGCTGAACCAAATTCAAATTGTTGCCGCTGTTGCACAGTGGTCAAATGATTATAAAGACTTAATGCTAAAAGTTATTCTCGTTTACTCCTTACTATTTAAATAAAATACCTAAAAGTTATATAGGTGCTACATACAAGAAACAATTTTATGAAATACAATAACTTCTTATAATATAATACATCGATAATTAAATTTTCTTATTCTAACTAACTAACATATCATTAAGATACTTGAAATTGCCATCCAAATTGAGCCAATTAAAGTAAAATTGGTTGACTGTAAAATCAATTATTATATAAATATTTATTTCAAAAGTTATACATTTAAATATATTTAAAAAATGAATTTTGCTATTTTAGAAATGTGGAACTATAAAATTAGTTGTAAAGCAAATTAGTTTTTCAAAATAACGAAATTTTAACCGTTAAGAAATGGTGATTTTTTTGTTAATTTAGCGACCTTCCTATGGCGAACTTTACCGACCTTTATTAAGATATATATTATTATATTTACATTTTTTAAAACTTTGCAATTAATTCATTTAAAAATACAATTAAAATATGTTGTTAAGAATTTATGATTTATGATTGATTAGTTCAATTGCATTACCAGTATCATTAAATAGCACTTCATTTGTGTTTTGGTTTTACAATATTTGGCCTGTTTGCCCCACTGTGCGCTGTGATTGTTCAGTTGGCCTCTGCTTGGCCTCTGTCTCCACTTTGTGCTGCAGTTTAGTTGTTGTAGCTGCCGACGCATGTGCAAAATGCCAACAATTTTCGGCGCAGCTGTGCTCGACTGAACTTATCTTGGGGATCGGGATCGGGATCTGGAATTGTGGATCTGTGGATCTGTGCTAACTATGCTGACAACGCCAAGGCGCAAAAGTGCCGAAAACACCAGACCAACAACAACAAATGAGAACAACAACAACGATTGTTGCTCATTTGGCGAATTGTTCACTTGGATTTTGGTTGTTTTTTCTCTCTCTCTCTTTGTCTCATTCTGTCTCTTTCTGTGTGTGAAGTGGGGCCCGAAATAAGTGGTATAATTTGGTCTGTTATATTATGTCACACACACACACATACACACACACATACACACACACACACACACACATATGCGGTGCTAACAATATTCAGATGCAATTTGGTGGCAGCCGCAATTAAACGTGTGGTGTTCTGTGTTGTGCTGTGGTTTGCTGTGATGTGTTGTGCTGTGGTTTGGTGGTGCAGTTGCAACTGGAGGCGTTTGTGTCTCTCATTTCTTTTGTGGTGGTGGCAGCGGTTAAGTGAGTGGGTTACTTGGCTGTTTAGTTGTTTAGTTGCTTAGTTGCTTAGTTGCTAGGCTGTGGCTCTGATTGGGCATTTGGTGGCATAACTAACTCGAAATGTGTCTAAGTGGCAGCATTTGCATTGCAATTGCCCGTTTTTGGCTGCAACATGTTGCATGCTAATGAGGAATGCGTGATAAAGCCAACTGATATCACAGATGGACGAGATTAACGTTAGAATGTGAAGTGAATATCAATGAATAAGTTCAGAATATAAAGTTAAGTTTCAACTAAAATAGAAAATATCTAGTATAATTATTCAAGAATAGATAGGATAAAGATTCTGATAACATGTAATAGAGTTATAATTTGTATTGAAATTATTAGCACTACATTAAAATATTCTAAAAGTTCTATCAATCGGATTCTTTTAAATACAACTACGCATTACGTTTCTGGGAATTATTTTTGATATGTCTAGGCAATTTGTCATGCTAGTCCCACAACTGAACCACACATGAGAGTCTTCAGTAATCGGGCAATCGATTTAACTAACCAACGATAACATCTGCATGGGAAATTTATTGTTTCATGTAATACGAGACACTCGCGACGGAAGTAACAAGGGTAACTATTTGACTTTGTGGACAATGTGGCAACGCCCCGTCCCACCCCACCCCCTAAACAGAGTTGAAGCCAGACAAAAACGTGTCTACAAATGATGACCACCAAAGTTAGGGATCAATTCAGCAGAGGTTTTCCAAATGAAACACAAGACTATCTCAAATCAAAGTTAGCCACGGTCCAAATCGAAGTCGGAATGGGAATCGGAATGGGAATCCGTATCCGTAATAAATAACGGCTGAAATGTAGATTTGTCCACGCCTATTTAAGCTAAAGAGGCAGCTGCGTATTTGCCTAATGGGAATGCTGCACGCGTTGCACAATCCCCCCACCCCAACTACTATCTCCTCACTCCACTCTCTTCTCTCTCTCTCTCTCTCTCTCTTTAGACTCTGACACACGTGTGCGACTGACGAGTTTCTCGCTTATCTTTCATGTTGCAGCATCCTCGCTGTCTGAGCCAATGTTTTCTAGTGTTGCAACTGATGTTCTTGCCACTCCAGCAACATGGGCGGAGGGAGGGGGAGAGCATGGTCGCCATCATGTACTTAGCACTGATATGATAATGAGGGTTTTGGCCCAAAAGAAGTACAGGCATAAATCATGGTTAAGCTGCACTATGTTAATTGGCTCAAAGCAAGAAAGAGCTTCAGTAAACTGGCCAATTTCGAACGCACAAATTCCAGCCAATTTAAACAATTTTCGCCAAAAAACAAAGGCAACCAACAACGTTGGCTAAGGGGCAAGAATTGGGAACAGGGGGAGGGGGGGAGAGTTGAAGTGCCTCCAACAAACACTCGAATACGCAAATTTAAATAAAATCATCAAGAATCGGAAATTTGAATTTCCGAAAAGAGCCACTCGGCAAAGAAGCAAAAGGTAGCCTAACCACCAACCACTGCACCACTCTGCCCTCTCTCTCCCTCTCTCTCTCTCTCTCTCTCTCTCTCTCTCTCTCGGCCGCACTTGATGTTGAAAATCGCTGCTTGGCATTGCCAACTTTTTTCGTTTGGTCTGTCGTTGGTTTTTTTGGCCTGGCCAACGTCAGTCAGCACCTCATTCAAATGGCCGCGTCGACGACCTGTGGCAACAACAACAGTGCCAGTGCCTTGCCCCATTGCTGCTCCTGAGTGCGGCACTTGCCTCAGGTTGGTGCTTTGACTGCCGCTCGACGTCTTCTTGAAATGCTCGTTTCGCTTCCTCTTCTCTCTCTTATTTCTCTCACTTCTCCCTCTTCCCCAATTCCCACTCCATTTTATATTTCATTTTTATTTTTTAGTTTTCACATTTTATTTTTTAAGCAGTACCTCTCCTCCTTCAAGTGCATACAATTGAAATAATTTCCGTGCTCCCTCTTAGACGGAGCAGCCTAGCTAGAAGCACCCCCCTGAGTGGAATTGTATAGGGGATGGGGGGAGAGGGATGAATGGGGACACTGTGGGGAGCGAGTGGTCGCCGCGTTGAGTGCAGCACACTTTTTGCATAATTAAATTTATTTTTTAGTTGCATGCAACGGCGCTAGGGACAGCCAGAAGTTTTTACTTCACATAAAAAAGCTGTAATATTTTAATTAAATTTACTTCGTTTTTTAGTGATCACAAATAAAAAACAAAAAGAGACGTTTATGTACTGCAATTGTTAATATAGCAAAATACTAAGAATATGTAGTATACAATATTCATGAAATATTTTAATTATTATACGAAAATTCAAATATTGTAAAAAAGGGTATATCAAAGGTCACCATAAAAAGGTACAGGGTATACATAAAATATGCATTCTGATTCCCAGCCGTCATTCACTATTAAATTCTTTGCATATTATAAATCTGTTTTCAAAAGGAAAAAACCACTTTCACATTCAGTTTTTATAACTGCAGCCCATAAAAAAGTGAAATTATATAATTACGAGTATATCTGCATTTAATGGTGGATTTTGGCAACTGCACAGCTTCCCTTTCCCCTCCCTGACGCCTCTTAGGGCCCCAGAAAAAATGGGTAATAATAGCGCATTGCTCCTGTGCATTGTCTGTAAGCAATTTCCCCAAAAGTAGGCTAACAAAATTTATGTCAACTGACTGCGCACAACTTTTGTTAGCCAGCAACTTGGCATTTTGCATAGCCAAAGGAAGACTTTAAGAGCAGGGGAGAATACGAAAATAGGGGGGGTGAAGGGTATAGAGTTGGAAAAAAATAAAAAGTGTAGCACATTGTAAAGGATTGCTGGTAAAGGGAAGAATAAAGCTGCACGGCCAGAAATTTTAATATAACCCGCACTCTGGAAGCTGAAAACTATGTCACTAGGCACTGCAAAGGGAGGGAGAAAGGGGTGGGAAGGAGGGGAACTGAAGCTCCTCTCTAACGTCTGACCAGATAAGTTTTTTGCCCAGCAAACGAAGCAAATCCAATTCCGGATACGACTCCGAGTCTGTTCCATTTACGTGTAGCAGCATTTTGTCTTTGGGATAGAATTTAATACACGGCAGTTTGTCTTTGACTTTGTGCGCCAAAAAGTAAAGTTGTTTTTACCTGCCAAGCAATGTACCTGGCACTTTTCACAGATACTACCACAGTTCACAGTTCGAATATCCTAAGAGTGCGACTACTTTACGAGTACCTACAAATGTGCAAAGGCTGTGACTTGTCACCACTTGCATTTGCCCTCTGCCCTCTGCCCCTTTGCCCCTTCGCCCCTTTGTCTGCAACAACTGCAAATACTGCAGTTGCAACTGCAGCTTCAAGTTTTGTGTTTTACATGACAAGCGAGTAAGTCGACACGGCTTATCGAGGGGAGTTAAGGGGTTAACAGTTTCCCAGGCTGCCAAATGGAATTGACTTTTCCCGGAAAGGAAGCTGCAGCATATGAGTTTCTTACTGTGTCGAGCAGTTGTCACAGCTTTTTCAGCTGAGCATCGATAACTCAATTCCTGAGAGCAGATTTTATAGAGATAATCAAACAGAGTAGTTGGAATCAAACATGTCAGTTACACAGGTAGACAGGAATTTTTATTCTATCACAAAATTAAAACAGTTACTTAAACAAAATAATTGATTTATTATGTTATTATAGTTCTGTAAAATAAAATAAATATATTAAGTGAATATAGTTATTTTTAAAAATAAAATACGAGTCTTTCAGGGGGTGCCACAGAAAGCGAAACCAACCGAAAATCTCTCAAATCTCTATAAATTGTTGGGAGATTTTCGATTGGTTTCCATTTCTGTCGCACCCCTGTATATATCTTTTTTATGTTTGTGTTTTTTTTAAACAATAGCTTTACATACGGTATTTATAATATAGTATAAAGTAGTTATGTTCAGTTAAATATGATTTTAAAATTAATGTTGATTATTTTAACTGCACAGATCTATAATTTCAATTAAACTTTTATTTTAAAATAATAAAGTTTTACTCATTATTTATTATTTTAAAACAGCGTTAGACAATTATACTATAGAACTACCAAATACAGAAGAAAGTATTCTACTTGAATGTAATTTAAATTAATAAAATTAATTTAAAAAAACAGAGAATTATGAGTATTATTTTCAACAATCATCTTAATTCTGCAAACGCGTAACGAAAAATAGTCATCTTTTCTGGCTAGATTCCCTTTTTTTTCTCTCTCTCTCTCTCCCTCTCTCTCTCTCTGACTCTTTCTCTCATGTCAAACGTCTCTCTTTTAGGTGCTGCAGAGATTCGTTTACCGTTGCCTTCAGTTACAGTTTCCTGCATCAGAAACAGCCACAACACCGACACCGGACTCCCTTCTTCCCTCTTGCATCTTCCCACTCTCTTCTTCCCCTTCCTTCTTCCCCTCTTCCACCATAGTCCTGGCATTTCGCAAGCTCTTTAAATTGGCTCTCAAATTAGGTCGCAGTGGTTGTTGTTGCCATTGTTGTCACATTTGGTTCGAATGCGTTGGCAAAAGGCAGCGATAACAGTCACAGCAACAACATCAACAACAGCAACAATCACAACAACAGCAATAACAGCAACTACGACTACACCGCCAACACACTCATGTGGCACAGACCGTGCTCATGTCCAGTTTGCCTCTCGTTGCCGTTGCCTTTTAATTGAATGCGGCATATGCAGAGCAACAGCAACAACAACAGCAACATCAACAACAGCAACATGGCAAGACAGACGCTGTTAAAAATTGTAATTTCCATTGCTTTCAGAACTGAGAAGCCTACGCCCCCTTCCCTGCCCCTTTTCCCCCTTTCCCCCTCTTCCCAACACCCTTCATCAGTTTGAGTTTCGAATTCGCAAGCTGCAGGCGGCTTTAAAATGTGTGTTGCAAGTTCTTTGGGGCAGTTGGTGTTGTTGCCACTGCCGTTGGTCGCACAAATTAAATTGGCTTTAAATTGACACCTCCGGTGGCAGGATATAGCCGCGTTTTCACTCACACACACACACACGTATGTTGCTTAACTTTATTAAGGATTTCGTGCAGCTGCTGCCTAGATTGTTGCCTTTGGTGTTGCCTTTTCTGCTGTTGCTGCTGTTGTTGCTGCTGCTGCTGTTGCTGCCACGCCCACAGCGGCAACAGTTAATAAAGAACCAAATTATTGTGTTGTTCACACTTTGACACATTGAAACGGAAATTTAATTAAGGATTTTTTCAATAAAATTGCGCTTTTTATTGCAGGACGCAGCTTTAAAGCCGCAGCTGCTGACTTGATAATGAAAAGGAATTAATTGAAGGAGGACAGGAAAAGGGATAATCTAGAAATGTGTAGAGAAATGTTTAACACTTGAAAACACCAACAGATATGACTATGATATTAATATTCAACTATCTGACTTAATGTAATGTAAACCATTACAGACTTCCGAGAACTTTGTTCTCCTATAACTTTCTCAAAACTTAATCGATTTTGAAGCCAAATGTCATTTTGTTCTTGATTTTGCCTTAAAAATTATTCTGCTTTTAAATTTTAAATATTTTGAAAAATTTATATTTTTCGACTATAATCCGATCATCATCCATAAATTGCATACCAACCCCTTAACATTTTTTCAAAAATTTTGAAATCTCGTAACTTTGTCAAAAATCAACCGATTTCCAAGCGGAATGTCATTTTGATCATTATTTGGTTTCAATATTGATTCTGCATTTAAATTTTGATCATTTAGAAAATTTAATATTTTTCGAGTACAAGCCGATCATCATCCATAAATTGCATACCAACCCCTTAACATTTTTTCAAAAACTTTGAAATCTCGTAACTTTGTCAAAACTTAATCGATTTTGAAGCCAAATGTCATTTTGTTCTTGATTTTGCCTTAAAAATTATTCTGCATTTAAATTTTAAATATTTTGAAAAATTGATATTTTTCGACTATAAGCCGATCATCATCCATAAATTGCATACCAACCCCTTAACATTATTTCGATAACTTTGATATCTCATAACTTTGTCAAAATTTAACCGAGTTTTATGCGGAATGTCATTTTGATCATGGTTTGGCCACTATTATCAGTTTGCATTCAAGTTTTAATGCATTTGTTGAATGATTTTGTTATCCTGTAGATCTTGATTACTAGGTCAAAGGTTTGACCAGCATCAAACTTTGATATCCAAGTCGTGTCACGCTGCCTTCGCCAGCATGGAATTTTGTTACAGCCGAGGCCTCAAAATTGATTCTGCATTTAAATTTCGTTCCATTATAAAATTTTACTTTTTCTATCATTATCGATAATTTGAATATAAAACACTTGACACTTAAAAAAAAAATTAAGCTCCCATGTAACATCTATTTCAATTTTCTATAAGAGCATGCTTTAAATAAAGAAGCTCCCCGCTAAAGAAATAAATAAACTACTATAAAGAAAGTGCTCTAAAAATTAGTTTGCATGCGATGCCATGTAATGGATATGACTACAAATGAGTCGCAGAGCTTGAAGAAAAGTTCCCAAGGATGTTTTAGGCTGAGACGTGGCCAAGGGCAAGTCGAGAGGGGTAAGTGGCAAGTAGCGATGTGGCAAGAAGCTGCTTGCTAGACGCGGCACTCGAATGCGCAACAACAAAAGAACTAATTAAAAAATTAATCTAGCTTAAAGTTCCATTAGAGCGCCAGCGAAGTTTTCTCCTGCTGCGGTGCAGCGATGAAAGAGAGAGAGAGAGAGAGAGAGAGAGAGAGAGAGAGAGAGCAACAGCAGCGTTACGTTGAGGAAATGGAAAAACTTTTACAGTGCAGTACTGTGTGCATTTGGTGAATGCCGGCGGCAGCAACAGCCTGCTGCCAAAGACAAGGCAAACAATAGCGACGAAGGGAAAGCGGGAAAGCGGCAAAGGGAAAGGGAAGAGGAAGAGGAAGCGGAAGTGCAAGCTGTGTGTACTATATAGTAAAAAAAAAATGCTCCTGAATAATGAAATTGCCCTTGAACAACTGCATAAAATGTGTGCAAGAAATCACAAAATTCAAATGACCAAACATCTTTTATCCTTTTACCCCATTTTCAGCATTTTCACTATTTTCCCCATCACTTCCAACCCTCTCTCAGACATCATAACTCATGTTCTTTGTGCATTAGTGGCCCAAGGCCTTAACTGTGAAAAGTGCACTCTCAAAGACTGCCCGCTAGGTAAAAGCGAAAGTTCAGCAATTTGAGGCAAAGGAATTGCAATTATGATTAGTTAGTGGGTCACTCAGATGGTTAAGACTCGCTTTGAACCCCATTGAAGGGATTAGAATCAAAAGCGGCTTAAGTAAGAACTCAAGTATATAAAACGTAATTTAAGTTAAGTGCTTTTGAATAATATTCAAAAGAAAAATTATATCAAAAATTGAGTAAAGAGATTTCAAATAATCGAAAGTATCTCATCAGCTAAATTATACTTTGTAGCAGATAACTTAAATACTCTAATGTCTAGTTAGTGGAGGAAATGTTAAAATATATGAGAAAATAAATATGATGTATGCAGTTGAAAAGTTTTCTCATGGCTGTCGCAACTTTAGTTAATTACTCGTACTACTTTGCTTAATACTATTTGAAGGCTTTTATTCAGCTGAAGCAGATTCAGTACAGTGGTTGTCAGTTTGATATAGCTATAAACTATATCAGACATTCAACTCGTCAGAGTACAAATCCCACATCGTTGACACTTTAAAAGGGGTCACAGAGCACTTCAAATTTAACTTTTTCCAAGAGATAGAGAGAGAGAGAGAGTAGAAGTGGCAGGGAGAGAGACAGAGCATCAAATTTTTTGGCGACAGTTTAGTGAAAGTGTAACTGTAACTGTAATTATATACAGCTGACTGTCTGTCTGTCTATTGGACTGTTGGACTGTCTATTTTGGGGTCTGAGCACGTCCAATGTCTGCAAGTTTATTCAACGGTTTGCCATCCTCAAACTCAAACTGAAACTCAAACTCAAACTCAAATCCGATGCTCAACCTCAAATTCAACTCGGAACTCATCTCTCTAAACTGCAAGTGTCGCTCAAATGTCGCTGCCATTTGTCTGTCTGTCTGTTAGTCTGGCAGTCTGGCAGTCTGTGTCTGTCTGGGCTTGCCTGTCATAAAATATATAAAACTTTAGCCCAAAAAATATATTTATATATATATATATATATATCTCTGTAGTATACATATCTAACGTTGTCTGTTGTTGTTCTGATCCTGGTTTTTGGTTCTGCTGCTGGTTGTGGGTTTTTTCCTTGCCAGCCCCAAAAAGTTTTGCAGTTTTTGTTGCCAGACTTTTTGTTGGCAACAGTCGCCCCTTCAGTTAGTTGCGTGGGTGTGTAACTCGAAGCGCCATTGGCCCAATTACACTAAACGAGTGTTTCGCAGATGACAACCTCCTCTCCTTTCTCCTTTCGCCTTTCTCCCCTCCCAGTCTTTCCTTATCCTATATAGCTTGTTCTACCACCAAACTCATCTATGCTATCGCTTTAGGCATTCACAGGCCTTGTCTGCTGTTCCAGGATAAACGACAAGGATTCGGGCCAGGATTCACATGCTGCGGCGTCTGTAATTTCAGGGCGTTATAATAGAGCTTAATGCACAAAACTCGTTATCAGTAGCCGGCGTTGAAAACTTTCAAAGGCAAACAAATGAAACTCAAGCGCGTTTGATTAAATGCATGTCATTTGCCTCGACTTCCAACTCCAACTCCGACTCAAACGGTTTCAACTAATGCCAATGCCAATGCCAACTGCCATCAATCGTCATTGTCTAGTGTCAAATTGCGCGGAATAGAGCGCCAACGAGTCGCACAATAAGACAACAAAACACTCCATACTCCACACTCCATACAAACAGAACCTACAATGTTGAGAAAGCATCATAAACATCTACCAAGAACATTTCAAGTGCGAGTTTGCTCAACTGGAAGATACTCTGTTCATGTATTAATCATTTCTATATCTATAATGCACGTCAACATAATTTAATTTAATTTCGACAAAATTTGACGGACTGGATTTTCCTTTAATTGCAGAATTTATGTCCGATAAAGTACAAAATTATATAAGCTACCTAAGATTTACCTCTAAAACTTCATTTTCATACATGCCATAAAATACATCAAATTAAAAGTAAAAATCGGAATAGGTCGATATTAAATAATAAATTAAATACCTATTTTTATTCATGTTAAGTTTAATTAAAATATTTACTACATTACCTTTTTAAATTTATTTATATTTATTTATGAATAAACTTATAAATATATGTATATTATTCTATGTTCTAGTACACCTTCTTCAAGTTAATATTCACTTTTTATATTTTTGATTGCAGGGTAAATTGGACTTAAGGTAAATAAACTGTCTGGCTAAAAGAGAGAACTCATTCTGTTGGCATCATAAAGCAACGCTTTGTTGCTTATTAATCTCTTCAGCTATTTTAGCGGCAACTTGTGAATTCCTTTCTGAGTTCTTAAGACCCCAACAGAACCTTAACTCAAACTTCCCGATACCCCTTTTGGCTATTTATGACTCCCACTCAGACAACTCAACTAAAAGTCGATTGTTGTGCGTGTTGTGTGTGTGTGTCTGTGTGTGTATACTCGTATTTTTCGTGTATTATGTGAAAAATGCAATTTGATTGCTTGTAAAACATGTTAAATTCTTATGTGGCAACAAAATCCAACAACGAGTGAAGCGCAACTTTTATGTTTCTGGATTTTGGAAGAATTTATATGACACGAGGCGTGGTCCAGGTTCGTACAATTCTTCTATATATGTATACTCGTTACCATACTTTTATGATTTGTTTGTTGTGTTTGATCTTTTCGAGGCTCTCTGACTCACAGCTGTGAAAACTCTGCTCATAAATGTGTGTGTTTTGGCCTTCATCATATTCTTGCCGTTGTTTTTGGATTTTTTATTTTTATATTCCGCTTAGAATGTGAATATTCCCCATGTGGAATATTAAGCATTATACTTATTTTTGTGAAATTGTCAACGCTGCTCGTTTTTATGGCACATCATCGCCACTGACATCGTCGATTTCACACACGCCCACCTCCCACCGCCCACCTCCCAGTTCAACAGAAAAGTGGGCGTGGCTACACAAGAAAAAAGGCTTGCGGCCAAGTTTAATCATTTGAATTTAAGAGCTGCTGACGTGAAGATCTCAAATGTTATAAGCAAGTGTTTAATGTGAAAATTCTCAATGTCAATCGTAGTAAGGAATCAAAAGAACTGATGTCAAGGGAGTCTAAAGATTATATGTAAGTTAGATATAAGATATAAGAAAATAAATTAAATAATTTATAAATTCAGTGACTAATGCAATAATTTATTAGTCATCATGTACTTGAAGCATTATAAATCAATACATATTAAATAAATAATGGTATTAGCATTTTCAAAAAAATAAAATTAATTAAAATTTAACTTAAGCTATTTTAATAGGGGCCGATGACTGACAGCGTAATTTTTCAAATAAATCCTCTCCAACTGCCAAAACTTTAATTAACATAAAGAATAAAAAGAAGTAAATAGCAATTGCTAAATAATTCAATGTAAATTAAAGGATTTTTTATAAATATTCTAAAATAATTAAACGCATTTTCTGTTAAAATGAGTTTCAAACTTTAAATATTTGCCAAACTTTAAGTATATCACAGTTATTATCGAATATCTCAAAAGCTTATATAGTAAATAACGCCAGCTGCAGTTTGCTTTGTAATAAAGTTAACTAGGTTTTAATTCAGCTTTGATTGTCAATCAACCCACTCCAAGAAATGCAACCTCTGTGAAAATGTAGCCATAAGGAGTAATTTAAATATTTGAGACGATCGTGAGGAGAGTTTTGTATGTTAAAGGAATATTATGATTATTACTGAGTGCAAGGCGTTGATGATGCCGCTGACGATGAACATGACGATGAAGAATAAAATGAGGATGACGACTTTGCCACCATGTGGCACAGAGAGCGCATTGAATGAGATGAAAGCGCAACACCGCCGTCAAGTGAATTGAAATGAATAAGCACTGAAATAATGGGGGGGAAATGTGGATTGAGACAGTTGCTGGTCCCAAAGAGGGTTGCGGAGAGGGGGTGTGGGGAAGAAGGGGGTTGTGTGGCAGCAAAAGGGCAACTGAAAGCAAACAAAACGAGTGGCACTTGAGCGCCAGAACAAGCCTAAATAAGTGCATGGATAAAGAGTGCCATAAATATGTGTGCGAAAATTATGCAGATGCGCAGATACAAAACAAACTCACAGATACATAGATACTCATACATTTACATGCACTGCGTCTCACACTCTGTATGTATGTGTGTGTGTGTGAATGCTCTTGCAATTTGCGATGCTAATTTGACAGCCGTCAATGGATTTGTCTTGCCTGGCTGCTGCCATGGTGTTCCAGTTACAGTTCCTGCCCAATACCTGCCCAGTCCCAGTCCCAGTCCTTCCTCGGGGTGAGTACTCGATCTCCCAGTTCTACAGAGTTGAGTTGGGTTTGGGTCACGTGCCTTCAGCTTTGATGTTTTTTTTCCTTTTTCTCTTTTATGACGTAGCAGCAGCGCAGCTAATTAGCTGGCGGACCATGCCACAGCAATCCCTCAACACTCGGTGGCAGCTGCCTCTCCCCTCCCTCCCTTTCTCACCCTCTCTCACTCTGTCCGTGTGTTGTTTGCTGCTCCGAAATAAAATTTAATTACGCAGATTTTTACGCCTTTCGCTCATTGCTCAAATAACACATTGAAATGTGTTCTGTTTTAGCCCCAGCAGATTCCGTCAACTATTTCCTTTCGACATTAAAATGCGTTTTTAACAAGCATTTCAACAAATCTGTCCACACTGCGTACAATTAAAATGCTAAAAAGCTTCAAAAATAAAAGTGAAGAATACATATAAAATAGCATTTCTTAAAAGATGATAGACGAATAGAAAATGCTCTGTGAAAGCAATTTCAATGTATTCATAAATTGAATTTTAATTTAATGAAGTAAATCATGTGTTGTAGTTTTTAGAATAATTTATTTCTTATTTAATTCAAAATACTTTCTTATCAGCAAACAAGTTTTGTATTTACCGAATTGTCGGATATTTAATCATTTTTCTTATCTTAAATAATAAAATAAGATATAAATATTTTATAGAGAAAAAAATAGCTGATATTTCTAATATGTAATAGAAAGATTTTGATTTTCCAACTCATTGAAAGAATCTTTTTTCGAAAAAATTACAGAGACTTCTTTATATAAATTTTTGTAAAATTGACTGCCAACTTTATCACCAATTTGAGATACCCTTTCGACAGATGCTTAATATGAATTACGAGATGACTAAGTGTGGAACTGAGTGTGTGTGTGTATGAGTGTTGTGAGGGGGTCAACGTCACCCCTTTTTGGGGCAATGAAGCGCATCCGTGGCAGATCAAAAACAGCTGTGCACATGACAACGTCGACATCATCAGCATCATCATCAGCATCATCATCATCAGCGTCATCATGATGAGTTCTATAAAGGAAGGCGCTTAACACTTGCAAATGCTGCCTTGCCAGAAAAGAGCCATGGAGTGAAGAGTAGAGGATAACAGAGGAAAGAGAGAGAGAGAGAGAGAGAGAGGAGAACAAGGCATTATGTTTGCGTTCAGCTTTGTTGTTGTTCTTTTGACATTTCAACTGTCATAAATGGCAAATGCAGTGCGTCTTCTCAGATGGCCTCTCCTCATCTCCTCCTGTCTCCTCTCCTCACTCTGAGGAAAGAGGTTTCCTCACTCGCACTCTGATTGTTCCAGCTGAGCGCCTTTAATGCTCATGTGGAAAAGATTCACATGTTGCCCCCTTGATTGACATACAACGAATGCCGCCGTATGACAAAATGTCGGCGCACCTCCAACACCAACAACACCAACAGCAACAACAGCAACAACAACAATTGCAAGTTATATTTGCAAAGACTCCAACTTCAATTGTAACTTGCCTCTTTCAGTCCTGGTATTTTCTTCTCTTTGTCTCTGCTTGTGGTTCTATCTTTCCATTCCATTCTGTGACTGACTGTCAACAATTGGCGTGAAGTAGTTGAAGCTTATTGTTGTCGTTAACAGCACTTCCTCCCCTCAATTTCCCCTCTATGCCCCGCCTAAACCCAGGGCTGACTAACTGCCTCTGGCTTCAGTGCTTTGTGGGTCTCGTTTGCTAGTTAACCAGCCATGTCTTATGTGCTGGCTAATTAATTTCAATTAAAATGCCTAGACTCTTACTCAGGGTCTGTTATTCCCTCACACTTTGGCAAATGCAAGAAATTCGCATAGACCTTTTAATTGATTTACGGCTGTCATCTCATTTTAAATAATGAGCAATAGAAATTTTATAATTAATACATTTTGCAATTACATTGTATCACAAACTACGTTCATTATGTGTGGACCTAATCAATTCCCTTAACACATTACAGATGTTTTTGAAACAAAGTAATGAAGTCACTGGTTAATTGTTAAATAATCTAATTTGAATAATAAGTGAAATTCAAAATTATATAAACATTTTCTCAGCTATGTTGTGCCCAAATTTCTTCCTCCTCGGTCTTACCGTTTGGTCTCAATGAAAATCAGTCAATTAGTCAGTCAGGACAAACTGTTTTATTTATAAAGATGTAATGTAATAATAATAAATTATATTATTTAATTTTCTTTAGGATAAATCATCAAAATAAAATTTAAACAAATATGTAAATTGTAATCTAACAATTTTTAATAATATATAAATAATTTTAAAAATATAATTTTATTTTCTTTAGAATATTTCATCAGAATTTATACGTTTACCAACAATATAAAAGTCTATAAGAAGTTTTCTTCTCTTATTCGAATAACGACTCATCGTTGGACTGTCCACACTTTAGATCATAGCTGCCACATCTGCCACAGCTGCCACATCAGCCTCGGGTTCAAGCCTAAAGAGAGCTCCCGATGCATGGCCAATTGGTTCGCTTTAACAACTGCCAACTTTGCATGTGGTTCGCATTTATAAAAATCAATATTTTGTCTAGGCATTTGGATGCGTATGTAGATGAAGGAGGGAGGAATGGAAGGAGGGGACACAGGACGTTGGCTACACAACGATGCATGCCCCATTCGGCCAGACAGCGTCATATAACTCAGTATAAAAAATGTCAACTGTCTGCGACACACAAAACTTATTTGTCATGCAATTTTCCCCTGAACGCCTTAAGAGGCGGATGAGGTTCAGGTTGAGGTTGAGGTAGAGGATGTGGCGGTGACTGTGGATGAGGCATAGAAATAGGCGGCACACATGGCATAGGCAAAGGCAATAGCAATGGCAATGGCAATCTATACATGTCCATGATGGGAACCTGTTTTCCCAGACATAATAACTTATGGCGATTGGGTGGCGGCAGCAAATTGTGGGCTGCGAATCAATAACGTCAATTGATGCGGAGCAGGTGACAGTCCACAGAATACTCAGAGTCAGAGACAGAGTCAGAGTCAGAGACAGAGTTAAGGCCAGCTCGAGAGCCAGATCAGGAACTAAAGCCAGTTGGAGTTCTCCTTTGGGGAGTCGGAGTGACCTAGGCTTACGGTTAGTTACAGTTGGATTAGCTGAAAACTGGTTTCTCACTTAGTCAGGCAAATAAACTTGACTTTTGCCTGCTGGCCAACTGGCTGACTAGTTGACTGGTTGACTGGCTGACTGGCCAACTTGGCTGACAACGGTCAACTAATTGGCCATATCACTAAAAACTGTTAAAATATGAGAACACAGCATCAGTTGGTCGTATTTTTTGCCTACAAATGGCTTCATCACGCACAAGAAACTTAACTAGAGCTTAGCTCAAAGGAGTTGGAGTTGAAGCTGGAGTCTGGCAGCATCAAGGATCCTGCGGACAGGCTCTTAACGTGGCACATTAACACTTTAACGTGCCATAATTACCAGCGCGGACAACCAGCGAAATAAAATCATGTACACGCGTAAAAATGTCAGCCAATGCCTTTTTAAAAGTCAGCGAGCAAGTTAATTGTCTGCTCAAGGTAGCCGAAAGGAGCGGAAAAGGAAGAGCAAGGAGTAGAAGGAGGAGAAAGAGGAGGAACAGTGACAGCGACAGCGACAAAGTCCGAGTGTCCAGTGGATTGTGGGTTGTGCAGTGGCAACAGCTAAAAATCAACATCATCATCACTATTATCATCATCATCATCATCATCATTATCATTGTCCTCAACCGAGTTGGGCTCCCTGACAAAGTTGTAAGTTGTTGATGTTCGTCTGGTTGTTAATGTGACTCTGCCTTGTTCTTGGGCCATTTTAATGCCTTTGACATCGAATGTGCACAGTGGGAAGTCGACCGAGTTCCTTTAGAGAGAGAGATTTCCCATAAAAATGTCCCTGGAACTGCAAAATTTATAGCCGTTGGCAACAACAGTCAGTTCTTTATGACAAACTTGGCCAAAACTATTATAGTCAACTTAACGATCATTTAAAAATAGCATTGATATGAATTTTAAAAATAATTAGAATCATCACGACTCTTAACACACTTATAAATCAGTTCGAAGAGGTCTAACTGTCATTAATTTTAAGACTTTTATAAATAATCTAAATTAGGTTATTAACATACCATTTTCATTTGCAAGTATATTTTTTATACAATTAATGACATAATTAATTTATTTAAAATAACCTAATAACGTCAGAAAATATTATTAAAATTGAAATTAAATGTTTTCAAATTTAAAATAAATATTATTCTTATATAGTTAGATTCAAATCTTTCAAATAGATTACCTATCGTACCACTGTACTACATATAATTACAATTCCACACCTTGAGGTAGCAACAAAAATGAAATGAAGTGGAATGGAATGGAAAGGAATGGAATGGAATGGAGAGTGAAGGGAAGTAAAGGGCAACAAAGCGCGAGGATCGACGCGCTCCAATGTCAGAAGATCGTTAAGTGAATTCATATAAAAATTCCTTAAATGTCGCATTATGACAAAACGGTCGTTTAGAGAGACGTAGCAACAAAACGGAGACCGTCAGACAAAACCAAACAACGTGAGCTTCTTTTTTATGAAGAACTCGCAACAAGCTGAATTTAACTGGAGCCTGTGCATTGTGGCATGAAAGCCGGAGAAGGAGTCGGAGTTGGAGTCAAAGTCGGGGTCGGGGTTGGGGTTGGGTTTGGGTATTGCGTGATAAAAATGCTTAGCACACGGCACATTTTGTAAACATGGCCAACATGACTGGAGACTTCAGTAAAAAGAAAAAACAAAAGCCAACTCTCGATTCCTACCGATTCGCGACTTCAAAATTCGCCACAACAACATTTATTTTTTTTGTTTTGTATATTTTTCCAAAAATATTCCGCATTATTTTCGTTTCGTTTGCAGCTTTGGAAAGAGTCCCAAACCAAATCACGAACATTTTCTGTCGTCGCCTCTTCCATTTAAAAATCTTTTTGCTTTTGTGCTGCCTTTTTTTTCTGTTAGGAAGTTTTATGAAATATTTAATACGCTTAGTAAGAGTATCTTAATTTTGGCAGTAAATATGTAACACAGGCATTATTTCTATTATAGATTTTTGTTTTTTGGTAAAGCTTTTAATCGATTGTTTTCTAAAACTTGACTTAACTAAACTAAACTGAACTTTTAAAGATTATAGGATATATGCCTAAATAGGGTATTTTACTGTCGGCACTTCACAGCTGGTCGCATTTTCTACTTGCTTTTATTTTTGGCATTTCTGTGGCTTTTGGTCATGAATCATGATTTATTTGAGTTTTTTTTTCACTTCTTCTCGACTGCGCAGGACATTTTCACTTTGTTGTTGTTGTTGCTGCTGTTTTTATTGTTGTTGGCATCCCAACTGCTGTTTGTTTGCTGCTGTTGTTGCTGCTGCTGTTGCTGCTGTATAAGCCAAGTTTGGTATTTAGACGGGCGGCGACAAAAATGGCTTAGTTTGTTCCACACGTTTTGTTTAGCTTCCACCGCTTGGTGGGAACTTTGCACCGCCGAATCACCACTGCAATTGCTGTTGTTGCTGTTGCTGTTGTTGCTGTTGTTGCTGTTGTGTTGTCTGTCTACGAGTTGTTGTTGTGACGGCAGCCGGCATAAATATAACCACATTCACAGTATAGTATGTTTGCATGTATTTCGTTAGTCGTGATTTGCAGTTGATTTTGTTGCCACAGTTGTAACAGACGTCTCCCTCTTAAAGCCAAAGCCAAACCCAACGCACGAAACCAAATTTAAATATTTAAAAATAGTCCTACAATGTTTCTGTTAACTACATGCCGAATAACTAAGAGCTGGTGCACGAGACTCAGGTGAATTCAATAGTAAAAGAGGTTATTTCCCCATACAAGGAAAAACATGCATTTGTTAAACAAAAACAATAAAGAAATACTTTTAGAAGCTTTTGGTAATTCCAGAAACCTGAATTACATCGCAAAGAAATAGTAACAATAATTAAGATAGATTATGAGAGATTTAATCAAGCTTATTATATTACTATGTGTAAATAATAATATTTCATTGCTGTCAACATTCTATTCTATTCACATTTTCAAGACTTTTAAGCGTTTGAAACGTTTTATTAATTGTTCATATTATTGTTCATGGAAATTTCGTATTCGTATTTCTGTTTAAATTGCTTTTTGCCACAAAAGTGCCAGCAATTATTTAATTTTCACATTTATTAATTGATTGAAATTCAATTCCATTCGAGCGTCCTTTTTGTCGAGGTTCAATTTAATAGCTTCGAGCTGAATTCACGCTTATTTCTCTTGTCCCACCGATTTTATGGCTTCAGTTTTTTTTATTCTTTATTTTTGACTTTTTTGTTAGCATTAAACCGGATATTGTCAGATTTGCCGAGGCGTGTGGGCCAAACGTCAGTTAATTTGCCACGCCCCCTGTCGCTGCTCAACGCCCATTTTAAATCAGCTTGTCAAACAAACTAAGCGAGTTTTAATTAGGTGATACAAAAAATGGAATTATATTTGTTACTTGCAGACGGAAATTAAAGAAATTATTAACACTTTGGTTGGGTATATAGATTTTAAAATGCAACTTAAAAACATAACTCCATTCACAATAACCAGAGTAAGGGTATTCCAGCTTCGGCGTGAGTTGTACCTACTCGCTTATAAAGTCAATTAAAGGCAGATGACAGGGCTCTAAATTGGCCAAGTTAGCAGTTGTCTGTTGTCTGGTGTCAGTTTTCTGTTTTCTGTTTTCCGCGTGGGAAAATCAATTACACTGCCTTCGAGCGATTGTAAATTTGCATTTTACAGCAAAATTAAATGACGTATGCGACATGTTGCCGCTTGATGTTAATTCAAATCATTGGATGAAATTAATTTGCACTCAAGAAAATTATTGCCTGCCAGGCATGGCCAATTGAATTTTCCCATTTTCCGTTGGCATTTTCTATTTGCTGTTTTTCTTTTTCCATTTTTCCATTTTTTACTTGCTGACGACAAGTTCGCTGCATATGTTTGGCAATTCTCGACCTGACTACGTGCCGCTTACCTTGCCGTGTGGCATGAGGCATGAGGCATGTGGCATGCCACAGCACTTTTCACCTCCTCGCAGTCCTTCGATCCAATTAAAGTCACACAATTGAGCCACTTACACTTTAAGAATTGCATTAAAAAATCTCATTGTTGGCTGAGTTTGGAGCCTGAGGTTTTGGGCTCTGGTTATGGTTATGGTTTTAGGTTCTGGTTCGGTTCGGTTCACTGCTTCAAGCAAACTTCCGTGTCTTGCACTGGGATTGGAACTGAGACTGGTTCTACGTGCTTGGATTATATTGTGGAGCTGTGTGAGAGTCGCTGGAAATTATTGTATGCATTTCACGTGCAACAAGTTGAAATCATAACAAGCCCAAGTTGCACTAAGAATAATACTTATATAACTGAAATGCAATGAAAATATTGAAAGAGCCGTTGTAGAAATTGAAAAACAAACCATTTTCACAAGCCCTTGTATGTGTGTCTCAGTCTGTGTGTGTGTGTTTGTGTGTGTGTGTGGGTCTTTGTGTGTGTATGCTAACAAGAGACAAATACATTTCCTGCTACAATTTAATGTTGTAGTTGCAGTTGCAATTCTTGTTCTTGTTCTCATTACATTAACCAACAGCTGTCTGAAAGAAATTGCAGTTGAATTTGTGTAGACTTCAAGTTAAGGAAACTTTCATGTGGTTTTTTCTGTGTGTTGACATTAAAGGTTAAGGGTTAGGCTATGTTTCTTGATTCTTTGATGGTGAGTTATCTTTAGAAGTTATCTATAGAGAGATACATTCGATGTAGTTCAGATATTGAAGGGAATATTTGGAATAAGTAATGAATATGATGTTTCTGATCTTTATTGGGACGTAAGACACTTTTCACCATCGGTGAATTTACCATTTCCATTGTCAATCAAAAATACCATCGAAAAATGCTGAGAGCAAGAGAGAGAGAGAGATGAAGAGACTTCTGATAAAGTAGTCCTGGGAAAGTTGCTCCCGACAGTCTCAAAATTATTCGACCTAGATCAGTTTGATGTAGGAAAGTTGGGGAGGAGGCTCAAAATTAGAGCGGACAGTATATCAAACTCCAGTTCACAATGGCTACGAGTGATAAGCTGCAAGTATTTCCTTCACGGGCCAATCAGGTGCTGATGAAGCAGAGGATTCTTGCCGCCAAACGTGGCATGGGTCTGCTGAAGAGAAAGAGAGATGCGATCGATTTGAAGCTGCGGGATCTGAGGAAACAAATGGGTGACAAGGAGGAGACTGTGGACAATTTGATGCGCAATGCAATATTCTCAGTGGCCAAGGCAAATCTGCTGGGCACGGACTTTAAGCCCGTGATTGTGGCGGACAGTGAGAAGGGAAAGACATTTCTACGCAGACGTATGCAGAAGATTGTCGGAATTGCATTGAACTACTTTGAATTGGAGGTACACGAGGAGGAGGTTGCCTTTCCCATGACCGGTCTCAGTTGCGGGGGACAACAGGTGCACAGGGTGCGAAGGTACTTTCTGGAAGCCCTCAGGGAGATTGTCGAATACGCCTCCTTGGAGTATATGCTGAGGATGTTGACGACTGCCTCACATCAGACCAATATGCGAGTGAATGCTCTGGACTATGTGGTTATCCCTAGACTGGTCAATACTCATGTCTATATATGCGGTGAGCTCGAAGAATTCGAACGCGAGGATTTCTACCGACTGAAGCGATCGCAGGCCAAACAACTGGAGGCCAAGATTGCCTTCACCGAACTCATCAGGACCAAGAACATGACGGACGAGGAACTCGCTGATTACCTGAAGCGTGGGAGACCCGTTCATCCCGTCGCCGATGTCCAGTTCGATGTGGATGTGTTCGAGTACAAGAATCTCGAGGAGCGTCTTCGGGAGGCTTACGTCCGACGTTCCAGTCGTCGGGACAATGCCACCGAGGAGGCAAAGTTGGATCCCAATGTTAAGGCATTTATAGATCAAGTTGCCTTCAAGAATGATCCTCGCGCCAGTAAAGCCAGTTTTATATCCCTAAGCAGACGTGTCCTTAAAACCGAGCCAGAGTCCTCACAATCCTCAACTTGCAGCGAAAAAACTAATCGAAATGCATAAATTATTAAGTACACTTTTTCAGAAATAATGAAAATCTAAGTATCGGAACTTTTCCGATATCTGAGTCATCACAATCCTCAACTTGCAGCGAAAAAACTAATCGAAATGCATAAATTACAAGTCATTTTATAGGGAAAATCAAATCGTTATTTAAAATACACTTCTACTGAAGTAATGATAAATTTAAGTATCGGAACTTTTTCGATATTATCAAGTGACAATAAAGCACAACTCTTAGCAATCCATTTCGAAAGCGCAATTAGATTTGAGAACATTTTATTGTATCATTTGGAATGGCCATAAATTTCAGTTAAGGACAAATAACCATCTAAAAGTGGAAGCATCAGTTTATTTTTACCTTATAAGTTGCTCGTTAGCCAACATTTCACCTGCCCCAGTCGGACAGCAGCAACAGCAACAGCCACAACAACAACTGTGCGGCACTTGCAACATATGCTGCAGAGAAAGAGACAAGGCAAACTATTCCAATGGGGCAGAGGTTGGTGGCATGCAACAGCAATTGCAGCAATCCATTGCCAGTGCGTCTTTTGTGTTGACAAATGCATATTACAAAATGCAACTGGCCATAACAAAAGGACGTCTATTACGACACATGATAAGGAGCAGGGGATAGAGGCAGGGGAAAGAGAGGCAAAGAGGAGCTGAAAAAGAGTAATACACACACACACACACTGCAAACTCATAACACAAATATTGTAAACATGCAGCATTTTTTTGCTCTTGTTGCTATTGTAAAGCCTGCAACACAAAGGCTTACAGCAGCAACAACAACGACAATGACGACGACAACAACTTGCAACGTGCGCTGCGGTGAACTCACGTGTTAGAGAAAACAAAACAAAAATAACAGCAACAACAACAACAACAATGCAAGCGCAATGCAGAAAAAAATATGTATGTACAAAAAAATAATGCTGCAACAACAACAACGAGCTGAGCTTGCAGCAACGGCAACACTGTGGCAGCAACGGTAGCTCCAAATAATAAAAGGATGATAGTCAAAGTTTAATGACAGTTCAAATGATGTTGCCGCCGTCGCAGTCAACGCTGGCGTTGCAGTTGCTGCCGCTGCTTCTGCCGCTGTCGCAGTTGCTGCCGTTTGTTGCATTGCTGCACTTTGCGATGTGCCGGCAAACAAATGCATGAGATTGCACTCAAATCAGGATTATAATAGCTATTACCAAGCATTTGCAACATAAATTATTTTATATATTAAAAAAAAAATTATAATCGATTTTTAATTAAGTTAAAATAATATAAATTAATTAGCTAAAGTTATTTTAAAAATTTTTAATTCCTGTTTATACTGTCTCAATAAATTAAACACCTTAGTTATTTTATTAATAAATTTGAAATACACAAACAAATCTTTACTTTTGATTTTCTGCATTAAAAAAAATATCCCAACACATATGATACACGTATTCAGAATAAGAATTCTTTAAATGCAAATCTTTGATTCACTTTCATCATCAAGTAGTGTAAATCAGTTTCGTTGTGAAAATCAGTTGCATTTTGCATGTTTGATTTTATTTTTCTCATTTTTTGCACATTTTCCCAGTGCGCTCTGTTGCCATTGATATTATTATGATGGTTGCAGGCACAGAGAAGAGGCACAAGCGGCACAGGCAACATCATGTTGCAACATGCGCTTGAACATAATAAATTTTTATGCATGATTTCTCACATTGCATGTGATGGCTGCCACTTGATGTGCCTGCTGTTGTTGTTGCTGCTACTCTGATGTTGCTGCCACATGGGGCGTATGCGCATTCAACGAACGAACCGAGACTCACCGAATGAGAAATGTGCATTTTAAATATTAAAGTAATTTATGCCAAACATTCAAATAAAGCACAAATCGTTAAATATTTAACAGTTTCGAAAAACACCAAATAGAAATACGTATTTTATTTTAGTTGAGACCCAATTCTACAACGTGTC
Organism: Drosophila phalerata; assembly: GCA_951394115.2. Lineage (NCBI taxonomy): Eukaryota > Metazoa > Arthropoda > Insecta > Diptera > Drosophilidae > Drosophila > Drosophila phalerata. The sequence goes on from OY729850.1 coordinate 5,759,980, forward strand.
TCGTTCCCTATTTCGCATTCTTCATATTTTGCAATAGAAGTCATTAAAGTTTCTCCCAACACTAAAAGTGACAACACGAAATGGAAGAAATGCCTTGTGTTCTAGTACGTCAAGATCAAAAGGCCAGACGAAGACATCAAATGGAAAATGCAGACGTTGTGTTAAAACTATGCCTTCAACTTACAGTGGGTTAAATTATACAAAAAACTGTCTACAAATTGTTGTTTTTTTTTCCAATTTAATCATATTTGCATGATAAAAATAATTAACTCTTAAACTTTAACGCTACTCAGGTAATTGTTAAATCTTAACCGATTTTTTTTCCCTTTCACGATACTTTGAAAACTTAAAAAATTCATAACTTTGTCAATTTTCAACCAATTTCACTGCGAAATGTCAATTTGATCATTATTTGACCGCTAGTTTGATTCTGCATCAAAATTGAAAAATTAATTTTTTCTTTCCTCACTGTCAATTTTTCTCAATACTTTCCTTTTCACGTTATGTTAAAAACTTCAAAAATTCATAACTTTGTCAATTTTCAATCGATTTCACCGCGGAATGTCAATTTGATCATTATTGGACTGAAAGTTTGATTCTGCATCAAAGTTAGAAATTTAATTTTTTTTTCCATCAGTGTCCATTTTTTGCCCTGGACACTTTTTCAGAAAAAAAATTTTATTTAGAAAACTCGTTCTTTGCAAGACGTTGTATTATTTTTCTATTATTAGTATTAGATTTTTAGCTCGATTCAGAGCTTAGGTAGTTATCACTAATCGATAGCAATGATATGAATATCTAATTGGGCAATTCTGCAAAATTAGCCGCCTGCTTTGCACTCAGTCATCCATAGTACAGCTGAATAAGAGCAACTAATCTCTGACAGCTCGTTATGCCAAATGCTAAAACCAATGCCCGGGAAATGTCTTATGACTATTTTCCCTCTTGCCATCAACTATAACTTCATCATCATTTGTCGGCGACTCTTTTACTGAAATTGGGTTGGTGTTCAAGGAGAGTGGGGAAGGGGGAGGAGTAAATATCAAAACACTCATAGACTTGTTCAGTTTGTACATATGGAAAGATGATTTAAGAGCTCATGTTGGTCGTGCCGATCATAATGCGGATGTGGCTGATGCTGATACTGATGCAGATGCTGATGCTGATCATGTACTCTCGTAATAGGCCTGGGCCTGGGCATTATAAATCGCCTGGCACTTGTGCATTATGCCGCTCAATCATTGAAGCTTCCTCCTTCTCCCTTTACCACCCCCTAAGCTCACGACAAGTGCTGTTTGTTTGTGTCTCTGGTCGGGTACATTCATTGTGCAGCATTTTAATTGCAAAATCACATTAGCATAAATTTGTTAAGAACATTTTGAAGTGAAGTTATGCCCAGAGAGTGCAGAGAAGGCGCCCTGCTGGGGAGTACTGTAATATAAAGAGGGGGTTGAGGGATGGAATGGAAGAGGAGAGGAGAGCAGAGGAGAGCAGAGGAGAGTAGAGTGCTGGATTGGCACAATGACATTAATAAGCAATTACAAAACAGAAAATAGCAACTGCAAATTACTTCAAAAGGCTAAAAGCCATGCCAGTCTATTTGTCTCTATTTCTCTCTCGCATTTTGTCTCTGTCTGACTGCAGGAGCAGGCCTGTAGCTGCTCTCTTTCCATCTGCTGATGCCTTGAGTATATCATCATATACAGCATCTCATCTGTCATACATATATCTTCATAGAGCACTGTGAATGCTAAATGACCTCCAGTTATGTCTGGTTCGACGTCTCTTTGTGACTACACTGATAAAAAATGTTGTGAAAAAAAAACACAGAAACTTTTCTTTGTCATATTTAAAATTTTATATTGTTTAACAAATATTATTATCTTCTTGCAAAAATTATATTTTTTGCTTAATTTTGACTTATTTATACAAACATTTTGGTGAGTTAATTTTATTGATTATTCTTAATAGTGTATTTTCTTAACATATTTAAAAAATCTTTATCCAAAAAACAATATTATTATCTTGATTGCAAAAATTATATTTTGTGGATTATTCCCTTAACTTTGTCTTATTAATATAAAATAGTTCCGAGATAATTTTATGGATTTCAGATACCGATTCGTTTTTATCAGTGTATAGTGCATAGTTTCATCTATATCTGTCTCTCTGGCTGACATTGCACTCTTATAGCTTCAAGTGGCTTCATTCAAAGCATGTTTTGCTCTCTTCTATTTCTTCTGCTCACCCTGTATTTCACTCTTGATGGAAAAACTAAAACTGACACCGCGTCACGTCAGACACGACAATGAGCTGACTGTTTAATGTCTCGACTACAATGAGAGGATTGAGGGGAGGTGTCTTGGCCATTTTTGTGCAGCCTCTGCTAACAATTTCGCAAAAACAAGAGCAAGTCTTTATTAGCAAAAAACTTGTGTCTGTTTTTGTCTAAGCCAAGAAAAAGCGCCGTTGGCTGCGTTTGTGAAATAGACGCAAAGGGTTTTCTATTTATTAGCCAACTGAGTCCCAGTCATTTCGTCTGTTTGTCTGTGTGTATTGTTTCTGGATATAGACAGGGCTGTGAGCAGATTAGAACTGATTCTCGTCTGTTCCATCATCGAGACTGTCTGCGAAATGGAGCAATAGTCAGACAGTTGGGATTGTCGGCTTAGCTGGACTTTAGATCAGAGTAAGAGTTGAATGAGAAGATGCTGAGCCAGGCAATAACTGAGTAGCAGAGTAACTGAAAATACACTGACTTCCAAATGTAAACAGACATTGGCTTATATTCAGCAGTAGTTTAAGAAACTGAAACAAAAGTCATGCTAATATGTATAACTCATCTGCATATCTGTGGCACTTGCCACTGTATGTAAGTGTGTGTGTGTGTGTGCCACAGTGCAACTTAACTATCTGCACTCATGTTGCATGCATTACGCAACATTTGGCGTTTTGGTTGCCGTTGCCACAACAACACGCTGATTATTGCTGATAATGATGGCAGTTGTAGTCGACAGTGACTAACCCCTTCCCCTCCCCGCCCCCTTCTCCACTGGCTACTCTGCGGCATGCAACGTTGACAATGCAACTCCACTCGACTTGTTGGCTGCCGTTTTTGCCAATTTGAAAATGAAAATGGCCAACGAAAACACAAACAGCACAGTTGAAACTTCAGTTTTAGAACCGAATCCTGCCATAGATATGAGCGACAATTAAGTGTTTGCCGCATAATGATGTTGCCGTTTTTACAGCAACAACCAACAACGAACAACCAACAAGCAGTGCATGCAGCATGCAGCATACAGCATGCAGCATGTGGCAAGCAGTCGCAGTTTGCAGTCGCAGCAACTTTTTATCGACATTAATACACGTCGTCGTCGCAAATATGCAGAATGCTTTTTGGGGCAGAACATTGCGGATGCGGCAGTTTGCTCCTTTTTGTGCCCCCAATTGTGGCACAGCAGCCGCATTGCCTAATGACATAAGTTCCCGAAAGTCTATTTGAACCAACTTTCGAGACTCTTCATGACTATGACTATGATAACAAGTCCATAAATATCTGACCATTGGAAAAACATCTTCTAAAAAGGAAAATACATTTCAAATATGAAAAATATTTTTAACGAAAATTGATGGAGCTGTATGCAATTGTAAGAATATAAAGGAGAAAGGATATTTTCATAATAATCAATAGATAAATACAAAACATTAAGAATTTTAGTTCTATTAGGTTTTGATAATTAAATACCAATATTTGTAGTTAGATAGAAATGTACTCTTATAAATAAAGTTAGAAATTAAGTCATAATATGTAGAAATCTATTTAAGGTATTTTCTTTTGGACAAGTGCAGTTTCCAGTGTTTTGCGGATTCGTTTTTCTTTTGGGAACATTTTGGGGTTGTATTTTTTTGTTAACGCTGCGGCGCCTTGAGAAATACGAAGCCATTGTGGCTGTCAGGGGGCCCATTAAAAATTCGATAATATTTTGTTAACAAAATATTAAAAAAAAAAACGCAACTAGAGAAGAGGGGTTTATTTTGGGGAGTATCTGTTACTGCCACAAGGCTGACCATTTTGATTGAAAATCCAATCTGCCGCGTCTGAGACTGAGTTTGAGTGGCTCACATGTGCCGTTCCCACAGCAATTAAATTTGAACACAGGACGCAGGATAACACACAGGACAACGAAAAAAAAGTAGAAGCGGAGGAGCAGGAGAGGAGGAGAAGTTGACATGCTCAGCAAACAAACAAACAGGGCTGGCTGAAAAAAAAGAGGCAGCCAAAAGACAACCGCAGACATGCAGGACAACGACAACGACAACGACAACATCAGGAACAGGAACAGAAACGGGAACAGGAACAACAACTATATTGAGTCGCACATATGTGCCCGCCTACCAAAACAGGACGAGGCTGCCAGGACGACAGGATAACACTCAGCTGCTTTTTGGCCATTGGAAGAAGACATCGCAACAACCACAAAAGCGACGCCAACTTCTCGTTTTTTTTTTCTGTGTTCACTCGTTGCTCTTGTTGTTGTTGTTGTTGTTGTTGTGCTGTAGTCCTAGAAACAACAACTGCAAACTAAAAAGGACAACGGGCATACAAATAACATTAAGCCGGCGAAATCAGCAAAAGGACTGTCGATGCGGGCCATGTGGCCTCGGGGCCAGGACCAGAACCACACTATCAAACCAAGCCATCGTCCTTACAGACAGCCAAAAGGACATCATCAGCAGCAGCAGCAGCAGCCACAGTCAGAGTCATAGTCACACTGGAAGCAGTGAGTCCATAGAAGGTGAAAGCGCTCCATAGAGCCATGACAATGACAATGTCCCCTACCCTCTTCTACCTTCTTCTGCCCTTCATCTTCCTCCTTCCACCTCCTTCTTTCTCCTGCTGCTTGCCTCTTCAGTCTCCCGCAACCGGTGTGTGTGACACAAAACTGGCATTAGGCAAGGATTTGCCTTGATTATGGACAGCAATGGGTTTTCGCTTTAGCCATTTTCAAATGAAATGAAAAGACAATGAAAGGTTTGTCCACATTTTCTACACCCCTTGTCAATACCCAATAAGTAGATAATACCATAAAGAGCCCAATTTCAGGTATAACGTTGACCGGGAAATACGCCCTTTTTGTCTATTTCTTTCTTTGGACAACTTTTGGCGCTGTTGCTGTCATTGGACAGATAAAACTAATTACTAGCATTACTGAGACTTAATGTTAGAGTATAAGTAAATAATAATTTAGTCATATTAAGTACGTATTTATGATTAAATCATATATTCACTGAAATGCGTATTTGCTTAAAATTGAGTCCATCAAAATGTTCGCAATTTTAAGATATTTATTTTAACACAGATTATTATAAAAATATTAAAAAAAAAGTCAATAGTGATTTTTTAGTGTATTATAAATTTGAAATAATAATTATATATCATAAAAGTTTTAGTAATATGTTTAAATAATTTATTTTTACAAAATATACATACAACTTAATCAATTATAACTTTAAATAACTATTATACAAATTTTTAAAAGACTTGTTTATTGGATTTTTTTAAGTAGAAATCTTTAAAAAATCAATAAACAAGTCTTGTAAAATTTTTTATAAAAGTTATTTAAAGTTATAATTGATTAAGTTGTTCTGTCTTCGAATAATTGAACAATTTTTCATTTTTTTCTTGTTTGGATCTACTTTTATTTCATCATAAACCATATTTAAAACATGGCAAAACATGGTTTTCGAAATGTTTTCCCGAGTTCATCATTAGCATTGGACATAATGTAGATTATTAGGGCTGTTATTTGAAGTTAAGGAAAGGGAACCATCGTTTAAGAAGCCATTTATTCACTGGCTGTGAGGCACTTAAAAATATATTTTATTATTAATTCATTAGGCATTTTTTAATGGGCAGCATATTTCTGTTGTTTGTAGTTATGTTTCTTTGTCGAGGCTGTGGCAGTTTAATTGTTAATTAGTTTAATGTGCGATACAGGCCACATGGCACCCAGAGTCAAAGCAGATCCCTCCCAGCTTTTTCACTGCCTCTCTCCCCTCCCTGTCTTCCCTTTTTTCACCCAAGACAGACATTCACCAAGTGTCGCACAAGTGTCGCCCCCAGTCAGACTATTTATTGGACGTTCTAATTGAGAGTGCGTTGAATTGGAAACCACAGAAATAGGTCTGTCCGTCTGTCTGTCTGTCTGTCTGTCTGTCTGTTCCCTCCGACTGCCTGAAAGTTATCGTGTCCACGTACTGAGTCCCGCCCACTCAGTCAGGCCATAAAAAAGCCCGGCTAATAATTAAGAGCCGTCTCTCACTCCCTACCTCACCTTCCCGTTTTTAGACACGACCCCACACAAATGAACATAAATGGGCGCAAATTGTGTCGCCCTCGTTTCCCCAGCCCTGGATTTTCGGTTAGGGCGTGCTAATCATAAAAAGAAATACAACGAAAATTATGAATTTGTTTGGCGTAATTTTACGCACCGCCCAATATAAGAAATGGGCAAGAAGAAGACGCCAAAGAGGAAGGAGAAGCTGAAAAAAAAATATAATAATATTGGAAAACCCAGCGAACGGTGCTGCCAATAATGACCCAATTTTGTGCATCAAATTTATGTTTATTCGGTTGCTTCAGTATCTGGTTTTTTCTTGCTTCTATTTTCTTTACTTTTCTTTTCTATTTTACTTCTGGCAGCATTTTCCAATATTAATATGTATAAAAATTAACGGTGGAACAAATATCGTTTGCGTCGCATAACAAGAAAATTACTTTTTAATCTTATGAGTCATTAGAAGACATTTTTACCATAATGCTCAGACCCAAAGCAATAGCAGAGGGAGGGAGGGAGGGAAACGAAGAGTGTGTAATGCCAATGATAAAGCCAAAGATGCTACTTAACTCCAATTCAAAATTTAAACAAATCTGCCTTTTGCTAATGCTCTCACACTTTATATTACTTTGTTTTTTTTTTCAGGGAACATCTCTTTGTTTAGTCGCGGTCTGAGTTTTCGTTATGGGTTCGAATTGGGTTCGGTTCGGAGCTGGGAATAGAAAAATCAGAAAGCTAATTTTGTTATGTGTGAACTTTTGTTAACGCTTAGTTATTGCTGATAACTGGTTGGAGTTAGCATATGGAAATGAAGCTGTCAATGGGAAAAGGTGTGACCAGCTCTCTGTTATCGGCTACTAACGAGACATTTGACCAAAACAAAGTTGAAAAACTGATTATTTAGCAACATAAAACTACAGCTTTTAACGAGTCGTAAACTAGAGTTTATTGTTAGATCTATTAGTTGATAATATTGTAATAAACAATACAAAAGATGGCACTTAATTTTACTTTAGATAAAAGAAAAGTTCTATAGTATTCTCAAAAACTATAATACAAGTTTGAAAGTTTATTAAAGAACTTAAATGACTATTTTGAAATTAGAGATACTTCATAAATATTTTCAACATATCAGCAGTAAATTAAATAATTTTCGTATTTATATACTTAACTTCAAAAAATTTAACCACTCATCCATTATTTATTTTCTTAACTTAATTCACAAGAATACTGGATTACAAAAATTAAAGTAGCACTTTGATCTTTACATTGTATTTACTAATACCACAAAATAGCATTTAAAATTTGACAAAGCAATCGGATTTCCTAATATCATGCTCAGATAATCAGATACCTTTTCTTTCTATAATATACCAATGGCACAAACCTCAAGATTTTTGCGCATTCAATTTGCAACATGGGGGCATGCCACATGAATCTCTGGCCCCGAGTGCCACAATGTTTCCGGGCGACCTTTGACATGCAGCTGTGCATGTAGCAAATCTCTCCCGCTCTCTCTCTCTCTCTATCGTTCTCTCCTCTCTTTTACTCTGATGTGTGTGAGTGTGTGTGAGTGTGTTTGTGTGTTGCCATATGCCACATGTCATGCGCCCCGCACAAAACATGTCACTGCCCATTTTATCCTTGCTTCCTGCCACCTTTTCCCTGACTTTTGACTATGGATTCTGGACTGTGATTCGGTTTCTGGGTTCTGGTTCAGTCTCTTGGCCACAACACAATGACACAAAAACCCAAAGCACATAAAAGAAATTAATCAGATTTTTATTTAAACGCCCATCTATGGGGCGTCAACCATGTCTCGGTGTGTGTGTGTGTCTTGGTGTGTGTGTGTTGTGTCCATTGTCCCTAACAAAACCTCCAAATCTCTCAGCATTTTGTGTGCAATTTTTGTCAACATGTTTCCCCGCAAAACATTTTCCTTTTTGTTTAGCCTCCTTCTCTTTTGCTATTCCTATCTCTATACTTTTTTTACCCCTATTCCTGTCTCTTTTGGGTGTGCTCCTATCTAACACTATCGCCAGCAGTTCCCGGTTCTTTCAATGCCGGACTCGCTGTCAGTTTTGTCAGTTTTCTGTGGAATTTTTGGAAACCCTATGAATGATTTTAGTAGATTTTTATATATTTTCACAGTGCCATTGTATAAAAACTCGATGCGTCCAGCGAAGCGGCCATCCATCTCTAAGCATCTATTGCAATCTCTACACACACACACACACACACCATACACACACACACACACTCTCGATATTTATCCATGCATCTCTATCCTTGTGGTATTCGGTTCGTGTGGTTAGTTTGGTTTTGTCATTACAATTGTTTGCGTTTTCCACCATTCAATGAACGTCCTTTGTTGTTAAGGACTTTGGCACAAAAGGAGTCGGCAACTGTCTGCAAAAAGTTGCGAATTGTTGTCAAATATAACAACAACTTTCTATGTGTATGTGCAATCCAGTTAAGGGCAGAGTTTTTTTTTTCAAAGTTAGGGTTAGTGTTTTGCATTATGCATGGCGAAAGAATTGCATAAAATATGTCAAAAACAATGTTGTAAATAATTCACATAAGTAACAACAGATAGACAAGTCTTCTACATGTTTAAAATCCTTTCAATTAGGTGTTTTTCATCCGCCTCTTAATAAATCTTTCCTTACTTTCAGTTTGTTGTTTTATTTATTTTCTCTGAATTACGCCGCAAACAATTTTTTCTCTTTAGTTAAATCTTGAGATTACTTTAATATTCTCCTCTTTTTATTTATAACCACTTTGATTTCAGTTTTCGCTTGTTTCTTTTCTGCACAATTTTTAATGCTATTTTCATATTTCTTACTTTTGTCTTGATTTTTCGCTTTTTCCTTATTAAGCTGCATTTTTTACCTGATGGCTGCTTCAAATAATTATCTCTTGCGACTCTAGAAACTGTTCTGTTGTCGCATTTTAATCTTTTCATTTAGTCTATCTTTTATCTTAACTTGTCTAGCCTCAATTCTATTATTTTTTCCTCCGGAAAATTGTCGCTGCATTTATTGTCGTCGTAGAATTTCCTCTGTTTACCCACTTCTTGTACTATTATGCAGCACATTGCACCACAGAATAATGGCAAATGTGTTTTTAAACCGAAACTTGCCAAAAAGCTGTAGATTCTCACTTATTTTACAGCATATTAGTTATGTGCCATAAACAAGATGCGACGGCCAAAGCGGCGCCATCGAGCCAGCCAAGCACAAAATTAGGGTTGCCTCAGGGTTGCCACAGCCATCATCATCGGTGGAGCATTATGAGCAACCTGCGACAACTTGCAAAACACAAACCAAATTGTTCAATGGCGCCGCAAAAATGACCAAAATGCGATGCCAGCAAACGGAAGGAATGGTGAAGGCGCCGCCATTTTATTTGCAGCACTGCCACTTCCGGCCGCCATTTGCACTCACCCCCCTCCCCCTCCCCAACGCCACTCTTCCGGCAATCGGTACCTACGATTTCTGTCATTTCTGCAGCATTGGCGAGCCAAAAAGCTGCAAATTGATGGCGACTGGCGCACATTCAAAACGCTTTCATTATTGTCATAAGCTGCGGCGACATCGTCTTCCTCTTGCTCTTCTTCTTCTACATCTACTTGTTGTCGTGAGATAGCGCTGAAAAATTTTCCAACGTACTTTTCGATTTCCGCTACGTAATATTCAAGTGATTACCAAAGCGATCCAACCTCCTCCACAGGAAGCAACAAAGTGTGCTGGCAACTTTTCTGCTGACATGCGCTGATTTCATCCTTGGACTCGCCTCGGACTTTCTACTCGCTTTGTCCCCATTACTATTATACCCTGTCAATTCCAGTAAGGGGTATTAAAAGGGATGGAATAAATAGACAATGGTGTAAAAAAAATAGTGAATTTTCTATTTTTAATGCGGATTCAAAATAGACGGCAAATAATGATAAAATTGACAATCGGTTAAGATTTGACAAAGTTATGACAGTTTGAATATTGTGAAAACATGACAGAGTATGGAAAAATTGAACAGTAAAGGAATAAAAATTAATTTTTCGATTTTGATGCAGAATGCAAATAATAATGAAATTGACATTCCGCAAAGAAATCGGTTGAAAATTGAGAAAGTTATGCCAGTTTGAAGATTTTTAGAATGTGACTTAAGGAAAGTATCGAAAGAATGAAAAAATATAGAATTTCCTAATTATGATGCAGAATAAAATAAGAGTAGAGTTGTCGATTTTTCATGAAGACCGAGTTAAGTTACTCGATCGATAATCAAAAAAAAACAAAGGGCTAAAACAGTTGAATATCGCTACCGAAAAAATTTAACTTTCAATATATTTTTACAACACATAAACAAATTACTTTTAAAACCATTGCAGGTCATCTTCAAGTCTACTCCTTTTCGTAGCGCATTCTTGGATGTTTGTGTTGCTAAGTGTACAAGTATTTCGGACCTCGGCGGGGTTCAATGACAAAGTTTACTACCACTAGGTATTTATAACTATTATTTATGTGGACTCTGGACCTCCCTCACCATTTTAAATGCTCACTGATGCGCAACGAATTTCTTAATGGTGCAATTTGGCGTTTTATGTCTGAAGTTTAGGCGAAAGGCGATTTCGGCATCCCGACAGGGAACGGATCCGGGAAGGGGATGGGGAAGGGGAACGGGAAGGGAAACTGCACCATTTTTGATGTACGCTATCGCTACGTGCATAAACTTTTTGCAAACAATTATGGCTGGGACCAAGTCGAGTCGAGCCGCCTGGCAGACGACCAACCAGGCAGAAACCTACCCAACCATCCCTTGTCATTCCCCTATTCCCCTATCCCCCTTTCGATATTTGCCATTTTTCATTAAATTCATGGTGTGATTTCCGCGACGCTTTTTGGCTTCCGGCAAACGCAAACAGTAATCGCCAATTTTTTGTGCCCATCGAGTTGTCAATTTTTGAAAATATGCTCCGCCAGAGTCGTATTATGATAGCGGGTGGTTCCCGAATCAAAGTGCCACTTAAATATAACCGCAAACGGAAAAAGAGTCGTGTGAGTAATCGAAGTGAAACCAATTTTATTAAACATTTATAATAAAAACTAAAAATGTATTATGTTTTTTACTGAGTGAAGGCGTAGTTCTGAAAGCTCTACCAAAAAAAAAATATACTTGGGCATAAACTTTATTAAAATATAATTAAATCAAATAAATTGAAAAGAATTTAAATTAATTCAATAAAATAAAATAAAGTTGAAAAATATGTTTTTAATCTTCTATTTAAGTTGCAATTATTTATATTTCAATGCGATATTCACGCGCTCATCTCTAGCTTGACACTGCCTGTGGGAAATAAAACCGAAATTCAATTGGTAAAATCAATAAGCTTCACGCTGACAAAAAATCAAGTCAAATATCAAATATTTTGCATACGCGCGTATATTGATTAAAATTCAGTGGCGCTCCTAGTGGGGAATCGGTCAAGCACTTAATGGATAAAATCCTGGTGACAATGGACCATTATGACACCTTAAATCATAACGGCAAATTTATCAGCATGTGTGTGTGTGCGTGTGTGTGTTTGTGTGTGTGTGTGTGTTGTGTGCGTGGTGGATATGAATATGTTGTCATAAAGAATGAAAATTAATTGAAAATGCATTTTGTGTGCCATTGTCTTCAATTAATTTTCATTTCCATCAATTTTCAATAGCAAATAAATTGTGTGTGAGAAATTAAGAGACTGAGCAAATTTGTATAGTTATTTATGTAAATACTAAAGCCTCAATCTCTTGAATATAATGCCTACCAAGATTATGACAAGCTAGTAAGTGAGTTCAATCAGAATGATTGATGTTATATCGTTCATCATTTAATTTAATTTAATTTTTCGTTACGACAGTTTTGCATTAAGTGCATTATTTAAGACAAAAACCTCAAACAAAGCTCCTATAAATTTAAAATTATAATGCTTTGTATCAAATGTTGAATAAAACGAATAAAACTAGGATCAATTGTATGAAATCATTGACAATCAACTGACATTGTTGTCTGAGTTCAAGCATTTCATTTATAGCCAGCTTAAGTTCATAATTGGCCCATAACTAGTTCAAATAATACAGATGCATTAGATATGCGAATGTTTATCCTTGTTGTTGCTGTTGTTGTTGCAGTTGCTGTTGTTGGTGTTGCAAATCGTCTCCGCTCTTCAATTACCAAGTTAGCATAATGTATTCAAAACCTTTAATGTAATTAATGCTGTTTGTTTAATGAAAGTTGTCTGAGCCTTTCACACACACACACGCACACACACACACATACACACACACGTGCGTATATATAGAGAAGGACATGTCCCAGCATTCTCATCATGCATGTTTGTGCATGTTCTAAGCATGCAGCCAGGACATTGCATACTGAAATGCTACTTTTGTTGTTGCCAGTCATGTAGCGGACATGCAACATGCAACAGCAACAGCAGCAGCAACAACAACAACCCAATATGCTGCCTCACGCACCGTTGCTGTATTTTGGGATTCAGCTTTTGGGTACGTTTCTAATCATCGACAACTGTCCAGGCCATAGATTTGGTATCCTGCCTGCCTTTTGTCCTCTTCCTGCCTCCTGCTCTCATCCTACACTCCCCTTGTCCGTCTGTTTGTCCGTCCGTCCGTCTGTCTGTCCGTCCGTATGTCTATCGGCTGCCGTATTTGACCCCGCTGGGGTCTCTGCCGTGGGTTCTAATGCGCTAAAGTGCTTTTTCGTAAAAACAAGTTACACTTTGCAATTTGCACTAAATCCCACTTGGCTGTGGCCGGGGATCACTCCACATGGGTCGATGGTGCATGCTATAGGCAGAGTCAGAGCCAAACTTGTCCTATCGTCCATCCTCCTCCTCCTCATCCCCTTCTCCATCCGCCTCCTGTTCAGTGTCTCTGTTTCTGTCTCTGTGTTTGTGTGCAAATCCTTTGGCCGTTGCGTGGCAATTAAAAGGGATTTTCATGGCTAAAACGTATTTATTTTACACACACACACACTTGCACATAGACACACACACTCACACACATGTGAACTTCCTGTTCTTCCCCATCCCTTCACATTTAGCTCACTTAATATTTGATTTTTGATTTGTGGTCTGTTGTTGTATTGTGTGTGCTTTGTGGGGTGAGTAAGGGTAGTTAGGAGCGTATATAACGGGATAACTGGAGGTCGTTGAGTTATTGGAATGTTGGTAAAAAGCTCGTCGAGCTAACAGAGTGGACAAGGGAGTGGGGGGAATTGTAGTGTAGTCAAGTACTCATATTAATTACTATTGATTTTAGTGCGCAGTGCGCGTTAATGAAATTGAACTACACGCTATAAACTGCCACGCCCCCAAAAAAGAGGGCTGTATACCAAAAACCAACAATAAAAAAAATCAATAAATTCACCGCAATGGCACAATTTTTATTTTTTAAATGGTGCATTGAACTTGTGCTTTAAGCAAACATCAATAAATATTGAGTTTGGTAAAGTGATTTGAATAAACAACTAAATAATTTAATAAACAAAATTGCTATATCATAAAATAACAAAAAATCAAGCAAAGAAATGTTAACAAATTAAAGAAATTTATCAAATATGTATTTTTTTAATACCAAATTTGTATAGAGCATTTATCAAGACATTATTCAATTACCTACTATTAGACTCAATTAACTGCTTTAATTGCTGCTTTTTATTGCTGCAAATGACATAAAACTATTGATTGAAATGATGCTCAAGAAATATCTGCAATTATTATTGATAAACTATTAAAGTTTGAGCATCAAGTCGTTTCGATTCCTGCTGTTTTGCACAATTCCACCAATAACTACAAATTGAAAGCCAAGTTGTGTGTCTGACATCATACAAGGTATAAAGAATCCATTGGCTTTAAATGAATTGTAGTCGAAGAAATGCTTTAAGTCAATAATCTGGTAAGGCTTTAATCGAACTACAATAAGGGTGGATGGACAGACAGACTGAGAATAGCCGAGGTCCAACGTGCAACATCCCCAGTGGAAACACCTTGCAACCACCAAGAAAAAAATGAGCAGGCAACATAAATTTCATTTCATGCCAATTTAATCAATTGGAGTTAGGCCTAGATAGCACTAGTTAAGGGTGGGAGATTGGGGGGGTAAAAATCAAAATAAATGTGCCCCCAAAAAGTGTTTTGTCACATGCGACTGAAATTAATTCGTTTTTGATTAGGCGCAAAAAATCAATTTCTGTCGACCAAACGGAGTTTTATTTGTTTATTGCCAGCATCAGTTTTGTCAGTCTCTCTCCTCTCTTCTCTTTTCTCTTCTCTCTCCTCACCACACTCTTCTCTCCACAATTGTGGCAGCTGTTACGTCACATAATTTGTTGCTGTCTGCGAGGCAACAGTTGATGCTGCTTCCTCTTTCTCCTCCCCTGTTCCTGCCACAAAGTCGATTAGACGTTTATTTGTTTTTGCTGTAGGTAAATGCAAATTCAAGTGGTCCCCCTTTATACCCTGTCTCTGCTCCAGTGCCGGGTTTATAAATCAACGCCAGCAGCTTGCGTTGTCAGCTTCTCCAACAGCGGCCATGTTGACAATTTTTTGCGTCCACGACCCTTTGACCCCTTGACCACGGTCCAGCCTCAGTAATTAACACATGCAGATTTTCAAGCGAGGGCAGCTCGGAAAGTGGCCAGATCTGGGAGGCAAAAGAGTGGCTGGAAAAAGGGGCAGGGGGGAGGAAGAGATACTGGCCAATTTGGCACAACTGTTGCCAGGCGGCCAATTGTCCATTTGCCTATTGGGGCGTTTTAATTTCAAATTCAATATTGGCAGCAGCATCACAGACAGACAGAAGAACAAATTGACAGACAGACAGGCAGACAGACGGGACAGACAGACAGACGGGACAGACAGACAGTCGGCAATTTGTTGTCATACTCGTATGTTTGGTCAATTTTCATTTTATTTGTGCAACAATTTTACATAATTAATGGAAGGGAGGACAGAAGGGTAAGAGATTTCAGTCAGCAATCAATGTGAAAACAATTTGAAAACAGTTGATGATTTGTTTTGAGCCACGGTCATATGGCTAATAAATGTTAGAGGCCATTTATCGATATTTATGCTCCATAAAATTGCTAAGTTTCGATTTCAGCACATTCAACACAAAATAAATAATAATAAATTATTGAAATCATATACATTAATAAATCAATCTTAGCATTTACATATATTTTTGAAAGTATGAATTACAGCTTAAATACATAAGATACTTAATACTTGAAAAAGCACTTGATTTCGCAAAAATAAATACAGAAAAGATATGTGTGTCATTTATATTCCATTCTCCCTCTCTCCAGCTGAATTTTATAAAATTTATTTATCGATTGAGATAATTAACTTAAATATTCGAAAAGCAATTAGTAACTGCTGATAAAGTCAAAGCAAGTAGGTAAATATTTAATAAGCTTTTAAGATTGGCTATTTTAATATTTGAAGACAAAAATTTGATTTGACCATTGAGAACAAATAAATAAATTTAAATAAATATTGTCAGCAATATCTAATGCATTCTTAATTATGTCATCCAGCTGCTTTTAAATTGAACAAATATATATTTCAAATACGATGATTTATTTATTCATTTGCTCCACTTTAATAATTTTTGAAGCAATGCCAATTTACAGCTTAAAACTGGAAAATATATACGTAAATATTTTTGGCAGAGTTTCATATTCGCAAATACACACATTGATTGCTTGCGTAATGCATTTTTGATGTAAGTAAGTAGGTCGCATATTACGCATACGCCACGTGCAACCCGAAAATATGACAGTGGCTGTCATAAAGCAATCCAAACTTTAAATAAATGATATCCGAATATAACGAAATATGAATGTATGTGCATATGTATGTGTGTATTTGAAAATGGCCATAAAAAGCAGTCGTAAAACCCTTTCCGCAAAGCGGAAATCCCGCTTCAAAACAAACGCCATTAAAAACGAGGTCATGCACAGCAGCAATAGGAGCAGGAGGAAGAGGAGAAACTGGAGGAAGAGGAGACACAGGAGCTGGAGTAGAAGCAGAACTTGAACGCGTAGGAGTTTAAGTGGGTAGTGTCTGCTTCAAGGACTGCCAAAAGTCAGAAAAAAAACCTAAATTTAGAGCCTGGAACTGGTAAAAAAAAATTCTGCAAAAGTTGAACATAACAAACAAAAAAGAAGAGAAAATATAAAAAACAAAAAAAAAATATATATAATATAATATTTTAAAAGTGCGCATAGGGAGTCGCATAAAATATGGGCATGAAAAGTTCAAGTTTAAGCAATGGAGATTGAGTACACACACACAGACACACACAAGGACAAACTGACAGAGAGACTGACACACATACACATTCACACACACATGCACAGCTGAGTCGGATGTCTGTGTGGCAAGGTATTTATTTTCATAACGCAACACAACATAAGGAAGCAATAAATTTAAGCTGACTGACGACAGTTTGCCAAACACGGTGCAGGTTAGGGAGGATAGAGAATGGAGGGTTTGCTCCTATGTCTAGGTTTAGTTGCTTTGGCTTAGAGCACAGGGGAGAGAGAGGGAGAGGCAGCTTTACCATGTGTCGTCTGTAGGTAAAGTGCCAGCAGCCGTCTCTCTACATATTGTATAGTTATTGTTTTAAAGCTTAAGCCAAGCGCATACAGCATCCATTCCCTCTTCAACCCCCCTGCAACCCCTATGCCACTCTTATCATTTAAATAAATTTTATGCAATTTAGTTAAGCTGTTCCCTGCCTTTCCCCTCTTGCCCCCTTTGTCTTGGCCCTTTCCGAGAGTGAGTGAGTAAATGTCATTTAAATATTTCTCTCCTCATGTCGTCGTTCTCGTCATCGTCGTCGTCGTCGTCGTCGTCGTCGTCTCTGTGGCATTCCAATTTCTTTTTCCTGCCCCGAGAGCCCACATTGCAATAAAATATTTAGTAGAGGTGTAGTAAGGGGTGTAAGAAGGGCGCTGGTAGGGGTAGGGGTATAAGTAGGGGTTGGGGTTAACTGTAGCTGGATTGTTAGCTCATTCTTCACTTTTTCGTTTGTGTTTTTCCAGCTCTTTTTCTCTTTCTCTTGACTTTTGTCGTATGTCACCGGTGACTTGAGTGAGTTGTTAGTTTTTACTGTTCAACTCGTTGTTGTTGTGCTTGTTGTTGTTGTTGCAGCACATCATAAAATTGTTGTTGCTGCTGTACTCAGTCTCGTTTTGGTTATTTATGTTTGACATGTTGCGTTTGTCAAGTTTTTGCATTTCAAGAGACGCACTTGAAAGCATTATGGCTTAATTCTTATATGAGCCTTGGCAGTAAGACAACATACTACACACAGCTTACACACTGAACACACACACTCAACTGTACATGTGTGTGTGTGTGTGGGAGTTGAAAGAAGCAGGTGCGACAGGCATTCCGTGAATTTTAACTGTAGTTACGCATTATTAATTCAGATCAAAAGAAACAAGTGAGAGATAAATATAAAATACAGTGGGAGAGAAAGAGAGAGCTGAACGTAAAGATACCCTCTACACAATTGTACTCATAAGTGCTTAACTTATCTGCATCTCACATATCAGAAGTACGAGTATTTTCTAGTTGAAATCCCCTTCTTGCCTTAATTATTTATGTCTGCGAAAGTATGTTTCCAGAATTCTTTAACTATTCCATTTGCATCACTTTAAAGCTTTATTATGAAATGCTAAAATATTGTGACATTCTCTGCACTTTCTTACAGAATATTTAATTTGTTTGCTGCAATTTTAAATTGAAAACTGCATAGAAAATGCAGCATTGAGTATTGTGCATAGGTAAATGCCAGATATATGGCACAACATCAGACAAATTGAATCAATCTTAATTAAAAAATGTTTTTTTTCTTGTATGCTTGTGTCATAAATTTATCTTAACTATGGTTGCGAGTTGGCCTCAAGGCAAAGATAAAGCTAGAGAGAATTGAGAAACATATGCCAACAGCTGTTGCAACTATTTATTTGCACAAAAAATATAACAAATGTCAAATGTATGTTTACATTGAACGAATACACATACACACACACACACACACATACAGAGAGTGTATTGAGAGTTGCCTTTAAGAAACAACAAAGAAAATTGCTTCAGTAAATCCAAAGGAAAATAAACACAAAAACACAACTTGAGTCGCAAAGCAAACAAACTCACAGCTCACACACACGCACACATATATATTACTACTAAGGTGCGCCCAGGTGGGTTGGGTGGTTGGGTTGGGTGGATGGTACTATTTGGCTAGGAGCTGCTCGTTGACGCTTTTGCAAAAGTCAAAAAGGGTTAAGGCAAAGACGAGTGCTCCAAGTGTTTATTATACGGTGTGTGTGTGTATAAGTCTCACTACTGTCCCATTGCCACACTGTCGCATTGCCACACCCACATTTGTCAGGTGGGCGGGTTGGGGAGGGGGAGGCACTCATGTGTGCTCTCATATAGCGCCTTATGTATGACACTTAAACATGCAAAGCTGCTTGCCAAGATGATTTATATTAGCCATGATTTCTAGCAATTTTTAGCACTTTAGCTTTATGGTTACCTTTACCTACACCGTTAGCTTTTACCGTTGGCATTACCTCTTTTTTTTTGGCGAGGCGTCAAGGTGTTGATTGTTGTTGAAATTCTGTGCAGCAGATGACGGACCCAAAAACGTGAAACATGAAACAGAAGTGGGTAATTCACCAAACCATTCAAACACTCACACACACATAGAAACACACGTGGCGTATGACATATTTTCCGTGATGATAATAACAACTTATTCTGCTGCTTCACTTTCTTTTTTCTCTACATTTTTTGACAGCATTTGCGGAGTATTATGACATGAAAGTTATTATGCGTAAGGGATTGAAGGGTTTATTCCAAAAATGTCACGGCCACACTGAGAAAATGCGGTTAGACGAGAGCATTAAATAAAGAAGCTTATTGAAATACTCTAAAAAATTTCAGGTCATTTATAGTTTACTTAAATATAAATTACATTGATAAAATAATTTTTATTTTATTTTTTTGAGGTGTAAATATTGATCTAAAAGTAATTAACATTATTTTTTCAGCAATCTAACTAATCATTTCTCCCTTCCTATCTGTGTATGCATTTCATTGTAATCCATTTCACATAGCTAACTAGGTCAGCAGTTTGTTTTTATAATCCCCTATATAAAATGTATACACTTAGTTAACTGAACTGAAAAAAAAACGCAAACCGAATGCAAATATCAGCTCATTTTTGTGTACAGCGATTCATAAAATCCGTCTTCTCAAAACAAAAATGGGAGTTACACCTGCTGAACATGCAGCGAGT
Source organism: Drosophila phalerata (assembly GCA_951394115.2). Classification (NCBI taxonomy): domain Eukaryota; kingdom Metazoa; phylum Arthropoda; class Insecta; order Diptera; family Drosophilidae; genus Drosophila; species Drosophila phalerata. The sequence goes on from OY729850.1 coordinate 5,779,700, forward strand.
CGTAATCCAGTTTTAGTTGCTTATAGCCAATGCGACTGGTACTGTTGATGGCATTGTATTTGGTCAGGTCCTGTAAATAAGGCGCGTGCACAAGCCAGTTAAAACAATTACGGGCCACAAAGCAAAGTCAGTTTGGCTTGTAGTCTTGGGCCACGCGACGTATACGTAATATTAGCTAACGGCAGAAAAAGGAAGACGCAACTCAATGTTGTTGATGAGGGGGAGGAGGGTAGAAAGATGGCACACACTTGGGCCATCAAATTAAGTAATTGCATAATTGTTTCACTAGCATTTTACTATACCCCACGGGTGGACACTCTTCCCCCTCTCTTTTTCGAGTCTCCTCTTTCCCTCTGCCCTCTTCCCTCTCTGTTTTCGGCTTTAGCTTTTTATGTGTGCGGAGTTTTTCTTTTATTTGCCTTTTGCCACGACTAATCCCCTGGCCGGCTGCTACGTGCCTGTCTTTGAGTTTTTGTAGGCACTCACAGTTACCCTACCTTCACTCCCTTTCCCCTGCCACCTCCCCCCCCGTAATGCCACTCATAAATCAGCGTCAAATCGTCGAGGGCTTTTGCCTTTGCGTCGTCGTTTCTAATTGTTTTGTTATAGACACATATATCCGTGAGATTCCGTGCCGTATTCCGTATTCCGAATGCCAAATGCCGAATGCCGTATGCAAAATGCAAATGTTCATAAGGCAACCCGCAATACCACAAATGTTGTAAGTGCCCCACTGTCCCCCAACCCCTCCCCCTCTCCCGCAGAGAGTCCCTTTGGGCCACGGTCACTTGCACCTGCCGGCCAAGCTTGCGGTTGCCAACATTGTTGTTGCCTGAGGTTGTCCTGGGCCTCGGACAGACCTCGGTCTGTTTCTGCGCCTGGTCGAGTTGTGATAACGCCAACACGACGCTCAAATATGGCACTAACATTATTAGCCAGGACTGACTACGACTGACCAGGAGTAGGACCACAGTCAGAAGTGGGTTCATGCGAGGGTTGAGGGTTTTTTTTTTTTTTTTAGGGCTATTTCATTCCGGACTCTGCTTGATTGTTTGAAATAAAGTGTAATTTCAAATTGTGCATATATGTTTTTATAAAGCCCAGAAATGGCAATGAGTGTCGTAGACCACAAAACGGAAAAGTAAAGGGATTTTTTCGATTGAAATTAATGATAGAAACTTTATTGAAAATTATTGTATACATTTTACTTAAAGCTTTTAAATACTGACCTTCCATATCACATATAACTATTGGATATAGTAAAATTAATATAGGTCCTAAAATTAAAGTCAAGAGCTAAGTAACTTTTTACATAATTTTATTTTTGTATGCCAAATAGACTTTTAATATGTGTTATAAGTCGACACCTCGTGTTGTTCATAATCATATAATGTGCAACATTAGCTGCAGAACAACCCATTAATATTTTATCGAGCTGTGAAAGGCTTTCCCCTCCAGTTCCATAACTCACCAATAAGCCTGCTGTCTTTATAAATTCCCACCTCAGTCCTTAACTTACCCCAAGTAGTATTCCCCCTTGAAACTTAATTGCCTTTTCACCTTATCCATTGATATGTCTCTGATGTGCCAGTTTTTTTTTTTTATTCTATTTTTTACCAAACACACACAGACATATTGCTCAATTGGTTATCGTCTCTCTGGTTTTTTTTTTATTTATAACCCTTTCATATTGAAGCTTCATCTGTTGTCTGCCTCTCCGTTTCTCTATCTGTCTGTCTATCTGTCTATTTGTCTGGCTGTCTGTCTGTCTGTGCTCTAGATTGAGCATATATCATTCCTAATTACTGATACTAAGCTGTTGTCTTTGCTGTTACTCCTGCTTCTTCTTCCTCTTTTGGGGACCCAACTGATTGATCTACGTTTCTTGGTTCTGGACGTGCCCAGTAGTCAATTTATGGCATCGCTGGCATCTGAATGTGCAACTGCAACTGCAACTGCAACACACAACTGGTTGAAAATCTCATTTGTTGCGCTTCGTTGCTAATTTTAATATTATTTTTGGAAATCTTATAACTTGCCCTTTGCTACCTTCCTCTCTCTCTCTTTCTCCCCTCTCTCTCTTTCTATCTGCTTGCTGGTTCTTTGATGCCTCCGAACTGTTGATGTCTTTATTGCAGTTGTTCTGTTCCGTTCACATTATAATTTTCATTTTCATTTCGTTTTCATTCAGCTTTCGTCTGTTGGATCTTCACTCTGGCATCTTCACGCGACTTTGGCTGTCTATAATTGGCTGTCTGACTGCCCCCAACTGAATTCGCTATGCTTCTGCTCTTCCCTCTCGCTCTTTCACCCGCTCGCTATCTCTCTCACAAACTCTCTACTGCACACTTTTAATCAAGATCAAGCGTGATAAATTCAAGTCACTGTGGAAATTGAAAGGCGTTGAGTGTGGACAGGACTTGGACAGTGACTTAGGGTAAGTTCCACTCTTAAAAGTAATACCAAAATTTATATAAAGCAAAATTTATTAAAGAAATATAATTTCTTACTTCTAAATATACTTTAAGAATACATTAAATATCAATTGAATAAGAACATATCATCGTAGGAAACAGTCAGCATAAACTTCTTGATAATCTTCAAAATACTTCGACTATAAGACGGCAATATAGTTGGCTCAATCTCGTTCCACATTTCGCGCCAGTTTTCATTGACAACACGATTGAGTACAACGGTTAGATCAGTATTTTCCTTATAGAGATTATCAGCCCACAATATCCAGCTGTTAAGAAATCAAATTTAAATTGAGCTTAGATAATAATATATTTAAATGTATTCCTTACCGATCCAGCTCGATTTGCGGAAACAGTTCGTATAGGTTCATATAGCGCTTGTTATTCCGATATTCAATGAATCCTTTAAGACTACATGTTATTCTTACATTCTGCAAATCCGAGTGAGTTATACCCGAGGAATTCGTATATACAATTAGGCCACGTCCTTTAAACTCATAATTGCCTTGCAATACAAGTCTTGGAATTTGTAGTTCAACTTCTAATCTATTCAGTTCTGGTTCATGTTCAAAGCCCGAAATTTTTGTAAGCGTCGCATTTTCGAATCCCTTGAGAAACTGATTAACCAGTTTATAGAATATATAAATCGGACCTGGCGAGTCAATCAGGGTTATGTCTTCAACCTTGATTTTATCAAATGGCTCTAATCCAATTTCCGGGATTCCTTTGCTATAGTGTCGGATCAACGCATTTGTACTATTTACTATACACGGATGATCTCCAAAATGACACTTCCTGATGTAATCAGCTGTATATATAGGTAAAACTTTAATTCACAAATATTTTATTATTTATTTAGCTAGCTTACGTAGCTCAACAGCGTAAAGAACACTGTTCCAGACAACGCAAAAAGTTATGATGTTTGTAAACATAATACTGATTCGATCCGCACACTTTATAATATTGAACAATCGAACTTGCTAAGGCAGCAGTTGGATATGGAATAAGATTCTATGTCAAACTAGATTGCACAGAGACTTAATTTTCCGAAACCAGTTTCATTTGAGTGAAAACTTACTGAGATCAAATAACAATTACAAATCTAACTGGTTTATTAACATACTTGATACTCGAATACTCATTTTCTCAAGAACATATCGTCGTATGAGATAGTTGAAAATATCTTATCCAACAGCTCGGCTCCCTTCTGGCTATAACTGGACAACACATTGTGTTCTATATCATTCCATAGCTCGATCCAGTTTTCATTATACGCACGATTGACGGCTAGCGTAAGATCCAAGTTTTCCTTATAAAGATCATCTAGTTTAATAACAAACCTACAAAGATGTTTGTATTTCCTCTCAATCACAACTTCAATCTGAACTTACCGTCCTAATTGCAGTTGTGGCATAAGTTCATAGATCTTTAAGTACCGCTTCTCCTTTTGAAACTTGACAATCACCTTCAATTTGAGGTTAAGTGTGACATTCTGGAATTCGGCATAACTGGGTCCAGAAGTGTTGGACTGAACCATCGATAGCCAACGCAGCTGCATCTCATATGTAGATCTATGGGTCAGTCTGGGAATTCGTAGTTCGATTTCTATTTTATTTCTGTTGGGATCCTCATCGAAGCCACTTACTCGGGTCACAGTTGCATTCTGACAACCACTGACTATTTGATTTACTAGTCGGAATTTTAAAAAGGATCCTCTAACCCTAGGAGAATCCCATAGCTGCATATCACTCGGTCGAAACTCATCAAATGCTTGAATATTTAAACTGGGAATTCCTTTAGGATAGTTCTTTATAAGCTGGTTAATGCTTCCTTTGATGCACTCTTCATCTCCGAAATGACACTTGTTTATATTTTTAGCTAGGATGTTAACAGTTCAGTTTTATTTGTCTGACATTTATTCGCCTTACTCACGTAATTCCGCACTTTGGACTATTGTAAGGCAAACGATGAACACGACTAACGTATACATAATTTTATTTGTAATACTGAGAGAACCTGCTAAAGCAAAAGTCAAACGACAACTGATATCAGTGAACAAATTGTAACTCTGCTAAATCAGTTACTCAATTTTTATTTGATATAATTAACCTGTTTACAGGTGAAGATAAACTGAATACTGGAGATAGAAAAGTAGAAAATTGTTTGACATGCTTGAAGTTTCTTAACCCGAATCGTCCTGAGCAACATTTTTTCGAATTTATTAATGAAACTTTCAGGACTGGTGAATTTGAGTTCGCTGAATCCGAAAAAAATATTCGTTTTGATCGTCCTTGTCAGGATAATCGACAGGACCATTTTTTCGACTGTTACCATATGGTAACGCTGGGAAGTACAGGGTACAGGTTTACTTAATACTACAAAATACAAATATTTTTGAAAAAATCAAATAAATACAGCTTCATTCAACAGGGGGGATCTTCCTTGATATATAGGACCAAATTTGGGTCAAATCGGTGCAGTATATCGTATGTATAACAAAACTGTCATAGGACCAATCGGGGTCAAATTCACCTTTAGTATGAAAAACTTTTTTCTATTCTGAGATATCTCAACCAAACTCTTAGAATATGTGACTTATATGTTGCTACACATCCTGACCAAATTTGGTTCAAATCGGACCACTATATCATATAGCTGCCATAGGAGCAATCATATTTTATGAACAAAACAGTGCGAAACGCGAATAAAATGTATGGAAAAAACCTGTACCCTGTACTTCCCAGCGTTACCATATGGTAACACGAAAATAAAAAATGAAAATTAAGAGAGAAAAAGTGGTTTTTATTTAGAATTTTTTTCAAAATTAATAAGTGCACTCTTTTACCTTTCTAATGATGTGTGCATTGCATATAGTTCAGTACTAAATTTAGTCAAACGGTTTAAGTTTACTTGCGACGAATTGCCAAATGCCGTTTTTTTGCACTGCAGAATATAATGAGCAACTTAAAGCTCATTTTTCGATCAGCTAACTTCAAGAGATTGTTTCAATCAACTTTTTATCAGTTAGAGACAACAATTTACTCTTAGAATATCTTATAAAAGTTAATCTAACGTTAATATGTTGTCTAAAAATTAAGTTTTAGTAAATGCCTATTGCTTGTTACCATATGGTAACGCTGGGAAGATTCGGGTTAATGAATCATTTACAGGTTCTAAATTGTTGTCAATATCGGAAATGTATTCAATAAGATAATAAGAGATCAAAGATTATCATGTCACGAATTCAACAACTTATTGTTGTTAATAAAACAAATCCTCATAATATGTAAATATGAAGCGCAATTTAAATACTGCTCAGTTTAATAAAAATAAGGAAATTTCATAACTACTTACATTACTGATCGACACAAATAAAATTAATTTTAAGAATTTTCCTTGTTGTGCTATGAATAAATGATAAGATTAACTTCTTTTGTCTATTTTTTAAATCTTTTTTTGCGCTTTTCATTCACTTTCAATATCAATGAACTGCAACTGTCTGTTTACGATTCAATTTTCGCATTGTTATGTGCAACATTTATAACTCAGGCTGCAATTTACAATCGAAACTGCCCAATAAGACAATAATCATCAACTTATACAGCTGAACTGATATATAAACATATCTTTATGCATACAATATAAGCACCAAGTATTCAGCAAATTAAAAAAAAAATAACAAGACAAAAAATAAATATAAATGTTGAATTAAAAGTTGCTCAACTAGGAAATAATCTGTAAGAAGTTCATTTTCGAAAAATAAGATATTTATTCCATGTAGTAATTGATTGTATCAATGCTTTTCGGCTTTCCAAATTATTTGTCGCTTTCGAGAACTTCATAATGCCCACTGCGTTGATTGTATGGTTACAGGGTATTTTGAGAATAACACTGTGTTACAAAAAAAAATCAAAACAAAACTTCTGGGATGGGACATAGCGCATGTTGTAGGTATAGAAAAATAAAATTTTTTTGCATACTAGAATTTTTTGGATCACATCGAAATTTTAAATTACGGTAAAAAAACCGTTTTTTCATACATGCGCTCACTTATACGCGCATAGCTTTGTCAAACGTCCACCGATTTTAAATTTTTTACCGGTTTTGGAAAGAAAAAACTTAGGTTTATAAATGTGCTATACTTGACTTAACAAGTTTTTATTCTCTTATTAGAGTATTTGCTATGTAAAAAGTTTTTTTTTTATATTTTTTTTAAATTTTTTGACTTTAGTGATGTTTTTGAACACTATTTTGTTAGAAACCCTCTAAGTTTCATATTTTATTTAAAAAGGACACACTTTTACAAGTGAAATGTTTTTCCATTTTCTAAAATCGGTCAATAATTAGCATAGTTAAAAAAGATTTACGGAAACCATATGTTGCGCAATATGTTTATGAGTGCGCCATCATACCACTGTCGACTGTCGTAAAATTGTTGAAAACTTTATAGAAAGTTTTTAAAGAATTTTTTTTGGAGTGAAAGTGACTCCAAAACTGTAAAATTAGAAATATATATCAAGCTACTTCATTTTATTGATATATTTATTTTTTAGCTTTTAGTACCCACTTTAAAGTGTTTACTCGAATTTTTTTTTTTTTATTGATTATAATCGGTTTTCCGATTCGTGCTAAGTGAGAAGCAGTCATTTTTTACTATGTTGATTTTATTTTTGCCATCAGAGCGCATTTCTATAGTAGCGGTTTCTTGGTGAAACCATTCCCCTTGTTCGTCGCTGAACTGGTTTAAATTGACAGGGAAGAAATTTAAATGGGAATGCAAAAAATGGATTTTTATAGCCATGCTGCAGTTCATGTCATTGTACGCCCTTAAAAAAATAGTTTACAACTGCAACATAGTCGGCTCTCCTGTTATTGCCAACAAAATTATCACAAAGCATAATATAACTTTTTTAAGCTCGTATTTCAATTATGATTGATTTGGACTAGAAATTTTAACTTTTTCTAAGCTTTCGGATCTGTGGTCCGATAAAAACACGTAAAAGTAGCGAAAAAGGATTAAAAACGACAAAATATTATCAGAAATTTCTTGGCATTTTTTTCTTAAAAATTGAATATCTCTGGTAAATAGTACTAGATTTTAATAAACTAAATTGCACATAAAGCAAAATTAATTGTTTTTTGGAACTGCATACCAAAATTTAGTAGTTTTATACCAATTTAACCAAGTAATTTTCGTTCAAAGTACGGTAAAGATGCAAAAAACTGAAAAAATCCACATATTTTTACACGTAGCACCCTTAATTTTAATCCGAGTTTTTAGTGTAATACACCGGTGAAAAGGTACTACATTTCTCTTTCCAATAACGTATTACAGTATATTGTAGGATGCATAGTTTATGACATATGAATGATTAACTCTATCAACCTCGAAAAAACGGTTTTTTTACCGTAATTTAAAATTTCGATGTGCAACAAAAAAATCTAGTATGCCACAATGTTTCATTTAACAATATCTACAACCTAAGATAAGTCGCATCTCAGGAGTTTTTGGACTGTTACACCGTGTAATTTTGCTGCTGCAACATAAACAAATATCAAAACGTGGCCGACACAAAGCGGGCCGACAAACGGGCCTTTAGAACGTCTCCTGAAACTGGCCTGTCAGTCAACGCCTTTGGTGCATACCAAAGCGTTCTCTTTATATCCAGAAATTCTGAGAAACTTTTGCAAAATGTGCGTTGTGCTTTTTTGCATATCAATTGAAGAGCAACAACAACAACAGCAGCAACAGCAACAGACAATGAAAGACAAACCGAAAGGAGAAATCCAAATAAAATGAAATGAAATGAAGGCAAAAAGCAAAAACCAAAAGGCAAATTGCTGTCAACCAAAGCCATTTGACAGGGGCTAATAGCTAAGGTCAACAATTAAACTCATTTTTCTAGGGTAGCGTCTCTTTCAGTGCACTAAAACTGTCTAGTTTCCCTCACTCTAGCTCCTCCATCCTCTTTGTATTGACAACTGCAGCGGCGTCTATTTGCAAATGCATTTATTTTGGATTCCCTTTTACTGGGCCATGAATTCCCCTGCCTCCTCTGGGTGTTACTTGACTCGCCCAGCCTGCTAACAAAAATCTCTGGAGCACACAGGAAAAATCAATCGCCCGCACTGTCAATGTGCCCGCAGTTTCCGAAATATTTTCAGTGTTTTTCCTCATTTTTATTTGAGGGTTGGTGGACCACAATTTTACCTACACACGCGCTGACTATGTAAATATTTGTCAAGACCGTCTGACAATATTTGTGCAGACTCTGAATCTATTTATCTATAATCTTGCCTTGGGACTGACAACTTGACAAAAGTCATGCCATGTTCGGAGGATCGTTATTCAGATCAGCGAAAATCATTCAAAGATTATAACTAACATTTTTCAATATTTTGTGGCAATTATAGATTAACAAATTTCAACTTGACCACAAAATAAATATTGGAACTGTGGAGTTAAATGTTTTTGCTTTAAAAAGTACAGTTGAATTATAAATATCACAATTTTTGATAAGAAAAATATACGAGAAACTCAATTTTTTTATTATTTCCCAATATAAAACATTTTTTGAAGTTGTGCAACTAAGACGTATGTCAGTTTCGGTTATCTTCTTGAGTTTTGAATGTTATTTTAACTCTGGAGTATATACAAAATTGAGCTAGAGGCATTTGTTTGTTGTTCTCCATTCTCTATGTATGTATGTGTCACTTGTATTTGTGCTTGTGTTTGTGTGTCGCTTTGCATTTCCGCTTTGCAGTGCATCACAAGAGTATATCGAATTAACAGTAGTAAGTCAGACGGCGCTCGCTGATGTTGCATGCCCCACGACCCCTCGACTGCAACGGCAACGGCTCCCAAAACAAATACACAGCAAGCGAAGAAAGCACAGAAAATTGTTGGGTAAACAAATATCGAAATGATGCGTGCCACAGTGGCTGCTGCGTGCATTGTGCACTTGGTTGTTGCATGTTGCATCAACATGAGGCAGCACTGCTGCGAGGCAGTGTGCTTTGAGGGGCAATATGATAAATATGAATTTCTGTTTGTCTACTCTGAATAACGCATTCAACCAACAGAGACCACGACATGTCTGCAATGCACTTCCCAGTCAAAAGAATGACATACGTCATTCATGAAGCGACTACTTGAATTACTTCTATAACAACAACAGGTGTATGTTATAATAAAACAAAATATTTATTTGAAAAGAACTTCTAAGACTTACTGTACTATATACACTGCATTCAGAAATAAGGAGAATTTCCGGTAAAGGATTACAAAAATGTATTACAAAACATTTTGGGAACCTTTACTTCAACTCGAATACAGATTGTTAATAAAAACTTATAATTATTATTTAAATATTTATTAAAAGAGGCTGTTGTTTCCAGTAAAGGATTAATGAATAATCTATTCTTATCGTTAAACAACCTAGAAAATTTATTAAAAAAATTATGTGAAGCTTAACTGCTTTTCAAATGTAGATACTTAGTAAATATTTATAATTATTATTTGTATATTTATTAATAGAGGCTATTGTCAAAAATATCAGAAACAGCAGTCAATCTAAATTTGTCGAAAACAAAATTTGTGTAGATATTTAATTTCTGTTGGAAATGTATTCAACGGTTTTCATCTATAGTCCTCCATCTGAATCCAGCCAGGGGAATAATAAGGGCTGCGACTGCTGGCGACCGGATAAGAAGGATTGTAGGGACACAAAGTGGGAGAAGCAGGAGTATGTCGAGTTGGATCTGGATGACATTGCCAACAGTGTGATGCACGTGATGCGGATTTGTCGACTGCATGCCTGGGAGGTGAAGCGCACCAAGGAGGCGATCAAGCGATCCTTCAGACACTTCGAGGAGATACGCTACAGGATTGATCGAGTGCCAAAGAAGCGATTCAACAAGGAGAACTTCCTGCATGATGTGGCCGTGGAGGCGGGCATGGCACGCATGGACGGACAACTGGCCTACGGCATTGTGAAACGTGCCTTCCGGGCCTATTACCACGGCACGGGCGAGGGGGGCAGACGGGTGGAGTCCTTTGCCAGGCAGATGCGGCATCGATCCGAGTGCCTGTGGGTGCATGCCGCCAAGCGTACGGCGGAGATCTTTGCGGTCTATGCGGGTCTCATGTACACGGAGCAAATGCAGTACGAGCAGTGCATCGAGTGTATCTACGTGAGTCTGTTCAAGGAGCTGGAGTCCCGCTTCAAATTCGAGCCATCCGAGCCACGTGTCTGTCAGTGTAAGCCGGATGATAATAATCGAGTGGAGAGCGTGTGGGATGCACTGTCCGGCACCACAATGATGAGTGCAACCACCAATATCACCACCGAACTGTTCTTCAACAAGCACACCTTCGAGGTCAGCAATCCGACCTCAGCGGTTTCCATTAAACTAGACTACACCATAGTATCCATGGAGCACACGGCTCCCCGCTCCGAGGAACAGGTGCAGCCCAAGGCGCCAGCTATTAAGTCCTCCAATTACACCTTAAAGTCCGCCTCCAGCTACGTATCGAAGAAGTCCAAGAAGAACAAGCCAAAGTCTAGAAAGAAGAGGAGGAAGCGAGAGACTAAATGCAATTGTCCAAGTCTGCAGTGCTTGGAGGAGCGACCACCGCCGGTTATCACCGCCGAGTGCAGTCAAGGACCCTACGTCTGTCGCTGGATACCCTACGAGGAGACCTTCCCCACCCACTGTGTGCCCTGTCCGCCTATGGAGGACATCTGCCCGAAGTGCGACCATGACACAAGACCCTGCGACAGTGAGTGCACCTGCACCTGTGACGTCTGCACCTGTCCGCCTGCCGACGAGTTCCTGGAGGAGGAGCATGTCGAGAAGCTGTCGGGATCCGGCTTGGAGGATCGCGATACAGACTTTTGTTGGCTGGCGCCATTCCGTGAAGGACCTAGGGTTGAGAGGGTGTTGAAGTCTTCCGAGGATGAGGACGAAATGGGCGATGAAGAAGAGCCCTTCCAATGTCGCTGCACCTGTGAATATAAGCAGCGTGCTTTTCCACATCTCTTCACCTATCTGGCGCCATTCAAGCCGGAGCCAAAGGCTCCTGAGGAGGAAGTTCCTGTGGAGGAGCCAGCCAAGCCTAGAAAGCCGCCTTGCGGTATCTCTTGGGAAACCTATCAGTGCTGGATGGAGCCTATCAAAGTAGAAGAGGAGGACTCGGAGCCGCTTTGCAGAACTTGCCCTCATATCACAGGCTTAGACGCCGCCCTAAATCCCCGTGTAATTCCCAAAGAGGAAAGCATAATCACGGACGTCGATATGGAAACTCAACATTTTCCATCAAATGGAAATACCTCTGGCAAGGAGCGAACCCGTAGTAAGGCGGGAAAGTCCTCCAATGCCCAGTCAGATCTAAAGGAAGCAGCTGCTCAATCGAAAACTCCTATAGTGAAGGGCATAAGCATGAACGTCGAGGTGAAGTCACAACATTTTCCATCAAATGGAAATACCCCTGGCAAGGATCAAAGACGTAGTGGTCCAAATAAAGATGCCGCAGAAAATCTAAAGGAAGCAGCTGCCCAAAAAATCCCTGACAAAGCCCCAACCCGGAATAAGGAGGGTCAATCGAGCAGTGTAGCGACCTCAAAAGTGCCTGATGTAAAGCCAAAAACTCCTCCAGCTTCTGCTCCTCCCAGTACTGAAAGACCAAGTGACACGTTAACCAAGGAAGATATCGTTAAAATGTTGGGTTTAAGCAAGTAGATAATAAAAATTTTATTAGTATAATATAATTAATAGAGTGAAGACTCTGAAATATTATTCCTGAATGTGATTATTTCAAAAAAATTATTATAGAGTATTCTTTATCAGTTTGCAATTTGAAATTTTATATAAGAAATCATTCTTAGTGGGATCAAAAAAAAATTCCAGGTTTGATTCTAAAAAAACTGTGAACTTTTTAATAGAATACACAGTTTGAGAGCCGAAAGCCATCAGGTTGAATAGTTTCCGCTTCCATTGAATGATGGTCATTCAAAAGAAATCAGTAAATTGTTGAAATAATGTTACATTTGAAACATTAGACGCCTTCGCATAGAAATGGAAATATGCTTTCAAATAGTTTCTGCCATGCTATTTGATATTTTTTTTGATATCTCTTTTTTTATGATTGTCAATATTTTTTCACAAATTTCTAAGAGTGTGTTTATGTTTACCAAACGAACTGTCAATTGATTGTCAAATTAAAAATCAAATATTAAGTGGGGATAGGGGAATGCTAAGGACATGTGTGTCTATGCGAGAGAGTCCTTTTGAAATTGTAAACTGTTTTTGTGGCAACTTTCGCAACTGTTGACACGGGCGGGCCTTGAGGGGCGTTTTCAACCACTTCAGCTGCAAAAACTATTTGAAATATTATACAGCACGCACAGGACAACAATAACATATCACAGCAAATACAACAACACGCATCATTTCTTGAATTCTGACACACAATATTTTGTATTGTGTCGCAACTAACAATGGGCGGCCAGTTACGCCCACAATGGACAACATTTGCTCGCCTGATTCCGTTTCCACTCTCCACTATCCAATTCCAATACCATTTCGATTCCCCGCCTCATATTTTTAGTTCCCAGTTGAGTAAATTTCAAAATATGATATTTGCATTGTCAATAGTTTTCTTCTTGGCCACACAAATCTCGTTAAAAACAAATCACGTAGGGGTTCCTATACCATTTTGGGTTTCGAGAACTTTTCTGGCTTCTAGTCGAGTAATTGTAGACAAATTGTAAATCTACAACAGTGCCAAATATTTTTCGGGTTGGTGCTCCTTGACAAGGGGCGTTCCAAAGTTTTTTGACAGACGCTTTTAAGCAGAAAATTGTTTGCTCATAACTTTTGATCTGACCTCCCTAACGAGGGGGTTACAGCCTATCAAAGAAATATAACAATGCAAACCATACTATCAACTAATACGAAATTTAATTTAAAACACAATCATTTTTGTTACGAATTTCTAAAAGCCACACAAAACACAGTTTGACAGTTATAGAGATTCATGATAGGGTTAACATAAAATTGTAAACAAATTGAAAAAAAAAATAAAGAACATTTTATAAATGTTTTAAAAATATTAATATTTTTAAATGACCAAATCATGAACAAAATGACATTTGGCTAAAAATCGATCAAGTTTTGACAAAGTTATGAGATATCAAAGTTTTTGAAAAAGTGTTAAGTGTTAAGTGTTGGTATACAATTTATGCATGATGATCGGCTTATACTCGAAAAATATCAATTTTCCGAAATGATTAAAATTTAAATGCAGAGTCATTTTTAGGGCCATTTCCTGAACAAAATGACATTCCACATGAAAATCGGTTGAGTTTTGCCAAAGTTATGAGATATAACTTGATATATCATTGATATGCGTAAATATCCTATAACAAATTTCGCTAACCATTTAGATATTTAGGTATAATTTATCGATAAGCCTATTGATTGACTATTTAGGACATATTGCAGCATTTGAGCTACTTTTTAAGTGGCAACTTTCGCCAGTGCACGGAATCTAAACTGATTGTTAGGCTGAGTGTTGCAGCTGCCTGTTGAATGCAACTGCAACACCCTGGCAATTACGTGCAACACATGAATTACGAGTGTATTTTGGGGGCCTAACATGGAGACTTTCGCCGCATTGAGTAAAAGTTTCGGGGGCAGTCAAACATTGGCAGAGACACGACTTCAAATTAACACGTAAATTGCGGCAACTTAACGCGCGACGCGGAGGAGTTGCCATTGAGTTGCAGTTGATGTTGAAGTTGAAATTGAAGTTGAAGTTGAAGGTGTGTGTGAAGTGAAGTGTTGGCCAATGGGCTAAGACTCGTTAAAGGTTGCCTGGCCAGTTGGCCAGCTCGCTGGTTGGTTGACTGGATGGCCTAGCGGGCCTTGTTACAATTAATTGCATATGCCAGGCAACATTTTTGCATACCGGCAACATGTTGTAGTTAACAATAAATTAGCGTTTAAAATGCAATGGGCTGCTCGGCTAACTGGCACTATTTCCTAGCCCTGTCCCTGTCCCTATCCCTGTCCCTATCCCTGACTGTTTCTGCACTTGGTCGCGCCTTGTTAGCTCTAAAAAAGATCACGCAGCCAGACGGCAGTTGGTGATCAATCAACTGGCTTTAATGGGAGAACCGCGACCCGCTCGCAACATGATAGTTTACTTGAATTGCGCAATTAATTAGTTTCGTGTTAATGAGCAATGCAATGCGCATCATCATCTTTGCCATCCTCATCCTCATACTCATCATCATCATTATTATCATTGTGAAGAACAACAAGACACTTTGGCATTTGGAGAGACGACGAGACGAACCAAGATGCTTCACACACACGCTCGATACTCGGCTTTTACGTCCAGGAATTTTCTTAATAGCCTTTCTGGCCTTCTGGCCAAGTCAGCGATATCAGCCAACTGCCAACTGCCAACTACTACTACTATTGGCCGTAGACGTTTTATGACTTTGTTTTATATGCCTTTGAAGTGTGTGCACCCAAGAATATGCAGCTTCCATTTATGCTTTATAAGGCACTTCTGCTATAAGTAGCAATGCATTTCCTCTTCTTGGCAAAATAATAAAAAATAATTCAAGCTGCGGCATATTATTATTACATTTAAAACTTTCAAATTCTGTTTAGCCTTCATATAACAATTTTTGTCAGTGATAATAGCGTTTTTTTTAAATATATATATATTTTACAACGTTCATTATATAGTAAATCCAAAAATTGCACATGGTAATTTTTATTGAATGCATGATTTTTAAATTTAAGTAATTTTTGACAATTATTTTTTGAACTCAAAGTAAATGTCATATTTTTGTAGTGTAAAAGATTGTTTATAATAATAATTTTACGCTTGTTTTATATAATTATAAATTAACGTTTAATAATTGAAATCATTAAGTTTTTGTAATAACCAGTACATATACAATTCCTTTGCAATTTACAATCTAACAAACCGCAACCAAAAATAGTTTATTAACACTCAACTTGCTCATGGCAAGTTTAAATCGCTCTTATGTATCATTTTTTATCAGTTTTCAGCATTCGTTGAACAAA
Source organism: Drosophila phalerata (assembly GCA_951394115.2). Classification (NCBI taxonomy): domain Eukaryota; kingdom Metazoa; phylum Arthropoda; class Insecta; order Diptera; family Drosophilidae; genus Drosophila; species Drosophila phalerata. The sequence goes on from OY729850.1 coordinate 5,795,281, forward strand.
TCTGTTAAATCCACACATCAAAGTACTCAACAACTCTCTCTAGTCTTACAATGACCCTGCAGCCAGATCCATCAATCAAAAGTATAAACTATTTGCGAAATCAATAACTACCCATAAACTTGATATACAAAGCGGAAACTTTTAAGCTCTAACCGTTGCCGCAGTTACATATCTAGTAGTCAGATTTATCTAACTATATAAACTGAATTCTCCGGTATTTTTTTTTGTTTACCATTTTGGTCTCGTTTTGATGCAAATAATTGCTGACAGCTAAATAGTTTCAAATCCAAAAATGTTTGGCATAGTTTGGGGCAAAATATTTCAAAAAGTTTTGGGCAAAATCCCGTATTTAAACGCCGCTCCGCCCAAAACCGCAGAATGCACATTTACGCCGGCTCTTGGGGTTGCATCCAGTTTGGCTCCGGGTTGCTTTTCCAGCTTCGGGTACTCGTATTTGAATTCGAGAGAGTACTCAACATGCAGCTGCAACTTGTTTGTGGTTTGTTGTATCTGTATCTGTAGCTGTATCTGTATCTGTATCTGTATCTGTAGCTGTAGCTGTAGCTGTTGGATGCAAGATTGTTTTTGCGTAGTTTGCGATTGCAGCGATTCGGTTATTTTGGCTGCAAATAGTTGTGAGCAAATGTATCTCCGCTAGTTGCATGCAACGTCGCTGCTGTGGCCACACACATGACAAATCTCATGGTGCTTTATGGCAGCCAACATATGTTGCCATTCAAAATATTTAACCACAGCAAAGCTTGCTCTTCCAGAGGAGACTGGGGATTTTCTGAAATCAGCAGCAAAGCGGCAACTTGATTAATGGCAGCATTCAATGCAAGTGCATCAAAAGTTTTTGGGGCGTTGTCGCATGTTGCATGTAGCATGTAGCATGTATCCATCAGATACACAGTTTGTCAACGACGCTTTCAACTGACATAATCATCAATTAATGCGCTATTAATAGAGGCTTTCCCCAAAGTGGCCATCCCCTTGTGTGCCTCGTCTGTCTCCATCTCTGTCTCCATACCATTCTCCATCTCTATCTCTATCACTGTCTCCGTCTTTGTCTCCGCGACCGTTTGTAGGCGCGACAACACTTAGGGCCCAACATATGTTTGTGTCAATTTGATTGAAGAGGCAGCAAAATAGAAAAAAAAACTAACAAGAAAGCAATATATAAATCTAAGCATAGACGAAGCTTTGACTACACTTTTCTTTATGTATTTAATATTTTATTAATTTAGTTTTAGTCACTATTGGTGAATAAGGCACATATTATAAATAAAATAAAGATTTTCATTAAATTAAATTTATTTAACTTTAGTTTTGTATATTTATATTTAAGATAATGTAACTTCTATTAAATTCTGTCGAGTTCTAGTTCTTCTCAAGTCATATCTTCTAATAGGTCTATATGACCTTAAACTACTCTCTATCTGCACATAAATACTCTCATATATGCATAGAAATACCTTCTAAATTGCTGCCAAATTACAAAGTGATTATAAATTCAATTCGTAACCCAATTCGATTTGAATTAATCAATCAAATACGCATGAAAAAAGCAATACCTAAAAGCTGAACTCTTATCAAAAATAAGAAGGAATAAAAAAGACTTAAGCACTTGCGTGTGGTTCAAGCCACAAACTGAAACTGTTGGCAATGAAGGTCGCCAAGCTAATTTACTGGCCATAATTAGCATTGGGCTTGGACTCGACTCATTGTTGTTGTTGTTGGGAACGTTTTACAGTTTTCCAAGCTCATAGATAATTTTCAATAAGAGCAAAGCCATTTGCTATCCATTTAGTGTGTGGTGTGTGTGTATATCTGTGTGTGGCACAGTTATAAGTACCATGCATTAGACCTAAACCTCTCAACCATCGTAAATCGACTGGCACGCAATGGCCTTGTCCCTAGATCCACTTCCAATCCCAATCCCAATCGACACACATGCGTGTTGTGGCTTAAAGTGCATTTTATGCTGGCCTAAGGGCATAGAATTTTGAATTTTTTTCAGTCATTTGGTTATTTATTTTTTTTGTTAACCTTTTTTCTCTATTGACTGAGAACTACTTTGAATTAAGCAACGAAATTCAGCTCTACAAAGTGAATGTCCAAAGGGCAGTTATATGAATTCTTTCGTTTCTCTAAAATATGCATGTCGATTTCGGATAGATCATGTGAAAACTTGTGATATAAATCAGATTTCATTTAAAGAATTAAATGAGTGAAACTCTGAATAAGAGTACAAAGAATTCTAGAGTGTCGAAACATGTTTTATTTTACTTGATATAATTTAATACAAGTTATAAAATGTATATATTAAAATTTAGGATATACAGCTCATTTGCCTAGTTTATTTTATTTTTTTGCCAGCAGTCCTTTCGCATCTTTGTTTTTATTTTAAACCTAACCATATGTTTAACTTGTTTGAAGACCGTAAAATTCAGCTAAGTACCTGAATCTGCCCCTGAATTCCATTCTTTTCCTGTCCTTCTCCATCCACTTGACTTCCAATCCAATGAACTTAGTCAAAACATCGCACACGCATTTTAAAGATGCAAAAACTTTTACATTTAACCGCATTTATGAAGATGCCAGCTGCTTGCCAGCTTCTAGGTAGATATATACATATATATTTATCAGAGTACGTATAAATCGAAAAGCCCGGTAAATGTTTCGTTTGCATTGAAAAGGAAAACAAAACCTTTTGAAGCTTTCAAAAGATTTTCACCTTTTATTAGATGCCAAGTTTATTGTTTTGCCCAAGTTCGCGTTGTTGGCAGGTGAAAATCAACACCATTCGAAAGGATAAATCCTTGCCAACACACGCACACATACTAATACTCACTCATACACTCACATATGTTATGTAAAATTGATTTGCCTTTGCTCCGGCTGCTCCTGTTTGGGTTTGCTTTTGTTTTGTTTAGGGATAATCCCATACATTAGACTTTTGTTAGGTGCTTGTTTGATTTTCCCTTTTTTTTTGTGCTTGTGCTTGTCTTTTATTTTTTTTTATTTTTTTTTTTTTGTGTTGTTGAGAATTTGTGCATTCTGAGAAGAAATTTTTATACTCATAAATGCGCCAGATTTGCGTTTACTCGAGAGGATTATGCGCGCCCAGTGCTCCAAAAGAAAGCAAAGAAAACTTTCTAAATTCACATAAAATTAGCAAATATTACATTTGCGCTTTGGAACAGCTCCCAAAAGGTTGAACATCTCTCAGCAGCTCTTAGGCTACACTCTCTTTCAATCCGTCCCCTCTCTCTCTCTCTCTCTCTCTCTATCAATCTCTCTGTCTTTCTCTGTTGCCTTGAGTTTATTTTGTATATTTTAAGGAAAACTTTTTTATTGCCGTAAACAAAGTTTGCCGCGCAACGGGGACTTATTTAACGTATATAACTAAAAAGTTGCTAGCCCAAGAACAAAATAAGTCAGCCATGTGGAAATGGTGAAAAAGGTGGCTCATACCCAATACTCTCACTCTCTCTCTCTGTCTCTCCCCTTTGCTCACATGCCATGGTACGCTGATTGACTTCACTTCTGCATAAATCTCAACTTGGCCAGGACAATGACGCAGTTAAGACTCGCATAGGATAGGATAGGATAGGTTCCATTCCATGTTAATGTGCGACAAAAAGTTTGCATTTTTCGATGGCAATTTACAGTTTATCGGTTATGTCATCTAAATGGGCAACATGCGATTTGTTCGGCATTATCATTAACCGCCTCAGTTGCGGTTTACCGATAAGGAAGCTTTGATTACCTCAAGCGTAGTCAGGGAAGTGGAAAGACATTAGCATCTATGAAGAGTATGCCATTTATGGGTTCAATAAAATATATAGAGACGATACTTGAAGAACGTTTCAAGTTTGGAACTGAAAAAACTTTTGAAGAAACCATCAAAATGGGATAAATTATAATATTTAAATATTGTCCTTTTTCATACAGTTTAAAGAACAGATTTTTTTCACTCATTCTGAAAACTTCACACCTTTAAGATTGATAATGTTTAAGTGCACATTCCTTCGATATTTATCATATTTTATTTTAAAATATTTTTGTGTTAATTTATGTCGCATTTGGAACAAGTAAATCTTATAGGTGTACTCTTAAGGCTTTCGCTTGTGATTCTTAAAGACATTCCATAGATGGCGCCTGTCTCTTTGTTCTCGGAATATTTCTGGGGTCTTTTGACTCTTATTTTCACTCTTGCATACCTTTCACACACAAGTGCGAGTATATCAGTACAAGTAGTGGAACATACAAGTACTCGTACTCATACTCATACTCATACTCATACTCATACTCGTACTCGTATATCCAACGTAACTCACGATGCGTGGCTAATTTACAATTTCAATGTCACGCTCCATGCAAGTGACGATAAATTTGCACTATGTACATAGTCTCGAGAACCCGGGGAAACTGGGAGCAATGGGAACTGGGAGCTGAGAGCTGAGAACTGGGAAGACGTTTCTTGTTCTTGTTGGATCGTTCGTGCACTTAGCGAAATTACATGGCTGCCAAGACTTGTTGATTGTGCCCGTTGGCTAAATTTAGCATTATTAAAAAATTAAGCTGACAACATTTTGTTGTCATATAGACCGGAAAATACAACAACAGCAACTATGAGTGCCCAGCTGACTTACAGGGTATAAGAGGGACACGCAGAGGAGCTGTGTGGCATGAAAGACATGCGTGCGTCATGTGGTCGGGTCGGTTTGGTTTGGTTCGGTTCGGGTCGGTTCGGTTCGGTAGTTGGAGTGCCCGACACTTAGTTTAATTTCTAGGTGCCGACGAGGGCGTCTGCCAGCCCAAAAAAAAAAAAAGAAGGCAACTCTGTTTGGTAGACATGCCACATGCCTCGCTGATTAATTGTATTTCGTTTTTGTTCCTCACTCTCTGTCGCCGTTTGTCTTTTTTTCGAGTTATGAAAATGACTCTGGCTAAATTAAGTGAAATTTTTCATCCACATTTAATTACGCTAATGATCTGGCAGTCAGTCCCTGACAATAATACTTAATTCCCTATGCTAAAAATTCCCTAATCTCAAAGACATACACAGAGTTACTCAAATACCCTCAGAGGCTGCTCTCTTTATCATTCCTGAGGTTATTCCTAATGTTCAGACGCTTTGTTTGCCACTTGGTGTCGGTGTTTTGTCTTTTATCTAAAAGGAAGAAAAATTTCTTTCACTTTCGTGAAGACTGGAGTCTGAAGACCAAAGACTAAAGACTGAGTCTGGGGGCCTGTTTGACTCTATCCTGACATGATTACCAGTCGCAAGTGTACAGAAAGAAAAGTACACGAGTTGTAAGTCAAACTGACACTGAAGATTATGGTTTATGTCGACAAAGTTGACACGTTGTTTATCAAAAATGCAAGTCAAGGACTTTGCCAGCATAGTATACAGAGTCCGTCCTCAGTCTACGCTCGTGACTGTGAGCTGCAATATGCAACTAAGTATATTTGAGAGTGTGTGCGTGTATGTGTGTGTGTGTGTGTGTGTGTTGACGGATGCCTGGCAAGTGCAAGGCAACAGCGACGCCAGACAAAAGCCGTTGCTACTGACAAAAACAGCAAGAACAACAACGAGAACAACAACTATCAGTACTTTGCAACTGCCACAGAAAGTGGGTGGGAGATGGAGAGGGTGGGGGTGGGGGCAAGAATCGATGCTGATGGGCTCTGATGAGGCCAACTTGTAGCGCGTGTGTCTGACAAAATGTTGTAATTAATTTCATTTCCATTTCTTTTATTTAGCTTTGCCACAATGCAACAAAATGCATCATGTTTTACTTAAACTTATAATAAATCAGCAAGTCATGTCGAGAGCAAGAAATCTTCAGCTGTTATTCGAAATAATGGAAATAATTCGAGATTCATGATAATTGAGATACAAACAGATACATCATTGTATTATTTCTAAAAACTTATAGGATTAATTTCATTATTGTTCCTAGAAATTCATTCTAGAATATATTTCTCTAAATTGGTAATCATCTAAACGGCTTTAGTAATCAACATTGATAATTAAATTAGTTTTATTAAATTTTTAAATAAATTCTTAGCTGATTTTTCTTTGAACATATGCATTGGTTTTGAAATAAAATAAACAACAATAACTTTTCATTTCGATATCTACTTTTCAAATCTCGTTTATTTATTCTCTTGGTGACTTGCAACGTTGTGTTGTCTCAGTTACAATGGGAACATCTTGAGTCTGTTACCGATACTAATCACAGGCTGTTAAATCATATCTGAGATGGACAGGTTCTGTCAAGCGGCAGGCCAAAACTAAATTCAGTTTCGGAATAATAAGAGAATAAGAGACGAAAGCCGTCGACTCGACAGAGGACAGAGCAAAGAGCACAGAGGACAGAGGACACTCGGGAGAGTGCATTGTGCTCTGAAGTGCACTTAAAGGATATTTCTTTTTTTTTTCAGTGCGCAACGCAGCGAAAAGGAGAAACGGAACGGAACGAAACGAAACGAAAATCAACAAATGATGACAACTACCCCAAGCAGATTTATATTCCTGATGTTGTGTCCTGTCTAGTCTGGTTTGACATGGTCTTGAGCCTGTCCTCTGTCCTATGTCCTTCGTCCTTTCTCGTCTTGCCGTTTGTCGTTTGTCGAGTGTGTTTGTCCTTTCAAAATGTTTTTCTTTTCTAACAACTTAAGTGCTTGGCGTATTCTACTAATTTTATTTTTACACGCCCCGTGAATCCTGTTGACAATCATCTCAACTCAATGTGCGCTCATCCATATGCCCTATCCATATCCCTCAATACTCGTATAATGATCCCCAAAAACCTAAACTCAAACCCAAACCCAAATCGAAAACCAAAGAAGAGACAGGAGACAGCAGGTAGAGTCCCTCATTGATTTTTATTCGCGCGTGTTTAATTCCCGAAATCAGCACCCGGAGATCTTCAGATCGTCATCGTCATCGTCCTCCTCATTGTCATTGTCATTCATTCGTTTTGTATTCTCGTATTTTTTTTGGCAGCGCTTTGTTCCGCTTTTAGCGTGTTTTTTGTTTGACAGCCGCTGATCTTATCAACGTTTTGTTTTCTGAGGCATTAAAAATTTGTCATTTGTTCCTCCCATTGAACTGTTGTTGCCTTGTTTTGTTGTTGTTTTTTTTACTGGTCGCTTTGGATTGTCCTTGCTTTGCCTCTAAGTGCATTTGTGGAACAGTTGGAGAGAGGAAGCAGCTGGTGGCACAAATATTCCTCTACATGATTTCTTTCTGCTCTTTGTCGCTGTTTGCTTCTTTGAAATGAGATTCTGCATGGATCATTCCAGCAACAGCTTAACCTTATGTCCAACTGAGTAATTGCTACCTTTCCATATCGTTATCCTTCAAATTACAGTATCTGATTATTGGCTTGCTTGCCTTAAATATATATTTGTAACGTTTTCTCAGCACACTTTTATAATAATAGGGTAGATTCCTTATCAACCAGTCAGTTAAATATTTTTGAAACAGAATTTTAAATCTTTAAATTATTGTATTACTGTTTTTTCTGTATTTTAAAAAATTTAATTTGTGCTAGAACAGCTTACTAATATAATTTATTTTTAATTTATGCTGAAAGTATTCAGCTTACTCTACATTTTCTTAACAATTTCAAAGAATATTATCAGTACAATATATAGTCACTAAATTGCCACGCTCTCTCTCCTTTTCTCTTGCTCTCTCTCGCTCTCTTCCTAACGACCTGCCTCACCCTTCAGTTGCCGCAGATCACTCGCTTTGTCTGTCATACTTCGTTGCAGCTTTTGTTCCAACCCCTTTTCATAGTTCAAAAGCGAAACGTGCAGATGTCATTGGAAAAATTCTATATATGAAGGTACAACTATTCGATCAGTTAACAAATGTTCTCCATCCTTTTCTGCATAACAAATGCCAATGCCAAATTCAACGGAGTACGTTTCCGTTCGTGATGAGACTAACCCCAGTTACCAGTAAATAGATTCCCATTGATGATTCCGATTACAAAATCGAGATGGACCCGCTGCTGTTGTTGTTGTTGTTGCTGTTGCTGTCTGCACTTCTATTTGCAAATACTGATTATGTTTACATGCATACATCAATGCTTGATGCTCAAACAATGCTCTAATACACACACTCACACACACACTCACACACACACATCACACGTACACAACACACTCTAGCAAGTCAATTGTATGCACTGGACAATGGGTCGTATGCGTAATACTGCACAAAATGCCATATGAGCAATGCCAATGTCCAAATGCTTAATGAAAATTGGCGCCGAACTCTGTCGCATGCAATTGACGAGCAGCACATGTTCCTCACCTCACTTGCCCCCTCTTTCGCTCTCCTTCCCTCCGTCTGCCTCGCTCTGTCTCTCTCTCTCACTCATCAAACTGCTACTGGCCCATATCCTGGCTTGAGCAGACAAAATCAATTTGGTTTTGCGGTTTTTTGTGCACAGCCAGGAACTGGGAACTGTTGGCCGGGAACTGTTGGGAATCGAGAGCCAGGAGGCAACTAAAGCTGTTGTCCAATTTGTCAGAGAGTGCACATGTCCTTTGGTCAGTTGGAGCAGCTGCAATCAGTCGACTGAGCCCAGCTGCATTTTAGTGTAAATACATCAAAGAAACTTCTAAAACGCCAGAATACAATACGATACGACATAGAATGATACGATACGATATTCGTTTTGATTTACTTCTTGGAAACTTTCAAAAATGCAGAGCATCTTCCAGAAAAGTTGTTAACGTCAGCGTTGAATTTTCGGCCATGCAACACAAAATAAAGTTTCAATTTTTGTTTTTTTTTTATATAGAAAACTATTATTTGCAGTTGCCACTTTACGCTTGCTACTTGCCACACTTGGGTAGAAATTTCTTTGGAGTGTATTTGTGTTATTGAAAAACTTTTTGCCGCCGCATGCAAATCCCGAGCCGAAAATGCTTCAGATTTAAATGAAGTGAAGTGAATTTAATGGTCAACAGACATTTGCCATACAAACATCAAACTGCTGCACAGTAATAGACAGAGAAGGGAAATGAGATAGAGATGGAGATGGAGACTATTTACATAATAGTAAAACGTTGCAGTGTTGGCAAGTGGATGATGGGTGGGGAATGGGGAATGGGGAGTGGGTACTGGAGATTGGGATCCACTCTCACTCGAGAGTTTTTCGCACACAGAGCGCAACTTGGTATCTATCTATGATATTTGCATAGTATACAATTTCGAGTGCTTGTTTGTATGCATGAAACACAGGCTACAAGCAGCGGGAAGAGTGGAGGGAAATTGTGGGAGAGAAGAGTCCTTAGTCCTGCTGTTAGTCTGCTCGGTGTAACTATCAACGCAAATGTACTTGAAAATTGTAATGAGCTCTAAGCTTAAGCGTCAACAACAAACAGTTTTCCCGCCAACACCAACAACAACATCGACTCCGATTCCCAACAGTTCCCAGTTCCCAGTTACCAGCTCCCAGTTTCGAGTTTCGAGTTCTACTTCCAGTTCGTTTCGTTTTTGGTATTTTCCGAGCATAACCATTCAGCCATATGCTCGGATTAGACATAAGAGATAGCAATGACAGCGCTTACAGTTACTTCTAACAGTTTACAGCTGCACTCTACAAATCGATTCAAGAGCTCCCACTGCAAATGACTTTCCTCTTAGAGCAAAGTCTAAAGTGTTGGAGAGGAAGATTAGGCGCCGTCTATGTTATCTATTAAATGTAACATTCATGATGGGTGGAAGCCAAATTTAGACATTAAATAGAGCATAATGTGAAAGCAAATGATAATTATTACTGAAGTAATAACTTTTGCCATTTGACTTTATATCATAAGGAACTTCAAATTTGCAGTAAAAGTATTTAAATTAACATCAGCATAATAGTTCTTTTTTTCCGAATATTATTTAAGTGTAAATAATTTTCTATTTTTTTGACTTATTTTCTTTATTTAAAAAAAATTTCAAATTTTTAAATTCCGTTTAATAATTATTTCTATATTTACGCTTAAAGTGCTTCTGTATAATCATTTAAATATTAATATTTGGTATTAAATACACATTTTAATACATTGTATATATTCATAAAAATAATTTTAACTTCCATTTATTTATAAAAAGCTTTCGCAAACCGTGTCTCTCGCATCCTTGCCAATAAATTGTAAATTCCGTCGAACAAAAAGTACATTCTTATAGCAAAATCCATTTAGGAGAACGGCTGCTGTTGTTCAGTTTTGAAATCGAATAACCGAATGGCACTAACACTCATTAGTTGCCATAAAACACAATCAGCCGGAGGCCTCTTGTTCAAAATACCAAAATGAAAGAAAGAAAAAAACAAAAAAAAAAAAATGAAATCACGTCGCGCCAGTGCAACAAATTCAAGTTAATTGAATTCCAAAGTAAGCATAATTTGAGCCAACATCCAACAACCAACATTCAACTTCCAACAGGGCAACAGTCAACACTTTTGCTCTAAAAGCGAGCACATGTAGAATATTGCAACTGATGGAGAGGTAGAAATAGAGAGAAAGAGAGAGAGAGAGAGAGGTAATAGTCATACTATATAACAAGTTGCAAACGCGACAGTCTGTCAGCCTCGACAGGAGCAGTATTCAACGGGTAGGCATTTAAACTAAATTTAGCCTGAAATTGCTTCCTTTTTGTTGCCTGTTTGTTGCTGTTGTTGCTGTTGTTCCTGGCTGCTGTTGGCCGCCTGTTTGCCTGGCTGCATGTTTGCCACTTTGCCGACAAACACAAAATTCAATTACAATTGGAAACAGCAACAAAAACGAAAACGAAAGTCGCGCTTCAAGCTACAGAAAAAACAAAACTGAAACTTGGGACCAACAGAGCAACAGACCAACAGACCAACAACAAGAGCTACAACTACAACAACAAGAGCTACAACTACAGCTCCCGTTTCGAGCCGCTCTCAAAAGCCGGTTTCTTAATGTTTTCAGCACTTGCAATTATTTTGTGCCGCCATCGTTTAAAGTGTCGGAAATTTGGTGCGGTAATTAAATGAAAATCAACAGCGACCAACGCCCGGACAAGCAGCCAACCAACAAAAAAATATATATATGCAACTAATAATCCAATATGTGAAAAATAACGAACTTTAAATACTTTTTCAAAAAGCGTATTTCAAGGAAAAAAATTTAAGACAGCCATCAATAAAAAAAGATATTTATTTTCATAGCGTGTATTGTAATATATTACAAATTTACAAAATATGTAATATTTAAAAAAAAAATTAAAAAATTATAAAATTAAAAATGGTGAACAATTTTACATTTGAACCATTAAAGTAAAGTTGAAATTTGTTAACATAAATACTAATAATTTCATTTTGTATCATAAAGAATTAATTTTAATTAAAATATATTTTTTTTTTATTCTGCATTTGAGAAATAACTGATTGTAAATTTCTATAGCTTTTACAACTCACACAGATAAAGTAGGAATACCCATAATGGTTAGAGTAGCTCAATAAAAACGGCTTGCAACACACACAGTATAGGAAACCTCTCGTCTAACGCAGCTGCAAATAAACTAGTTCAACATGTTGCTGGTTGTTGATCTACAGTACTTCTCCCCCCACCAACTTCACCTCCTCGATAGGGAAGTTTTTGTCTGTGCTGTAATCAAAATACTTGTGCCAATAAAAACAACACAAGAGTTGATATCAAAAGAAAGAAAGCTAAAGCAAAAGTCGAGGAGTGTTAACCATAACAAATCAAAGTCCTAATGAATATTGAGAGGCCACTAAATGTGGAGCGCAATAGTAGCAACAAATTAATATAGAAGAAATACACATAATAATAAATGCAATGTGGTACGATGAGTACCTAATAAAAGAGCCAACTTTTCCGAAAAGGGATAATGAAGTGGCTTCCATAGGGTGGGGCAGTGGGAGTTGGCCAAAACGCACCTGCCTAACAACCCGCACAGCCGACAACGGTAATAAAAATCGCATAAGTATCCACAGCAAAGACAACAACAGGCCAAAATATTGTAAGAGGGCAAAGAGGGGTTGAGTTGGCTCGTTAATTTGCAATAAAATCCGATTATAACCACAAAAATGCCCCCATTCAAGATATATAGTATATCCAAACGAAAGCCAAAAGCAAAAGACGCGGCAAACCAAAACGAATTCAAGTCTCAGATACAGGTGGAAATAAAAAGGCCGGAAGTAAAAGCCAACTTGTATCAATATCAATAAGTGCGTAGCACTCTGCAACCCCCGTTGAACCCCCACTATCCCAGCTCCCAGCACCCATCCCCCTTACCCACCCTATAAGCAGGTATAGGTAAAGGGCTGCTCGTGGAGTGCCACATAAAACTTGCATTGATATTTAAGCCCTGCTATAAATAAGACGCCCTCAAGGCAAGCAAAGCCCACAAATTATAGCAGACAGGACTTGCCCCAAAACGGGGTGGGTTTTCTTTTCGATTAAGGTCAGAACAGAGCTAGCATTTAAAAAAAATTGAGATACCATTACGAATTTGCATAGGGGCGTGTCATTTTTCGAATTTGCACCCTTTTCTAGTTGTAAGTTGCACCCAAATTATGTTTAATTTCAAAGTTGTATTACAAATTTTGAAAACCAGGGCTGCAAGACAATTTATATAAATATGTGAAGTATTTCAGGAATATGACGTTTAAGAAACTTGAAACAATTCATGAAATTTTCTCAGAGTTCTTTAGTGCAAATTTTTCTTTTTGACTACATTAAATTATTATAAATCGAATTTATTTATTATAAAATTTTAAGATTAAATTTCCGAAATAGCAAATATTTGGCCATACATAAGTAGTAATTTTAGTTATTTAATGAAAATTCCTTTTACTTATATGAATTAAAATAGCTGAAATACTTTCCAACCCTTCCTTAGACAGTAACAGTTATGCTATAATTTAGACATTACTCAAAGTCTCCTGCCAGTGATGTCTCTACCAAACTTTCAGTTAGTTATGACCGCAATACCCAAGGAATCCCCAAGACCATTGAAAGGGCTCTATAGGTCCCCAAACCCCCCAACAAAACAAATAAAAGTGTAAACACTGATTTGGCACGCGCCGCGTTGGGCGGTAATTTATGCATAAAAACCCCCCCAAAAAAAGATGCGGAACATGCCAACCCCCATTCCCCTACCCTTCCCGTCCGTAAGAAATGAAGGGAAAACTCGTTGCCCAAACATGGTAATTACCTGAGTCCTTTTGGCAAAAATTCACGCATATAAACACGTATTTTGTGGGCAAAAGGCTCGAGTGGAGCGGAGTCGATGTCTGGTAACTTTTTCTTTATCATTATAGGGAAAAGCCAGAGCGAGACAGAGAGAGAGAGAGAGAGAGGGATAGAGGTTAAGAGTACAAGAGACAGACAGAGAGACAAGCCGTAACATGCATATGAATATGGCCTGGAGTCATGTCTGGCTGTCTGTTTGTAGGTGTTATGGCCGGCTTCCGCAAGGACTTAACCGTTTTTGTAATGCATAATTTTATACGGCCAACAGACAAGCAAAAAAGAGAGAGAGACAGTGCATGCGGGAGGAACGAGAAAGAGAGAGAGACACACATATGCATAAATAATGCGAATATTTTTTAACATTTTCTGTTTGCATGCGATGAAAATGTTGTGTGTGGACAAATTATTTGTAATTATACGCATATTAACAAGCACGTAAGAGAGAGAGGGAGTGATGAAAATGCAGAAACAGAGAGAGCGAGAGAGAGAGATAAACATTAATGTTTATTAAATTAACCGTGTGGCAGTTTATTGACTTCGCTTAGAACACTTTTGGCCAAAGCATTTACTATAATAATATCATAATATCATAATTTGCAACAATTTAGTTAATTTATAGCAAGGGCAGAGAGGGGCAAAGGGGCAAGGGGCGTGGCTGCGCTAAGAGCTGCCTTTTTGGTTGGCTTTAAAATAGCCGTTAAATGCACAAAGGACACGCAAAGTTGGCAGACACAGACAGAAACAGAACTGAAAGCCAAGTCTAGACCCTTTTTGGATAGCAGCAGTCACAGCAGCCTTCCAAGTTACCACTGCCATTGAGAGGATGATGGAGAGGAGGAGAAGAGGAGAGGGACAGCAGGTGAATGAGGGCAATCAGACGATAAACTTATAAATGTTGCAGACGCCGCAAAGAGGCAGCCATATAGTAATTATAGCTATGGGCCAAATTCTCAAGAGAGACTCCATACAGAAGTACGAGTATTTCAAAACCAAACTCTGCCACAATTTGTCCTTCTGCCAGAGGCTTCACTTTATCCATAGAGTTTGAGTTGTGGGCAAATACGAGAGCATCCAGTCAGTCGGCAGTTGAAAGGCCGCTTAACTCTCGACAAAGTGTAGAAGCCGGTTATTTAACCAACTATTCAACTCACCAACTCTGCAACTCTCCAGCTTCCCAACTTGCTATTTACCATTTCATGTGATTATTTCGTAATTTGATTTTATGAAGCTCCGACTTTAATGACAGCCAAATCAAATCGAAAATTGAGCTAACCTAAAATTAAGATATTGGCGAACTTCTAAATAAGTTTTTCAATTCAAGAAATAAGAATTTAAACATAAATCTAAACGCTCTACGATCGAAAACAAATCATTAAGACTATAAATATATTAAGTGTTTTTACATCAATAATTTTGTAATATTCTGTAACATACGAACATACGAAGTAAAAAGTACTAAGATTTTAAGCCGAATTTTATTTATTTAATTTATGCTAAGGAATTCAAATGAATCCTAAGAATAGAAGCATCAGTTCCAAATTAATAATACCCTTTGTAAGAGTACAAAAAAACTTGTCAAATTACACTTTGATGTCAGCTTAAAGTTTAATGATAATTTGACAACTCTGGCCATAAAATACCGCCAAGCGGAAGTTGAATTCAGTTTTGAATGACGTAATTTGATTTATTTTCATGTACGAGTATTTTTGCGGCTTTGCCGACAATTAAACATACAACATGCAACATTTGACTTATGCAACAACAAGCCACGCAATCAAACAGAGACAACAAACAATCGACATTTGTAGAAGTAATTAAGCAAAAATCAAAGCCAAATCAAAGTGCATGGCAATTGTCGCAGATTGGGGCTTAACAGAGCAGGGGTGGAGTTAAGGGGGGGCTGACTTGGATTCTGAGATAGTCATTAATTTGTAGCGCATTTAAAGCTGCTGGGCGGATTTTATGTTTATGGCAGTGTGAGACAGAGAGAGAGAGTGAGAGGCAGGGAGAAGGAGAAGGAGCATTAAGGATAAGAGAACTTGGCAAAAGCAAAGTCAAAACGATTATCTTAATTTAATTGTCTTTTATTTATGTCAGCCATGGCATTTATTTAGCCAAATGGATTTACTCGGCACACAACACAAGCTACTGCATATTTATGGGCGGCTCCTACACTCTCTCTCTGTGTGTGTGTGTGTACATGTGTGTGTGTGTGTGTGTGTGTGTGTGTGTGTGTCATTTAGAGCCGCCTTCTTCCGGCTGTCTGAGCCTGAACCTCGTAAATAAGCAGCATACGATAAAGCGGCATTAGAAATTGACAAATTCAGCTAGCAAAGCCACACATATTGGCATCCCCTCTTTCCACTACCTCCCCCTTGGCTACCCCTTGGTCTACCCTTAACATATTTTATGTAAATTTCATCTCGTATTCGCGCATTGTATTTCAATGCTTTGCCAATAATCATAAAAACTAATTAATGTACGTCATCGCCCGGTTTAGTTACAAGTGCGTTTGCAAAACTTTCGTCGTATAATTAACGTTCGAAGTTTGTCCGGGATTCTGTCACTGTCCCTTGCCCCTTGCCTCTGCCCTCTGCCCCTTCCCCATCACATACCCTACCCCTTGTTGTGGCAACTTAATATGCGTCCCGTTGGCAGTCGTTTGTTTTTGCTTATTTTGTGCTCGATTAGCAGATAGCACTGAAATTAGTAAATGAAGCTGCAATCTGAAAGCCCATTTATTTTTTCGCATTTTTCTTTCTTGTTTTTCCGCACAAAACAATACACGACCACAGCAAAATTCTGGTGTTTTGGCAACTGCAAAAACTTTTGGCTGCTTGTCTGCTTATGGCCATAATCAAATTGAAGAACATATTTTTTTTTTGTTGTGCGAAGTATTCCTTTTACAGTAAGCATTATGAGTCATTCATGGAATTCGCTACGTCTTTGGTGGTATTACTGATAATCCAAGTAGAAATAAATTGTAATGATGCCATCTGAACATGTATAGGAAATGTTTGACTAAAATTACTTGCTAACATCTCAATTTCTAAGTAGAGAAAGATTCTAATGAAGCCCCAAGAAGTAATTATAATTCTACAATTTTAAGATACGAGATTGATAAATAATAAAAACATTAAAAAAATAATATACCCACTACAAAATAATATTTTTTTTAATATACATTACATTTAGGATCCTATAAAAAATTTATTTATCTATATATATTCATATTACACATATTTTCTTATGTGCAGGTCATCTTAGAAATCTTCTTCTGCAGAGAGATGTATTTGAAACTAAATATTTGATTTTCCACTTGCTTAGACTTAATGCCTTTCCGGTCCAACATGAAAGCCAATTAAAAGACACAGGACACTGAGCCCCAAAGGACTCAAGGACTCAAGGACGCCTCTTTGGCTGCTTAGCATGCCAGTCTGCCTGCAAGCTGTGAGGATATAGGATAATAATATATCAGCGGTCCGGACATGACAGTTTTGCCGTTTATTGGGGATTTTAATTTGAGGCCAACATGACAAAAACATCGATAACAATTTTCGGACATCTTTCAAAAAATTCAACCAACTTCATCCCATTTTGTTGCCCATTTTGAGTTGTGTCTTGCCCAGAGAAAAAAAGCAAAGAAAAAGGAAAATTTGGCGCGTGTTTGGCTGGGCTTTCAGTTGGGTTGTGAGGTCGCAAGAGGGGATTGTGGACTCGGCTGGAAGTCGACATGTCAAAAAGAGAAAAATGTTTGACAAATAAACAGTTGCGAGGGACCCAAAATTGCCTGCAGTTATTGTTTTGGCTGCCTGCGACGTTGCTGAACCTTCGTTTATGATGTCTTTGGGCGCTTTTTGACCTTTTTTTGTTTTCCAATGTTTTTTTGCGTCATAAACTTGTAGATATATATTTATTTATATACACAAGTATATTTTTTTTTTTTGTTATCACATCATTTTCTTCACATTTCTGACTACCTGTCGAATGTTTTTCTGCCGTTTGTGAAAAATAAAAGTGAGCAGAAGTCGCTTCCAGGCAGGTTGCCACCATCAACATCACCATCACCATCACCATCAAGCATTTACCATCAGCAGCACAACTCTGGGACTCTGAGACTCTGAGACTCTGGGTCCATCTTCATCTTGGCCACGACAGGGGGTCGAGTTATATTTTCTTCTTTTTGGCCGTTTGGGTCAGCAGCAGCAATCGTCGCTGTCGTTAACTTATCTCGGGTCTACATCGGTTAAGGTGCTAATGTGACAGCTACTTTTACTGGGACACATCCACTTAAGTTGACTTCTCTTCACTTCCCTATACTTCTACCAACTCCAACTTGACTTGACTTGGCTCATTAAGCCGCATTGCAAATATTTCATAATTCATTTTCATTTTACCCCAAAAGTCATTTATTTTACAGCTCGTCACTTGCGGCGGGAAGCCAAACACCTTGCCAATAATGATTATCTTATAAAATCAAAATTGTTAAGATACTGCTGCGGGATATATTTATATGAGTAGATATTAAAGTACAAAATTGTTGTAGTTGAAGAGTTAAATCCAGTTAAAAATTATTTGGCATCATTCGCACAATTTTAAAAATGTGCAGAATATATTTAATAAATTTAATTGATTAATAACGAGATAAAAATTTGCTATATCCTGTTTAAAATTTTGGTAATTGGGCAATTAAAGCTATTTTATATTAGCTTACCTCAATTGAAAATATAATTTTTATGAATAAACTAATAAAATTGCATATATTCAATACAATAAATTTCAATAAATTCCCAGTTTAAAATCTTTATTCAAATTAACATATTAGACACATTTGGTTTTATCATAAAGGCGAAGTAAAAGTGATTTGGAAAGTGAAAAATATGCAACTAATTTTCACTTTTATTTTTCGAAAACAAACAAATCAATAGCAAACAACAACATAAACAACATCAACAACGACACAACAAACACGACCTGCATAAATTTTGGGGCCAGAGAAGAAAAGGAAAAAATCTTAATCAACGTTGAGCCTACAAATGAAAACATAATTCAGACGAGAGATTTGCATAAAACATAGTGTTGCAGTCAAATAAATTTCATTCCAAGTTGGACATCAATAAACTAGGCAACTAACGAGAGATAACTTTATAATTTATTTGTTCAAAAAATTAAGATACAATGTTGATTAATAAAAGACATTAGCAATGCTGAGATACAGATGCATTAACACCAATAGCAGATACTTTTCAATCTCTGCTAACTGCAACTACATTTTGTTGGCATTTAATGTATCTCGATTGCCAAAAATGCTTTAGCCAAATTGTTTGTCGCCTAGACTGTGTCTTAGAGGTAGGAATTGTGACCAGGGAGGGGGTACTTGGTGCTATTGAACTTTCGAATCTAACGTGCCACCGTGCAACAAATACCTGACACATTGACTATCTAACATACATTATGTGGAGCCTGGTACTGTGTGGGTTTTCTATCTAGAGTTCTGTATATGAATTTAGTCGGGCAACTGGTTTTTATGCCATATACCCTATAAGAAAAAGTTTGAAATGATAGTAAGCCAAGAGATACTTTAATTAAGAAACGATAATTCATTTAAAATTTAAAATTATTAGATTGTTTAAGCTCAGCCTTCACAAAATACAGTTTTGAATATGTAGAATCCATAGTACTTTATTGTTTTGAGTACTATTTGTTTTTGCTTCAACGAGGTATCTATAAGTTGTGCATTTTTGTCGACTGTGATATTCATTTATTTATTTTTTATTTTTTCTTTTGGGGTTACCCATGCAGTCGCAGTCGGAGTTGAAGCCAAAGTTGTAGTCGGACCTGAAGTCGGAATCAGAGTCGGAGTCAGAGTCGCAGCTATCTACATAATTAATGCATGTCTGAGGCCACACGAAACATGCAAACGCTGACATATTGACCCAATATCTAGGCAAAGGGCTTGACATTTTGTGGAAACTGAAAACAAAACGATATCACAGTAAAAACGAGAAACATCGCGTGCCAAAAAGCCACAGACGTTTATATACAATTTATGTCTCTGCAACTCAGGAAAATAATTAAAACGAATCAGAGAAAAAGAAAATATGAAACCAAATAATTATGAACTGAAATGACTCCAAGAGTAGGCAGAGATAGTTTATGCAACACAGGGAGAAAGAGATGGATAGCTGAATAAATGGAAAGATATGCATGAAAATGACACGAGACAGCAAATATCTTTGGGACTGTGATTAATGATGGGTCGTGCAGACTCGAACAGAAATATATTTGTTTTAAATTTGTTATTAATTTATGTGAGCCACAAAAAACAAAAACTATACGATTACTAAAACCGCAGAGCTTTT
Source organism: Drosophila phalerata (assembly GCA_951394115.2). NCBI lineage: Eukaryota > Metazoa > Arthropoda > Insecta > Diptera > Drosophilidae > Drosophila > Drosophila phalerata. Next base: position 5,814,912 of record OY729850.1, read on the forward strand.
AAATTGAATGCCATCTGAAGGAAAGAAAAGCAAAGATAGATGAATTAATTAAAAATAGAGTTGAGGTGTAGACTTAAGTTAAACAAAACACAGTTTATAAAAAACAAAATGAAAATGGAAGTTGAAGAAATACATCATGAAACTGCACTTAAAATATTTTTAATATAAATATCAGACAACGTTAGATCAGAATAACTGCATTAAAATTTGTAGAGTTAGTTTGATAGATGTATCATATTAAAGTATCCAATAAATCAAGCTTAAAGTAAAAAGAAAAAAAAACTAATTTATTAACATTGATTTTAGAATAGGTAAAAGTTTGGTAATTTCCCAAATATTTATATGCAAAGCTTCTTCGTCGACTCAAAGATTAGATTATTCTTATTGAGATCATAAACCACCCAATGACTATGGACCGTATAACTCATCTGCAGTTATCAAGAGAATAATCATACTAAAAACTGTAGAAGTCTACACTAACAAATCAGCATGGCATATAATCATAAATTATCTAATATACGAATATAAAATGCCATCAATTATATGCAGGAATTTATTATGGCAGCTGAAAGCACAATTGATAATTGCTGTCGTCTGGTTTTTCCATCCTTCATTTTTCTTTTGTCTCTCTATTGCTCGCTCTCTCTTGGAGACCAATTAAAACGGTTCTACGTTGTATTTCAAATTTTATGTATTTATTTTTGTTGTATTTTATGATTTTGATTACGATTTCGGCGCCTCAGTAAACGACTTGGACGAACAATAAAAAAAAAGAACTCAATGTAAATAATGCAGAGGAAAAACAAATCGAGCTAAAAACTCAATTTCAATTTGAAATCAATTTTTCAACAGAGTTGTTTTCAGACCGTGCTTGTGACACCTCAATAAAAAAGTCCCAAGACCAAAAACCCAGTGGGGAGGAAACTCTGGCGCCACTTGATGACCCAAACCCAAACCCGAACCTCTCTAAAAGCTGGACAAGATGCGATGCGATTCGCATGCATAAGTTAAGAGATTCAAACAGCAACAAAACCAACTGACCCCCCGTGGTATAAAAATTAAAATTTTATTTGTTTAGCGAGCAGCGTGACAACAACAGTAACAACAACAGCAACAATAACAACTACAACAGGTATCGAAACGTAGCGACTTCGAGTCAAGAGTTGGAGGCCCTCTCGATATTTGCCCATTGACGCATTAATCAAAATTGTAATACAAGCTCAATAACAAACAATCTAACACTTTCGAATATTCCAGCCCAAAATCCAAATCCAACTCCAAGTCAATTCGGCATCGAAAACAAATCCAATTAATAAAATCAACATTGTTGCTGAGAATTGTGTTAAAATATCACAAGTGGAAATCAACTGCCCACACTCTAAATTTATTTATTTTTATTTTTGGTTGGCAAATCTATTAAATTATGCTTTATATTGTGCCTTTTTAGGCGGATTAATACGAATCAGCTACAAATTGTAGGGTAACTACAGACAACTGCGGAATTATAAAACTTTTCATTTGTCAAATGAATGCATAAACTGTCAATCATTTCATTTTTTACTATATATGTAATTTATGTAAAAAAAATTATTTATATTTTATCAAGAACTCATTGATATTATTTTTTCTCTCTCAATTTATTTATGTTTTTTTATTTACAATGTTTTAAAATCTTTTTTGGCTGATTGATTTTTTTTTGGTATATTTTTATTTATTTTACATCCGATCAATTTCATCTGAGCCACAAATCGAAGGAGTTTAAAAGGTTAAAATGACAATTATACCAGGAAATAGTTTTGTTATCTTTTTAAATATCCCAAAAATAATAAATTGTTTAAATAACAGAATATTTATAATAGTTAAACATCATAATTATTTTTGAGAATTGATTAATCACTTGCCATCTGCTACTTTTTATATGTTTTGAGAATTAAATATATTAACATTTGTGTTTGATTTTATTAGGGTATTCCGTTTCTCTAAGTCTCTTTAAAGACTTGTATGCTACCAAATTTGGTTAAATTGTTATCGCTAATTTTTGTATAGTTAGTTAAAATATTTAAATCATTAGGCAGTCAAATATGTTAGTGTCGCAGAGTTAAATTAATAAAATTGAGCGGAATGTTGATTAATTAAAGGAAACGCACATGGCCAACAAAACACATATACATATACTTAAATAAATAGAAACAGACAGAAGACACACACACACAGAGAGACAGAGAGAGAGAGAGAGAAGGAGAGAGGGAGAGAGGGAAGCCAGCAGAGGCAATTGGTTGGGCAAAGTTGAGCGTCGCGGGTTAATTACCATGTCAAATTCAAACAAAAACAACAGCAGCAGCAAGAAAAGGTAGTTTATCATTACAACAACAATAACAACAGTAGCAACAACAACAATGAGAATAATAACCAAAATAATAGGCTGCCAAAAAGGTAGAGAGCAGTCAGGTAGGCAGTCAGTTAGTACGTCAGTAGGTGGCAGTTAAAGGTAAAGGTAAAGGTACAGGTCTAAGTAAAACCTTTTCTTATCATAATTACGCACAAAACGACGCACACACAGTTAAGCTGCAACAACATAAACAGACAGAGAGTGAGCGACTAAGAGAGAGAGTGTGAGTGAGAGAGAGAGAGACAATCTGCGGCGACAAATGCAAATGCCCAATTGGGTCGACTTCAACGGAAGTTGAGAGTCTTTCGAATTGTAGGCGGCACCCGCATCGCAGCTGTGGTATTTGTAGGCGTGGCACCTCCCCCTCCCCCACCCCTCACACACACACACACACACACACCAACACACACACACAAAGAAACCCACGCTTGGCTGACGTTTCGCGTACTTAAACAGACGTCCATTTATAATCGACGGGTCAGCCGTGCGGACAGGCCGCACTTACGAGTGTCCAGTATACAGTATACGGTATACAGTATACAGTGTCCCAAGTGACGGAGAGTCGAGAGTCGCCGTATTATAATGAAATTATGCATACAAAACATCGCCCATATATCAAATGAAGGCACTGCGCATCATCGCAAGTGACGCCGCGTATTAAAATAATGACTTAATTTCGTTTATGCATGCGTCCATCCAAGTCATCCCATACCAATCCATCTGTCTGCTCATTTCATCATATATATGTTAGTATATGTATACTACTCTAGGAACTAGTCCCAGACGCACTCACACCACTCAGAGTTGCATTTGAGTTGGCGCGTTAATTGCCATTTGGACATTGCCATCGTCGACATGGAGTCCATTGCGTTATCAGCACAAAATATTCCCCATTTGATATTATGCATGACAAGTGAGCTCATAGAATGGCGCATAATCAGGCAGCAAATGCCTTATGAATGACAGACGTTTAAGTAATAGAGAGATAGAGAATGAGAGAATGAGAGCAGTTATGAATAGACAAGGGTTGGGCTAAGATACATTGTCTATAGACAGATACAAATTCGCAGACATTTTGATTAAGATATTTAAGATAAACTATAAAAAATATGAAGCAATGTGTCTTTATATCTATAGCAATTTTATATCTTATCCCAGAATATTTATATTTATATTTATATTTACATTTACTTTACACAGTGATAATGAAATTTATTTTTTAATTTAAATGTATAGTTAAGTGTCGGCCGCTTATAGCTTGACAATAAATAAATATATCAAAAATAATTCCCCTTGATTTAAAAATAATCTTATATTTTTAAAAAAGTTAGAAGCTTCTTTAATATAATTTATTTATTTATCATTATTTCTGCAACACATAACACATTTATTAACATATTTTTATGTTGACTATCTTTAAATTATCTTCATTTCCATAATTTTATTTCATTTATTCTCATCTCTATTTATCTTAAGATTCTTTCTCGTACACTATCTGTACTATTAGATACACTTGTTATATTTAGCTATGATATTTAGTTACATATAAGCTAAGGTTAGAAGAATTCATTAGCTGCATCGGAATGCTGCCACAAAATGCTTCATAATTTGAACATGATCTGACACAGTTTGATCTACCGTAATGCAACTGACTTCAGGCTAAATACATACATATATAGTATACCAGACCAGACTCGACCAGATAGAAGAGAAAAGAACAGAAATGAAGAACACACAAAAGATGAAGTCCAATTCGAGGTAGAAGAAGATTGTCTCTTGTCACTTTTGGTATGGTTGACCCATTTCATGATGATTATCATCATTCAACTCGGTCATTGTCTGCGCTCGAACTTAACTCAAATTCACTCACATTTCGTTTGTCAGTCATTCATTCAGTCACTCATTCGCTCAGTCACTCATTCTGTCAGTCAGTCAGTCAGTCTGCAGTCTGTCAGTTTGGTTGGTTGCTTGGTTGAGCTTCGGCACACTCAACTGACAGCTGTCATAATTAATTTTGACGTTTTGTGGTAATTAAATATTCTCTCTCATATCTAACGTACAGGTAGATTCTTTAAGAGTTTCGAATTTCATGCAATGCCAACACTGATTAGCTCTCTACATCAAGTGCTTAAAGTTGCAGCTCATTACATAATAATCACAACAACAAGCTTAAAACAACTTGATGGCAACAATTTTGTAGTGTTGGGTCACAAATTGAAATTACTGAAGAAACTTCCGTTAACGGTGGCTTTTTCTTTTGGCTTTTACTTAAAGACCTAAACACTATAGCTGTGGACAGAGAAGGAACAAGGGACTCTACCAACCACAATGCATTGTTTGAAGTCAACGGATGGTCGCTCCGGCTGTACGGTTCATATGCACGCGGCCGGAAACGACCTTGGCACGTTATCGTCGACTTTTCATCACTTTCATATTCATACCATTTTCGAACCAGGCACAACCGATGTGCTGAGGGAGAAGGACTAGGACGAGGACGAGGAAGAGAAGGAGGGCAGCTATGAATATCTGTGTGTAACCGGTCGGTATGTTCGGGTGCTCAGTGCCGTGCTCCTGGTGTCCTGTGTCCTGGCCAGCTGGCCAGTTGCCTGCCCTTGTTCGAGCCAGGTCCTGTATCTGTGTCGGAAAATCTCAACTACACAAACATACGTTATGAGTTCTCTTTGTTACACTGGCCGCATTTTATGTTGAGGACCAAGTGCTGTACGGAATACTTTTTTCGGGTGCTCAATTTCACTTAAATCTGCTCAAATTTCATATTTTGTTTTGACAGTTGCCTGCAACACACACACTCACACACACACACATCCATGGAGTGTGCTACGTGGCATGCCACACAATTGACAGTTAAGCGAAACCCCAAACGATTTCATGCGAGTTATCTTACCTGCAGCTAAAAGAAACCACTCGAAATCCCAATCAAAATAAATTGCCCGACTTGATTGAAGTATAGCCAAAATAATACTAAATTCGTAGTACTTCTGTCTAATAAATTCAAGTGTTCAATGGATTAGTTTTTCATCAGTTTTCATACCTCGGTAGTACAAGTAAATATGTTTATGAAAATGTTAACAGTTGCCAGTAAAGCTTCAAAAGTTCGTTTCTATTTACACCGAATGGATTGTAATTCCTTTTTAATTAATATCTTCCTTACTGTGGTCATACTAAATCTGACCTTAACTTTGTTCCCTCCTTTGAAGCTGAAAATATCTGAAATATTTCAACTGACCACAATTAAAATGCCATTGAATATTTGTAACATGAGTTTTCGCATTGCTTTCCAGTTTTGGAGATGGGAATCAACGATGGCAAACCACAAAACTGTTTCACTGTTGCTATCTAAACTTATATGTACTATATATATGGGGGAGTGGGGGTACCTCTAGGGGGTACCTGTAGCTTATAGTAGTTACTTATAACTGTCGGCCGTTAGGCAAACAGTTATTGCGCTCAGTACTCGCCCATTAGAATGACAGTGTTGCCCCAAAAAAGCAACAACTTGTCATTAGACAAATTCAATTTAATGCTGGGACACAGCAACAGCAACAGTAACAGTTACAGTAACAACAACAACAGCAACAACAACAACTGACGGCGACCACAACATTTTTCGGTGGGGTGCTACCATACAAATTCTATTTAATTTGACACCCTACCCCAACCCTCCTTGTGCCCCAAACGCAGACATGGAAAACTCCATCTAATGTGCACATTGGCACGTTCACTTTGTTGACACAACTGTGCACTGAAGCGAAGGTTGCGGTAGAGGGGATAGGGAGGAGAGGGGATGGGGAAGAGAAGCGTAGGGGTAGTCACAGCATGGTGAAGTTTATTTCAAGTGGAATCGCCGCTTTGTCGTATCTCAAAGGACATTACAATGCAGATAGACCAGGACGAGTGAGTGACTGGAACGACACAGCCAATGGAGATGGAAAACTGGCAAGGGCAACACAAAACACACACACATAGACACACACGTGTTGCACAGTGGTGCCAGCATAAATGTAAAGTAGAAAATTTATTAAAAATATCAACATATAAAATTTGATTTAAAGTTGTCTTTAAATTTATTTTTAATTGACTCGTGATGTTGATAATTATACACGTTTCTAAAAAAATAAGTAAAAGGGTATATTTTGTTTGTTGAATATGTAACAGGGTGAAGGATCCCATAAAGTATATATATTCAATTTTTAGTGTAATTAACCTTATATGTGATCCCACTTAATCACAGCAAAATTGGACAAGTAAATCGCTTGTAATAGCTAACCATAGTTATTAAAAATGAAGGCAATACAAGCACCCAAAAGTATGCAGTACTTTTTATTAGTTAGTATTTTCTCAAAAGTACTTTAATATATTTATATTGAAATAAGCTGCGGATATTCTATGGTCGGGATATCGACTATAGCCTTACCGAATTGTTTTTCATTCAATTTAAACTAATTTGTGGTCACTGTGCGACCCTGTGGTTGTCGTAGCACTCGAGTGTTGCTCAAGCTGACGGTTTTCGGCGGCGTCTCCTTTTTGGTTCAGTTAGTGGCATTGTCACGACTTCTTAACCCGAATCGTCCTGAGCAACATTTTTTCGAATTTCTTAATGAAAATTTCAGGACTGATAAATTTGAGTTCGCTGAATCCGAAAAACACATTCATTTTGTTCGGCCTTGTCAGGATAATCGACAGGACAATTTTTTCGGCTGTTACCATATGGTAACGCTGGGAAGTACAGGGTACAGGTTTTCATAATGCTACAAAATACAAATGTTTGAGAAAAAGTCTAATAAACACAACTTAATCGAACAGGGGGCTCTTCCTTGATATATAGGACAAAATTTGGGTCAAATCGGTGCAGTATAACGTATATATAACACAACTGTCATAGGACCAATCGGGGTCAAATTCACCTTTAGTATGAAAAACTTTTTTCTATTCTGAGATATCTCAACCAAACTCTTAGAATATGTGACTTATATGTTGCTACACATCCTGACCAAATTTGGTTCAAATGGGACCACTATATCATATAGCTGCCATAGGAGCAATCATATTTTATGAACAAAACAGTGCGAAACGCGAATAAAATGTATGGAAAAAACCTGTACCCTGTACTTCCCAGCGTTACCATATGGTAACACGAAAATTAAAAGCGTAATTTAACTTTAAAAAAGTGTTTTTTATTTAAAATTTGTTTCATAGTTAAAAAGAGCACTCTTTTACCTTTGTAATGATGGGTGCATTTCATATAGTTCAGTACTAAAATTAGTTAAACGATTTAAATTTACTTGCGACGAATTGCCAAATGCCGTTTTTTTGCACTGCAGAATATAATGAGCAACTTAAAGCGCATTTTTCGATCAGCTAACTTCAAGAGATTGTTTCAATCAACTTTTTATCAGTTAGAGATAACAATTTACTCGTAGAATATCTTATGAAAGTTAATCTAACGTTAATATGTTGTCTAAAAATTAAGTTTTAGTAAATGCCTATTGCTTGTTACCATATGGTAACGCTGGGAAGATTCGGGTTAATGTCATTTTATCAAAGGCGAGTCGCGGACTCGGCAGCCGCCAGAGAAAGATAGAGAGCGTGGGACAGAGAGAGAGATAGTGAGAGAGAGAATGAGGAGGCATCTATGGTGCACACGTGTGTGGCAGCCGCACAACGCTGCGTATACGTGATGGGGTTATTATTGTAGCTGTCATTCTTGTAAATGTTGTTATTGTTGTAGCTACCGTTGTTGCTATTGTTGTTGTTGTTGTAGCCGTGTTTCGTTGTGTTCGATATGTTTATATTTGCCGTGCGGTTTCGCTTGGCCCTTTAACATGTGCGTTACGTTTACATTACACACAAACAACACACAAACACACAATCACATACACACACACAGTGTCACATTCATGCGACTTCATAATGCTTGTGGATGGGTGTGTGTGTGTGTGTGTGTGATAAGAGTGTGTTTCGTATCAAACGACATTTGGCGAAAATTTTATGGCGCATACCCAAAAATTGTTGAAACCCTGCGAGTTGTTTTCCTCGTCCCATCCATGTTCCCTCAACAGCGAGTGAGAGATACAAAAACCGAACGCCCATTTTGTGTATCTTCTTTTTTATTATGCGATTTGTTCAACTTCATTTTATTGCACACACTCACATACATAGACAAGCAGAAGGCATTGCTGTATTTAAAATTTAATAGCAAACATTTTTATGCGCAATCGATCGAAAGGTTTCATTACATTTTAATGAAACGGCCCAAAGACATCGGCCTCGTTCAAAGTCGACAAACGATTTCCTCCCACATTTCGACTCACTCAATCGTATGTGGCTAAGTGCAGGTAGATAGCTACTTGAGATGCTGTGTCCCATATATCAGAGAGAGGAGAATAGAGATGAACTCGTGACACGACAAAAAATAAGGCCAAGAGAAGATTGACTTGAATTAAATACAAACAATATATTTCTCTGCTCGTGACACGAAAAGCTGCCATCTCTAGCACTTAAGTAAGTCAACTGCAAGGATGTATGCGATTTTATTGCAGTTCAAGCAAGTTATTTGGCACAATTCTCGGAAAATGCCATTACTACTCGTATAAAAATCTCTGTCATTCCTTCCGCATTTGTATTGGTAGCCTTCCATTCAGTCAGTCAGTCAGCCAGTCAGTCAGTATATTATTGTCAGTGGGAGAAACCTATTAAAAACTTTTACTAAAGCTCATTTTCATTCATCAGTTGAACATTGAAATCAGGACAAGCAACAGCAGCACTTAGAAACCCGACGACGTGTCCTTAACAAAGTCATATCCAGAACCTTGACATGTCATTCAATTTTGAAATCCTTGCAGTTTCTTTTAACCACATTTCCCCACTTCCACTTGAGCATTCAACTAAATGCGCTATACAAATATCATTTAGCATGACATAAATTTCATATACAAATGCAGATAAATATGTAAGGAGTCTATATCTTATATATGTAAGTAGTACATAAAGCTGACATACATTTTATGTGTTACTCCAATACATGCGAGTACTCGTATGTGCCATTGCTGGGCCTACAATTTATGCCCCCCATCTCCCCCCTTCTGTATTCTCCTGCCACCTCTTGCCTCTCGTCTCTCGTCTCTCGTCCTGCATCCCTGCTCATTGCTTTACCACTGGCAGCAGCTGCCAATTCGCATAAATGTCACGTACGTCAGTTTGTCATTTGTGTAAAAGATGCAGCCGCCAACGGGAACGTTGCTGCACTTGAGTCCTTCTACGAAGTACGGCGTAGAAAGTACGGCGCAGAGAGTAAAGCATAAAATGGCTAGACTAATAAATATCCTATGTATGCATTGAAAATTTATAAGATATAAATATATTTAGTTATATATAATTTTTTTAATACCTCAAAATAAATAATTAATTTATACGAAAGATTTAGTGATGCCTCGTTTTTAATTTATACATTAAGAATTCGGACTGTAATCGATATCGTATAACTTGCAGGCTATCAAAGAATTACTTAAAATTTAAAACTAAATAATTGTATTGTAATGTTTCTTTTACAAATATCTTATTTTACTCAATTAATTAATTGTTCTTTATTTGCTTAGACCTATTCTACCCATTTTGCACAATTCAATGTCAACGAGGTATACAAAAAATATCAGCTAACTCCATTTGCCACACACCCACACAATACACATACTCATACACACATGCGACTTTGAGGCGTATGAATAACGCATACGCACTGTGAGCCGCAAACTTTTCAAACAGTTCAAATTGGTGGCATGCAGCGCACAAGCGACTAATTAAAATTTTATAACGCCCAACTCAGCAAAAAGATGTTGTGTGTGTGTTTTTGTGTGTGTGGGAAATTCATAACAATTTTGTCAAAATGCTTTCCAGCTACTTAAATATTAAATGAGTTGAAATATTCGTCCAGACTTAAATATCAGTCGACGCATTTTGGCAAAGACTTTTTGCTTAAAATACCCTCGATTTTATTGTGGATTTTAAAATTATTGAGAGATATTTAAGATTAAAGAGGATAATATATGAAGTAACAAAAATTTCTCTAATCAATTTAATTTCGATTACAGAAAAATTAAGATAATTGTTAAATAATCATGTATTAGTTAAGTTATTTTTAATTTCTTATCGAATATTTCACAAGGCAAATCGAACGTTTTTCTCAGAAGTTTATAAATAAGTGTTCAAGTTAATAAAGGTTAATTCCAAATATAAGGAATGTCCTTTAAGACTGAATGTTGGCAATGCCAAGTATTTTTAGAACATAAGATGAAGAGGTCAAAGTTTGAGTCTTAAAATATATCTGAGTATTCTTTTTATTAAAAGAAAATTTAATAATTTGTAGGTATCAAAATTCAACGCAGAATTTGCTTGCGGACTATTATTGGTTCGTTTTTTATCAAATTTCAAAGCTCATTACACTTTATGTAGGTGGCTTAAGTCGTGTTATCGATGTGACGCATTAAACGGCCTATAAACGGCGATGTCGTCGCTTCAATTGACAATTATGTTAAACAAAGTTATTAAATTACGCAAAAATAAGGCAACCAAGCGCAGCAAGTCAATGGGATTACACATACGCATCGTCAGCCAAACGCCAAGCGACAAATCAATAGACTGACAACACAGAGTTGGGGACCCTAAGGGGACTCAGGTGTTTTGTCTCTGTGTGTGTGTGTTTTTTTGTGGAGGGGGGGGGAGGGAGGAACTGCCAGCTAAGCCAAGCAAATTGCATGCTGAAAATTTCCATTTAGCATAAAACTCGTGCTATTATCACACGCCAGAGTTTTTTTTTGGGGGGGAGAAAGACAAAAATTACGCCACTCGGCACACTATATACTAAAATATGCAGAGGAACAGGCGACAGGCGGAAGAAGAAGAAGGGAGGGAGGAGCAGGAGTGGACCCTGTAGACGCTTTTTAATGTACCACAGCGGTGGCACAAAAGAATGTCTGCCCCATTGCCATAGACATCATAAAAATTCGTTAAAAAAATAAAACGCACGCCACAACAAAAGCGAGGAAGAAGCAGAAACAGGTAGTCAGTCGACTTCCGTAAAGCTTAAGCTCTCTCTCTCCCTCTCTCTTTCTCTCTCTCTGCCTCTGTGCTGAGAACAGGAGTCTGAACCAGAACCTGAAACAGAAACAGAACCAGAGTAGGAGTAGGAGTAGAGACTGAAGCTGAAGGTGATATCCAACCAGACCACTGCACGTTTACCGGCATTTTTGGATTACGCATACGCCACCGTTTCGTACATACATTTTAAGGGCGCAACATTGTTTTGGCCATATTTACTCCTGGCTCGCTGCGTTTTGGCCTGAGGAAACGAGCTTGTTGTGGCGGGCGCCATAAGTAACAAATTTTATAAATTATTTAAATTTTTATTCATGCAATGCTGTAAAGTTAAGCCCGCTGACAGTTAGCTAGTTTGCCCCACAACAACAACAGCAAAAACAACAACACAAACAACAACAACAACAACAATGTCGACGACAACGCACAAATTTTCTCCAGCCGCTTTTATTCATAATTTTTATATTTTTGGCTGTTGCTTTTGGCCATGTGACCTTGACTTGCTGACTTTTAAAATATTGATAGCGGGTGGCCTTTGATCTTAGTCCAGGACCACCAAGTCAAGACCAACAGCAAGTAGAATAAAATGAAAAAGAACCTAAAAACTTAACCTGAGCCTGTGCTTATGCAAATGCGTCGGTAACCGAAGAAAAACTCAAAAAAAAAAATGTTATGCCTAATAAAATGTTACGATTCAACGATGTCTTTTATAAAGCAATGCAATGTTCTTCTTTGTGGGATACCCTGGAAAAGTTTTAAAATAGTTTTGCTAAAAAGTCTAACTACTCGGAAAAGCCAGGTGTCTTTCTATTGTCTCTTGGAATCAGATAATTACAGAAATAACTAAGATATAGCTGAAAAATCGAAATGTTTATCAAAATGGAGCAAGCAGACAACATTGGATATCTCTCAGTCGACTACCTTCAGCTGAACAGTTCTTTCTTATATTTTTTTTTGCTTTCATATACATATTCGCATGATTTATAAGCAGCTGGAAAGACACAATAAAAAAGAATGTCGCAATTTTATGAGTCCCGGCAAATGGCCATAAAATGCGCCATGGCACATATGAGAAAATATAAATAAATCGAACGATTATTGACAATTATAATGATATATGATGCATTCTTAAAACTCATAAATTGAGCAACCAAAGGCTGGGCAAGTATATTAGTCGAATGCTGAAAAAATAAGAACTGGAGCAATGTCGCCTTAACTTATGGGTCATTTCTTAAGTGGTTGAAGTGAAGATCAAAGCTGAGGATTTTGCAAAATGGCAAGAAAATGTTATGAAGCGGATACGCAATAAAATTATAATTTATTGAATTTAAAGTAGCTATTAAGAGTGAAAAAATGCTATCGTATCGTACAAGTTATCATTTGATGTCAATTTAACCGTGGTTGATATATAAAAATAATAAATTTAAATCATATACGTATAGTAACAAAATACTAAGACCATATATTCTGGTGAATTGTGCAGCATTTTAAAAGCTCATTATCTTGCCTCAAATTTGTTTTAATTCGGTTCAACAAAGTAGTTTGCAGTTTCGAGAGATGCTTAATTTACCATTCTGAAAGCTTACAGAAATTGTAGTACCTCCTCATCCACTCTTTCACTTCCCTTTTCTACACTCAAAGAAAATGCTGCCTAATTTCAAACCGTAATCCAAGTCTTCTCTGAGTAAACATTGCTCGGCTAATTATCAATTTAGTGCAATTTGTTTCGTCTCAATTCAGTTGCAGTTTGAGCAAACGAATCTACTCATATATCCAAGCAGTTATGAGTGTATTCACTCAGCGGGCACAGTTTGCTATGATTTAACAGCCTTAATTTGTTCTCATATTTGTGTGTGTGTGTGTGCTTTTTAAACTATTAAAAACTTGAGTTGTCTGCCACAAATATAACAGACTCATCAACTGCTTAATGCTCGATGCAAAATAAACAATTTTCTTTCTTCAACATCGTTTATTGCAGTTGTCTGCACTGGAAATTATATATTCTTGTTGTTGTTTGTCACTGTCGACTGGCAGCACAACTGTTTGTTAATAAATTAAATGTTTAATTTACTGCCCATTATGGCTAACAACTTGTAGTTTATCTGTCTTTTAGTATCTCTTCCTCTCTTCCCATTCTGTCTTGGCTTCTGCAATTATTAATTAAACATTATACAGAATTTTCTCAGGGATTTTCATAGACACACTTCAATTAAAACATACTTATCAAATAATTATATTAATTTTCCATTAATATTGAGAAGTTCAACCAGTCTTAAACTTGAAATGAATCTGAGTCAGCTTATTTAACAATCATTTGGCTCAGATAAGTATCAGAAAATATATTTAGAATACAAAGATGGCTTTGTAAGCTATCTAAAATTCTACTACTTTTATTATCCCTCCGAAAAGGGTATATAAAATCAGTGTAATGATATCAATCTGGTTCAGGTTGAATGTGATAATACCGCAACTGACGGCGACAATAATAAAAAAAAAATGCATTTAAAGTTTGTAGGACATAAAATGAAATTTATGCATTTGTTTATGTCACATTTATGCAAACCAATGACAACAATAAAAATATTCGCATATGCCACTGACAGACTTTTTAATAAACTTACGAGTTATTTTTCCCGTTTTTACTTTTTTGTTGTTGTTGTTGTTGTTGTTGGTCTCAGCTCAAATTGTTGTTGTACATCATATGGAGCTTAATTGCAACGTTTTTCAACGCTGGTTAACCCAATTGTGACCGTAAATTTATGAAAAATTTATTGTTTGAAAACAAATAAATAAACTGTATATATAGGAATATAATAAAGCATAAAATGAAAATAAAAATAAAACCTTCGTTGTGTGTTTGGACATTTGGTAGATAATTTAAATCAATTGCTGAGAAGTGCAATTAGCAGCAAAAGATAAAAATATATTAAATAACCGACTGCAAAACAAATGGCCCAAAAGGCCACACACAAATCCAACAAAAAAAAAAAGGAGAACATGGCTCTAGTAACAGCCATTATGGACGGGCTTATACATACATATATATTAATGGTGCTGGCTCCATAAATTATGGCGCATTTACTTAGCCAGATAGATAGAAAAAAGCCAAACGTTACGAGTCGATAAATGATTGCGGTCGAGCCTTGAATCCTTTAATTTGAACCCTGAAAACTAAACTTCTGCAACAGCAGCCGCATTCGCAGTTGAAGCCAAAAAGTCAAAGGCACATTTCACAAATGTCGAAAGCAAATAGAAACAGGAAGGATTGATTTAGCTGAAATTGATCGACTTCAAGTTACTCTAGATTTAAGCAATATACTCTCTGACTTTTTGAAACATTCTGTCTACAAATCTATCATTTAAAATATTTAGAAAACAGAGTTTATAACTCGTATATAGAAGAAATTGTGTTTTTAATTTAATACATGAAGTTTTTGATATTAATAGATATTTTAGATATATTTTAGGAAAATTACAATTAATTGTCTGTTAAAAAAAATTTATATATCCATTAAAGTCTTTTCCCTCTTATAAAAATTCCAACAAAATTTTAATACCTACAGGGTATATAAAATATAAAAGAAGAGCAACTAAAAAGAACGAAAAGCCAAAATACACATTAAAATGCATGTGTGTAGTCTGGAGAAATATGGCCATTGCAAATTGCTGACTGTGCCAGAGTTGAAAACTTAAAAATTGCTCGGTACCCAAGTCCTGGTCGAGTCCAAGTCCTGGTTCCTCTTCCCTTTACCCTTTCCCAGACAGCCTCAGCCTGGTTTTAAGTAAAGAGCAGCAAAACGCAAATATCATCGAATGGAATATAATTTATGTGCTCCATTTGCAGTCGGCAGTTCAGCATTCAGCAGTCGAACACATATGCTACGTACCCATACGGGACAGCAACCCGAAGGAGAGAGAGAGAGAGAGAGAGAGAAGTGACTGCCTTCTTTTCCGTCCGTTTGGTCATTTAGGGCTTTTTTGCATATGGGATACCGCTGCCAACAGTTGCCGCAGTTAGCAATTCCCTAGTCGCGTTCAGTTTTCACATTTTTATTTGTATTTTTCTCATTTCTTTATTTTTCTTTTTTTTCTGTTTTTTCAACTCTCTGGCAAGGTTGCGCCTTCGACCCATAAATATCCGTTGGTTAGTTCTTGAACCCTTTTGGTAGTTGGAGTGTTTTCGGTTTCGTTTTTTGCTTTGTATTTGCCAAATTAAATCGTTAAATGCTTGTTAAAAACTTTGACTGCCATTTCTATATATGTGTATTTGTATTTGTATTTGTATCTGTATCTGGGCGCACGTATCTCTCCTACGAGATACACCTATATCTGTGTATCCGTATCTTTTGGCTGAGTTTCTGGGTAACTCGCCATCGGTTATGATTTATGTCTGCGCTTGTTTTGTAGTCTCTTCGGCTCTGGACACAGGTTGTCTTTGAAGCACGTTAACGTAAATAAGGCAATCCCCAAAACATGGCCCAAAAAAGGGTTGCGTTTTTATGCGCTTTTTACTGGCCTCAGGCACCGCAGCCGACAATAAATTAAATGCAAAAAGAATTAAACTAAACTTTTGCTCCGTTTAGTCATCAATGATTGCAATGTCTGCAAAGTTCCTGGGAAGCAGTAAAAAACATTTCTCGATTAGTCATGGCGGGAAGTTGAGCAGACATCGGTTGAAAAAAGAATAAATGCAATATTGTATTAGATATAAGAGTAATTGGAAAGTATTTTGAAATAGGAGTAGAACAGTAGAGTCAATAAATAGCACAATTTGAAGAAGTAAATTAATTATTCGAATGTTTATTAGTTTTTAATGCTAACAATCGAATAAATACAGAAAATTTTGAATCTAAACCTCTTATGATATTTGAATTTGAGCAGTTCTCCATCTACTCTAACTTTTGTTTTTCAGGGTATTCACATTCCCTCATTAGCCCATCAATTTAATTTAATTGGCACAATTTAACAATCAATAGTCTATAACAAAGGTCCAACTAAAGAAACGCCTCTCATATTTACCATGATCAATTGACTATAACTATAAAATATACTTTTTCTGAAATTTTTTTCTTTCAGTTTCATCCCCGCACATTTTAATTGATCCACCTGCATTTCAAATTTCAACTGCGCATGATTAACGCCCCCCATAAGACCCTCGATTAATACATCAAGATGTATTTTTGGGTAAAGAAGACATCCACATGTAGATAGGTACATATGTTTGTGAGCAGCGAGACACGACAAAAACAAAAGTTGTCACAATAAATTTAAATAAATTGTTGACAAACGTCAATAAACATAAATTTTGGTGTGTGTGCAGCAAAGCAAACCAAACCAAACTGTGGAGTCCACCAAGTGGACCGGGTGGATCGAGTGGACCGGGAGGACGGAGTGGACCAGGCAGACGACCGGAAACCGCAACGCTCGCTGCCTCTCGATGCATTGCGTCAATCAAAAATGTACGAAATGGCAAGCGAGATGTGGAGAGAGAAGAGAGGGAAGAGAGAAAGAAGGGAAACTGAAACCGGTCATATTGTGTGATTGAAAGAGTCGGTCGGTCTGTCTGTCTGTCTGTCCGTCCGTCTGTCTGTCTGTCTGTCTGTCGCACGTGTGTGTATGGCGCTTGGGTGACTAATTAGAAAAGCAGCGTCGAGTTTTGTTTATGCAAATTGTAATAATAACTCAATTAAATGTCGAGTCTCGTGTATTGCATAAGTTGAGCGATTTGATTGCTGCGTTGATGCGGGCAACTGGCACATTGACCGATCGCTGGCCTCTTGTAACCACAATCACACATACAACTATATATATATATAGATATAGACACCCTCAACTCACACTCAAGGGTCTCATTTTTATTGATGTCCCGTTGCTTTGTGGCGAACAATTGTAGAAATGTCGTCGATGTCATTTAATTGTAAGTGAAACTACGCTTTGTTGGCGCACTTCATGATGTCCACTCATATGTGTGTGAGAGTGTGTGTGTGTGTGTGTGTGTGTGGGGTCAACAACCAGGCCAACAGCAACAAGCAACAAGCAACACTCAACATACGACTGACTGACATCCAAGTGTTGTCTATATATTTATCTATCCATCCACATCCACGCAGCGCCAACTCAATGGACTGTACCGAACTGAGCAATGAAAATGGAACTGTGACAGGGTGACTGAGGCACAGGGTGACTAAGGGAGTGTGGGAGAGGGGAACTAGGGAACAGGGGGGCGTTCAAAGCATTTGCTGTTGTCAAAATAAAGCACACTTTAATTGACACATTTGCATTTTATTATAGTCGTTGTAAATGCCACACTGGGAATTCTGTGTGTTGCATGAATATTTATAATTAAGATCAATGCTCCGTTCTACTTCGAACGCCTTCTAATGCACTCAATGGCCTTTAGGTTAACTCTTGATTATCGTTTCTACAAGTTGCTAAATACACACAATGGAATAGCAAGTGTGGGAAATTATCTTGAAAGTTACAAGTCGCAAATATTAAAGAACCTTTATTATACTTTAAAAATATTAAAAGACAATAGATAAATGTGTGAATTACTTAAATGCAAGTTAAAGTTGAAGGTGATTTGTCAAGAACATATCATAAATGAGATCATTATTTAAGATAAACTGAGATGAAAAAATAAATATAGTTATAGTTACACTTTGAAATAAAATCTTACACATTGTAGATTAGAGCCGGACTTTGCGCATAAAATTAACCACTCCTCGTATTAAAACAACGATGCTTTGTCTTAATAATAAAGGAAGTACTCAAGTTGAATTTTATTTCCTAAAAGGAATAAACTTAAATGTTAATATACATTTCTGTTTTGTAATCTTAAATTAACTCACGCTTCGTCGCGTCCGTTCAGTTTCGCACAAATTCTCTAATGCTATATATTTTGGTCACTTATCGATATGTACCTGATGTTTCAAACGGGGTTGCCAGACTTACTGGCGATAAAGTTATAAATTATAAATCGATAACAAGAAATTCAAATTTTCAAATTATTAACGTCGTAAATAAAACCTTCACAACATCCCCGCCACCGTGAATTCAGCAGGGCTCGGATTCACTTAAGTCTAACTTAGCTAGCATACAGGCTGGACGTTGAAATACACCGTTTTCAGTTCTCACTTTTGCCATTCGCACTTGTCCGTCTTTCCCAGGAGTGACTGCGTCTATCACTCCCTTTTTCCAAGTTGATCTGTGCGTAGCTCCATCGCAGATCAAGACAAGATCTCCCACAGCTAATGGTTTCACCGGTCGGTGCCATTTCGTGCGACGACCAAGTTCTGGCAAATATTCATTAAGCCATTTTTTCCAGAAGGAATGCGACAGCTGTTGTACCTTCCTCCAGTCCTTCGCCGTCGGTTGATACTCTTCTTCGTCAGGGTGCGGAGTCTGGCTGGAATTAGAAGCGCCTAAGATAAAATGATTAGGTGTTAGTGGTTCATCTGACGGGGAATCTAGCGCAATATGAGTCAACGGTCTTGCATTTACAATGTTCTCTGCGTCACACATAAGGCTATATAACACGTCCTCCTTCAAATTCTTGCTTAGCACAGCGTGTCCCATGGCTCTCTTTACGCTGCGGACCAAGCGCTCCCAGCATCCACCAGCGTGGGGATTCAATGGGCAGTTAAACAACCACTCAATCTTATCATTTGCCAATTCACTCGCCATTCTTTCCTGATCAATCTTATCATATTCGCGCTTCAATTCATTGTTGGCTCCTATAAAATTTGTTCCGTTGTCGGAGCGGATTCGCTTAGGTCTTCCTCGCCTTGCCATAAAATTTCGGAGAGCCCTTAAACACGTATCGGTGCTCAAGTCCTTTGCAATCTCCAAATGAATGGCTCGCACTGTCAGGCATGTGAATATGCAGATCCAGCGTTTCTCCGTTGATCTTCCTTTAACAATTGTAAACGGTCCCATATAATCTACGCCGACGTATGTAAATGGCCGCACAAATGGAGTTAATCTATCTTCCGGTAACTGACCCATCAGTGGTGGACTTGGACGCACTCTGGCGGTCATACACACTTGGCATTTGCGCGCGACTCGTCGTACTTCTTCACGACAATGTGGTATCCAGTATCGTCGCCGAATTTCCGCCATTATTGTATTTTCATTCTGGTGCTTCCATTCCTGGTGATAACGCTCGACCAGAAGTTTCGTTACGTGGTGTCGTTGTGGCATAATGATCGGTTGCTTTACATCGTGGCCTACGGAGATCGCATTTCCGATTCTACTATTCATACGAATAAGCCCGTTTCTGTCGAGAAGTGGACACAGTTTCCAAATCTTGCTTCCCTTTGCCACAGTCTTCCCGTCGGCCAGTGCCTGAATTTCATCTTCATATGCAAACGACTGCACATAACGACACACGACAAGTTCCGCATAGTCAATCTCGTTCGCTCTTAAGTAATTTGATCCTCTGTTGGCACGATTGAATATTCGCAGCATCCATGCAACTACACGAATCAGTCTTTTGAATGACGAAAACTTCGTAAATAAATCATCCGGTGCATTATCTGCAAAAAATACAAATTTAGTTCGTAATTCAAGTTCAGTATCCTCGTCAAGTAAGTCATGTGTGGGCCATTCATTTTCGTCGCTTAACAAGAACCGTGGTCCTCTCAGCCAAGAGGATTGGTTTCTATGATTTCTGATTTTCGTGCCGCAGTCAGCTGGGTTCTCCTTGCCAGATACCCAACGCCACTCGTTGATGGCTGTCGTTTCCAAAATTTCATTTATTCGGTGCGCAACAAAAGGCTTGTACATTCTGTGGTCTGACTTGATCCATGCTAGCACAGTGCTCGAGTCGGTCCACATCTGGACGCGACTGGGGATAAGATTGTGACCTTCCAATATGTGCTTCCGTAGTCGTGTTGCCATAACAGCTGCTTGCAGCTCCAGCCTTGGGACTGTCGATTGTTTCATTGGAGCACACTTCGTTTTCCCCATGATAAACGCAGTTTTCCAAAGATCATGAAATTTCATTCGCCAATACCCGACAGCTGCATAAGCGGCCTCACTTGCGTCAGCAAATATGTGCAATTCTGTTGAGCCATCGAAAAGACTAACTCCGTAGCAACGTGGTATGCGAATAGACGACATCTCATTCAAACTATCCAGCCATTTTCTCCATATCGCGTGGTCTTCACTGTCGACATACTGATCCCATTTAGTTTTCTTGCGCCATATTAATTGTAGGAGCAACTTGGCCATAAGTGAATGCTCCGCCAGTATCCCAAAGGGGTCAAAAATTGACATCACGATTTTCAGAATTTCTCTCTTAGTCGGTACCCTGTTAGATGCAAGTAAAGATTTATCAATTTTAGCAAATGACAATATAAAACCAAACTCGTCGGACAAAGTATGCCAGATCATTCCCAACACCTTCTGGTACTGCATTCCAATATCTTTGTCTAGGCTTACGATCGAGGCAGATTCATTATTTGCAAATGCAGTTTGGCATGCATGCGAGTTGGATATAAATCCCCTGAGCTCAAAGCCACCTTTCTTATGGATTTCGATAACTTGTTTTGTGGTTTGTATTGCTTGTTCCTCATTTTCAAAACAATGTACGTAATCATCTACGTAATGGTTATTTATGATGGCACTAACCGCCTCCGGGCACGTTTCCTTAAATCGAAGTGCGTTATGATTCTTAACAAATTCAGCAGAAGTGGGTGAGCATTTTGCCCCAAAGGTCATCACCTTCATCTGATATGTTTTCATATCTTCGCTGGGATTTGTGCGCCAAAGTAGTCGCTGAGCGCAGCGATCCTCCTGTCTCACTTGGACTTGATGAAACATTTCCTTAATGTCTGCGCATATCCCAATCTGCTTCTGTCGGAACTTCATCAACACGTGAGTTAAAATTTGCAGATTGTCTGGTCCACTCATTAATGCCGAATTCAAGGATACGCCGTGTACTTCTGCTGCTGCATCAAATACAATGCGCAGTTTTCCTGGTTTGTTAGGGTTTGAGACTCCGAAATGCGGAAGATACCACTTTCTTCCAGGTTCGAAATTCAGGTCACTGTCGCTGACCAACTCCATGTATCCCTTCTTTTCGTATTCGCTCATTATTCTGCAATATTCCTTAGAAAACTCCGGCTCCCGTTGGAACTTCCGCTCGAGAGAGAGTTGTCTATTAAATGCCATCTCCTTACTTTCGGGAAAAACGATATTATCCGTTTTCCATAGGAGTCCAGTTTCAAAACGTTCGCCAACGCACTGTGTTGTCATCTTCAAAAGTTCCTTAGATCTCTCTTCCTCTTTCCCGATGCGGTTAACCTTCACTTCTCGAACACCCATTTCTGAGTCTGTGATGTAGTCCATCACTAATTTATCGACCATCGTGTCATGTTGCTGGTCAATAAAGTATAGCTCCTTGACCGCAGTGTTGTTTACTTGACATCCACCGTAGCATATCCAGCCAAGTTTGGTAGATGCAATTATTGGACCATCGTAACCGATTGTACGAACTGTTTTTGGCACCCCCAAGAATGCATTATCTAGTCCAATGATAATTTCCGGAACAGCATTTGAATAACTTTGTACGGGAAGGTTCTTCAGATGAGGATATCTCGAGCGCAGTTTCGAGATACAGATTGACTGTCTGGGTAGCTGTAGATTCTTAACGGTTCGGATTCCTTTCAATGAGTATATTTTTCCGCCCTCACTGCCAGATATGCCAACATCAAATCGGCTGACAAGTTCTGTAGTCTTTCTGTTCCCGAACCACTGTAGAACGAGATTTTCTTTAGGGCCTTTTAAGTCCAGGGCTTCGGCCAGCCTCTCGTTCATTAACGATACTGCTGAGCCTTCGTCTAGAAAAGCATAACAAGCCAACGTTTTCCCATTCGCATGAAGATTTACAGGCAAGATTTTAAAAAGGATTCCAGATTCAGCTACTTGAGAAGCTGTTCCAGTGAACGCACCACCCACAGATGACTCGGCGTCGTTCTTGACGGTATGCAACAACTGATTCAACTTTTTGTCACAATCACTCCTTTCACATTTGTGCTGAAAGGTACATGCATTGCTTCTATGACCCGCTCGCAGACAATTAAAACATAGCTTGTTTACTCTGACAATTTTCCATTTCTTTTCGAGTTCGAGATTCAAGAATTGGTCACACTTCTCAATGTTATGTTGGTCCTTACAAACAACACACGCCTTTGATTTACTGTCGTTCTTAGCAACTTCATTTGCATGCAAAAATCTGGATTTCTGATTTCTAGCCTTCACAAATGTCGGTGAATCAGCCAGTCCAGCATTTTGTATATCCTCTGACATGTCCTGCAACCATTTACCAAATTCTTTAGTGCCAGCATCCATATTCGACCCTCGAAGATGGCGCGCCCATTCAAGACGCTGTTGCGGTGGCAGTTTTAAAATCAGTTCTTCCATCAATGTAGGGTTATAAAGGTGTCGGTGCCCGTCGGCAGCTTCCAGAAATGCGGTCAGATTGCGAACTTTATTCTTGAAATCTATCAACTCTGCCAACATTCCCTCCTTTAAGTCCGGGAACTTTCTCACCAGTGCAATTTGACTTTTTATCAGTATGTCTGGTCTACCAAAGTTTTGCTTGAGAGCTTCTATTATGTCCGGTACGTTTCGACTGTGAATTAACAAACTCTCAACTACCTCTCGTGCTTTGCCTTTTACAGCTTTTTGCAAACGCAGTAGATTCTGCCTTTCGCTATAACCATACTCCTCGGTGGTCATGACAAACGCTTCTTTGAACATCGGCCAGGTTTCTGGAGTTCCATTAAACTCGGGAAGGTCGTATAGCTTCACAAATGGTTCACGCTGAAAGTTTCTAGTTGTCTCTAACGGAATGTTCTCAGGTGTAAAGCTTGCTGCTGCTCCTGCATCAACTTGATGAATTCTGGTATACTCAGTCAAGCTGGTTTTCGGTGTTAATGACTGAATCAATATATTTGTCTTCTCCATTTGAATTTCATTCATGCGCAAGATTTCCATCTGAAATGCTTGCATTTGCGACGAATTATTCTGTTGACTCTCTTGCATGAAACGCATCAAATCCAACAGCCCAGTTTCCCCACCTGCGTTTTCGTTTCTGGTGCGCCTATATGGTGTAGATTCCAGCGAATCACTATCTGCTTGATCATTCTGATCCTTCGTATTACGACCCTTGCGCCCCATTGAACAGAAACCACAACAACAAAATCACAATACAAAGGCACTTACTTACTTCCAACACGAATTTCACCACTTCTTCGAATTCTGCATGTGCTCACACATACACAGAGCTTTCGTTTTTACGTCGTTTCTCTCTCTTCATTCGGCTTCTAGAAGTTTTGTATATGATCACGCATACACACACACACGTTCGATCCAGCCCTGGTCGTGGCGTCGTTCGTATGTATGAGGTCTTCTTCTAGGAGTTTCGTACTCTTTTTGTCCACAGCCACTGCTGCTCCGTTTACATCCACAACCAATGTTGCTCCGATTTGCTTCCTTCCAACTCTGTGGTAAATCCTGGTCGCTTCGTTTCAAGAACGCCAAGAAGAAGCGAAATAAAAGATGTAGATTAGAGCCGGACTTTGCGCATAAAATTAACCACTCCTCGTATTAAAACAACGATGCTTTGTCTTAATAATAAAGGAAGTACTCAAGTTGAATTTTATTTCCTAAAAGGAATAAACTTAAATGTTAATATACATTTCTGTTTTGTAATCTTAAATTAACTCACGCTTCGTCGCGTCCGTTCAGTTTCGCACAAATTCTCTAATGCTATATATTTTGGTCACTTATCGATATGTACCTGATGTTTCAAACGGGGTTGCCAGACTTACTGGCGATAAAGTTATAAATTATAAATCGATAACAAGAAATTCAAATTTTCAAATTATTAACGTCGTAAATAAAACCTTCACAACACACATGTATTTATAAATTCCAGAACTTGTTATTAAAAAATAATAATAAATAATGTATAAATTTATTTTAATATTTTTTTAAAAGTTAGATACGTTAAATACTGTGCTTTATGGTATAAATATACATATGTATTTTGAAGTAATTGTTAAAATAAACTTCTATTCTGACTATGTAGAAAATAAGTTTTCTTTGTTTTCCAAACAGCATTACATTATTTTACTGAAGTTTAAATGAATTTACTATATGTCTATATATGTTTAAATGTGTTCATTTCTTGAGTGAGGTGTACTTAGAAGTGTAATCAGTTTAGAGCTAGAAAAAAGCCATCAACAGGTAAAACACAAAAACGCAGCTGGAGTTGGCGTTGAAACTTGTGTTGTTTGTCGGGTTCTGAGTGATCTCAATACACGACACACACACCACACACACACCACACACTCACACACACACTACACACATGACTAAGCGATCGTGGCAATCTGGACACAAAGTGTTGCATAGACCAAAAAAAGCTGTCTAGGTGGAGCTCCAGATCACCTTGCTGCCACTTAGACACTCCGTTTTGCGTGTGAAATTCAATAAGTTGACGGCTCGAGAAAGACCCAAAAGGGGAGAGAAGAGAAGAGAGTGAGAGAGAGAGAGAGAATGAGAGGGAGAGACGGGGGAGAAGTTGAACTGAAACAGACCTGAACCCGGTTCATAGATGCATATCTATGTGTATTGACTAAATTGTTATGGTTGTTGTTGCTGTTGCTCTTGTTGTTGTTGTTGTTGTTGCTGTTGTTGCTGTTGTTGTTGGGTGGGTGTGGCGCAATGTTGCACGACGACAGCAACATTGAGTCGTGTTGTTGTTGTAGTTGTTGTCATTGTTTAGCATGTTGTAGTTCAATTTATGATGCTTGTCGCGCTTGACTTTTGCGCAGGCGTTGAAAGCCCAACAACAGCAACAACAACAACAACAACAGCAGCAACAACAGCAACAACTATTTGATGTGGACTTTGTTGGCGCTCTGAAAAATCAAATTGAGCTGCTTGGCTGGTTACAATTTTCCGAGTTGTTGTTGTTATTTTGTTTGTTGAGTTTGTTTGTTCTGGCGATGTTTTATTCGATTTCGTGTTAATTTCTTTTGAACACAATGCGTCACAGTCACAGTCACAGTCACAGTTAAGTGTATGTCTATATATGCGTGTGTATCTGTGTGTTTATTTACAATTTCATTTAGTATCTGACATCCATCGACATTTCGGTCTATTTGGGCATGACAAGTTGCACGATCGATTTGATATGTTTACATGCCTTGAGAAATTGATATGTCAATAACCAAAAGCGAAATGTTTGATTGTCTGCAGGAAATTGTGGACAACTTCATCGTCAAATTTTGTTGCACTTTTATTTTGGGTCATGTTGCAGCATCTTTTTTGTATTTGACGGAAAAATAAACAGCTACATACATTGAAATTTTATGGGAGTTGTATTAAACATTTTCCTGACGTCTAAGTATAGATTTAATACTGTAATTCAAATGGATTCCGAGTTTTTATTATATGTTTACTTAAAAATTTTATTTTATTTCCCTTTTGTAAATGTAAAGTGGTCATAACTTTGTCAAATTTTAACCGATTTCCTTTCGGAATATCAATTTTATCATCATTTGACCTCTATTTTAATTCTGCATTCAAATTGGAAAACCTAATTTTTCTTCCTTCACTAACATTTTTTTCCATATTTGCGATCATTCTCGATTTTCTCCATACTATTATCTTGTCACTTTTTCACAAATTTCACTCTCATAACTTTGTGAATTTTCAACCGATTTCCTTGTGGAATATCAATTTGTTCATTATTTTCAAATTTAAAAATTCATTTTCTTTCGATTACAGTCTATATTTTCCATATTTTCATCTTGACACTTCCAAACAAAAACTTATTTTTTAGAAAACATCAATAATAAAACTGAAAACGTATAAAAATCATAATTTGCAAAACAAAATAATAAACCTATCTATCTTCCATAGACAAAGTTGTCTTTATTTAACCCTAATTGAAGGTTGTTTTGTATTGGATCATCGAATTGTGTATGGCTAATTGTATTTCCATATCTTTGATTGCCTCAATTCGAGACTATATGATACCGAATCAAGTGTTTCAATCATTTCGCAGACCTCAATGTGTATAAATGTTCCTCAATAACAAATCCATTATCCACAGACGAAGCTCTCGTCAATTATTTTTTTCTTGAATCGTGTTTCACACATGTGAGTGAACACTGCACTTGAGCTAATTCCCAGCACTCGGTCACATTGGCACACGCCCACACAATACACTATACAACAGAACAGCTGAACAATTGGACTCCATGTCGTATCTGTAAATCCATATATGTGTATCTTAAGATTGTAGTGAGTGGAGAGAGGGGAGGGGAAGGCCTAATCATAGAGTTAAGGCCATTGTTCTGACAAGGCGTTAAGCAGTTGCCGGAGAGTCGTCGATTATGTTCGAGGCAATTATTTGTTGTTTTCCGCCGCGGAGCAACCTTGAAATTAAATATAATTATGAAAACTGAAATCGCAGCAGTCGCATTCACATTGAATGATATTTCATAAGCTGAGTTATGCCAGCTCCAGACAGACGTGCCTCAAATGAAAAATTATTTAAGATGCCGGCACACGCACACTTAAAAAAAAAAAAAAAAAATCCAAGAAAAAAAAAACAACAACAGCCGAATCAATAAAACCAACGACCTGCCCTTTGTTGTTATTGT
Source organism: Drosophila phalerata (assembly GCA_951394115.2). NCBI lineage: Eukaryota > Metazoa > Arthropoda > Insecta > Diptera > Drosophilidae > Drosophila > Drosophila phalerata. The sequence continues at coordinate 5,842,098 of OY729850.1, forward strand.
TACTGCTCTACGGTTGGATCTGACTAACCGAACCTTTTTTTCTCCATTTGATTCTTTTTTTTTTCATATATATATATATTTTTGCTCAGGCAATTATAATTAACTTCGCGGCAAGTTTTGATTTTTTTGTTTGACTCTGCGTCAGCCTCTTTTTCCTCTTTTCTTCTCTTCTCTTCTCTTCTCTTTTTTCCTTTTCCTTCCCTTTCTCCCTCTTTGTAGCCTCTGGCTTTGGCATCTGCTCTGTCTTCTGTCTTTGGGTTTAACTTCATCTGCATTTGTGTTTTAAGCCAAAGGCTCTTTCCGCTCTTGGACTGATAATTTTGTTCGCACCTGATCGTGTTACTCGAGTTCAGTTTTCCTACTTCTTCACTTCTATACCTCTTCTTCTTCTTCTTCTTATTCGTCTTCTGCTTGTTTTCTTCGTGCGTGTGTGTCATTAACTGCGGTTGCGCACATGCGGCCAATTCATTAAAACTCTCCGTTCTGGCCCGATTGACTTGGCCAGCTGAGTCTTAGGCGGTAACTCCGACTGTTATTGTGTGGTTACCCAATAGCCCATTCGTCTGGTTCTTTAAACCCATTTCTCATATTTCTTTCTTGCTCTCTTTCTAACTACGAGATTGGAGACCACAAATTGAACTTTCGTTTTTGGTTTTTACTTTTAGACCCCAACGAAAGTACTAACCTCAAACGAGTTTATATAGTTTAACTACTACCTCAAATGTAATTGGAATATACGCGTAAGAATAACTATGTGAAAGGGACGAGAATAATAGCTTGAAAAGCAGGAAGTCAATAGCTATCAATGTTTAACCAAAGTCGTAAAACGTGTTGGTTTTAAGCACCTATAGAAAATGAGTATTGATTAAAGGCTCAAGATAATATTCAATCAAAAATATAATTTATAGCTTGTTAGTACTCATAACAATACTTATTAAATGTTACAGTATCACCTGAATATTTACTGTAAAAAAAATAAAGATTTATTATTAATTTTCATAAATTACCTAATTAGAGATTAAAACGTTTAAAGAAGTCTAAATGGAACTGTTTAAACTAGTTTGTTTTATATTCTTTTTCTGTATTTTTTTTATATTTAACACATGTGAGCATTTAAATTTTATTTGTCAACTTGCAAACTTGGCTTAAATTGGGTTGACAATGTCAATACCTCATTTTCAGCATGATGGAGGGGTGGTATCAATAAAAATAAAACCCAGGCCGTCGAACCCTCATTAACCAGAGTCCCCGAGTGTCAAAAAGGTGTAAAGCCCATCGGAGACTTAACTTAAAATCTGCAACGTGCAGGATCCAGCTATAAACTGAACCTATTGCAGCTTTTGATAACCGAGAAAAAGCTAACAGCACAAAAGCCAAGGGGGAAAGAGGAGAAAGATGTAGAAGGCGTTACCTTTAAAATGTACAACACTCAAAGGCCGCTGATTTTTATGACATAGCGTAGTGGGTTAAGAGAAGAGAAGAGAGGAGAGGAGTAAGAGAAAGCTACAAAAATAAGCGAAAACAGAACACACAAAAAAGTGTAACAAAAACAAAACAATGAAGGATACCCCCAAAGCCAAAAAACAAAACACAACAAAACAATACAGAAGCGAATTGGCAACAGCAAAAGAAACAACAACAAAACTGGCAGATGGGTCTGCATTTGGCTCTGACTCTGGAACTGAGTCTGAGTCTGAGTTTGGGTCTGAGTTTGGGTATGGAGAAAATTCAAATCACAAACTCGGTATTTATTTGCGAAGCGTAAATGATTACCACTTAAAATGTGCTCGACTGCCACCTAAAAACCAATTGTTGGAAAAAGCACAACCAACCACCCAACAGACCAGAAGCAGAAGGAGTAAAAGGATCCAACCGGCAACATATGTTTTTTATGCCTGAGCTCTCTAAGTGGATGTCAGAGACAGAAGAGGACGAGAGAGAAGAGAGAGAGAGAGCTTTGGAGTCGTGGAATGGGTGAGAGTGCATGAATTGTGTGATAGCTGCCAGGATTCGTTAGAGACCCTCATGTCCATGTCTTGATTGGGTGTATACTTAGATATGTTATATATAGCATTGTCTAAGTGGTAGCTCAGTAACAAACGTGAGTGCAATCATTGCGATATACCACTATAAATAATCAAAGAATATTACGAAATACCTCGGCAAATATATTAAAAAATATTCTCATACTATACATTAATTTAAGAAAATATTCAACAATATTTTAACACTATAAAAAAGAATGCAATTTTATGAAATGTGTAATAATTTTCCAATCTTATTTAAGGAAATTACTGATAGGAAGGTAATCTTAAATGACTTTTATAATGAAATGTATTCATGGTATTATTCCTATAACAAAATTGTGTCAATATTAAACTAAAGTTTATTTTTTTAGTAATTCTTTAAGTTACTCAGAATAGTTTAAGTAAATTTTGTTATATTTTTTTAAATAACTAATCATTAATTTGGCACTTAAACATAATATAATATACGAAATACATATATTTTCATTGAAGACAGTACTCTTAATATAATTTAAGTATGTTTTTTCTCCAAGAGAGTGTTACACTTTCAATATAAATGGTGCAGGGTATTCCAAATTCGACTACAGTCGAACTCAACCACGTATTTGCTTTGTTTTGTCTGACAATCGGACTTGGTGCGTGGTGTCTCAGTGGCTTTTCATATTTTGCATTGTCGCCATAATTTCTTGGGCTCTTTAAGACCCACACGAAATGCTCAACGTACAAGGAAAGCAGACAAAACAAATATGTTAATGTATCTGGGAGAGAAGGACACGTATTGGTTTCAGCCTGCAATCGTTAGGATCGCATTTAGAATGAGTGAGTTGAGTTATTCTTTGGCCATGTGTGTGTGGGTGTGTGGGTGTGTGTGTGTGTGTGAGTGTGTGGAAGTGTGGGTGAGGTGAGGGGGTTAAGAATGTTACAACAAATGGGTGGCCCAGGCCGGCGTCGCCTTTTTCCTGCCTCTTTTTTATGGTCGTCACGGGCGCCGCCCCGCGGCGAGACAACCCCATCGGCCAAACTTGTGGCAGTGGCAAGGACTCCAGCACCACCCACACACGGTGTTGCACGCCCTGCTGGCACATTATTTTGCCACTTCTTCAACTGAATTTGAATTAGATCTGTGTGTAGCGTCTGGCGCGCGTCTTGCCAGCGTGTAAAATAATATATTTATTTTTATTTGGCGACGAGAGCGGGGAAAAGGGGAAAAAGGGGGCAAAGTGGGTGATTTGAAGGCAAAGGCGTAACCCCATTGGAACAACAACCAAAAAGTGTTTTGTTTTCCTTTCAATTTGTATTTTTATTATTTTCATTTGTATTATTTTTGTGTGCTCATGAATAAGAAAAAAGGCGGCAAGCAGTAGGAATTGTGTTTTGAGCGACAGCGATAGATGGCCCCAAAATTGTATAGCTTAGCCCTTTTGTGTTATGGTTCCAGGGCCAAGAAGAGAGACAGGGAGGGGGCTAAGAAGAGGGTCTCTCGGAGAAAGACTCGAGAAAAAGTTAAGAAATTTTCGCATGAATATTTCGTTGATTTTTCTTAAGGGTGACCGTAACAGGGAACAGGACAAAGAGTCCTGCTCTGAGTTTGAGCTTGGGTCCATGTTTTGGGCATGTTGACATTGTTTGCTGCTGACAGCCAAAAAGTTTTGAGGAATTTGCTTTTAATGGACAAACAAGACGACGTTGACGGCGTCGGGCGTGAACTTGCCATTTAAATAAAGCGTCGACAGCGACGCGACTGCAGCGTCGACAGCGGAAGTCTATTGATTTTTCTTCTCTTTGGCTTAAAGCCGAAAGTCGAAGCAGCACGGCTTTAATCAAAATATTTAGTTAAATAGCTGAGGCCAACTCAAAAATTACTTCATCAGCATTTTTTTGTATTTTTCTGGAGCGGCGCATCAAAGAAGTGTTTTTTTTTTTAGATCGTCGGACAGTTCAAAGTTCTTGAGAGGCGGCAACTTTCCAATTTTCACCGTGTTACCTAATTTTAATTGTCATGCCACCTGATGACGCTGATCAACGACGCTACGTCCGTCTACCTGAGTCTTCTATCTGAAAAGAGCCCTTTTTTTATTTGTTTTGCTATTTTTTCAGTGGGTTTGTTTCTTTTTTCGGTGACCTTAAATCTCAATGCCGCTCCATGGGCCAGCAATCGGTTGCATTGTTGGCCAAAGAGAGTTTTTAGGCTACTTAAGACTACTGAGATTTGTCCCTCCTTCACTCCCCCCCTCTGACATACAACCATGCGCTTTTGTGGACAGTGGTGCATTGTGGTTTCTCGCTTGTCTTCAGCGGGTGTATAAGGCTTACAGACATACCGAACATTTCTGGGAATTTAATTGCCTTTTTGTTGGGCAATTGTTGTCCAGTTTCCTATATTTTTTTTGCAGTTATCCAACTGTTTGTCAAATGCTCTTTGAGCTCTTTGGCAAATGGCCCGCAGCGTTTTTGTAACAATTTCTATAGAGGTCTTACATATCTGATCAACTGACAGTAAGACTTGTTTGACAAACAAAAAAACTAAGAAGCAGCTTAATAAAAACTGCATTGGCCAGGCTGAAACTCAATATAATCTTCTACAGAATAAAATTAGACAAATTATTTTCATATGAAATTCAGTTATTTTTAAGACAGAATAATAAGATGTATTTGCAGTTTTCGGAATTATGGAAAAATTGGGGAATTCTGATGAAAGACTTTGGATTCAAAGAGAGTTCTGACTTAAGTTATAAAACTTTGTCATAATGTTTAAATTTAAATAGAGTTATCTTTAAAATTCTAATCCTGGCATAGTTTATTTAACAGCAATTTCAGCTGTGTTAACTTCCATAATGAAATCTGCCTTCAGATTTATGACTGTCAACTGCTTCAGTGTCAATCCTTAGGTTGCACCTTTGGGTACCCGATGCAGGATCCATTTTGTGAACTGGCGCCTGATACGCACATTAACCCTAAACCTACTAAACCTAAGGTATACCAAGTGATAGACTGATTGTCTGTGTGGCATGCAACCTGGTCCCCTGGTGCATGCATTGAGCGGAGTCATAAAACTTCCGCTTTACCTTTTAGTTGTTTGTACTTGTCTGACAGTAAAAGGGGGAGAAGAAAGTAGAGTTGAGACAACAGCCGCCTACGTATCAACACCACTTCACCCCTAATATACCCTGCACCTCACATTCCCTTTAGGAGACGTTGCTATTAGCAGTACATTTCATACATTTTGTAGTGAACATAAAATGTTTGCTGTTGTTGTTGCTGTTGTTGTTTGTGTAAACTGTTGACAGGCGTTGTGGCGCAGAAGACGAGGCAAATGAGCTGCAGTCGTAAAAAAGACAATTGAGCTCATATATTCTACACATAGGGACGGCGTTGACAGATCGTAAAAGGCCGTCAACTGAAAAACCCGGCCAAATAGACGACGACTACTCCCACATAAATATTAAAGCCCCTGGCCAAAGGCATCGTAAAAAACACCACCAGACTCCCAACTCCCAATTCACGACTCGCAAAGACCACAAGTTCAAAACACACACAAGGAATTAAAACAAAACAAAACAAAACAAAGCAACAAAAACCAAAAACCAAAAAACGAACAACAACAACAAAAATTGATTAATCTCATTAATAAAATGCCAACCTGCATGGTGCGTGCAATCAACGCTTTGCCCCTGAAACCCCTTACCATTCCCATTCAAACTCAGGGGTCGAGGCAATAAAAAACGCAATCGTAAAATATGAAGAAAACAAGTAGAAATGGGATATACAAACAGAAACGTGACTACTAAATACCCTATAGGAAAAAAAAATTATTTTAAATATGGATTTAAATGGAATTCAAAACAATATTAAAAGATATTCTTAAACTTTAAGCAAGCACTAAATTAAATTCTTTTTACATTAACAACAAGTTCATAATTAACTCCTGAATATATAAATAAAACTTGATCAAATATTAAGAATATTGAATTAATTAATTGACCTATTTTTGCGAAATTATCGTAATTATCGTAATAATTAATTAATCAAAAAATACCTTCCCTAAAAATGTGTTTTTTGTCGCATACTATCATTTTGCAAAAAAAATGTCCATATTATAAAATTTTTTCTAACTTTTAAAATCAAATAAACTAATTTTCAACCCATATGTGAATCCTTTTTTTTACAGGGTATGTAAAACAACAAACGAATACGGATATATCATTTAAGAGAACCATTCTTTATTATTTTTAAGAGTTTTTGCTACCCAACTAGTCGCATTTAATGCGTTTTATGGTCAGAGTTGGGTTAATTTTCAATGGGGTTCAAACTGTCAACGGACATAAATTTTAATAAACAAAAAAAAAACAAAGTCTGGCATAATTTTAATAATTTTTTGTTGTCTCTGTCCTCTCGTCGTTTATTGTGCAATAGTTAATTAAAAATTTCAATAATAAAATGTGTACTCATTACGAGCGTCTTATCAGACAACATCCATCTATGGGCCTATCTTGAAAAAAAAAAAACAGTCATAATAACAAAAACTCAAGTTTGACTCACAAATGAGCCTTGGGGCTGGGTTGGTCACTGTTTGTTCGATTCAGGTTGTTCAGGTGGTTTTCTATATTTTGTTTGGGTCTGTTTTCATTACAAATGTTGCGGGTTAGATAAGCAAATGTTGTCGTTTTCTATTTTCATTTTGCTGTTGCTGTTTCTGTTTCATTTGGCAAGCGAATTGTGAATAAATAAACAAATATATTGAATGTTTATTAAACAAAATTAGATATGTGCGTAGATAGGCGAAATCAAAGCATTCCAAAGCACAGCTTCATTTGCCGATGCTTCAAGGTAAATGCTTTCAAATACCAATATTTTATACACTGCAACTGCATAGCAAACTCAATCGAATCAAATCGAATTCGAATGAAAAGTCAGATGAATTATAAAAAATTATTATGCGGGTTGGAGATGCCATTGCTGATATTAAAAATATAGCACAAGACTAATGATCGAAGCTTTAATTGAGCCATGATATGAAATAGTTTTCAAATTGGGTTTGGTTAGCATCAGGGTCTTATCTTTGAAACAAAAGCTGCTTAAAAATGGGGCACAAGAAACTACAGCAATTATATAATTCAACTTGGCAATTGAGAATAAATTAAAAATAGGTGAATGTATTTTTAAAATTTAAAATAACAAACCAGATTAAATGATTTAAAGTAACTAATCAGCGATCTGTTAATAGTTGCTAAATTCTTAAACTTATTTTCTTAATGCTCATTTTATGAATGAAATCAAAAAGTTTTCGTCTTTATGAATTAATTTGCGGCTGCCTAGAAATTTAGTTTTGGGACCAAACACAAGTTTGCACTCAGAGGCTTTCATTAGCTTAGTTAACCGCTATTATTAGCCAGAGCAAACTATGAGCCAAGTTCTAACCACAATTATGTGTATCTATCTCGTGGTAGACCATCAAAAACCCATAAGGTCTTCAAATATCAAAATAGCCGCAAGTTTTGGATTTTACCTTTGCCTTTTTCTACATTCTATTTTATTTTATTTTATTTTATTTTATTATCTACCATATCAATCAATAGTCAAGTTGGTTTGGGCCAAGATGCTTATCGTTCAGTTAATAAATTTCACTGTGGGGGAGTCTTCCTCTGCCTCTGTCTCTCCTTCCTCCATCTATTCATCTACTCTGCTCATCGATGGCATTTAATTTTAAACGTTTTGGCTACGCGTGCTGATTTTATAGACTTATACTTGGGTTATAATTTTATACGTTTTATGTGGATTATGAAATCGGAAATTTTTGTAGTCTTTGATCGCCAGGCACAATAAAGAATCTTAAAGAAAAATGCCCAAAATTTCGTTGGTCAAGTTAATTTGTAACTTGAGTTGTGACTGCGATAAGATCTACCAAATGCTTATTATGATAGACCCACAAACAAAATATAAAAAAAATATGAGAAAAAGAAACAAGTTTCAGTTGCGGATTTGCGATATTACTCAATGGATTTCATGTTGGCCATTGTTTGTATTGATAGACAGTCTGACAGATAGTTGGCAGCTCAGCAGCAACCAAACAAAGTTCTTTGAGTACTGCCCAATGTACACTGACAGAAATCGATAGTGACTTTGAATACTACTCGAATAAATACATTTAAAATTACCTACTTCAATTTCAACTTCTATTTTTCCAGTGTATTCCTTTGCTTTTTATATAATCCCATCGCACACAATGCATGCTCCACATTTTATGAGCCCCATAAAGTTAGTTCAGGCCATATAAACATTTATGGGAATTTATTTAAATAAAAATAAGCATAGTTAAACATTTTGGTTGCGTTTTGTTGCATGCAAAATTAGCCCAGCTCAACTTATAATAGCTAATTATGTGGTTATAGTTTTATGCATTTTTAATACAAACATATAACAAAGTCACCTCTGTCCTGACCGCTCCCCAGACCCTTCCCCAAGTGCCACATAAAATGTCGCTGATTAGAGCAGACGCACGTTTCCCCATTGTGCTTGTTGCTGTTGTTGGTCATAAACAATTTTATTGTTTAATAAAATTTATTAATAAATTTTGGTATAACGGCATTAGACGTTGTCACACGCTTCATACGCAAATCAAAGTTTTAATAGAGGCAAATGTAGTTTATGTTTTCGTATTTTTTTTTGTTGTGGTGCCCAAAAACCAAGGGTTAAACCGGTTCCAGCTAACGGTTCCAACCAAATTAACACTTTATAAAGTGCAGCCCAGGGGCAACGTTGCAGGCAAACAAAAAAAAGCTTTTTTCAAAAAGTTTTTTTCCTCTGTTCAGTGTAAATAGGCAGCTCTGAAATTTGAGTAAGCAAAGTAAATGAAGTAGAAACAACAACAACAAAAAGTGGAGCGAAAAAAGAGAAGAGAGAAAAAAATATACAGAATGCCCGAAAATGTTAATTACTTCCTTGTTTATTTAGAGTGAGTGCTTGCACGTGTGTGAGATAGAAAGTTTCGGCTATAGCAGAGAAATAAGTGCTCTACAAGCGACATCTATGGGTAGAGAAGACAAAACTATGAGCTTCAGAGAGAGTGTACAATTTAAAAATTAATCAGTTTTGATATCTAAATAAAAATGACAAGTTTACAGTCTATAAAATAGACTCAATATTTGTAAAATTTACTTTAACGGCAATAAGAAAGAGAAATAATTAGATATTCATAAATTATTTAATTTATTTATGAATTTTTACCACTTATATTAATTATTAGTAAGATAGATAGTTTTTTTTAATAATATTAAAAAATTCGAAACAGTTTCAACAGTTCTAAGAACCCTTAAAAATTTAACTTAAATTTAATTTTAACAGTCAACTTGCTTCAAATCAAGTCAATCCTTTGGCAGATGGTGTTGATTACAACCGATTACAATGAGTTTGACTATAGATTCTCTAGAACACTTCACTAAAACACTCTCAAACTCTTCGCTCTCAGTCTCTTCAAGTCTCTTTAGTCCGCATCTTGGCCAAGTCTTTGGCGCAGTGTCTGCATTTGCTTAGACGCAGTGCAAACATGTAAGACTATCATTAAACTTTAGCAAAAGTCAAACAAAATTAAGAAAAGCAGCGTTTAAGAGAGTGAAGTCTGGAGAGACTCCTCGAAGTTGCTTGGGAGCCACTTGGCGCTAAGTAAACCAAATTAAATAGCACACATACTCAGCCCGTTTAGAGTCTTTAAGGCCAAGACCGAGTGACCAACTGAGGAGGAAAAAAAACAAAAAAAAGGAGTTGCATTGACTCGGAATGCGTTGGCATGTGCGGTCAATGGTAGAGATTATCGATCGTTGGTTGCCTTTTTCAATTGAATTGTCTTCAATCCCATTGCTCGTGAGCAAGTCGTACAATTTTATGCGTATTCCTCATACTCCCAAATACACAGTATATTCACAGTCCGTTCGTTTTCAGCCATCTTTATCTAACTATCCATCTCACTCCCTCATCTGTTGCCCTCTCTTTCATTGCTTGCGTGTGTGTTTTGTCCTGTCTTGTCCTGGCAGATTCTGACTTTGCTTTGTTTGCGTTTTATTTTTTTTCTTTCCGGCTTGCATTCTGCTGCTTGGGGTGTCCTCAACACTTGCTCAACGAAATTTAATAAGCAAAGGACATGTTTGGTGTCGTCCTTCTCCTGCCCCTCTTCCTCATCCTCCTGTGCCCAATCACACTCCTGCATTGCGTGTAAGACGTCCATCAACTGAAGCAGCCGGCTCATTAAACTTGTTGTTCCTTATTCTCCCTTTTCTGTCTTTTTTTTTGGAGCTGCTTTTCTGACTTTAAAGCCAAACACATTGTCCTGAACTTATTGATTTTTCATACATATTTCTTTTCTTTTTTTGGGGTATTTGTTCCTTAAATAATCGACCTAGAAATGTATCGTTTTGAGAAAAAACCAACATTTCATATTCAAATTTGCACTTTCGGCCAGAGATTTTCTTTGGCTGCAATGCAACAGAAATAATCCAACAATTTTCAAGTCATGCACTCGCATTTCAGCATAATTTAAAACAGTTTTCAGATAATATGGCTTTTAAGAACGATGCAAAATGGAAAACAATGCATAAATATGGAAATTCTAGAGAGTAAATGTTGTTCAATCATTTTGAAATTGGCAGGCAGCAAAAACACATTGAGATTTAAACTTTGAAAGAAATGAAAACAAAAAGTTAAGAGATAAATCAGGACTATGCATAGCAAGTGAATGTAGATAGATCTATTTTGGACTATTTATAGTTTACTAATTATCCTGCAATATATCAGTTTTAATCTAATATTGAAAGTTAATTATAAGCTGCATTTATAACTTTAACTAGTTTCTTTTCTCACTAATCTTTTTTTAGAAATATAATATTAATAAATAACTATAGTAATCATAAGGCTTGTATATATAGAGATTAAGAGAGGTATATGTATATATAGATAGACGTATAATTAAGTTCACTCACTTTGCTTGTGGATTAACAACAACTAGACTTCTTCAAGCAGTTAACCAAATTGAATCCAACCCAATTGAGGAACCTTCCGTCCCGCCCCGATCCGATCCGACCCGACCCAAAGCCCAAGTAAGGCTCGCAGCCAAGTGCTAAGCTTGGCCAATTTAATAAGCTCCAAAGGACTTGGCCATAACGCAAATGTCACAAGTGCCAACAGGCGAAGCAAACACATACATAAAACTGACAGCTATTGCCATGTGTGTGTGCGTGTGTGCGTGTGTGTGAGTGTCTGTGTGTGTGTGTGTGTCTGTGTGTGCGTGTGTGTGCGTGTTTGTCTGTGTGTTTATCATAATTTCACGTCCATTGTCAGCATTTATTCCGCGTCGCATTCAACTTGGCGCAGGACGAGAAAATGTCGCAGGACGAGCTTTGTCCTGGTTGGCAAAGCCTGTTCGCATTTTGCTTGCGTTTAATTTTACTGTTGTTATTGTTGTTCGTGTTGTTGTTGTTGTTGTTGTTGTTGCCCCTACTCGTCGTAATTATTTGTTTTGGCTTGCTGGGTTCATTTACTCCACAAAAAAAAAAAGAAAAACCCCTAAAGAAGCACACACACACACACACACACACACACACACATACACATATATAGACTTACACATTTACATGTGCTGTGGCAAGGGTTTTTGTGTGTGTGGCATGCCCCACATGTGTCGCCGCTTGGTTTGTTTGTTTGTGCACATGTGTTTTAATTTTTGTTTGTTGTTTTTAACAACAACAATAAAAAACTGTTACACTTTTGTCCTCCTTGTTGTCGTTGTCGTTGTTGTTGTTTCATATTGTCTTCTGCGTGGGCTCAAACAATTACAAATTATGGCTCAGTGTGTTTGGCTAAGGAGTTCAGTTCCTCTGCCCGTTTCGGGTTACCTTTTTTAATTGTTTTTCCTGCTGTTGTTGTTGTCGTTGTTATTATTGTTGTTGTTGTTGTTGTTGTTGTTGTTGTTATTGTTGTTGTTTTTGTTGTGCTTGAGTGTCGCCTTTGTTGGTTTTAGTATGCTAAAGGTTTTAAAATGCAGCAATGGCCTCATCAGGTCAAAGTTGAAAGCGATCCTTGAGTGTACAAAAGTAACCCCCATGTTGTAAGTACTTAAGGAAGCTAGTTATGAAAATAGTAGCTAAGGTGTAAAGTTACTGCATATGAGACTTTTATGTGCGGATTTTACTGTACACACTTAATTTTAGAATTTTTAAATCTAAGCTAACGGAGCTTAAAAATACAGATTAGAATTAATACACATACTACCAAATTATAAAAAGTAGTTACGTCGTAAAGATTTCCTTGTCAACATAAAGATTTTAATATGATTTCATATTTATTTAGCAATACTATTATACAAGTGCTTTTTAATGTTATCATGTTAAATATTAAATAATTTTGTATATATGTTACAAAAACTGTATTTTCTATTATTTATTACTATATTTAATATTAGTTTATTAGTTTAGATTTTATTATTAAATTATCTCTATAATTTTTTAAAAACTGAAATTTTTGCATTTATTTTCGGTTGTCAATTTTCGAAATAAGTAAAATACTTTACAAAAATAAAAACCGAAGACAATTAAAGCTGTCGTGTGGGAGGAATATTGTGAAAATAGACAGTTTGATTTGCACAGTGTTACATTGAACTTTTCACCTTTCTGTCGTTGTGTCGTTGTTTATGTGCCGGAAAAATTGAAAATTGTGTCGTGCTCATAGTAGAGATACAAATGTATCTCAATATGTAGGAGGAGCATCTACGGTTACCAAAGCGTATATTTCACAGATTTATTTGCCTATTTCTGTGCGCGGTACGTGACGAAAAGCGCTTTTCCTATGTATGACAAATACATAAAGAAAATGTCGCAGATAAACGACAAAAAACAAAAAACAAAAAAAAAATGCCCGACAGCAACAATTTGTGTATCTTAAAGTATACGAGGAGTATACAAGTATATATTTGTTTGACTGGGGATAAATCTTTATGCTAAATATTGGCCCACATTCTGTCCAGACATTTGACACCAGAAAATTTGTTGTCGTCTCTCTTTTTGCAAATATTTTGCGAACCTTTTTTATTACATTTAAATAATTTGATTGCAAGTGCTGACAGGGTCCGGTCGGAGCGTTTAAACTTGCCCCAATCGGAGCCCTTTTTATATTATTATTTTGCTACAGTTTTCAATTCAATTTAATTCACTTTACGTTACGCTCTTCTGCCCTCTTCTTCTTCTACTTCTCACTGTGTGTATGTGTGTGTGTGTGGGCGTCTCAGATTTTTTTTCTGTTTTTTTTCGTTTTTCTTCCTGCACTCAGTTTTATTTCTTACAGCATAAAAATTTATTATCATAATAAGCAGTCGAGCCCAACAAAAAAAAAAAAAGACGAGGCAAACGCAGCTTCTTTTTTTTCCCCATATGAGAAATACTTTTGTATATATAGATATATATTTTGTTCTGTTATTTTTTCTGCAACCCTCAAAATGTTTTTTATGGCTGTTGTTTTTGTTTCTGTTTTGATGGAAATTCGATATTTGCAACACGTATTGAATTTTGATCAGTTGCCTAGTAAGTAATATGGCTCAAGACATATACATATAAAGATACAGATACAAATACAGATATTACACTTATTTTCAACTGCTGTTTCTTCTTCTAGACTATGTACATTGATTTAAAGTGGCCCTGGAGTTACTCCCCTATATCCCCCTCCCGTCCTTTCAGTTGCCCTAGATGCGTATCTGCAAACAATTAAGAAATTGTTAAATGAATTTTACCAAAAATTCCGAAACTCAACGTTAGCATTCCCTAAACCACTGCCCTTGCCACCAACTGGGGCACAGTGGCAACTCATGTCTGCAACCATTTGTATCTAGATACGCATTTATAGTTACGTGCAGTGGAGGGTTCGGAATTTGTGTGTGTGTGTGTGTGTGTGTGTTTGTATCTGTAACTCCGTATGTGTGTGTTGTTTCTTTGTAGGTTTTTGTAATTCTATTAGTTGCAACTTGTACACGGACGAGTGTGGCACAGCTTTTGACGCAAACAGCCAACGACAACCTCAATGAAAGCAAATTAAAAAACTTTCCCTAGAGCAGGGGAGTGTGTCAGAGAGAGGGGAATGGGTCACAAACAGGGGGAGGGGGGAACACAACAAATAAAAGTCCATTTCCACCCAGTTTTCAAATGGTTTCTCCTTTTTTTTGGCAACTTTTTGGCTATTTTTGAGTTACTTTTTAGCACTTGCAACTGGAATGAGTATCTTTCTATATTGCAAATAGAATAGAGTACTTAGTATAATCATTACTCTATTAATTAAATTTATTTAACACACATATATATTTACAAATTAAAAATAGGTATTGTAATATTATAGTTAGAGGAGTATTACTTTATTATTTTAGCTGTTATTAAATATCATTATAAACATTTGTATATATAAGAATTATAAATCGTACAAAAATAATTTAATAAGAAGATTACAAAACACATTAAAATTTGTAAAATGAATTAAATTTCATTTCTGAATAAAACAGCCTCAATCAACTCAAATTATTTATTTAAATTGTAGTTAATTTCCATAATAATTTGTACATTCGTAGCTTCTTTTTGTATCAACGGAGTTAGATGAAAGAAAAATCGGTGTCTTATTTCATATATTAAAGTTATCTAAATAAATTTTAAATGCCTGCTGTTTTACCTTTTTGTAAATTCTTAAACCATACTTACTTTTTTTTAAGGTCGGGGTCATTGCAAAGTCGGAAACCTTTGTCAAGTACTCGTATCTGTTAACGCTGCAAGTTGTTACTGTTTAACACTTGTCGGCATCAAATGTTGCGCCTACTGTCGGACTCTGTCTGTTGTTCAGTCAGTTAGTCAGCTCTTTTTTTATACCATATACATACTTACTTATAGTATTGCGTGTGCGTCAAGACAGACGCATATCGCACTTTGGTAGCACTCGAGTGTTGAGCTTGGCATAAATGCCAAAACGTCATAGAAATGTGAGTGTAAGAGTGTGTGTTTGTGTGTATCTGTGTGTATTTGCTACCCTTCAATGTGATGCACAGACAAACACTCCGCAAACTGACAGTTCCGACCAGAGATCACAGACCAGAGACCAGAGATGAGACCGAAGTAAAGAGGCAACCACTGTGAAACTATGCAGAGCCGGCGCTATAAACCCAGAGGCTGCGGGGTAGAGGGGTGTTGAGGGGGGCATTTGTATGTTGGTTTAATATATTTTATTATATAGAGAAAACCAAAAAATGATTTATCACTCTGTGAGTTACGTTTGCTCAGTTGACTTTGACAGGCCGCCGCCGCCGCCGCTGTTGACTGTGCAACGTCTGCCCCACAACCCTGCCACACAACCCTAGCAGCGCCATAGTTGCCACACTGCGTGAGGATTATACAAAAAAGAGCAACTCATGTGCATGATGAATTAAATTAGCAAAGAAAAACAAAAAAGGCAACCTGGAAACATATAAAACACAAAGCCCAGTTCCAATCATCATCAAGTTAATCATTATTAAAGAGAAACACACGATATTTTTGAGTTTTTAAAAAAGGTTTTTTCATTTTCATTTTTGCATTTGTTCGCTTGCGAAACAGAAAAATATCTTTGTTGTTTGTCGTACATAGATGTATGTATATATATATAATATATCAATATATAAATAGTTATTCACAAGAATTATCAAGAATTATTCATAGATAGTACACATTATATAGAGTGGGCATTAAATAATAACTTATATATTATACAAAATAAAAAATAAATAACAGTTTTGGGCTTTTATACTGGTACAAGTGTTTTGCTTTCATTTACTCTCCATTCTCACTTTCTATCCCTATCTTCTGCTAACTATCTAACTGTCTCATTCTAACTTAGCTGGTTCTTAGTTATCGATAGCTTTATTTGCTTGTGTTGCTTTTATTATTATGTTTTTGAAACTGTTTGCTAAAAATTTAGTGACGAGTAGGCGAGTTGATGATGATCCATAAACATTACATAAGTATTTTTCTGGTATTTTACTTTTGAAATAAATGCATTTAAGTGTTTGTTTTTTATCTTTTTTTTGCTTTTGCATTCGTACTTGCTATAGGCAGTTGTTAAACATTCTGTGTGTGTTTGTGTATATACCATTACATTTATATAAAGTTTATCTCATATATATAGTTATATAATATCAGTTTTTTAGTATTTTTTGCTCATTTTTTGTTTTGTATTTTTACAGTCACATTTATGTAGAATATATTTAGTACTTTTTATGTATTTAAATTGTGTATACGCCATGTAGTTTCTTTGCAAAAGTTTTCTTTAACCCATTTATTACTCAGTTATTATAGTTATTATTATTATTATTTTTATTATTATTACAATATTTTGGTAAGCGTAAGTGTTTAAAATGAGCTTTTACTGCAATAGTTAGTATTATTTATAATATTTCTTTGAAGTTTTTTACCGTTTGCTAGCTAATTTTACACAATTTTCATCATTTATTTCTCAATCGTTCTGTGTGTGTGTGTGTGTGTGTGTTTACAAGTGTTTTGTTTTGAATGTGATTATTGAATTAATTGTAGGAGACTACGTATTTGCAGTGGCATTTTCTTATCACCTAGGCATAACTCTATTTTAGGCATATCAAGTTTTTATTTGCTATTTACAAAAGGGCAAGCAGGTCAGAGAGCAGGTCGAAGAGCAGAGCAATGTCAGTGTGACCAGTCTTCAAAAATGTTCAGTAAAAATAACAAATATCTCATTGAAAAAACTGTAATAATTTGATTAATAATTTTAAATAATTTAAGTAAAGACCATTGTAGAGAAATGTTTAAAATGCAGAGAAAAAGTCTAAAAATAATTTACTTTATGAGCTCTAAACATGTTATATACTAATTAAATATCTGCAATATTTTTTGATTTGATTGAAAATAACTAAAACATAAAATAACAAATAAAACTGTATCTAACTGTTGCTTTAGATTTTCCTCTCACATCTCTGAGTTACAAAATCTGAGTTAAAAGTTCTTAGTTCATAAATCTAAAGCTTGTTCTGTTGTTGTGGTTGTTGTTGTTGTTGTTGCTTGGCCTGAACTGATTAAAAGCATATTAAAAAGTTATCAGAGAAATGCTCTAAACGCATTTTCAGCTAAGAAAATGAGAAAATGAAAATGAATGAGTTTAGGGTGAGGCTGGAGGGAAGAATAACCACAAGAAACAAAAGTTCCACTCGACTGGTAACTTTAGAAAACTTTGCAGCTTGACATTGTTAGGGGTCTATCTGCTTTCTCCCTCCCTCTCTCTCTCTGTCTTTCTGCCCCACACAAGTCATGTTACACATGCGACTTGTTACATAAACACAACAAACAAAAACACACACACATTCAACAAAATGCAACTGCAATTGTATCTTGTATCTTTTAGCTGTATCTCAAGTGTGCTTCTGTCTGTGTCTGTGTGTTTAATGTACTTGGATTTATGTTTGTTTAGTGCAACTAAAATGACTTTACACTGACTAACAAAATATTTGTTACGCTGCGCGCACTTCCTGCAGTGTAGGAGTTGTGGGAGAAGGGAGGGAGGGGGAAGTGCGGGGGTGAGAGTGTCGGGGGGAAAATGGGGCACCCTTTTTTGTGTTGGGGTCTTATGCTGTCATTTTAACTCAACTTGCCACACATTAGCATTGCTTTGCTGTCCATATCTAACACTAACACTGCTCTGCTCTCTCTCTCTCTCTCTCTCTCTCTCTCACTTTCACTATCGCTATCTCTGTCTCTTAATTTAACTCGCACATATTTTAGTAATTAAAATGATGTACAGGAACCAGTCCCTAAAGAAATCACTGTCAACACAGACTCTTCAACTTCTTCTCTCACTTTTCTTCTCTTCTCTTTCTCCCTCTCTGTTGCTCTTACCCCAACTGTAGCTCTTGCTGTCTCGCTCTGCTCTATACGAGATATGCCTGCACATGTGGACCTTGTTGTTGCCCCGAAACACTCGCCTGTTGTTGTTGTTGTTGCTGTAGTTGCTGTTGTTGCTGCTGAGGATTCGACTTGACCACAGAGAGTGTTGCATGTTGCTGTTGTTGTTGTTGCTGTTGCAATTGCTGCTTTGGCTGTGGTCGCCAGGTTTGTGCCCGTTGCTGCTGCTGGGCATCGAGTGTGGCGCCACCTGGCGGCGGCATCATCAGCATATGCTGCTCGTTGTCCAGCGTGGAATAGTCCGAGTCGATGCTCGAGTAGATGTGCTCCGAGGGAGGACGCATGCCACCATGATGTTGATAATACTGCGCGTGCAAATGATGTGGTCCCCCGCCCACTTGGAGACCTCCTCCTCCCGCCTCCCGACGCTGTGGCCTGGGACTGGGCGTGGCTGTCGTGGCCGTGGAGTAGTTCTGCTCGGCAACCGTGGCAGCTGTGGCAGATGTGGCCGCTGTGGCAGCTAAGGCCTCCGCCGGACCACAATAGGCTGGAGGAGGCGCCTGGCGATACAGGAGTCCTGGACTCGCTGGCTGCTTGATGCGCTCATGATTGTGATCCAGTTCGAGGGTGTAGTTATTGCCCCGATAGGTGGGATAATCCACGGGCAGAGCATAGCGCAGTTTCTCCCAGAAATGTCGATCGGTGCGACGAATGCGATGCACGGCGGATGTCTTGAGGTACGGCAACAGCTCAATGTCGCTCTCCGCCTCAAAAGCCACCTCCGGCTCCTCGATGATGACCAGCTTCTGTGGCCTGCCCCTCAGTGCGTCGTGCACGGATCTGCGTAGCTCACAACGTGACCATTCCGTCTGCAGGAAGTTGCGGGTCAACAAGATGACGACACGCCTCGAGACGCGACTCGCCTCCAAGAGCTGATAGTGTGTGGCATCGTGGGCAAGGTCACGATGTTGCAAGCACACTCGCAGCGCTGGACGACCCGTCTCCAGTTCGCTGGCCAGGTGCTGGCACACGAACTCCGAGTCCTTGGCCGAGTGCAGCAAGAGGGCATCGTAGAGCTTCTCCGACTCCTCGCAGCGAGGTCCGAAGACCCGAACGCCGTAATGGGCAAAGAGCCAGATCCTGAGGGACTCCCGAAAGACGAACACAATGATGACGACGACCAGGAGGAAGACTAGGGCCAAGGCAGCTGCTAGCAAGGGTATATAGGATTCGGGTATGCCATGTTGCAGCATCGATCCGCCGGAATAGTAATCCGTGCAAGCGGCTCCAGTTGAATTGAAGTCCAGTTCCCGTTTCTGCGGAGACGAGGAGGAGCTGGACTCGTAGGGCGTGCTCTGATGACCAGCGGAGGAGGAGGACATGCAGTAGATGTCCTGGGCATCCTGCACAATCAGAGCGTTGTCCGCCACGTAGGAGGTGAGAGCCTGGAGAAACTGACAGCGGCAACTCCATTGATTCCGTCCCAGCGAAATAGCCCGCAATCGCTGGCCAAAGTGTGTGGCATGCAACTGCCAGATGGGCAGTGTGACCAGCCGATTCCCATCGAGACGCAGCAGCTCCAAGGAGACCAGAGGCGCCAAGGTACCATTCTCAATGTTCTCCAGTTGATTGTTGTGCAGGTAGAGTTCCTTCAAGGCCGAAAGTTGTTCGAATTCGAAGCCGTGCAATGTCTGCAGACGATTGTCGGAGAGTTGCAACAGCTGCAGCGTTGCCAGACTGGCGAATGTGCGATTCTGTATGGAAGCCACCTGACTGCCATTCACATAGAGAGCTTTCAGATTCTTGCGTCCGATAAATGCATGATTCTTCAACACGGGAAAATTGTTGCCATCGAGATAAACGATGCTGGAGTCCATGGGAACACGACGTGGCAGCTCCATGGTCAACTGATTGCCACAATCGACGACATTCGTTGACCAGATCTGATCGTGGTAACAGGTGCAGTTGTGTGGACACGTCATCTCGCAATCGCAGGCATCAAAGTCACAGCAATGACACAAGGCGAAACAATGCGATTCGTAGCGACAGAGGAAGTCCTGAGGACGCAGAGCACTCAGAGGACGCACTGCAGCACCACGAGCATGTGGCATGACGCACTCGATGTTGGGCATGTCCATCACCCGAGGATGCTGCCTGGTCGTCAGATTATTGATCCTTTGCAGCCAATCCATGGTGCAGTCACACTCGAAGGGATTCCCGCCGAGATAGAACTCCGGCAGAGGCTTTGGCGCCACCACGGGAGCAATGCGAAGCTGTTGCAGTTGCAACTTGCTCAACTGATTCGCATAGAGATCGACACGGGCCAGATTGGACTTGTCCACAAAGGCATTTGGCAGGACATTGCCAATTAGGTTGTTGTTGATGAAGAGCAGCTCAATGGTGTTGGGTATGGACATGGGACCAATCTCTGTAATGCGATTGTGACTGGCATCCAGAGTCTTTACCCTAATCTCCTCCTGCAATTTGTAATAGTTGCCCAAAGCTTCAATATAATTGCCGTGAATGTCCAGCCACTTGAGATTGGATGGAATAAAGGCATAATCGAACCACACCAGATGATTCTCCGAGAGATTCAACCAGAGCAGAGACACCAAAGTGGCAAAGACTCCATTGATGTCCGAGAGAAAGTTGCGATCCAAGCGAATCGCCTCCAACTCGTAGTTCTTATCGAAGGCTCCTCGCTCAATGCTCTGGATGCGATTCTTGGCCAGATTGAGGACACTCAGCCGGGGAAGGTCGGCGAACATGCCCACTGTGATGTTGCCAATCTGATTATCGATGAGTCGCAGTCCCGTCAACTGATGCAGATTCTTGAAGCTCTGATTGTCAAAGGTGCGTATCTGATTCTCGCCCAGATCCAGAGTACGCAACATGGCCAAATCCTGCAGTGCACGTGGCACCTCGTTCAACTGATTCGAGCTGAGATCCAGTTCCTTGAGATCGGAACAGTTCTTAAATACAGCCGGTTCCACGACACTAATCAGATTATTATTCAAGGTGAGTTTGGACAACACGTAGAGTCCATTGAAGAGCTTGTCATCCAGTGTGTGAAGCCGATTCTCGGCAAGATTCAGAGTGTGCAGATTGTAGAGGGGCAGAAAGGCGTTATCCTCGATGTGGCCAATGGAATTGTTTCGTAGATTTAGGATCTGCAGGAAGTACAGCTCCTTAAAGGTGCGATAATCGATCCGAGTGAGTGCATTGTGAGCCAGATTCAACACAATCAGTCGGATGAGGCCGGCGAATGTGGTGTTGTCCACGTGATTCGAGGTCAACTGATTGCCGGAGAGATCCACGACCAGCAGCTGCTCCAGACGATGGAACAGACCCTTGGGCAGCTCATACAACTCATTGTTCTGCAGATGAATCTCACGGAGTTCCTTGCTTCCGGCAAAGAGACCCTCGGGCAACGTCTCCAGATGATTGTTGCTCAGGTTGACAATCCGCAGGGAAGCCAATCCCGCCAGAGCCTCTCCAGATAGCTCCGAGATGTTGTTGTGCTGCAGATTCAAATGCTGCAGGCGCCGCAATCTGGAGATGCCCCAAGTCTCCGTAATGGATCTGAGTTCATTGTGACTCGCATCGAGGAACTGCAACTCACTTCCACTTCCGGCTGCTCCACTGCAATTCATGTCCGCGAATCCCAATTGCTCTGCCGTCCTAATCCGATTCCTTGTCAGATTCAGGGACTGCAGATTGCCCACTGGACAGAGGAATCCAGCGGGCAGAGCCCTCAGATTATTATCACTCAGATCGAGTTCCGTCAGCTGCTTTAGGCCATTCAGGGAATCCGGATAGAGTTCCAACGCCTTGGCCGGACCCCATTCGGCATTCCGAGTGCTCAGCTTGAGGGATTTCAGCGTGGTTAATCCCTCAAAGGCATTATTTGGTAACTGCAGCAGTTTACACGACTCCAAACGGAGCGTGTCCAGAGTCTGGAGACGGGCAAAAACGGCGATGGGGAGTGTGGACTCAAAGAGATAGAGATCGCTGCATTTGATGGTCAGCTGGCTGCTGCCATCGGCACCCTGTAAATCCAATCCCGGCTGCCTCTCAATCAGCCTCAGGGCGCAATGCACCCCACTGCTACCGTTATACGTCCAGCTGCACTGATTCACGGGTCCACTGTGCGCCGGAGCCGGCGACGAGGCAACCGGAAGTGCGGCTGCCAACAGGGATGTATAATCGCTGGACAGGCTGACGCCTCCGCCCAACATGGCGCTGGCAGCGCTGCTGCTGCTGCTGCTTCCTCCGCTGCTGCTGCTGACAGCACTGCTGCTGCCTCCGACAGACTGCTCCTTGGGCGCCAGGGCTCCTAGAGAGCGTTGGGCTACCGTTAGGAGCAGCAGCAGGTGCAGAAGGAGCAGGACTAACCTTGACTCCATTCTCTTGATGTTTGGATTGATGTACACGTTTTGGGAATTTTATTGTGATTTTCTAGGGTATCTATTGCTTTGAACACTGCTCAGTTTTGTAACATTTTAAGTCGCTGTTTTGTTTTTTTTTGTTGTTTGCACACACTCACTATAAAATTCACTTAATTGCTTTCAATTAATTTTATTATTTATTTGAAATTTGCAATTTTCCATTCAATGCATTAGCACTTCACTGTTTTGTATTCAATCTGTATGTAATTTTCCAATTGAACCATTTCCATCACTTTGAATTTTGATTTGAGATTTTTCTTGATTCTTTAGCGTTTTCTTTAGCGTTTATCAATCGTAATTTGTGCGTGCTGCACACGTCCGTACCGTACGGCGCTCGCACTCGAACTGTTTGCACGTCTGACAAAACTCTTGCAACTCTTGTCGACTTCGTCGACTTCGACTAACGAAAATTACAATTGCCGCACGATTAACACACACACAGAGCGCAGGCGAGAGAGAGCAGCACAGCGATACCGATAGCGAAGAGAACGAGAGCGAGAACGAAAACGTGAACGAGAGCGACATTCGACATTCGACACGAAGGAGGCGCATGTGCTCGGCTTGTATTCAATAATCACGATGTTCACTCTCTCTCTCTCTCGCGCTCTCCCACTCGGCCATTAATTTAGTTACATTTACAGCCGCTGCTGGGCCAAATGGCGCCAGTGTGCTCTGCTTTAAATGAGAGCAAAGTGCGGTTTGAGTCACTTTCTTGAGTGTATTTTCAATTGATAAATTGTTGGTAAATTATATAGAGCCGGAAAACTAATTGAAATAGAATAAACAAAAATGTAAATGTAAATTTAAATGAATAAATAATATTTATAAAAGGTTGTACAAATGAAAAGTGTAAAGTATTTGTTGATTACACATACTTAATTAAATATAATATATATAAATATTCTAAATTATATTGCAATAACTCAATATTAAAATAAACGTAAATAAAAAATGATTAATATTTGTATAAAGTTTTAAATGTAATAATATTAATAAAATGTTGTTAGAATGGGAAATGTGAAATATACTAAATTAAATATAGTCATAAATGTTCTTTATAATTTTGTATTAACATAATATTCAAATTAACATAATAATTATTTATTATAAATTAAAGTCAACTCTGTGGGAGTTCTTTATAAATGTTTCTGTTGCATTTCTAAAATTATGAGCAATATTTGCCTAAGCTGTGTTCTCATCTTACTCTCACTCTCCCGTACTCTTACTCTCTCTCTCTCTCTCAGCGCGCTCTTTCACTCAACACATCACTCAGCATTTGACTTAACTGTAGTTGTGTTATTGTTGTTGTTAGCTCACACGCGCCGCCATCAGCAGCAACAACAACAGCAACAACAACAAGAACAAGAGCAACAACGACATCAACAGCAGGAACAATTTTGAAGGCGCATCCGTCAGATACGTTTCCTATTGCGAGGCAACTTCTAATTGTTGCAGCTGCAAGGCATGGCCAAGGGGCAGGGGAAGGGGCAGGAGGCAGGGTGGCATGCAATTTTGTCAACGCTAAAAGATGTTTAACACATTGCCAGACACAGCAAGGATATAATATACACACACACACACACACATAGATACACACAACACACTCTAAGATACACACACTCTAAGATACATTAAGGCAATGCGCGAGTCTCAAGTGCCGAACAGTCGAGTTTATACTATATATAGAGTGTTTAGATCAGCCAGCTTGGAGTTTATCTTAAATATCTGTATCTGTAACTATAGATAGCCAAAGAAGTTGTTGAATTTCCCTCTCTTTTTGTATATCTCATCTATTTGTTTTCGTTGTTCTTTAAGGCCAAGGCCAAGTTGGCTATAACTTCAAGTGCTGTTCTCAGAGCATCATTTACCACTTTTCGACATTTGTAAAATGTATTATTTATTATTTATCACTTGAATATATATACTATATATAGATGTGTAACTGTAACTGTGTGATCCACCCACAGAATGTAACTTTTGTTCGTTGCAAGTTTTCTCTAATGCATTTATTATTCATGGCAACTTTTTCATTAACTGACAGAGCGGGAAACCATCGCCCACACATGACCGGAAGATGCTTGCGGTCCTCAGAGAGAGTGAGAGAGAGAGAGAGGGGGGAGGGAAGGGGGAGGTATAAAACACAATTCCTAGTCCTTGGCAGTCGTTAACAGGCGGCAACAAATCTACAAAGCCAAGTAAATTGCCAAAGGTGCCGAGCTGCCTTCTTCTTTCCCTCCTGTAACTAAGTTAGTACGCCTTTTACCCCCTCCCTTTCCACACTCCTCCCTCCTTCATCTTCTCCTCCTCCCATCTCACTGACTCCGACTTCAATTCCGAGTCTACGAAGTACGAGTAGACGAAGTCCCAACACATTGCCATTGTTTTTTTTTCTCTCTCCTTTTTTCGGCTGCTGCAAAAAGGTGTCGGAAACTTGTTCAACTTGTTTCCATTTTACTATTCTTTTCTCACATGTGTAAGTGTGTATATGAGAGTGTGTGTGTGTGTGTGTGAGTGTGTGTGTGCAAGACTGTAAAAATAGCAACAACGCAAAATGCTACCTCATATTCAGTTAGCTGCAACAAGCCGTTGAGAATGGCATAAATGGATGGGGCAGGGGGTTGTGGCAAGTTCCTCTGCCCACAGGACACTTTTCTGATTAACTTTAAATATTTCCAGCTAGCTCAAAAACTTCTTTTAATACTGATTGAATTTTATTATAGCTACAACTTCTACAACTATTTTCAATTTTTTATTAATGATACTTTAATTTAAAAGTTTATATTATTCAATTGAATTCCTAATTTAAAATATTAATGTATGTTTTTTTTATATAAATTTTAATAAATATTTATGAAGTCAATCCATCTAAATAATCTTCCTAGATCTTTCACTGTCGTAATTTTTCATTACTAAATTGATTTCCATGTTCCATATTCTAACAAACATATAAATTAGGTAAAATATAATTCGAATTCCTGTGTCCTCAATAATTTTAGAATAACAACTTATTCAATTTTGTGACTGTCTATTTCGTCAATACTTAGATTTATTTATTCATTGCGACTTAATAATCAACAATTTTCCGAATAAATTATGTCAATAATATTTTTTTTACTGTTTTAAAAATAAATTTCTAAAAGTAAATTTCTACAAAGTTATGTATCTAATGGAATGAAATTTATGCAGTAATTTTGTATAGATATGAGTAAGACTAATATTAATAATGCTTGCTTTTAATAAAACTTTATGCGTTTCTCACTTTGAACCTTTAAACTATGTTGGACTCTGAATTGTGCTCCAGATTGCATCAGTACTGAATGACATATAAATATACCAAGTACAACTGCAACTCGGTATATTTATTGTAATGGCAACGACCCCTAGATAGTCCACAAGACTCGAGTCCAACTGTTTGCATGTTCCCTTGTTATCTGCCTCTCAGACTGAGAAAGAAGTCTCTGAGAGATGAGGAGCCCACCATGAATTATCTATAGTCGAAGAACGTCTCGAACAGCTCTATTTGTGGGTTATACAAAAAAGAGAGCCGAGCAGAACTGAGAACTGAGAAGTTAATGCAGAGCAAGTCAAGGGTTATCAGCTGTCTGCGATAGTATGGTATTATATTTCAATTTATAGAGCATAGAATGATTGCATACCATATATATTAATATTTAGATTTCAGTAAATGTGCATTAAATTGTGTGATAAACTTCTCAGTTAACTTTCAATGGATCTCTGGCCCTGATGCTGATGAATGCATAAATAATTAGAAAGCAGACAATAAAATGCATCGGCAATGTTTAATTACCAAAAGTGCGACAAACGTGGCACAATATTTTCGATTACTGGCGGGAAATGGGGACCCTAAAGCGATTCCGATTCAATGGAGCACATAGAGGGAGGACTGTTTGTAGGGACGGTTCTACGTTCGATTCGATTCCATTATCAAGTCTGTTGCAGTCCCCAAAAAATGGAATTTGTCATGAGGCAAAAGCTCAAAACAAATTGCGCAAATGGCAAATGTTGCCGCTGTTGCATCCACATTTCTCGTCTCGTCCTCAGTCCCATCGACATCCTCTTTTCTATGGAGCGATGGCCACAGAACCACCGAGTTGATATAAAATATGCCCAGGCCAGTTTCACGGCCGGACATCGAATTTTGACCAAAAATTGAACTAAAAACAAATTTTGGTGCCATGCAGAAACCAACCAGCAAAAGCGGCAGCTGAAATTGACAGGCGATTCCAAAGGATCTGATGGGGAGAAGGGAGTAGTGGGGGACAACAGGATGCGCCAAATTGAGCAACCGCTGCACAGTGGGTTAAAGGTGGTGGAAATTCAGCTAAGATAGATAGTAAATTTTAGAATTTAAATCAAATCTATTTATGAAAGTGTTGTAAAATTTGTACATTTGTCACAAATGAAGTCACAAGACAAGTTAATTATATTAATCAACTAAATAATTAAGTAAATGATATAAAAAATTGATTAAAAAAAATAATAATTTTTAATATCCAGAAATTCTTTATCAATTATGTAATCTAATCGAAATTAAAAATTATTTTTACGTTTTTACACATATTGATCCATATGACCACATACTATATATTTTTATAAGTTTGGTAAAATTAACTTTGATATATCACAAATAAAAATAAAAAAGATGTTCATCTCAAAATGTAAAATAGGTAGAGCAAAAACAAAATGGAAAATCGTAACTTGGTAGAAATTACTAAGAGTTTTTATCGTTTCTCAAACTTTAAAACTTCTGACTGTTTATATGTAATCTTTTTTTAAATTAAGTGTAGTTTATTAAAGTTAAGTTCTTTCACTGAGTAATGCATTAAAAATGTTCTGTTCAGCATCGTTTTGTAACCACTGTGCGTTGTGCTTTGAACACTTTGCAGCAAGTGTGAAGATTGCTGAAATGCTGAAGCTGAAGCTCAACTTGTGCTCTTGTTATTGTTATTGTTGCTTATTGTTGTTGTTGTTGTTGTTGTTGCTGTTGTTGAGGCTGGTCCCATGATATAAATTGCACAGCTGAGCAGGCAGCATAATCGCATGCAATTATGCCGCACACAATCACAACGGCAAAAGTTTGTGAAACTCGCCAAGCAACAACTCAGCTGGAAATGCAGCAGCAGAAGCAGCAACAAGGGGCATGCAACAGGAGCAGCAGCAGCAGAAGGAGTAGAAGTAGAAGTAGGAGCAGGAGCAACTTGGAGTCGGGGCAGAAGACGTGGCCAACAAGCTGGCACTAACAGGTGAGTGGGTTGGTTCGGCGAGTTAAGACTCCGTCGAGAGAGAGAGAGAGAGAGAGTTGGAGAAACACCCCAGATAACAACAATGCAACTGTGGAGAGCGTATTGCAATTTTTGCCACTGCCACAGAATCGCTGGCTGGCTTCCTGCCTGCCTTGCCACTGTTTGTTGCACAATCTTGTCTAACTTTGTTTAGCCATGGGCCGACACTACAAGGTTTCCTGTTGCCACTCTGTTGATTTTTGCCGAGTTCTTGACTGATTTTTAAGGCCTATTTGTAGCAGAGCGAGACAGCAAGAGCGAGAGAGTGAAAGAGAAAAGCTCACTTCTCTCGCGATGTTTCCTTTTATCTTTGCTTAACTATATTTTGTTTTCATTCCCTCCTCTGTCTCCCTCTCTCTAACTCTCTTTCTCTTTCTCTCGATGATTGAATGCACTGTGCTATTTTGATCTATTGATGCATTGTTTTTCAACCTATTTGTTGTTCTTTCCCATTTCCCATTTCAGCTTTTCCTTCTCCTTTCATTTTCCTACCTTTTGGCAAATATTGCATTTTGCGTTTTCCAATTAAACTAGAACAAGTGCAGCTTTCTGTCTTCATCCACGCATTGCATCCTGCTGTGAAGGTGTTAACAACACTGAATGCTATCCTATGGGCATTTGTATCCTTTGACCAACTGTAAACCAAGTAAAGCCGAGAGTCCATAACTACAGCAAACTGGCAAAAACCCAAACTCAAATCACTTTTTAATCGAACCTGATGGAGAAAAAACAATTGCAAATCTCTGGAATACATGCCAAGTCGATAAAGGAGTAAAGAATCTAGAAGGAAACTTTCCAAATAAATTCAGCTATCAATTAAAAAAAATCTGACTATAAAAATTCCATTTGAGTTCTTTGCGCAATTTCGAATCGTTTAAAAAGAGAGTAGACAGGAGGAATTGTTTTGAAGACAAATCTTCACACTACTATCATTTTCTTTTTAAAAATGCAAGCTTAATTTAACACATTTACAAAGGCTTAAATTTAAAAAAAAAACCTCATCTTGTCTAAAGATACATACAAGTGAATAGAAAATATGTTATGTATTAAGGCTAGAAGTTTAAAAATGTTAACAAATGACAACATTTCATAATAATTTATCAGCTCTTCTTTAAAAATCTGCCATTAAATGCTGTGATTAATCTTTAGCATCTTTCTCAGGACTTCCTTATACGCTCTTTATCGCTTCAAGTTTTTATCTTGTTGCCATTGATTAAAACTCGTAACTAGCACTTAAGTCATTCATAGAAAACTGTGACGCCTTCTCCAGAAAGTGAACAGCATTCGGTGAAAATATTAGCCATGATTCTTGGAAAACTTCTACCGAATCGAGCACACAGAGACTTGAGACAGAGAATAAAAAATAATAGCAATTACATATATGACCGGGGCCAAGTTAATAAAATCAGCAGCCGGCTGAAACAAGCGCCTCTTGGCCAATTGGAGTGTCTTACCAGAGAGGGGATCGGGGGAAAGCAGAAGCGCAGTTGAACGCGTTTTATAGCACTTTAAGAGCCCTGTAAGTACATTAAACAAAGTTCCCTCGACCGGACCCGTAATCAACCGGGAGTGTGCCTTCAATTTCGACACGTGCAACTCTCGAGCAGATACAATTTACAATTTTCATTTAGTAGCCTGACATTTTCCTGGAATTGAAATTGCTTACCAGGCGTCTAAACTAGTTTACGGTTAATACTGAAAAGACTAAGAACTATCCGAACTATCGTACTAACCATAAATAACTCGACATTGTTGAGAGAATTTTGTCATGCAGGGCATAACTGAAAATATAATGATAATTGTTGGAAATGCCGTGCACGTAGCTCAGCTCGTTAATTCCCAGAAGTTGAGAACTCAAAAATCATACATACGAGTACGATAAGATTTGAGCAATAACCAAAAAACCGAGACAATTAAAGCATATTTTTTTTCTGGGTAGAAAACGCCACACGTAACCTTGGCTGCATTTTAATCATCAACGCGTTGCTCAGTTCTTCAGTTGTTATACCCTATAGAAAATGAAAGAGATAAATAGGGTATAGGAAACTATAAACAAATTCAGGGACTTTGAAATACAGCAGCTGAGTAATTTTTGGTGTATTATTCCTCACAACAATCTGCAAGATACATTTGAAGCTACAAATGATATTTTTAACGTAAGGTTTCTCAGCTTCGCTTCATCCACTTATTTATTTATTCTCTTCATATTCTAAATATTTTACTAGAATCACATAAAATGTTATTCAATTACAGGGTAACTGCAGTGAAGCTTTTATAGATTTCTATTCTCTCTATATTTTCCATTCTTTTCTCTGACGAATTTCAACGAGTTCGTTGCACGTGCTGCACTCCGAGCCACATCAATCAAAAATAATTTATATGAGAGCAGGGCTAAAAACTGAAAACCCACAAATAAAAAAAAAAACAAAACCAAAGTCAAAGCCTCAGTCAAAACTCGTGCTTGGACATCTGAGATAGCGTTATGGTTATGGGTTATGGTTAAAGTCATGCCTATCTACAATGAACACAGCCCAGAGACATGTTGATAATACCTAAAACAAAATGCATTTCGTGGCAACCTTATTCAAAGTGTCTTAAGTTTCCTTTTTTTGTTTTTGTATATTTTGGTATGCAAGACAATTGCTCTTTATATAATTTACGAGCTCGATTTGCTTACAAGCTGTCCACAATTAATTGATTTATAGCAAGCCAAGTTAAATGTGTTGGCACAAGGAAAGAATAATACTAACTAATTAAAGTTTAAGAGTCGCCAAGGAATTAGAATAAGAGAGATAAAGAGACATACAAATTTAATACATTTGCAGGACAAAGTAGTATAACTACTTAGAAGTGTATACTAAACAATTAAATATACAAATAATATTTAACTTTAATGCAAAAGATGTAAGTCTCATTTCGGAACCAAACTATTCTAATATACTATACATAAAGGATGTAATTTCCATTCTTAATAATATATTATCATTTAAATATTTATTAAAAAATATATCTTAAACTGTTAAAACTGTTTAATATTTGAACATTCGCTAGTTAAACAACTGAAAATATTAGGACTATGTTGTATACGATACAATATCAAAACACAACTCGCTATTTAGATAGACTTAGGAATGTTTTTCAACCTCACAGAAATATTACAGAAAGCTTTTAGCATGCTCTACTAAAATGGTTAACAAATATGGTAACCTAAAAAGGAAAACCTCCAGCAAAGTTGATAACCAAGTAAAATTCTAATGCCTGCCCTAAATTCAAAAACATCTTCCTGCCATAATGGCAATAATAAAAGCAAGGAATATACTTGTATGCATGTGGTACGTGTGATTCGTGTGGCACGAACTGGAGATAAGCATTTTCAGCGCCTTAACACATGTCATCCCGAATGTGGGAGCCCAGAAAAAGGGTGAAATTGTGGTTCATAAGGTCTTTTTAGACTGTTTTAGTCGGTTAATTCCATTATCTTGTGGCCGCAGTGCAAATGCTGCCAGCTGTCATATGAGAAGGGGCGAAAAATGGACGAGTTTATTGTGCGAGATTCAACTTATTTACAAAATATTTATGCCAAATGTCTGGTCATATATAGAGCAGTAATTAGATAGTCAAATAGCTCGAGTTCTCTGTGCAGAAATCAATAGAATTCCAGGCTGTACATTCAACACGGCACTCACCCCCTGGACGATTGACAAAAGATGCTCGGGTACGTCCATTAAATTTGTCACCCGCGGCTAAGCTAAATGTCAAATACTATACACGCACACACACACACACACAGTCAGTTGTACACTCGCACAACAATGACAGCATCAATTTGACACGTACAGGCGCTAATGATGGGAATGACCAGCCAACTGAGCGATCGAATCCATTGGACCAACCGCTCAACATGCCCACAATTGAGCCTTAGATTCTCGTACCTCTTCCCTCCCTTCGGATTTGATGATATCCTGCCGTTCTTCCCCTGACTATCCCAGGCATTCGACCAGAATCTGTGAGTTGACATTTCAGAGCTCAAGTCGAGTTGAGTCGACTGCCAATTTAATTCCCATTGACAAAATGCACAATTGCCTTAGAACTGCGTGTCCTGCGTGTTCCGAGTGTCCTTTGACCTATGTATTCCCTTTCCTGTTACGTTTCCTCCTATTGTTCAACTGCTCGGTAATTCTGTAATTTCTGCTAGTGACAGCACGTTCTCCCTCTCACCCTCTCCCTCCATCACACACACTTGCTATTAATTATTTTCGAAAATCGCTTGTAATAACAATAAATTTCTAGAACCAACTTTGAGATTTTTCGAACCATTCCCCTCTCAGTCTGGCTAATTTTTATATGGCAACAACTGTTAAATTTTACACGACATTCAAATATTTACACAAAAAAGAGAGAGAGAGACAAGCAAAAAGTATCTTTACTTTTCAACGAAATGCAATCAATGCAAATGTTTAGATTGGGCTTTCAACTGTCTGCTCTGTGCACAGAGAATTCCCCTCTATCCCTTTGTCCTCTATCCCACTGAGGTCCTGGCTTTCTGGGTTTCGACCCTGTCAAGGTCCCAGACATGCAAAAACCACGCGAACCACTTTCAATTTTGACGGCATATCGACTTAATAAATTTGCGTGCGTCCCTCGCGACAATTTGATTGACAACCCAAGTCCGTCTATCTGTCCGTCCGTCCGTCTGTCCGTCTGTCTATCCGTCTGTCTGTTCGGCCTGCTGTCATGCCATCATTCAGTCAATTGTTGGAGTCCTGTTTACATTTCAAGTGTTTCCAGAGAGTAGGGGTCAGGTTTTGCCAGCTATCGATACCTTTTGGCCCAAAAGCTGGGGGGAAAATTGGTTTAATTTTGTTACAAATGTCACAGTTGAGGTTCAACTCACAAACTCGTTTGCTAACGATTCGATTCTTTACTGTTCTAGAGAGTGAGACAAACGAGTTGGCTTCACATTTGAATTATTAAAGCATTTTCAGGCTAAAATAAATTTGATTTAGCTATACACACATACCCACAGATATTGTGAACTTTACTTTAAGTAATCCCTTGATATCAAGGTTATTTACATTTTTAAATAAATATAAATATAATTTTATTTAATATTAATTTAACTTTAGCATTTTCACAAAAACTCATCTGCTTTCATTTCAACCCTTAATAAACCCAATTTACTCATAAGAAATAGAATTTCCAATCTAATCTTTGAACTGTTTTTGCGTCAAATCATCTAGATACAACTCAAGCCCAACTAAACCTTATATATGTATTTGTATGCCTATTGACAATTAAATATCTGATTTTGATTAAGATAGCTTTGTCTTTTTGGTAAGAATCTCGATAGATAGAACAAGCAATTTTCTCTAACAGCAGTGGAACTAATTTGGAAGATAGGTTTATAAGACCATCAAGTCTATATGAATTTAATATGGACTGGACGCTGGCAGTTATCAGTCGGGCATGGTCTAACAATTGTCGCCTCGGGTTGTCGCCCCTCGGAAATGTTCAACACTTGCTGGTCCCTTGCTGGCTTTATCAACACTGAACGATCTTATTTGGCGATGCATTGCCATAGATACGAATGGGTGATATGAGGAATAATGGACGCGTAGACAGGCGTCGGTTAGTTGTCTGGTCTTTCAATATAAAATGAATTTCAATTTTGAAAAATTGCTTTCGAATGTTTGTGTGAAAAACGGAAATGCTATTTTTCTCCCCGACTCCAGTTCTCCCACACCCATCTCTCTGCCTCTCCCTCTCTCTTTCACTGTGCTCTTTTCCTTCACACTCGTCAGTTGCACACTTGGCCCTTTTGTTGTTTCCTCTAAGGCTGAGCGTGTGCCCAAATTAGAAAGCAAATGCACAAAGGCGTCACATGGAGAGGGGGTAGTTATGGGTCGGGGTAGGGGTAGGGGTAGGGGTATGGGGTTGCCAGACGTTTACAACCCAAAAGTTGACACTTTAGTTTTCTACAATTTCCACAATTATGTGCGGGTACACGTTTCCCCCTCGCTCTCTCACTCTTCCGTTCTCTTCATAAACACATGAGAGAAATAACGGAAAACCCTGTGGTACCCGCTCAAGATGCATAGACACGTAACGACCACATAGATCAGTATACTGCACCGACCCCTCTTGCAATTTACATATACTTTTCTACAATGCTACCCAACAATTTCATTTTTATTGCTAAATCCTTATGATGTGGGAACTGTGCCTCGACTAGACTCGACTCTGTTTAGAATTTAATTATCGGTTGCATGTCACCGCCTTTTCAATACCTTCATTATCAGACGCCTACATTTTCTGCCTGGCTTGCCATAATTAAGCGCGCCTAAATATATACCAAAAACTCTATCCAAATATTCAAGTTTTAATTGCTCCCCCAACAGTCGGTCTATTTATATCTCAAGAGCTCGACGCATACCTTTTTCCATTTCCATCTTTGTTTGGCGCGTCCCGAGTGATAAACACAATTTTATTCAAATTACCCGGATGTTAGCAATTTGCTGTGCATGGTCTTTGAATCGAGCAGCAGCCACGTTGATTTATGAACTTAATGTAAGGTTAAGGTTTATCACACAGGTTTTCAAATCGACTCCATGCGAAATTGCTAACAATATCAAACTGGTCAAGTCATGGGAAAAGATACAACTGCAGCTTAAATTCGATTAATCCAATGGGGAAATCATGGAAAGCAAAAATAGCTTTAGATAAATGTGATCAGTAATGGTAATTTGGGAGATTTAACAAATGACAATATTCCAGTTTATCATCTTAACATATTCCTAAAAAAATATCATTATTATTATATTTATTATTTTAGTTTCGAAAATTACTTCGAACTTACTCATGGATATATTATATTAGTCCCATTCTTAGCAAAGAAACTTAAAAATCAAGCTACTTACTTACATGTATTTTTTTTTAGGTTAATCATTATATTTTAGCTGATTTGATAATCTGAAAATAATTGAAAAGATTATATAAATATAGTAGAATATCAAATGTTTTATTTATATCATTTAAAAAGAGAGTTTAATAGTTTTCTGTATTTTCTTCCTGTACACCTGAATCAATTTAATATTTTTGAATGATATTAAAAAAAGCTAACTCAATCCAATAGTTAATTTTTGGTTAAATATTTTTGACTTTTTAAATTAATTAAATTAAATATCAATGAGTGTATTTTGTTAAATTAAATATAAATTTGCAACATAAATAGATAGATACTTCAGCTTAGTTTAAGACAACTTTAATGATCTTTTAGCTTTTCCTTTGGATGTGACATCATCATTTAGCTTGCTAAAATGTGATTCAATCGCAGCAAAGATATATTATTAAATATGTTGTTAGTCTATGCTTAGTTGTATTTTCAGAGATGACTCTAAATAAGACTGGCAAGTCATCCAGCTTCACTTTGGTCTCCAGTGGCAACCACTAAGAAGCAATTGCAGGAGGAACACAACAACAACAACAACAACAACTGGAGTCGAGGCAGGAACAACCCTTTGGAAGAGGCAACAAAAGCCTAAACCCAAATCAACAGCAACTTTTACAATATATCCCATTGAAAAGGAGACTTCAACTCCCTCTCCCTGATGAGGCATCGTAACTATGTACAAACAATGAACTCATAACTCAAGTGACACTTTTTAACTTGACTGCATTTCATCATGTGGCATGTGGCACATGAACGTTTCTGCTTTTTCTTCATCTTCTTCTCCTGCTTCTTCATCATCGTCGTTGTCTTCGTTTTCGTTTTCGTCTTCATCTGTGTCTTGGAGTTGGTCGACTCGGTCTGTGCTTTTCTTTAGCTTCTTTTTGTTGTTTTCAGTTTCAACAATATTCAAATTGAGTTTTCCAGTGCAGGCAACGACTGTAGTCATCCATCGTCAAAGTTTTTTGTTGCCTGTATTTGTTAGTTGATAAAAGGCCAGGCCATTATATGCATGGCCAAGCTGCACAATTTCAAGTGCGGTGTGTCCAGGTCGGGTTTACGAGGGGACGAGGGGACGAGGGGACCAAGGGAGTAGGGAGTAGGGGGAAGACAGCGGAGGGAAGTAGCAGATAAAAGGGAGTCACAACAAATTTGTATGCATACGGCTGCTATGGCTACGCCCGATCCAACTTTAGCTCCAACTACGACCCGACCTTTCAATTCAAAGTAGCTCAGCCTCGGCTGTAACAAAATTCCATGCTGGCGATGGCAGCGTGCGAAGTTTTTAAATCGTGACACGACTTGGATATCAAAGTTTGATGCTGATCAAACCTTTGACCTAGTAATCAAGATCTATAAGATAAAAAAATTATTCAACAAATGCCATCAAATTTGAATGCAAACTGAATATAGAGGCCAAACCATGATCAAAATGACATTCCGTTTGAAAATCGTTTGAGTTTTGACAAAGTTATGTGAGTTCAAAGTTATCGAAATAATGTTAAGGGGTTGGTATGCAATTTATGGATAATGTCTGGCTTATAGACGAAAAATATCATATTTTCAAAATTATCAAAATTTAAATGCAGAATCAATATTGAGGCCAAATCATGATCAAAATGACTTTCCACATGAAAATCGGTTGAATTTTGACAAAGTTATGATATTTCAAATTATTTGAAAAAATGTCAAGGGGTTGGTATTAAATTTTTGGTTAATAGATGGCTTATAGTCGAAAAATATTAAATTTTCAAAATGATCAAAATTTAAATGCAGAATCAATATTGAGGCCAAATAATGATCAAAATGACATTCCGCTTGAAAATAGGTTAAATTTTAACAAAGTTATGAGATATCAAAGTTATCGAAAAAATGTTGAGGGGTTGGTATGCAAATTATGGATAATGTCCGGCTTGTAGTCGAAAAATATCAAATTTTCAAAATTATCGAAATATAAATGCAGAATCAATATTGAGGCCAAATAATGATCAAAATGACATTCCGCATGAAAATCGGTTGAGTTTTGACAAAGTTATGATATTTCAAATTATTTGAAAAAATGTCAAGGGGTTGGTATTCAATTTTTGGTTAATAGATGGCTTATAGTCGAAAAATATTAAATTTTCAAAATGATCAAAATTTAAATGCAGAATCAATATTGAGGCCAAATAATGATCAAAATGGCATTCCACATGAAAATCTGTCCAGTTTTGACAAAGTTATGTGAGTTCAAAGTTATCGAAATAATGTTAAGGGGTTGGTATGCAATTTATGGATAATGTCTGGCTTATAGACGAAAAATATCAAATTTTCAAAATTATCAAAATTTAAATTCAGATTCAATATTGAGGCCAAATAATGATCAAAATGACATTCCGCATGGAAATCGGTTGAGTTTTGACAAAGCTGTGGAAGTTTGAAATCGAATTCTAGCTATGATAAAGATAAAATCAAGAAAAACAACAGACTTCATCACGTAACCATCTCCAAGCCACATACGGACAAAAGAATCACTTTTTTTTTTCAAATTGTCATTGGCTGGTCGAATGATAGAAGGGGTATGAAGAGGGGAACAGGAAGGCACGGAGGGAGGGAGGGAGTTAGGAAGGCTGTGGGAGCGTTCACTGTCCTTCAAAGAATTTCTTTGGCTTTCTTTCACATATGTACGTAGGAAATTTTCGATGTCTCATCATGTCTCAGGGCTTGTCAACCTGCAACCGGCGATGCTTCGGCTCAGCATCTCAACCCTGTTGCAAGTGCAATGAACCGACGTTGCAAGGCTGACGGCGTTGATTTATGTTATATCTTCTATGGTTACATTGCCCCACACACACACACACACACACTCTCACACACACACGTTGCTTGTAACCATTAAGCGCAGCTCATATGTTACGCCATGAAAGAGAGAGAGAGAGAGAGAGAGAGAGAGAGAGAGAGAGAGAGAGATAGAAGGGGGCACGCACAGACGCACACGTGAAAATGATTTATTAGCGGTAATTGGTGTCACAATGTTCCAAAGAAAAAGGAAAGGATTGCCATACTCGTACTCGTATTCAACTTCAGCCAGTTACCGGAGAAGTTTCCCGGAGTTCCCGCATTTCACCCGTAGACGGTTGCGCGTTGTTGTTTTAATTATCTTGATTTTAAACTTATTAAAATTGACAAATGATATTTCGTAGACAACATCGCGTTGTCTTGTACTTTAGGAAACAGGTTGCTTGTCGGTTGTCGGTTGTCAATGGTTGCTTCCTAGAACTGTCCGTGCGTGCCGCATTCTGTGGCGACTCTTGATAAATCACACACACACACACACACACTGAATACCCCTGCAACAGTGCAATGAGGCATGTTCATCTGGGAGTCCAAAAGCAACCAGCATTTGGGGAATACTTGGTATGTTCGATGTCTGTCTAACTGGTCAGTCTGCTTGTCACCTAGGATGCTGGGCTTGTCCCAGACACACACACCTTATACTAGGAATTTATCATCTTCCAAATACAATCACATCGATTTCACTTCAGATAAGCAAATCTATTCAAACCCAAAGTGGGTATTCAGAAATGCTTTTGTCCCTATGATGTAAGATGATCTGTTGATACAAACACAAAAAACAAGATAAAAGTGTATTTATTCAAGTCCTTTGAATACTTTAATAAATTCAATTATATGTAACATATATTATATAAAAGACAATTATAATGTGAAAAATTATGTAATATATTCAACACATCATTTTAAGAATTATTTCTTAATTTGTTTCATATTCTTTATTTTTCTACAACTTCACAGAAATAGGAATCAAGTTAAATATCACATTGTAGTCTTGCTCTATATTAAAAGATAGAAGTTGTTGCTTTCAAATTTATCTGTTGATTTGTTTTTGCTGCAACTTTTATGATTATTAACTAATAAAATTTATTTATAATTTAATGTTGTTATCAAATGATTCAATTTAATAAAAATATCCTTTTTAAAACGTTTAATATAAGAAAAGTCAATCCGTACCAACTATACATAAATAATCTCACATCGCCTTAATGAATATTATTTTTTCTCCCTTTCCAGGTTATTGTCTATCAAAAGCTTAAGATTTATATTTGAAATTGTTAATTTGAGAATCTTTAATATTTTTTTTTAAATGTCTAGTTACTCCTTCAATCTTCTACAGCATTATTTAAAATTTTCTCAATTTCTTAGCACTTCAATTCCCTGAAATAAAATCAACCCATTACCAAAAATTTGCTTTGCTGCAACATGAAACACAAACACATTTATTGAAAATTCATCTATACACTTTGGAGTACTGTTAGAGTAGTCCTTTTTGGTTGTTCTTGAGTTTAGCCCTGTTGGGCAACTGCTACTGCTGGATGACCGCCCATCGTCTTGTGCTCCTTGAGGCACATGGTCACCTTGAATGCGGTATCACAATCATTGGTGCCTTTCATGTCCTTGCAGGCATTCACACCGGAGGTTATCTCATCCATTTTATCCTTCATTTGGGGCACATTCTTGAGGCTATTGAGCAGAGCATCCGAATTGAACTGTCCATTGACCATGTGACCTTGTTTCTCCATCAGACACTTGCTGTAGCATTTAAGATTCTCATTCGAGGTGCTCTTCATGCCGCCATTCATGAAATCCTTCAGCTCCGCCTCCGACATCTTAGTCTCCTCCATGCACTGTTTCATCAGCTGATGGAAATTCGGATCACACTGCCAGAAAAGCCAAAAATATATCCTTATACCAAAATCAGTTAAGGATTAGCCAATATGTTACCTGGACAACCGCCGCCATGACAAGGACCAAAGTGGCTGAGAATAGAGTTGCCTTCATTTTGCAATCGAGATTCAACAGTGACTGTGATAAATTTACCAACATAGTCTCCGCTTTTATAATGTCACCAGAAGAACACAGGTGAGAGCGATTAAAGCAATTAAAGTTTTTGCAATTGTTCAACATTTGATTACGCACAATACTTCAATTATTGCGCAATAGCATTTCCCTTTTATAATACCCTGTAGATATACATGTGTGTAAGTAGTGTATGATAATAACTTAATGATATGCTACACTATTATATTTCCCATTTGTACACTACCAATCTACAAATGTATACATAATTACAGGGTAACTCTGAGCCGACTATTA
Source organism: Drosophila phalerata (assembly GCA_951394115.2). Lineage (NCBI taxonomy): Eukaryota > Metazoa > Arthropoda > Insecta > Diptera > Drosophilidae > Drosophila > Drosophila phalerata. Next base: position 5,881,890 of record OY729850.1, read on the forward strand.
CATTTCCACATTCAGTTTATTTTAGTTATTGTAATTATATTTTATTTGAAATTAACAGCTATATCTATAACTCTTTACATCTGGCCCAGTCTGATTCGAATAACCACCACAAAATTTAAGCACACATACACATGAAATGCTCGTATCTGTGTGTGCACAACACACAACAGTTGAACACAATTAGTTGTCTGCTTAAACAACAAATCAATTATTTATTTATTGTATTTGTTGCATTTATATTCGTGTATGGCTGGCAAATTTTAGCTTTTGTTTAAGCCTTTGTTTAAATTATTCAGCTCGTTGGGCAACAGATTCAAACCAAAATTTGCCCATTTCCCAATTTTCCAATTTATTGTGAACTTTTTTACACATTGGCCAACAATTTTGCATATAATTTAAATATGAATTTACATTTTTTTACGGCTCTTTAAATTCTAAATATATTTAAGGCCAGACTGACAATTGCAGATTTCGGCAAGGTCATTATTAAATAATAAACGAAATTAACTTATCTCTGTCTCCCTTTCTCTCGCTTCCTTCTATCTGTATCTTTCTCTATCATTTCAAATTATTCAAGTATTATTAGTTATGGTCAGGCGAGAATTGGAATGATACAATTATAGCGAATTCATGAAGAAAATCCCAATTAAATTTGTTAGTTTATATTTTAATTCTAATCAAGTCACATGATTAGCTATTAATGCAATAAACACTAACGTATACCCTATAAATTTTACATGATAAACGGAAATATTACAATTTCAATTTAGAGTTTAGTTAATAAACGAACTAATATATTTGTATACTAAAGAAATTAAAGCGATAAAGACATTTAAATAAATGTTATTCCCATTTAAAAAAGATTAGATAGGAAATACGTTATTTTATTTTATTTCTACTTGGAAGTCAATAAGTTTATGAGAGCAATAAATAATTCCTGTCGCTCCAGAAATGTCTTTCATCGGCAAATTCTTTGTTTATTATTTATTTTATAAATTTATTCTGCATAAACAAATCAAGTTGACTTTCTATGGAAACCAATGCGCAATGCAACTAAAAACAATTAAACAACTAGTACAGGTTGCTCCTTCCCCCGATTGGATGTGGGAATATATATAACTTGTATTATTCTTTGGGCAAATTCAAATCAATAGCCAAACAATAAATGGAGGCAAGTGCCATTTACAGGACGAGCCTGTCGGACTGTCCGACTGTTTTGTCCTGGCGAAAGCCGCATGAAAGCAATGCTGACAGTAGAAATAATTTATGCCTTTGTTATAAAATGCGCACCTGCTTTGGCCCTTGCTACTTGCCACTTGCCACTGCCACTTGCCACTGGATTGAGTACAACCCCTGGTTGGCTTTTTACCAGGCAGCAAGAAGACAAACGCCATTAAAGCCAAAGAACTGGAACTGAATGAAGTCGGAGCGGGATAGGGAGCGAGGGAGGAAGGGGTAAGGAGCAGGAGGAGCAGAAGGAGCAGGCGGAGCATGTTGAGGCCGCCCAATGACTATGAGGAAGAGTAGTTGACAAAAGACCGGGACAAGAGGAAAGAATTGGCTGCTGTTGCTGCTGCTTCTTCTGCTGCTGCTTGTCATTAGTCAGCCAGGATAAGCAAAAGGACATGGCCATAAAAAGGGCAAAGCCAAAGACAGAAAAAGCGAGAGAGTGTGTGAACGAGAGAGAGAGAGAGAGAGAGAGAGAGACATGGATAGAAAGGATGAGCAACTATACAAGGTGTGTCCTGTGAATGAATTGCTGAGTAACCAATAATGAAGTAAACTGTGCAAGAGTCCTGAATGTGTCATTGTGGCAGGACGAACGACCGAACGACTGAACGAAGTAACTGAACGGTACCAAGAGCCGAGCACAATTCACTGTCAGTTGCATTGTTTTGACCTGATTTACATGCCGATCCCAGCAAGCTCAGGGCTCAAACCGATATTAGAAATGGCCAAGAGTTCGTACTGTGGACATTTATAAATTACAATAGAACTGGCTGGCTGACTGGATGGCTGGCTGGCTAGCTGGCGCCTGCTTCCTGGAAGGACAGCCAGGACGACAGACGGCAGATGATGACAGGGCCAAAACAAAGGCCAACGTTAATGAGCCAAGAGAATGGCGCGAGCCGTAACAAACGCTGAGAAAATAAACCGGGCAAATTGTAAGAAAGCAGAACTGTGTCACAATGTTTTGACACACAGAGAGAGAGAAGCAGAGACAAAGAGAGAGAGAGAGAGGAAAAGAGGGAAAAAGGAGAGGCAGGATGGAGAACAGGACGCAGGACAACCGCCAGTCCATGTAGCTAGTTAAGCAGGCGAAAGACAAAGTTGATAAAATTAGATTTGTATGGTAAATAGTTTCGTAGCAGTTGTGGCATGCCTCATGCCTCATGCCACGCTTCCGCAGGGGCCAAAAGTTTAATAAATGTATAAAATTAATTAGCCAGTTGAATGTTCATTAACAGCTGGCGAGACAACAACAACAACAATAACAATAACAAAACACAACTGACAACTGTGTTAGCCACGGCTTTAAGCCCGGTCGGAACTTTTGATCATCGCAATTGGAATTGGTAATGGCAACGGGGTTCTGGCCAACTTCTAACTCATACACTCATCATCATTCATTTTAGCCGTCACTTCCCTTTGCTTCCTCCCTCTTACTCCTGACATTATTTTCACACCTCCCGCGTGTGTTTCCCAACAAATTTTGGAACTCCCGCTGAGAGTTTTTCGACTCCGAGAGAAAAAAAGCAGAAAGTGAAAACCCCTAAATGTTGACTGACCTTTAACAATGGCCCAAACCACGTGGGTTCTCTGTCTGCTAAAGGTTTCCTTCCCCTCTTTCTTTTCTTTTCTTTTTGTTATTGTTTTTATTGTTGTTCGTATTGTTGTAAATGTTGCAGTGGTTGCAACGTTGACCACAAAACTGCCGGACTGCAGGAAATGAAATCAAAATTATTTTTGGGCATTGTGGTAGAGTAATTGGTTTTTCACTCAAATTTCATTACATATTTAGAAGAGAAGAGTGCCCTACTGTGAAGGATATTGAATGGAAATATTAAAGAACAACAGATCTTGAAAGCATATGAAACTGAAGAGAAAAATGTGATACATATAAAATACGATAAGTATTTGGAGTCTTCAATAAGTTACTGACAGAATCTATGGTATATAAATATTTGGAATATATTAGATAAATAGACAACGGATGAATAGAAAAAAAGGACAGTCCAGAGATCTAAGAAATACTACCAATTAAGCTGTTTTTTTTTTTTATTTTTTTAAGGAATAGAAATCGATAGAAACTATACTTTCAAAACATAATTTAAGCTTCATAAAGATATCAGATTTTTAATTCTGTAATTCTGTTAGTAATAATAAATATAAAAAAACTGTTGGAAATATCAGGTAAATAATTAAATAAGTTTCAAAACACATTTTAAATTTGCTTTAAAATATTTTTAAATTTTACTTCAAAAAATGTATTAATGCACTGTAGAGAAATTCGACGGTATCACTTGACTTAGAAATAGAATTACATGTACATTACATAGATATTTTCAAATAAAACGTGATGTACATTCAATTGGCTTCCTTCCATCGAAACTCTCTAAAGCATTTTTTCCAGGCTTAGAGCGTTGACAACCAACTTCAGTCTGTCCTCTTCAAAAATTTAATTTATGTAATTCACAACCAACACTTTTCGCCATTGGCAGCTGTAATTGAAATCGGATGTAAGTGTATATGTGTGTATATATGTGTGAGCATTCACAGCACTTGAAGCTATTTGGCAGTCAAAGACAGTCAAATGCTTGCTACCAAAAAAATAATAAAATCGAAAAATGTTGAGAAAAAAAAAATTAAAAAACGAACGCACAGAGTTATTGAAATTAAACATCAAATGTCAGCAGCAGAGGCAAAAAGGACTTCCAAGGCACGCACAAAAGCGCAAAAGTCCTGCCACATGCATCAGAGTAGAAAAGGACGAAGAATGGAGCGAAAAAATGGCTGCCACTTGGCTGACAAGTTGCAAAAGAGCAAAGCATTTTCAATGTGGAATGGCAAACTGGAAGTTTTGGCAAAAATAATGTCGATGCAAGCGCCGCTGAAGACAATTGCCCCAGCAAATGAAATCAAGCACAAGGAGCAGGGAGCAAGGAACAGGGAACTGTCGCCGGAGCAGGAATCACTAAATACGAGTACGACGACAAGGACTGCGCACAAATACAATTTACATGCGTACGTGTGACAGGACAGGGTAACCAAAGCAGGCATCAGGCAGTCGGGCAGGCAGTCAGATGAGGGGGGATAAGGGATCTGTAACATGTCCTTAGGATATTTGTATGCAAACAGGCACAATGCGCTGAAATCGATATGCGGGCGCGTCGTCATCTAAGGACGCGCCAAAGAAGCTGCAGCTGCTTGTAGTCTATATAGTCTGTAGTCTGCAGTCTGTAGTCTGTAGACTGTAGTCTGTAGACTGACTCAGGCTCAGTCCTCATCTGGGACTGCCAGTTGACAGCCATGTGCATCGGCCCAATGAAATGAAAAATAGTGCGAAGATGGCTCAAGACGGCGACAGAGCCAGCAGCAATGTTCCTGAGGCAACAAAAACAGCAGAGAAACATTGGGAAACAGATTTCTGATATGGCCATAAACCGAATCAATACGAGGGATGGACACGATTCTGAAATTGGGCACAACTTATTAAAGAAGAGAATTTTTTTAGAGTGATTCCTTAACATTTTAAGCTTTAGTTATGCTTAGCAGATGAAATAAAATTTAATTATGAATTAATTACATTAAAATAACAATTCAATAAAATGCCCAGTTTTAAATTAATAGAATAAAAAAATTATAAAAATATTCAGAAATTTAAATTGATTTTTATTTTAAGATGAATTTCTTAAGATATTCCTATAACTGATTTGATTAGCGTGCTTTTACTTACAATTCTATGTTATGCTTAACATTTAACATTGAATTTACTTAAATTTAAAACTAATTTAGCTTAAACTTAAAAATATATTAAAATTGTAAAAGATTTGTATTTAAAAGAGAGAGTTTAGTATTCCCAAAATAATGTTATAATTAACAGGCAATACGTTATGTTAAGTTTAACATCTGCTAATAATGTTAGCATTAACAAAAGTAACAAGAGTTTAACATAAATTGAGAATGAATAATGCATGAAATCTTTTTTTCTTCTCTGAAATTGTGCCTGGCTTCGCTTTGTGGCATGCAACCAGCCCTGGTGGCATGCAAAAACGTGGCAGGGTGCTGCTTTTGATTATATCTTGCCGCTTGATGCTCGACGCTGTTTCTTGATTTGTTTTGCACACATTACCGACTGATTGTCTATGCCACGTCCTCGCTCGAGTGCGTATGACATTGCAGTCAAGAGAGTCGAGTACTCGATACCCCAAACTTGAATAGCGAATACGAATACGAATACGGGGACTCAAACAGACCATATGAGTACCCATTACCCAGTTGCCTCGTTATATGCTGGTGCGTCATTCTGTTGCTGCTTTCAACTTCTTCCTTCTCAGTTTTTTTTCGATTGTGCAACTTTGATAAGCAATTTTGAACGTCCTTCGTCCCACAATTGTGCGTGTGTCACCAGCAGCAGCACGCAACATGCCACATGCCCCCAGCTCCTGTCTACTCATGACTTCTGACTCCTGACTCCTCTCACCCACACTCTGCACTCTGCAGTCACTTAGATAGTCATCAAATTAAGGCTGAGTCAAATCAATGCATTGACTTGCCTCAAGGGGCAACAACAAGCTGCCTCTTACAAAATGTCTCATTGTTTAGCCAAGCCTAATTGCCAGGCAGTTTTTACTTTTCCGGACAGGTGAAAATTGTTATGAGACATAACCCTTGACACACACACATACACACACGCATACACACACACAGCTGGTCTCTAAATGCAAATGAAAAACTTTTAAAATATGCCAAACCCGAGTTGAAGTGCAGTTACATGAGTGTAAAATATGTTGCAGGGTTTGATCCTTGTGTTTTCCTCTTTTTATCCGGTAGCAAATTGGTTACAAACACAGCTGTCGACCCTTACGGGCCATAAACTAAAAGACAAAAGGTATTTTTTCTTCATCTTTTTTTCTTTTCGTTGCATGCCCCAAAAAAATTACATTAGAACAACAAGAGAGAAAAACACGTGACTTGTTCGGCAGTTATAAAATGTTAAGGTATTCATGTATTTCATGGGTGGTCAAAAGGGTTCAAGTGGATGCCAATGCAAATATCGTTTTGCCAACCATTACAAAGTCGTATAAATATTTAGTCATTTCGTTTTGACCACAATACACAAATGTATCTGTAACTATGCATGCGGTTGCCACTTTGTGCTGAGTTAGAGTCCAATTTAAAGGGTTCTTCAATGTGGTTTTCATACAAGTATTGTTTGATATTGTATCGTATATATGTCATAAATTGACCAACAGACACACATTGTGAAATGTGTTTTTCTGTTCTGAAATTACAAATAATATTGATTTAATTCCATTAAGATTTGATGCTGAATTATTTTTTAGTGTACCTTTCATTGGGTCAGTATTTAACATATTTATGTAAATAATATTATATACCACATACCAAGTTTTATAGCTCTAAGTTAAGTTAATGTAACTATCTGCAAGTGCCTTACCTTACATTTTTATAGGTGCTAAAAGTCTCATCAAATCAAAAGCAAAATCATTAAATTACAAACCAAAAGGGTGAAATGCAATTTCACACATTTTCAACTTTATTTTATATTGCAATTTATTAGTTCAGTCGTTGCATTTGACTGGAAATCGAAACAAAACATAAATATTCACCATCTCAGCTGTTGAAAACTGGCACAACAAACTACACACAAATCTGCTGGGAATTTGCCCCTTTTGTCTGTCTGTCTGTCTGTCTGTCAACAAAAGAAGAGAGAAATATACATACTATGTAAATATATACATATCTATAGTATTCCCATTCTGTAGAGTTGCCTTCGAGCTGATTACGATTGCGAATTGCAAATCGATGCCGACAACGATATAAACGTAAAAACCGCACGGTAGGAAATTTGAATAAAATGCAATAAGACAAAGAAATGAAGACAAACACATGCATGATAATTTGTACCCGTCGCTGTACTTGTCGGCACTTTGGGCATCCCCTACCCCAACCCTCTTCCCACCACCCTCTCCTTTTTCCCTGCTGCCAATCCGACCTCCCTAGTTACTGGCTGGATCCCTTCCTGTATGCAAAACTTGTAGACGCAGCTCGTGCGTGTAGCTCGTGATGATGATACACAAAAAAATAAAAATAAAAATAAAAGCAACAACACCAACAACAACAGCAATGCTAAACAACCCAAGCCACAAAATACATCAAAATGATGTGGTTAAAACCAATGCAAAAACAAGTTCTGAAAGGCGGTTAAGAGGTGTCTGCGGGTTGAACAGAGCACAACAACACTACACTACACACACACACACACACACACACAGTTCTCTATCCATGGTACAATGAACTACAATCGATGTGCATTGACTACACCTATTTTAAGTGGATATCTCTTGTTGTTCTTCCTCTTCTTGCCGTTGTTGTTATATATTTTGGTTGTAAAAGTCAGAGATATGTGTTTGCAAATAAAAATAGAGCTGTTTATTTTATGTAAAAATTAAAAGGGGTTGGTAATCAAATTATGGATGATAAACGGCTTATAGTGATATAAAATCAAATTTTGTAAGTAAAGAAAATTTAAATGCAGAATAAATTTTGAGGCCAAATCATGATCAAAAACACATTCCACATGAAAATCGGTTGAGTTTTTAGAAAGTTATGATATATTAAAGATTTTGAAAAAATGTTAAGGGGTTGCTATTCAATTTATGGATAATGTCTTGGCTTATAGTCGAAAAATATAAAATTTTCAAAATTATCATAATTTAAATGCAGAATGATTTTTGAGGCGAAATCTTGATCAAAATGACATTCCCCATGAAAATCGGTTGAGCTTTTAGAAAGTTATGAGATATCAAAGTTTATGAAAAAATGTTAAGGGGTTGGTATGCAATTTATGGATAATGATCGGCTTATACCCTAGAAATATCAAATTTTCCAACTGGTCAATATTTAAATGCAGAATCAATTTGGAGACCAAATCATCATTAAAATGATATTCCGCATGAAAATCGGTTGAGTTTTTAGAAAGTTATGAGATATCAAAGTTTTTGAAAAAATGTTAAGGGGTTGCTATGCAATTGTCTTGGCTTATAGTCAAAAAATATAAAATTTTCAAAATTATCAAAATTTAAATGCAGAATCAATTTGGAGACCAAATAATGATCAAAATGATATTCCGCATGAAAATCGGTTGAGTTTTGAGAAAGTTATGAGATTTCAAATTTATTTTATAAAACAATTATTTAAATTAAGAGTTGACCAACTTATGGGACTTTAAAATTTTGAAAAATATGTTAAGTCTAATAAATTAGAAGAACACTTTGACGTTGCAAATGTAGCAACATGAGGTTTATTACCGCAAGTACAACTAATAGTAGTTGTACAAATGCTGAGATAGGGTGGGGTTGGAATTGGGTTGTTGGGTAGTTGGGTTGTTGGGTTGTTAGGCTGGTGCTGAGAGCTGGCAAATGCAACTGTCTGACCTTACGAGCTGTAAATTATGCATCTATGCATAATTTATAACTTATGCGTGGCCCAACCCCCGAAACATTTTGCCATAGACAGATGCACAGACAATGATTAGGGCCACACACACCCACACACACACACACACACTCAAATACACAGATATAAGCACACACACTAGCCTATTATTAACATTGTAATGTCCGACCCTGAATGCAGGACAGGGCTACTGTCCAGTCGTGTGGACAATTGCAATTGCTTGGCAGTAATTTTCAATTTAATTATAGTAATACACACACACACACTCGCACACACACACACACATATGGACAGTCACAGTTACTTGTCTAAGTGCAGATTTGAGCGCATTTGCACTTAAGCCAAAGTTTTATTGCTTGACTTTGCCTTAGGGCGTCGAGTGTTTACGATTTGGAGGCTGAGTTTCGAATTTCGAGTTCCGTGTTCACATTTCTAGCTAGAGATGGTACCGTATCGTGACACGAACTTAAAGCTATAAGTGATAATCTTGGCTCAAGAATGCTTGAAATAATTTCTTATATCAAATTTAGGGTTAATTCATAATTATATTTTTAAATACTATCGTGACACGAGAAGACATATATTTAATAAAGTATACATCAATAAATTTTTAAAAGCAATATAATTACATTTATACTTAAGGTTTTAGACAACTATAACTATATTTTATTTAATTTTTATGTGATATTTATCTTTTTTCAGAATCGTGACACATTGAAACCTGAACACTACCATCTCTAATTTGAAGTGGCAAGTTCTGAGCGATTGCCAGTGCGTAAATCACATGCAAATGTCGAGTGCTTGTAATGCACTGACAGCATTGTCCTGTCTGTTGTCCTGTTGTTCTGTTTGTTCTGTCCGATTGTCTGTGGCTTGCATTTCGCCATATTAATTATGCGGTACGAGTAAGTGCGGGAGCTGGCACTTAACCGTTGCACCTTCCATCCCCCTCAGTCCGTTAGTCACCCTGCTTCTCAGTTTGCAATCCAATTGACTTTGCCTATAGTTTTTGGCTTGGTCAACTAGTAGTTTTCATTTTCGCACGTATCTCTAGACCAGAACTTATCCACAACACATATCGCAAATGAGTAAGGCGAGAAGAGGACAGAGCTTACCCGTAAAATGATGGTCACGTAGGAAGTACGTGCTGTTGATTTGATGGTCAGTTAATTATTATTTTTTGTGTTTATAGAGCTCAGGTTGTGGTACCTTTACCTCTACCTCTGTTACTACCTGTGTGTGTTGGCCATAATATGCATGCGATATACATCGCATATCATAGAAAGGGGTTGGCCTGAACTGCTGAGCCAAGGTTAGATAATGGCCAAGCTAACCAATCTGGGGTTATGAAGTGTCTCATAAAAATGGCTAGAAGTGACTAACAAAAAATGCTGAGATGTGCGCACTATGATAGAGTGCAATGGAATAAGATACTTAAAGGCAGACACTACAGATAGTGTAAACATAATATTATACGTGTGAATGAGAACATGAAGAACAAGATTAAAAGATGTACACACGGATACGAGCACCATAACTTAATAAAATTTTAAATTGGAAGCCAGGGAACAAAGTAATATTTAAAAATAGCACAAGAGATGCTACTTTAAATCAAAATCACAAATGATATTCCACTAAGCATGAATTTCGATATAAATATTTTTAATCCGAAAATGGGCATTTATAATTAAATTTAAGGAGGTAAAATTACAACATATCTAAAGCTTAAAAAAAACACTTATTTACTCATAAATATATTGAATTTCAAGTTAATAATAATATGGAATATTCCTTAGTTTGCACATTACTCTAATAAATTTGACAATAGAAAATGTACAAAATATTAATAAGAATTATCATCTGTTGAGAATTTATATTTTCAGGGGTAACAACCTTATAAGAGTCCTTAAACCTAAACTAACTGAAGTCGAATGCTATCACAATAACTTCCTGGTTACCAAGACTGTAAATGAAACTGTAACTGAACCTTAACCTACCTTGAGGAAAACAGCATTCTCACTCTGGAGTAAAACACTTCCTTCATACTTATGATTAACAAAGTTTTCTTTTTTATGGCCCATACCAATGAGCAAGTTTAATTTGGTTCGCGTTCTTGGGTCCTGCGTCAATGTTGCGCCTATTGAGGCCACAGATTAATGCCACAAAATTCATTGGGCCGCAACGTTGTAATGAGATGATGATGATGAAACCACCAACGCCAGCATCCGATTCCTGTGCCCAATGCCAATATTAATCAATTCTATATGGAGCGCTCTCTGCTTCTTGACCATAACAATCCCTAACTGGTTATCCTTGTGCAACAACAACAAGTCGAAACTCATTTCGTGTTGCGACTTTTGATTATGATGATTATTACGCGTAATCGCCGCTACATGTGCTACATGCAGCGCCATCTCATCTCACCTCACCTCTCCCTTTGACTCTCCTCTCTTTGACTCGCCTCTCCGACTCCCGACTCGCTTATTGATGAAGTACGAAACGAAGTTGAAGTTGAAGCTGAAGTTGAAGCTGACGCTGCCCCACGGCAAAAAGTCTGGGACACCTGTGTGTATATTATTATTACACATCACAAACATGAGCATGGACATTGGCATAGGGTCGGACCTCGATCTGGGACTGGGACTGGAACTGGGAACTGGGACTGAACAGACGAACTTAAGCAAGATGCACACGCTGTAAGTGGCCACTAATGTGGGCTCAAAGTATGAGCAGAACATTATATCAACAATGCAGGACACTCAATTAGAAACAGCTCTTTCTAAAATGACAAATAATAGATATTATTTTCTTGCTGTATTTTTTATTCAGCACAAAAATGAGTACCGAAGGAAATAATGAAGTTTATATAAGATTCAATCATTACTAATTTAGTTAATTTAAACATATCTCATCACATTCCAAAAAGACTTTAAAATATCTTCAAAAAACTTCAAATATGCTTAAAACTTAAAAGGCAATAATGAAATTTATATCAAACTGTTTGATATAGAATTCACAAAATTAATGGAAAATTTAAGAACAAAATTAAATTTGTAGCATTGTTTAATTAATTTTTAAGCAATCAGAAAAATCTTCATTAACTTAGTTCATACTTAATTTACAACTTAAACGACATTAGCCAAAGTTTTTAGTTTTAAATTACAGCTTTTAAATTATATTCACCAAGTATTTAGTGTGTTTGCACTGATTCCTTGGTTCTTTGATGCTTAAACCCTCATTCAAAAAGTTGTTAGGTAACTCCATAGAGTGAAATACTTCTAACAATCTTAAATCATTAATTTAGTACATTACCAACTGTAATTTGGTATAGACCTTAAGCTAAAAACTTCTTTGTCTGCCTCTTGGTGTTGGCAATCAAATGATCATCAGTGTTGGCTAAGATTCATTTGTATAGCAACATTGTATGTGTATTGTATGATTATATGTGTGTGTGTGGAAACTCAAGAGAAGACTCAGTGAACGGCTGACGTAACAACGAGTTAACAAGATAATGACAGTAGCGGCGTCGCACCGGACGACGAGTCGTTCACTGAGGACTGAACTCCACTGTGTGGACTGTGTGGATTGTGTGGACGGTGGACTGTGAACTGTGGACTGGGTGACTCCTCTCTGCGGCTCAGCAACTAAGACGACGCGTCGTCCCGCTCTGTTATTTAGCTGGGTGTGTGCCTTGTATGTGTGTGTGTGTCTGTGTGTGTGTGTTGGCTTTGAGTGACGTGCCGTGCGCATAAGTGACTGATGGCCGGCGACGTCCAGCGCCCAGCCCCTTTCTTTATTGTTGCTGCTGCTGCTGCTGCTGTCCAAAGACCATAATCAAGTATGCTAAAAAGACGCGCAGCCCAAAAGGAAATTGAAATGAAATGTGTACATACATAAGCATATATGTACGCTGAAAAAAAAAATTATAAACCTCAAGAAATAAACATTATTTTGAATTTTAGTTATGCTTATTTTTAAGGAAAAAAATAAAACTAAAAAAAGTAGCCTAAAGTAATTAATCTAACTTAAAAAAATCAGAAATCAAAATATTTGCTGAGAGCCAAATAAAAAAAAATATTGCTGGATGTTGGTTAAAAATAATTTGGAATTATCAGACTTCTGGCATACCATTTAATTGATTTTATCCCCGAATCACGTATATTTTTTTCCACAGTGTAAAAATTGTATAAGCCGTACATATGTATATGTATGTATTTTTTAATATGTATGTGTGTAGGCAGCGTTCATTCGCGTTTACTCTTTCATGGTATTTCGCACCTGGAGCCGCGGCTGCGACGGCGGCGCTCGACTTGTTAAGCACAGCGTCGTTAACACTTGAGGTTGTTGTTGTTGTTGTTGTTGTTGTAATTGTTGCTCGACTTGTTATTGTGGCTGTTGTTGTTCTTGTTCTTGTTGGTGTGCTTGCATTGCCAACAAGCTCATTAGTTTCATAATTAGCTTTCGTTATGCTTTTCGTGTATTAATTAGAAGTTATTGCAGCCTCGTCCAGGCGCCGTGCCACGAAAGAGCACTCAACACCCTGGCAAAATACTGGACACACTCTCGTTACTCCGCCCCTACCACCCTTCCCTTCTCCCTTTCCTCACGGAGCACTGCACTTACAAGACCATAAAAAGAAGCAGAAAAAAACACGCGCATATCAAACTAGCTTTACTCACTAGTCAAGCTTTTCTTATGGTCTTTCCTCCTAACTATTATATTTTTTTTCTCTTGTTTTATTTTTTTTGTTGCTTCTCAGCCACGACTAATGCACAGATAATGATGCTGCGGCTTTGATCGATTTGATAACAATTTAATTTCGAGTGCACGCACAAGCTTTTTTCTCTCTCTCTATCTCTCTCTCTCTCTCTCTCTCTCTCTCTCTCTCTCTCTCTCTCTCTCTCTCTCTCTCTCTCTCTCTCTCTCTCTCTCTCTCTTTCTATCCTTTTGTTTTAGTTACTAACTAGAGATTTACAAGAGATAATGCAATGTGGTGTGCAATGCACGTAGGCAGATTAGATGATGAGACTGACTTGTATGGCCAAGAGAAAAATAGAAAGAGGAATACAGATAATACAGATAGACAAGTGATTGTTTTGACAAAAAAAAATAAAACAAATAAATAACTAAAACTTAAAATAATAAACACTGACATTATAAACTTTTGTTGAGGCGGAAGCCTTACCAATTAAAAAATGCACCCATTTTATCATGAAAAAAAAAATATCTTAACTTGGTTTGATAATTTCCTTCTTCTTTATACTATCATATATTGAACATTTTATGGGTTTTAATCTATATATATATATAAACTTGTTTGTCCAACTGATTTAGCATTATACAGGCCAAACCACTGAAGTTACATGCTTGAAACTTGGCCGAAATAAACTTAAGATAATTATTTTATTAAATTAAAAATTTAATTTCTGAGTGTAAAAACAACTACTTGACTCACTGATAAGAAAATACACTTTAATAATAAATTTAAACCGAATATTAAACATAAGAGATAAAGGAGGAGAGAGTGAGTTCAGGAGAGTTCTTGGGATCATTGAAAAAGATTGAAATGCAAGTGCAAACAAACACATAGACACACACAGAACCACACACCAATGTAGTGAAAAGTTATCTCACAACAACAAAATCAACATTAGAATTCTGTCATGCGAAAGTGTTGTTGTTTATTTATTGGCAGAAAAGGAATGAAAGCGAAATTGTTGATGTAATTTGTAATGGTCAATCCGAAAGATACATACGTGTAAATGAGCACAGTTTATGCACGATTGCCAAATGTGATACAATTGAGCATTTGGTAAAATTTTCATTGGTCAATACATTTACATTGTAAATTGTACATGAATAGAATTCACAATGTGTTTTGGATATAATGCGTGCACATTCGATTCGATATAAATTGAATAAGTTAGGGAAAAGTTCAGCAAATCAAAAATATTTGATATGAATTATGTACTTACCAAAAATTCATTTATATAGTTATTAACACATTTCTTATTTTATTCATTAAAATTGTTAGAGAACTTTAATTTCACACATTTGTCACTTATGAAAATAAGAACTTTTCAGCTTTGATGACAGTCAAACTTCAATTATGATGAAATAGCAAATTTATACAATGTGACCGAATTGCGGAAGGAATTAATGACAAAATGTTATCGTTGAATAATCGATCATTCAAATTGTTACTACGGGAAAATACTAAACAGCAATCGGAAATCGAATTGAAATTGGTAATTAATTGTTGATTTGACGCTGTTAAAACTGATTTTTGTTGGCTTTTAAGTTTTATGTTGATGTTGATGTTGATGTTGATGTTGGGAAGGTTGAAGCTTTCGGTTAACTGCACTTTAAGACCCTCAAGCGTAATCAAAGTTCACTTCTGTTGTTTTGTTGCTTTGTTGCTGTTGCTTGCACAATTGCTTGCACATAACAAAAACCAAATCTCGCATAATAAACATACAATATATCACAACAACAACAACAATAACAGTGTATACTATAAAAAAAAAAGCTGAGTAAACCTTATTAAAAAGGGATAACGGCACACGAGCAACGCTAATGACAATGCCTGCAAGGATGAATGAGGGAATGAATGAGTGAATGAGTGAATGAGCGAATGAATTGTTGCTTGGTTGGGTGTGAATGGTTTGGGTGTGTGTGTGAGTTGTGCAAACACACACGTCACTCAGCCACGACATCCTTCCGGTGAAGAGTAAGGGAATCAGAGGCTTAACGCCGTTAATGACCAAGAACAGCAACGACCTCGCCCTCAACCTCAGCCTCGGATTCAGCCTGAAACTCCTTCGTCCTCCTCCTGCTCGCTTCATCCACAACCTCGGCGTCGAACTCTCCGACTCGTTATGACGATTTTATTACGTGTATTCTCAACAATTGATGCTGCAATGTCATACGTCAGCAGAAGGTGCGCCAAATCAGCGCACAGGACTCGAAAGGATAAACCATCATTACACTATACAACATGTTACGGTCCGACTTCAATAGCTTATTATTAAAAGTTGTTCAACACTGTATTGGTATTTTTTTTTACATTTTCTTAACGATAGTTTTTATCAGTGATGCTAGTTTAGCCAATTTGCTAGATATACCTTTTTTGAATTCTTAAAATATTTTTAATTAAAAAAACTACATTTATAATTTCTACTTTATTCATATTTCAACTTTATTTTATTTTTTATATTATTTTTAATAATTTTTTTTAAATTGATAGATATAGTTTTATAAAAATGTATTTTTTTGAATAGTGTAGTTTTGTAGGGGAAAAACATAATGAAAGAAAAACTGCAGCATAATGTTTATTTGCTCGGGCAATGGAAATTTATGTGTTTCTACCGTCTGGAAAAGGCATTAAAAAACTTTTGCCCAAGAAGACTTTATTTGCGCAAAAGGGTTGGACAAACTGACGGTCCTGCTGTTTTTAGGACGAAGAAGAAGACGTGGGACAAATCTGGCGTGGCCAATGCAACTTAATTAAATTTCGAAAATACTTTTGCCAGGCCTCAAGAATTATGATGCAAAATGTTTTGCTGTTAATTACAAAATTGTAAAACTCAAAGTTCAAATTGCAATTTGTATTCATTTGTGAAGCCGCCATTAAATTTGTTAAGCGCCGTCGCTGGGTGAAATTATAAATTAATGCGGGTGGTTGGGAGAGTGGGTGGGAGAGTGCGGCTGTCACAACGGACACCTCCGGAATATCCTCCCTACGGCTGTGATATACCACTCACCCCCCCTGAAAACCGAACCAAACCCAAACCAAACTCAAGCCACATAATTTAAATGCATTTCCTTCGGCGCATTAATTTCCTAAGCTTTTTTGCATACCAAAAATCCCGGACAAAACTGCGTTGAATGTAATCCCATGAGCTTTAAAGTCACGTGTGTGCGTTGCGCCCCTGGCTGACAGACGAGGGCTGGAGAGGGCGAATTGGAGGCGAGGCGAGACTGACGCAACAAAAGCGACGCCAATGTCGACGTCAGTTTGTTGTTGTATTTTCATGTAATAAATGTATTTGTTTATCCCCTCTTCTAATTTTTACTGCATACTGAAAATATTTCACAGGGAGAGAAACAACAGAAAAATGGTGAAAGAGTGTAATGGAGAGTGGCTGCGGGGAAGTGAGGAAGGGGGAGGGGAGAATTGGCGGTCTGCTCTATTTGTTTATCCAACGAGCTTTGTGTGAAGTTTTTGTAATATAAATTGTCCTGCGGCTGGGCACGAGGCCAAAAACTTTATGCTGGACCACCTCCATTTTTATAGCAGGCTGCGTATTTTTCAAAAATGCACATGGGTGTGTGTGAGAGAGATGGAGTGTGTGGGTGTGTATTGCAGCATGCAAATAGCTGAAGGTCGCTTAAACAAAGCAACTTTCACTTGAAGGTGCAACGCATCATATTTGATTAGTCATATATTGGTATTGGTATAGCTTGGAAATGGAAAGTGAATCGAGAATAGATTTTTTTACAGACCAAAAACACTTCTAGTTGTTCAAAATTCCTCTCATAAAACCAAATTTGTTTCTTAATGATTTTATGCCTGCTAGCAGCATAACGGTCCTGTGGCGCAATGGATAACGCGTCTGACTACGGATCAGAAGATTCCAGGTTCGACTCCTGGCAGGATCGATTACTTTTTGGCTTTTTTTAATTAAGTATTTTCTGTGAAAAATACAGCATTAGATTTTTATCAAATTTTTATTCATATTTTTAATTAATACAATTTTTTAATTGAAAAAAAAAAACAAAAAATGTACTTTCGCCCAACGTGGGGCTCGAACCCACGACCCTGAGATTAAGAGTCTCATGCTCTACCGACTGAGCTAGCCGGGCAGTTAACGTTGCGATCACCAATGACCTATTAATACTGCGTCACCAGCAGCAACATATTTTATTATGTGTATGTTTCGTTTCGTTTGCACAAGTGTTTTATTTAAATTAATTTATTTTTAGATTTATTTTCAAGTTATATTTTATAGATCTAGTTTGCTAACAAGCTTCGATTAGTTCATAAATATGCTGAGAATGAGAAATACTTTTGGCATTCATTCATAAAATGTTGTAACAAATGATTGTCTCAACTCGTTGAAGATCACAGCACCATAGATTAGTTCCCAAATGGGAAGTACGAGTAAATCGCCCAGCGGCCAGAATTCCATTACCAGCAACTTTACCTTTTTGCTGTTCCGCTTCTCAGGGCAACTCACACATACTACATACAACATATATGATGATCTACATGGAACTTTTTGTTGGTATCTGTAGCATAGTAGAAAAATGTTTATTCATAATCATTTGTTACGCTTAATTGTTGTCTTTGCGGTTTACCTCATGGTTGCTTTTGTGTGTTCCGACCGCAAATTGTTTTTAAATTCATTTCTCTCATCTGTCTCGGTGTCGATTCTTCTCTGTCTGCGGCATGCGGCAAATTACAAAAGCCAAATGGGTAGCCTGAGAATTTTTGATTATTGTCATTATATATTGAACTGAACTGAAAGCAACGCACAAACCAAATCCATTTGGAAACATGTACATATCTATTTGTACCCTGTACATAACGAAAATGTGTGAAGAGAGGTATGATTTTGAGATAAGCAAAGGGAGTTATAAACAATTGAATGTATACTTTTAATTATAAATTATTGCAACAACTTAAATTGCTATTCCAACTTCAATTAATTGGTAGACTTTAAAATAAATCAGTAAATATCATAACAATTTTAAACAGGGCATTTCGCAGTCGATCATTCAGTATTTGTTGCTGCTATTTGTGCAGAGTCATGTGTGAGGCGTTGTTCTTTCTCGGAGATATTTCCCACCATTTTCGACTCCTCCATAGCGCTGCCTTTTATGACTATTTGCTGTTTATTTTTGTTGAAATTTTTAAATCCGCACGCGTTCAGATTTTGCCTTTTGCCCCTGCCCCTGTTGCATGCCCCCGCTGCCAGATCCTTGCTTGCTGTTGTTGCTCTTTTTGTTGTTGTTTTATTATCATCCTTTTGCTGGCACTTTTTTATGAGTTAAGCCAGACGCGGCTTATCTATGTGACAATGCGGTAGGCACCAGCAAACTGAAATGCCAACGATTCCACGGCGGGTCGAAGTGGGTTGTTGCACAGTGGTATGGGGTGGTGCACAGTGGTGCAGGGTGGCATGGCGTGTGTGGCAATTGCCTTTATTGCCAGCCTACCCAGTTTTGCATGATGATGGAAGGCAACCCAACCGCCGTTTCATTCATAAATAAATTAAATAAAAATATTTTTTCAAGCCGCAAGCCATGCAACAATAACAAATAAGGCGGCCTGAAAAAAACCCAACAACAACAACAATAATAACGAAACGGCAAGAAATCTGCATAATGAAGCGTAATACACAAATGGTATAGAGTTCTGATTGGGGTGTAAGTATTTACTATATACGGGAGAAGTAAGGATGGATAGAGGAATAAAGTGCGGTTAATGCTTGGCAGCCTCACAATTGAATGATTTAAGGTAGACAGCATTATTATGCAGAAGCCCCGGAGAAGAAATCAGTTATGATATTTAAAGACCTTAAGGTTCAAATATAATCTGATTTACAAGTGGAAATAAGTTTTATAAACAATAATTAAAATAGAAAATTGTGAGGGAAAAAGTAATATTTTCTTATAAAATTTGTAAGCTTTAAATTTAAAATATTTTATGGATTATTTATTATTATTATAATTTATATATATATTCTAGCGATATACATTTAAGTTAAATTTCGAATAAAAAATTTTATGTAGCTAGAGTAATGCCTAAACTTATCGATTCATACATTTTCTGGCGTATTTTTTTGAAAGTTATTTCCGATTGAGTATTTGTTGCATTCAATTATACATTCAATAAGTCGCACATAAATATTCGAATCAGTTTTACAAAGATTTGTGAGACAAGGTTCAGAGTGGCAACCCTATAGACGGCAACAAAAGCATTACTGCCCAGTAAAATTCGACACGCCCCCTTCCCTCAGCCCCCCCCCCCCTCCCCCCTATTTTTAGACTTCCACCACTCGATATGGTGGCTCATTGGCAGCATTTGTTTGGGCGTGTTAAAAGTTAAAATAAATCAAAGAGCCATAAATTTAGCCGCTTTTGGCAATATGGGGAATTCGATACGTTCATCAAATGTAAAAGGGTTCAAGCGATGCGTTTGCTATCTATCAATAAATGTCTCTATATATGCGTTCCGCCCCCATCGCATATATTTTATCAGCCGAAGGACAGAAACGGCAGCAGAGCAAAAGCAGCAGACGACGCATCCTTTTGGCCTGCTCAAATTTAGCACACTTGTCAAACCGAAAAAACGAAGAAAAACATCAAGACAGAAGTGATTACATGCGATTGGTGATATTTGAATACTCTGTAGATTTAATAAGCTACACAAGTGCCACACACAATTATATCCCAAAAGTGAGAATTTTGGTATCCATTTAATGTGATTTTTTATTCAAAACATAATCGATGTCTATTTTAATTATGTTACATAATTGCTAGCATATTCAAAATACTTTCTGTAGGGTATACCTAAAAATCCACAGTAGACGCACCCAAACATAGAACCCTCCAAGTGGGCCAGCTTATGAAAAATATGGCGCAAAGGGGTTAAATGACGTATGCATTGCAGCTATTTCTCTTCTTTTTTTTTAGTTTAGGGAGCTGCAAGGACCCCAACATTCTGCCGGATCTACCCCTCTCTTTATTTGTCCGTCGATGTCTTAGTTACCAAAGCGGAAGTGCCAAATTTATCATAGGCATTGGCCGGACTCTGTTTGTACTTTATGAGTGGGCAAAGGTTTGGGGCAATATATCTTCAAGCCAACAGATTTGATCAATAACGGTTGAGGTAAGAGGGCACTCGGCCCAAATAAATGTTGGGTCATTTGCAGTTTTAAGTGTTGGATAAGTTCAGATTTGCAAAGTGCCATCGAATGAGCAAGCAAATAAACTGAGTAAATGTTGGTCAAAAAAGAGCATGAAATCAAAAATATCATGTGCTTGAATTTGCAAGAGAATTTTGAAAAATATATTTATCTTATACAGACATTTTAATATGACTAAAAATAATTCTTTTTGTTTTTTTTTTTATTTTTAAGAACAATTTTCCTATAAATTATATTAGGAAATATCAGGAAAACTATAAAAATTATATGGGAAATAGAATAAAAAGTACCCTGAGTACAATTTAAGTGAAATAATGAATATTAAATAGAAATAAAATATTGTTTAAGCCCTTGCTTAATTTTTGCCCGTGAATGATAACGAAAGAAGAGTAGTAAATAAAACTTATCCGTAGTTAGTTTGGCAAATGTATCTAGTTAGGCTGATGAATGAGGGAAACTGTAGTACACATTTCATATAAATTATATATAAGAAGTAAATAGTCAAATGCGAATGGTATTGGGGGGTTGAGAATGAGAATAATAGAGAAAGAGAGAAAGAGGCCCAAGCAGCACTCCAATAAAATGTATTGTACGATTGTATGATTATCAGAGCAACCGCAAAACAATTTAATACTAAAACCCAAGCCACATGCCACGGCACGCGTTCCAGTTCCCCCTTTTTGCAATCCCAATCCCAATCCCAGTTCCAACTCCATTCCCAACTCCAATTTACAAATCGAGAGGACGACCAACCACATGCATGATAAATGCACAAAATCTGCAACAAAGTGTTGGAAACACGCACTTATATAGAATAGGAGTGGGGGATTTAGAGGTAGGGTATATAGAATTACAAACTGATGCGCCCTTTGACAAATGGCTGAAGAGCTCAAGATGTAAAGATTAACATTGTTCTAGGGTTTCCAAACAAATTTTGTTTAGATCTCTGACCAGGTAGAGATAGAGTGTCATCAGCTGTTGAACTCGAACAAAGCCAAACCTCAATAATAATGATAATAAAAATAGTAATATGAAAACCACCCGTAAAAGTGCATAAATTCTGAATGTGGCAAAAGGATAATTTCGAAAAACCATTAATATGCCATGGACATTAACATTCTGTTGTGACAGGCAGTCAAATGAGCCACAACCTAGAGGTAGACATACATACAGACTATGTATAATGCTAGATCTGGTGGTGGCAGACACAAAAGGTGCGGGAAATGCAGGAAGTGCAAGCTGCAGTCCCGTTGTTCCGTTGTCCTGTCAAAGGACACGCAGCACAACTGACAACTGCAACAACTCGGCTGCAAAACGGGCTGTCGTTGTAGTTGTCGTTGGCCCGTCATTTACATGGAATGCAATAGATCGATGTATTCCTAGAATCCGTTGACGGGCAACGTTTTCCACAGCATAAATCAACAGCCACTTTAGGTGGATTTAACCAGAGGACTTGAGTGCCAAAGGGTTTGTTATTTCAGATTGGAAAAACTTAAGGACTTATGGCTAAAACTGATATTGATATAAAGTACTATTTGTTAAAACCAATAGTATTATTAAAAGTGCCAAAAACTGAACTAAAATTCCTCAAACTAAAATACTAGTCAAAGAAGCATTCCTAGAACCATGCAGTGCATAAATAAAAACCTTCTTTACTATATTAGATTGCAAAAGGGTTGAGCTCCCAAAGCTAGATTTCACTTCACTTTGAAACCTCTTCAAATAATGGAGATGAAATGTTTAAGTGAGAAGTCAATAAATATAAGAAGTAAATTCTTGCATATTTAGAAGGCCACAGCGATTTCAGAATAAGAAGTAAAATTTTACTTATATTCTTAACATAAGAGAGTACAAAAAGTGAGTAAATAGTGAGAAAATAAATAAAAAAGAAATCACTTTCTGCACAAATTATTATCTTCCCAAAACTGAAACTCAAAAGTTTAATCAAAGAAAATGCTAAATCAATTTAACTAACAGATTGGCCTGATGATTTCTTAGTCTCTTAGTCTCTTTGTCTGTTGATCATGGATTATGAATGTTTGCCAACAACAGAATCTCAGTTAATGCCACAAATGCAACCGCAAATCGCATAAACCGATATAAACTGAAACGTGAATCCCATTTGAAAATCCAATTTGATAAATAGAATACAATAAATACAATAAAAAGTCCGAAATAGCAAACCCGTAACCTAACCAAATAAAAACGCATTTGCACAAATTTAGAGCACAAATTAGCAATATGCCCGAATTTATGAAATATGTGCAAATCGTGACAACAATAATACACGAAAAGCTGAAACAGACACTGATATATCCAGGCGGAACATTAACCCTAGCAACATTTGTTGCAACTGCCCTTAAAATGGATCTGAATGGGGAAGGAAGGAAAAGGGAGCGAAAAGGGAGAACTGTGAAACAGCTGAGTAACTAAAAGTGAAGCCAATATAGAGCAGAGAGTTACGATTACACAATAAAAACTGGGCTTGGTCCACGCACAAAAAGTCAGTGTAGAGTGAGAGAAAAAGGGCTGCCAGAGGGTAGAGGGTGGCTAGCGGGTGGTTCGGCTGCAGAAGGGGGCGTTCCGAGTGTCATAAGTGCATAAAATGTTTTTGTGTTTGGCACAAAAGCAAAGCAAAAAGTTTAATTTTCTTCAGGCAAGTGCGAGTGCCACGTAACCAAATCCGTTTAGTTCGAAAACATAAAGAAATGCGCTGAACAATATACACAACTATCGGATACTCTATAATTAAAGCTGTTACTCAAAAAAAGTTTATTAATTCATATCAATTTAAAGAAAAAGGTTGCTTAAAAATATATTATTGCTTAATTTATCGAAATGCGTACATAAAACAATTTTTATTTCAGGAATATGTGAAGGATTGAGATCTATTATGAATAAAAATAGACTAATGTATTTGAACAGCAATATAACAAATTTTGGAACATCTAGCTCTTATATTTTCTGAGCTCACATAGACAGACTGCATATCTATGATTCATAAGCTCGGAAAATCCCTTATTTTTGCATATAATTTTTTCCAGGGTATACCAAAAACAAAAAAATATAATAATAAATGTAACAAATGACGCACACGGTGGCTCGGCAAATGGGTGGTACGGCGGCTGTTGCAGCCCTCGGATCTCAGTCCTCTTTCCTCGTCGCGGGCGTTTGCCATTTTAGATTAATGCCCAGCGGGCGCTACATGAGAAGCAGATCGTCTATTGGAATACGAGTACAGCATATAGGAATATGCACTTATTTGACTAATGTCTTTAATAAAAAATTACACACGTCGCAATATCACAAAAAGAAACGAAAGTGAAAAATTGGCAGTCTGCACCGAAAGAGATGTAAGAAGGGTAATACGAACTTGGGAATACTGTAATACTTGCGGCTTACAGAAATTTAGCATTTCATTAGGCAGAGCAACCCCAACAGCAAATTTTACAGGCCACCCTAAAATTGTTTAATATTTACTAATATTGACAATACTTAAATTTTTTTTCTTTTGGCTCTGTTGCTGGGAGGGTTGAGCCAATGGGCCATGGTAACCAGAAACTTTGACATATTTATAGTTGACAATGGTTAAGACTGAGATGGAGATATGCAGAAGGAGGGAATAAGTTAAAAACCCAACCTTGACAATTGTAAAGTGGTGGAAATAACTCCCAGTGCTGTTGGTTGTGTTGGTGGTGCGTTGTGGGCTGCCTTTGGGATTTACACAATATTTTTCAAGTGCTCGACCGCCGTTCAAGTCCCCTGGTGACTTATTAAGGGTTGCATTTAGCGGGCTTTGTGTCATTTTATATGCAAATTGGATTAAAAACGTAACGCATTTTACAATCCATATTCTGTCCAGTTGCGTTTACTAAATTAGCATTCATCTTATTGGCATAATGCCAGCTATAATGGAGAGCACTACGTATCTAGTACAATTGTCAATGCGATTTATTAACTGGGAAATTCTTTTGATGTCGCACAAATTTTCATTGCGCATTTCATTTTTCCATTGGTTAGTTGATTGCCCCCTCGGGGGGTAGAAAAGACAGAGAGAGTGAGAGAGAGAGAGAGTAAGCCTATCAAGCGATTAAGTTTCCTCAGTTTCTAACTCTGATTTGATTAGACATTTTGTTTATGGTTGCTAAGCTATTGTATTACAATTAAATATTGACTGTTTACAAACGACAGACAGTGTTGGGGTAAGAATAATAGTGGTATTCCCAATTATTAATATACTATAAATAAAAAATAATAATGCTTAGATAAATGTATGTATTGACTATGTATTTAGATGAATAATTTATCTTTAATGTATGATAATATAAACTCTTGTGATTGTGACCTTCTATTACTTATAAGTGCATTTGAAGTAAAAAAGCAATAACATTAAATATAAATTATAACATCAAACACTTCATTGATATTTTATAAATAAAGCGTAGTTAGAGAAACACATATATCATTAAGTCAGAAACCAAAGTGTAATTTTGGACTAGGAAATGCATTGGGCGTTTTCTTTCTGTGGAAATGTGAAGTCGATTCTTTGATTATGGTCATCATGTGCTATATGATTAGCTTAATTTAATAGTTGCACGTATCACATTTATTGGTATTGTGGGTGGCAGGGGGTTGTTGCATAACGAAAGCAATTTGTGTGTGCCTAAAAAATAAATGTCATAACTAAGAATATCAACAAAATGTGTGTGTTTAGCCATAGAACTGCTTCCAGTTGGACAGTTGGACTATTAAACTAATTTCCAGTTGTCACTGACAAGCACGCACACGTCCTGGTTCGGATCTCATCCCCTATTTTGCCTCTTTCCCTCTTTCCCCTATCACCGTGTCCATGCCAAAGCAAATCAAACATGACATGCCGGCAACACGGACCTGGCCTATAAGAAGCAACAACAAGAAAGATATTTCAACTATGCTGAACTACGAATTTGCCATTGGCAGTGCCGTAGTCAAAATATTTGAAAGAGGGATTGTAGCACTAGAAATTGTTTAAACTTTAAATAATTTGCAGTACGGATTTTTAATTGAATTTTTTTTTATTTCAGAAAAACCTTGGCACTGACAGTGGCGTGGTCAGTTATATTTTTAAGGGGTTCGCGCTTAAGATATTCTTTTAAATGATGTACAATTCCATCTTATTCATTTTTATTAATTACTTTAAGAACCCCTTTTATAGTGCACGCCACTGCACTGTCTTGTAACATCCTGTAGCATTCACTGTGAATGTTGATGAATGCTGCTGATGTGTCGTATCCCTTAACCCCACAATTCCCTCTCCCTCTCTCGCTTCCATTCTCAGTGTTGACTTGCAAATGAAGTTGACTTTGTTGCAGGATGTGGCCAAGTCCAAGTGGTCAGGTGAAGTATAGAGATACCTGTGCCAGCCTTTTTGCCTCGTAGGCATTTTTGGGCCATTGCATTGCACAAATTCCATATTTACTGTCAATGTTAATTGCTCAGAATTGCACTAAAGTGTTGACTTTTGTGAGGCACAGGAAACTTGCGTTCCACATGCCACAACATGATCCACTTGCTCCGTTCTGACTCTGACTCTGACTCACGACTCACGACTCACTTGACTTGCAATTTGCTCAACTATTTAATGACAAGCTACCAACTTATATCGGACAGCAGTTCCAATTATCCAATTGTTTGTAGAGTCAACTCAACTTTACGTGTGGCCTTCTAAAAATGTATTTACTATTTGTTGCCTCACGACATCATCACTCTTGCAACTTGGGGCATCTCTCAGAATTTCAAATGAATTCAATTTTCCAGTTGCATTTTGTGAAGCTCTCTCAAGCTTAAAGTTGCCTTTTGTCACGCAATGTTCGAGGCATTTGGGGAGGTCTGTATGAACTCATTAATTAGTTGTACAATTTTTATGAAATTTGGTACACATGCAGGATTTTATTGTTGAAGAATATATAGTATGTAGAATCGGATGGGATATTGACACTATAGCCTGCATAAGTAACGAGTATAAGTTAGACCTTGCTTTTAGGAATCTTTGACATCCCAAAAATAAATATTTTACTCTATATAATTAATCATACGTTCACATATAATTAATAATCCTATAGATGCTCAATTTTCAC
Source organism: Drosophila phalerata (assembly GCA_951394115.2). NCBI lineage: Eukaryota > Metazoa > Arthropoda > Insecta > Diptera > Drosophilidae > Drosophila > Drosophila phalerata. The sequence continues at coordinate 5,908,639 of OY729850.1, forward strand.
TTTCATAGAGTTCGTTTTTTGTAAAAACTTTTCCTGCACTGAGATTTCAGAACGTATCCTTCGCTCACAGGGAAAGTGAATCATTTGAAGTAATTTTTTTTTAACAACTCATACTGAGTTGAGCTCATTTTAAGGGAATCTCTTTCCGGGGAATCATTTTGGTACTTAAGGCGGCAACACATGTCGGCTTAAGCCTCCATTTTACGGGTTCGCATTTCGGGGTTTCAGTTTCAGGTTCAGTACAACTTGGTTAAAGACATGTGGCGCACATTTCATTGTCAAATGTCGCCTTAGTCTCATCTTACGCGCTGTGTTAATTATACTAATTGCACTAAATCACTTGAAAATTTCGAAAGGAGGACCAAAAGAAAGCAGGCTGTTAAAAAATAGCTGGAATTAGAGTGTAGCTCCCAAGTTGAGCTAACAAACTGAACTGAATGTCATCGCAGGCAGTGAGAACGAAAATTGTTCTTTAAGGAAGTGATGGGTAATCCTAGCATGAGGTATGAGTACATCAAAATAAATTACAAAATCTTAGCAGGGATAATTCCCAAAGAAATAGAACTGATTCTTTTTTTTTGTCAAATAAAAATAATTAATGGTAGAAGTCTTAGACAAAATGAAACGCCTACAAATACTTTTGAGGTGTTTATGGTATTGAGAATGGAACTGAATTTTTGTCTAATTGATAAATTGACAAAGAAGAGAATGTAGAATAGCTGAATATTATCTTTGTATGGATGGGACAGTGAAATGAAATTATTATTCGTAAATATGTATAAGTCAGTTCCTTACAGATTTTTTAGACTGTTTAATTTTCAATATGACCTTTTTTCTTTTATTTAAGTATAAAGTAAATCAGACTTGATTTATTTTATTATAATGAATTTTATTAGGTTTTATAGATTTTAAAAAGAAAGAAAAAGAATAAACTTATAAAAAACATATAATTTAATTTAGAATGTTATGTATCGAGTCCATTTGATTAAAATGATTTATTATTTTGAATCAATTTTATTTAATGGGAGTTTTATTTCATGTTGCTTTCAATTAGTTTTAGCTTTGATAAAAATCCATATCCTTAAGCTAACGGAGTGCTTTAAAGTATTACTCGGCTTGTCAAGAATCCAGGACTTATTATGCAATCCTGGGGGTAGATGAATGCATCTCTGTGGCCAGTTCTTGACTCATCTCCGAGCTGTTTCTTTTGGGTTGTTCTGCTTCTCCAATGTATACTTCAAGTTGAGTCGCAACTCGAACAACAATTGAGCAGACAACCCGCCTGCATATTCATCAAGAACCACAACCCCCAGCAGGGACACAGCATGTGCACAAGTCCTGCCTGCGCCCATTATCCTTGACTGCGCCTACAACCTGTTCGGGATGTGGATCCAGCTTTAGAAGAATGGGTATGAAGTATGAGGTATGAGGTGGTCTGTGTGTCGTGCGTTTTCGCAGAATTTATACCAATTTGTGCGCAATGTTAATAACGGTAAAAGGCCTATAACAATAACCCACATCAATACGCCGGCACGTAGTCGCCGCACGTGGTAAAGCCAAAAGGACTTTGCCCCGCTGTGCAGCAAACAAGGTGAGTAGGTGAGCCGGGGAATGCAATCAGCAAAAATATGTGTGTATGTATGTGTGCATGCATGCAACGCACCACCCACACACACACCCACCATTCAGCTGGATTGCATGCAACCCTTACCGACACACACACACACACACACAACCAACAACCCCAACCTCCCCAAAATGCGAGCATTGTAAGCCGACAAACGCGTGTCCAAAACACACGCGCGGCATCTTTGACGGTCTCTAAAATTGGGTACCGGGTACTGAGTACTGAGTACTGGTTACTCCGTACTCGGTACTCGGTACTCAACACTAGGTAGTGTGTACTCCTGCTCTCATTATATTTGTGCATTGACTTTGCACATGCCCGAAAACTGGCATCGTCTTTGCTGCTGCTTCACGAATGTATTTGCACAAGTGTTCCATCCTCTGTGCTTTGAACAACAATAAAAGAGATTAATAGATCTGGCAGAAGGGGTAGACGGGGAAGATGAGTGAAAAGGGGGGCGGGGCGGAGTGAACTGTGCCTGTTGCCCAGTCACATACAATAATTGGTGCCTAAAAGGCTTGCATATTTGTCTGCAACGGGGTAGCTCAGCACACAAAGGACTCGTTCCATGGACTCGTCCTCGGTACAATGATCGATCTGCAAAATATTTCAATTTAATGAATTGCGTGCACAGTGCGTGCTGAAAGGGTTGAGCGGCACACGCACAGTGGTACCAGGTACAGCGAAAATGCTAATATATAGCTAAGGCCTAAATTAAAAAAATAAAACAAATATTTTAATGTAAAATAAATTAATACAATATAAATAAAATTCATAAAACTCTTCTGTAGTCAAAAAAAAATAATTCAGATATTTCCAAAATGTTATAAAACAAAAATGAGATTAAAGTATTCCAAAGCTAGTGAACTCAAAATATTTTTTACTGTTTTAACAGATCATTAAATGAAAATTATTTGCATTTATTCAGTCTAAAATAATATGATATAACCTTAAAATATTTCAAATTTAAAGAGAATTTTAATTCCATTTATAACATATTTTTAAATAATTATATTTTTATATATTACCAGATTTTAATTATATATTATATATATTCCAAACTTATATTAATATTATGTTAATTTAATTGGATTTTATGTTAGTGTTATGTGTTCCACTGTTGCCTCACGGCACATGGGGTGGTTGGGTAATCGGAGCTTTACTGTCTTCCCGAGGTTTAAGTCTACGCATTAACTGTAACTTTAACACGCTTATCGCTTATCGCTATTAATGAGCAAATATGCAGCTCAAATATGCCATCGTCAATGGCGATGATGATGACGATGATGATGATGATGTTACTGAATCCTTGGTGGTTGCTGTGGTCTGTCAATCAAACTGATGGAGCAAACTGAAATATAAAAGGGTTGCCCAAAAGCCAAATGCCTCAAGTGCCACTCGACGCACAGACTTTGATAAGAAGATGTTGCAGGCATTATATGTCGCTATATGTCAATCTGTGAGTTGCCTGCACCCACAACTTTCCTCCTTTCCACTATCCAATATCAGGATCTCTCAATTGTCAGTTATGACAGTTAAATGTTGACGCTCGTGTGCCTGTGAACCTGAATTTACCTGGCAAAACGCATTTTTAATTTGACTTTTTTTCTTCTTTTTAGCCATTTTCCACTTTCCACCACTTGGCACATAATTTAGTCATTTCATTTGAAATGCTCGGGTTGTTCTGTCTGTCTGTCCGTCTGTCGGTCTGTCTGTCTGTCTGTATTTCGGTTTTTCTGTCCCAGGGTCTGCACTATGCGCGATCTGTCAAATGTCAAATGCATGTCAAAGGCAACATGTCACAGCCATTTCCTACGCTTCTTTTTTCTTTTTTGTATTTTTATTTTTGATATTTCTTTTTTATAGCCAGGCGTTAAATGTATTGGACAGCAGAGCAACTCCTCTGTCTGGGTTCTGGATACAGGGTTTCTGGTTTCTGGTCCCTGGTCTCTGGGATTCTCTCTCAATGTCTGGTTGGGTTTTTTGGGCAACCTTCTCTTCGTGGAGTGGTTGATTGTCATTTTTTGCGTTGCGGCAATTTGCGGCTTTTGATTAAAAAATACATACACCAAAAGCACGTCGAGGGAATAATGCGACTGTTTTGTTGTTACTTCAACCTCTCCACCTCTCTTCAATATAATTTTCACAGCAAATAACTTTTCCTTTTACCACTCACAATGGCATTTTGTTCTTGTTCTATGCGGCATGAATATTGTGTCGTAGTTTAATTTGACGTATGACCAAAACATTCACTGCAAACAATTTGAGCTAAAAGTTTTTATCATCATTGATAATAATTTCCATAGCTCTTAAGCGTTTACATATTTTCAATGTGTCACTAAAGTTTCTAGTCTATCATGAACTGAACTTTGAAAAATTATTAAAAATATGAATATTTTATTGACTTAAACTCTGTTCGGATTTTTCTGTTTATAAATTTTGTTTTCCATCAATATTCATTTAAAATTCTTAAAATTATAAAACGTAAGACATTACATACTATAGATGCATTATCCGCAGGGATTAATTTATTCTTTGCTTCTTAGAAGTTCCTTAAGCTTTTTATTGTAGATTGTTTATGCTTCTTGAGTTCTTAGAACTTCCCTTAGTTTTGCTTTTTGTTCATCTCAGTACTGAGAAGTTATTGCAACTTGACAACAACGATTTTCACTTTTGTAAAGGACTCTAAGGACTTGGGTTCTTATTAATAAACTTGATGTCTAACCATGTGATCATATTTTACATGCCATTTGCTTTTCTCGTTGTCGATGTCGTTGTCGTCGCAGCTGTTATGATTTTGTGCCCCGTCCCCTTGATGGAAGGTAACCCCGTCCCATTTTAAGGCCTGTCAATGCTCTAATTGCTCCTACCACAAAACGTCCGTAGCATTAATCACAAGAACTCAACTCGTCTCGCAGCGGCAAAAAAAATGGGAAATCACAGCCATTTGCTAAGCGATAGATGGCCCAAGCAGGCCAGGACCAGACCACCCCCTAACACCCACCCCCGCCCCCATTGTCGTTTCCCCTTTGGTCTAGTGTTTGAGTTATTGTCAGCTCTGGATGGGCATTCGATGCATTCGAGTGTAACGCGAACTTTTTTGCACCCAGAACCAGATCCAGAGTCAGGACGTGGACGAGGACGAGGACGAGGACGAGGACGAGGAGCAGGATGAGGAATGGAATGGAAAGTTGTCGCGTGCACGGCCGGAACTGACACAGGAAGCGCCGTACATCAGGCGAACGCGTTGACAATGCATTTGTGGGTGAACGGAACAGGACCTCAAATAGGACAGGACATACGCAGTACAGTTATCGACTGGATGTGAGATAGACAGAGGCAGAGACAGAGAGCGATAGAGAGGGAGGGAGGGGGAATAGTTCCTTATAGGCATTGCGGCATTATTAGCTGTCAGTAAACGGAATTGTCGCGACAGGACTCAACGCTTTTTCTTACTTTTAGCCCCAGCAACATTTTAACATAATTGGCCTTTATGACATAAAGGCCGCATTGCAAACGGCCCTCTCCCTCTCTCTCTCTCCCCCTCTCTCTTTGTCTTTGTTGCAATCACTTTTTACTACCCGCTAGCCAATTTTGTATCTGCAACTTTGCGCTTGAATGCATGCAACAAACCCAAACCGATTTCCCTTTCCCTTCTCCTCCCCCTTCCCTGGGTTGATGCCACCGAAAACCAGCGACAGGACACTTTGCGTGGCTGCACTTTTCCAAGTTAATTTCGCAATTGCAAAGAGAAAGTCGAAATGTAATAAAGCAGAATAATGTAAAACTATTGAATACCCTGTAATTGGAGTAAATATATATATTATATGTTGAAAAGCAGTAGTTTGCTTTCATAAATATAAAATTATTATATTTATAAGAGTGTTGAATACCCTGTAAGTAACTCATTTTGTGAATAGCTACATTGTGTAAATGGAAAAAAAAATACTGCTACTATAAATAAAAAGATATTATATTTATAGAAATATTACATATCCTACATGTAACTTGTTTGTGAACTAAAATCTATAAAAAATAAATCTAAATTATATATAATTTTTTCTTTAACAATATTTGGTTTATGGTTGTCGATTTATGCAAACAAATGACAACTATTTTATTAAGTACACTGTAAAACATAATAAAGTTATATTTTTTATGTCATTAGTTTCACATCTCTTTATTGAGAATAACATTATTTTTTTCTTCATGTTTTCAAACGTGGAACCAAAATAGTTTAGCTAACCATACAACTAATATACCCTAAATTAACTTTTTTCTATATAGTGTATTAAAAAAGAAAAATACATTTGCCTCTTCTTTTGCGCAGAAAATGGCTTGGAAAATATTTTTCAATCACTTTAATTGTAAGCAGTGCGGGAGGGGGGGTTAGTAATGGAGGGGGGCTGCAGCAAATCAAATTGTTAGAGTATTGGTTGGGGACAGGCCATATGTTGTGCCTGCTTCCACTGACTGCCATCCCCCATCCCCCTCTCTTTTCCTTTTCCTCTGTGTAGCCGTTCTTTTTCCATAAACAAACTCCGGCAAGAGCAATGCAAATTTAATGTTGTCAAGCTGTCGTATCATGCTGAAATATGCGCATGACTCCCCTGCGCCCCTCCTTCACTCTCCCCACTCCTCATGTCCTGGCCATATGAGGACTGAGCTGAGCCCCCAACCCAAAGGCAGGGGACAATGTTGTTTGGGGTTGTAGTCATATGTCCAAACGCTCAAGACGTAATATGAAACGAGGCGGCAGCCACGCCCCCTTTCCATAACATGCAAGACTTACTTAGATATGTATATATTGGTAGAGGGGGGGGTTAGGGTATGAGCATAGCTTACTTATTTTAAGATAATGCCGGCAAGTAACAAAGGACTAAGGACTGCAAAAATAAAAAGGGTACAAATTTCCTGTGCTTCCGTTTGCCTGTCACAACGCTGACAGTGGAGAGTGTCAACCTGGGGCGGGGTTGAAATCCCCCCTCGATGCATATGAGACCTGGTTATTATCGCCTGCAATATTATACCCGTACCCTTTCCCCCCTTGGACCCCTATTCATCTCTCATGTGCTTATATAACTGCCGGGCATTTGTAATAAAACTCAAGCGCATAATTGTTTGCCATATTTTTAAATTGTGGCAGGGGCAACGACTCCCCATTGCATACTTTTTGGGGTGCAACCCCCCTGGCCAATTTATGGGGCAGGTGGAATTTTTAAGTAGTGTTTGTATGCCGTTAGTCGTCGTTATTCTACAACTCAGGTTGTTCTCCTAGTTGCGCTGATTTTCATTTTCAACCTGATTGCTTTGGCATTTTTGATGAGTCTGCGTTTTTATTATATATTGTGTAAGTACTTACTCTCCATATATGGTTTTGTGGTATCTAGGAAGTAAATCTGCAGTTGTGCAGCCTCCAGTAGATTTTACGTGCGTAAAATAATTTAATTTAAAAGGGTCACACTTGTAAAAGAGTTCATTTTGCATAGATCAAAGAAGAAAAAGTGTAGGAAATAGTGGGACATTTTAGAGTAACAAGCTAACTGAATAAATAAATTAAAAAATATAAAATAATATAAATAAAAAATTCCAATATTTATTTTTCCATATCCCTTTATTGATATTTCGCCTTTAATTCATATTTAGAATTTTGAGCATTAAATTAACTGAATAATATAGATAAGAATGCAATAATAATTTAAAATATAAAATAATATAAATAAAAAATTCCAATATTTATTTTTACCATATTCCTTTATACATATTTCGCTTTTAATTCGTTTTCTCATTAATATTTTCATTTGTTATACTAATCTAAATTTTCTACGATTTAAGATTAATGAATAAATATTAAAACCTTTTAATAAGTAGCTTGTTATTTATTTCCCTCTAAATAAATTTAATTATTATCCATACTACCTTTTTAACAGCCATCCATTCTGGGATTTCCAATTGATGGAGAAAATCTGCCACATGCCACAAGAGTGTCTTAATAAAAATTCCTCGAATGATGCTCTGTCCCACCGTCTGAAATGTCTGAAAACTCTCAACACATTTCTCAGCCCGAGCTTATCAATTGCAACCACGCCCATCTGCCAGCAGCTTGAGGGCGCAACATGGCAAATCTTATCCCTTTTGGCAGCTTGTGCAATTATGAGCATATTTGACGCATGCCCAAGTTTGACTGCCTTTTACAGCGTTGTTATAGCCGGCAAACTCAATCTGAGCCAATCAATGGAATTACGCATACGCCGCGTAAGACGCGTTACCAACGCAGCCAAACGCTGACTTGCAGCCAAGTGGCATGGCAACAAGTACAAAAACCAAAGAAACTGACTCAGACCCAGACTGAGACACAGTCACATCCAACTACGGCACCTTGCTATTCATTACACTGACGTCCTTGTCGTCCTTGTTGTCCTTGTTGTGGTGTTGCCTGCAACATTTCGCGGCACTGAGGCGTCACCGTGTCTCGCCTGAGTGGGTGTGTGCCACGCCCCGCGCCTCTTAGCAACACTTGGGTCTGCCCGCCTTATATCCTTTAGAGTTTGACAGCAGCCTCAACGCTGGAAGAGCTGCTTTATATGCACACGGCGTATTCATCAAAGTGGTTTTTATATTACGTGATATTTTCGGTGCCTCTTTCGCTTTATTTTTATTTTCTTCATTTTCTCTCATCTCTTTTTTTTTGCCCCAAACAACAAAATTTGTTGACAATATTTTCTCCTCTTTTATATCAGTCGAAAACTTTTCACACTTGTGGGTGCTCATTTTTTGTTCTTCTTCGTTTTTAACGAAACCATAAATATTCAAAACACATTTAAAATTCTTTCTTTTTGCAGCATAATTAGGTTTTAATCATCAAAAAAAAAAAAAATAAGAATTCTGTCAACATTTTTATGAGTGCACACTTTTATGGGGCTGCCAATCAGTAATTTAATGTTAAACTCAGACTAGTGATCAATCCTGACAAATGAGGATGAAATTTTGACATAGACAAGCTTAAAAATGGGACGAACACCAAGAGAAAGTAATGAAAGTAATTTGACATGTACGAAAGAAAAGTAATGAAAGTAATTCTCAGTTCCAAGAAAAAGATTAACAAAAATTTTAGTAGCATACTTTTTGGAGCTGGAAAAATTGTTTAAATTGAAAGGAGCATTTGTTAACATAAAATACAAATAATTAAACATATGATTTCAGATTATCACACTTTAGTTTGCAAATATTTTTTATTAATTTCAGTTGGAAACGTTACTGCAAAACTGCTGGGCTTATACAATTTAAAGGGTACAAATGCAGACAAAATGTAAAAGAATATGTAATGCTGTTCCATAGAGACTCTTCATCGGCTTGGCTGTGGCTGAGTGGCTTATCACCTGTTCCATGTGTCAGCAGAGCTGCCAACTTCATGGCAACGGGTCCACAATGTATCAACCTTAAAATTGACTTTCATTTCGTTGCAGCTTTGCAGAGGTCGCATCCATGCACCTGCCCCTGTCAAATGTGAGAGTGTATGCACGTGTGTATGTGTGTGTGTGTGTGTATATAGAAACGAACCAGAAGCAAGGATCAAGAACAGGACGAAAATGGGACGCGAGCAACGCGTGCGGTTTTTTGATTGAAATTGGAGATTGCGCCTGAGCTGTATTTGCAGTTGGCGGCGGAAATTTGACTACGTCGTGATATGCGACCAGACAATTTAATACCTCGCCCTTCTCATCCACAATGATCCGCCGAAAAATGCCCCGAGGGCAAAGCTCAAATGCGGTGGCAGCTTTCGGTTGCCGGGTTCCTGTGTTCCTGTGTGTTGCTTCGGGGGCAAGTGCAAAGTGGCAAGTGTCAGGACAACAAGAAATTAGTTTCAAATGGTTTTCTGCACAGTCATAACATTCAGTCACAAGAATGAGCTTATTCAAGCAATATGAGCTAATCCCAAGTATATATAGAGAAGAAAAACAAAGTTAAGTAAACATGATGATAAGTTTTCAAAATTACTATAATAATATTCAGCGTAAAGATCCTGTTTTTCTGAATTTAGTATTTTCTTAAGTCAAACTAATTATATTCCATATATTTTAATTTGAGATCTTGAGCTTAATTTTAATCTCTTTAAAATAAATAAATTTAAAAATTAATTGAAATTTTAAAAGTTTTCTCCAAATTACTTTCTCAATTGCTTGTATATTTTTCTGGCAGTTGTAGACTCGAATTAAGGAAGTTCAACATTAAATTCATTAATCTCTGGCTGTCATCTAGTGCGAACAGCTATCCCCCCCTTTCTCCTTTCCCCATCTATGCTCGTCTACTCATGAAGTACTCTCCACTCCAAAACAAAGTGAACACTTTGCAAATTAATAATGCACGCAAGTAAATTAATTTAAAATCATATTTATAGCATTTTAGTTAATTAAATGCGCAAAAATGTGCCCATTCCCAGAGATTCCCTTCTCATTCTGTCCCTCCTCGTCTAGGCTAGGTGAAAGTGTCAACTGCACGAGTGTGTTGACTGTTCCCGTTGTTGGGCTGTCTGTCGCACACACACACACACACACACACACACACACACACACACACACATACTTATAGTCACATAGATACACACCTCTTTTACGCCTTCTTGCCTGCTTGCCGCGACATTTATGAACTTTATGAAGTCTGTTCCATAAATCATCTTACACACACGGCAGAGCTAACATTCTGCTTAGGCGAATTTAATGAAAAAAAAAATGTGATTCCGAAAGAGAAATTGACAGAAGACGACTCAAAAATACTCTATCTAATATCATCAAAAGCAATCTTGAAGAAAAATCTTGTATTGACAGAATAAATGAAAACTTAAGTCAACATTAATAATACAAATCAAATCAACTGTAGGGTTTTCTTTATAATACAGCCAATAAGAAAAAAAAAAAAAATATAAATAATGAAGCTTTAAACTGAATATCGTTGGTCTCGAAATTGTTAATCAAAAATTTTGGAATACTAGACTTGCACCTCCCAAAGAAGTTTTCTTTATATAATATATAAACTTGCCCAATAAATAAATGTGCATATTAATTAGAAAACTATTCAAATCAAATATTATAATAAGTTTTTAAAAGCGATCCAATTTCCAGCGATTATATACTTAAGTATTTACTGTGACGACTATTCCCTACTTTTTTTTTTGACTATTTTATAGGGTATAATATGGTGGCATTTGCCATTCTGAGAGATTCTCGCTTAAGTTGTCTGCACGAAAGCGAAAGATGAAATCATGCGGTCGTTGCAGAGTCGCTTTCCTCTTTAGGTGCGATGCCAAGGTGAATGAAAAGAGAAGGGGAAAGAAGAGAGCGAAGAGAGTGTAGAACTGAATGGTTGGACAGGTGGATGGGTGAATGGGTGGCTGTGACTGTGACTGTGACTGGGAATGGATCTCTGGCTGGCTACTGTGTGCGGTTGCAACATGTGTGCCATATACACATTGCCACATGGCGCATCTACATAGAAGCAACTTCAACTGTTTGTTTGCTTCTTATTTTGTTGTTGCTTTTATTTATTTTTCTTATTCTTTTCATTTTTGTTTCTTTTGACTTTCTGCGACTTGGAAGTTGGTTTATTATTTTGCGCTTATTTCTAATTTTTTGCGCATTATCTTGGGTTTTTATTTATTTTCACCGTGATTTATGCAATATATATTTTTGCGCTGCAAAGTTAATGTGGCGCATTATGGAGCCACATAGTTTCAGTTACGCTTGGATTATGCTAAGTAAGACAACCCCCCCCCCCACACTGGTAAATTCCCTCCCGGCATTCCCATCAAAGTCAATAAAGTGCAGAAAAGAAAAAAGCCGAGCGCATATAAAACAATTTGCCTTCAAAGGGCCAAAACCATTTTGGACAGCAATTTAAAATTGTTTATAAAATAGCAGCAGACCTCTGCTCTCTGTAACCCCCTCCCCTGCCTTTCTCTCTCCTCTAGACATGCATATATATATACATATGAGCTTGGAACTTGCATGGACCTCGGATCGCGGCAAAGATGCGGCCACAATAGCTCCCAAAGGTCGGCATTAAATTCTGTTGCTGGCCTATATAAGAATGAATGGAATGGAGCGGGATGGGAGAAGAGGAGATTTTGGAGCAGGGACAGGAACAGGGACAGGGGCAACCTAACTACACCATGGGGACAGCAATTGATGATAGTCTAAGGCTAAAGATATGTATGTAGCCAAAGCGAATGCTGCAGGATATAAAAGGACTTAGTCGCATGTTAACGCAACGCCTACGCAAATCCATAACAACAACAGCAACAACATGCCATCCCTCTCTGCCTTCCGTCAATGCAATGCAGCTGCCGGCCCTGAGACCTGAGGTGGTTTGGGCTGTCTGGTAATGCGACTTATGCCTCCCCAAAGTCATCGCGCCGGCTTCCTGCTCCCGTCTAGCTTTCATTATGAAGTCATAAACGCACATGCAGCCAGGCCAACAAAAAAATAAAAAAACAAATAAATAGGGGAGACCGCGGGTTGGAAACCATCTTGGTTCAGCTTGGGGTTTACTTGTTTTTTAGCACATGTAAAAATGCTTGTTATCAAAATAAAAAGCTCTAGGAAAAAAATACTAAAGAATTCGGAATACCCTTTTTGAAATGCAAAATATAAGAAGAAATAGATAGATAAATATATAGACACAGATACAAATATAGATAAATATAAAAGTACATTCTTCAAAATGCCACTCAAAATCAAATGACTACAAAATTTCTGAGAAATTTTCCATACGTAATATTTATTTGATAATTTTTTAAATTAAATAAAATTACACAAAATACATTTTTTATTAACTTGTAAAATATGCATAAAATTCAAAATTTTGCTTAAGCTGAAAGTAAATTTGTTGCTACCGATTATTTTGACTTCGAAAATATGTTCGAAAAATTAAATCTCAGACATTTTAGGAACACCGATATTTCTAACGGTTGTTTTTATGGGCAATACTCAACAAAAACTCAAAAAAAATTTAAATACACTTTATAATGAAAGAAAATAATTATTATGTTAACAAATACAAAATCTTAAATATATTATCTCTCACTCTTATTAATAAAAATACAAATTTATGAATTTGTAAGGATCTTCAGCGGTACATATTACATAGGAAACTTAAAATATTCTATGAAAGTGTATCACAAAAAATAATGGGACACACAAAAAATTAAACAAGAAGATGTGGACAATTTTCGGGCAGTGCCTCGAGCTTAAACTGTTATTACTAGGCGGCTGCGAGGCTGCTGTTTATGAGTTGTAAAGCCTCAGTCAGACAATAGCCTCCTGCAACAACAACACCAAGACCAGGGATAACAACAACAACGACCAGGGCAGGGTATATGCAAGTTAAGCCCTAGGACATATTACGTAGACAGTGTGAAGGCAATGCCCGGTCTAGTTTGTTATTTTAAAGAGCCTTAAGGGCAGTCACATGAGTCGACAGGCCAGAGGAATTCACGTAGTTGTCAATGGTCTAGGGTAGCTTCTTATGCCTGGCTGCATTTTGTATTTATGTTCTTTTTTTTCTTGCCTCTCGTAATATGTGTCAGGCTTTTGGAGAGCCCATGAGGGGGAAGGAGCAGGGCAGGGCAGGGATTTGTGGATGCTTTGCTAGGTAAGCATTGTAAATTGTGCAAATTTCTTCTATGTAAGAACAGAAACAAGCAAATGCTGCCTTTATTAAACTTTATACGCAAGCATTGTATCTTTATATTTACTATAGGATGAAGAAATAAATTTCCTTGAAAATTCTTAATATGTATAAAATAAGTTATATTTTATATCTCAATTATTTCTCTTACAAAACTGTGACTTTACAAGTTTTCCACATATCGTAGTTTAATTTACTAATTATAATTTTAAACATATCCATTTTCTTCTTATTACAACATCAAATCCCAAATTTCCCTCCACCATTTACCGACTATATCCCCCTTTATATGCATCTCTAGTTTCATTGACTTGCTACTGTATCTTTTCAAGTATCTGTAGCCCCTTTTTGAAGTGCTTGTAAGATGAGACCCAATTGTTATACACACCCTCCTCCTTCCCCCCGACCCGACTTCACTCTCAATTTTAATACCTTTGGGGTGTTAAACTAATTGAATGGCTCGCTCTTTACTTTGCCAAAATATTTCCCGAAACTTCTTATCTCAAATTTCGTCAGCTCATTCAAAAAAGTATTCGGTAGAAGGGCACGCGTCAATTAAACTGAAGTGCATGTAAAATGTATTTTAAAAGCTTGGCCAATATTGTTTTACTCTCCACTACATTTGATTTGGCACAAGAAATCGCGTTAACGATTGGATTCAACGCGAATTTGGTCTCAACACGTGCCGAAAACTTAAGAGCTTGTTAAGCATTCGATTTGACGGCGTTACTTTAAGTTCTATTGTCCTTTCCTCCCTCAAATTACAGCATTAAAGACCAAATGGGAAAGTTTGAAAAAAATTTATTATATTAGTAAAAAAAGGTATTGTAACAAATACCCTGTAGAAAAGAAAACCTATATTTAAATAAGATATTTGTCCAAATATAACGAAAACAGTTGTACAAAAATAAATTAGTCAAACTTGCTCATTATATTTGTACAGGGTATAAAACGGGAAAAAATTTGAACAGTTTTCAACACATTTTTGGCATACTTCACACAATCTACTGATGAAGTCAACTGGAAAACTCGCATTGCTTTGATGTTCCAACAGCAATTCCAATGTGTATACACCCACTATACACACACAGACACACATACACACATACACACATACTTACACACACAAAGCATGCCATTTGTTAAATGTCCTTTGGCGCATTTCAAAGCGCAACTTCAAAGCCCAAAAATGACCTTTGTTTGAAACCAAAGCTGTGGCCAGGTGGCATCGTCGTCTTTATATCTACAAATACAAATACTTATATATAAAATGGCCGCTAAATAGTAATTTACTAAATTAGTTTGTTTTTCCAGCTAGACCACAAAAGGAGGAAAATCAGCTGTTAGAAGTTTTCGCCTTTTGAGGCATTGCATTACAATTTTGCCTAATTACTCTAAAAGGATTTCAATTAGCGACTTAAACACTGTTCAACTCAATGATTATATATACAATACGATGTATTAATAATAATAATAACTATCACAATTATCATAAAAACAAAGCCAATTAACATAATGTCATGAAAATGTAATTAACATTAAAAAAAATTATGTAATAATGCAGAATTTAATAATGCCTGTATACAAAAAACAAATGGAACAAAAGAGCTTAGATTACAAATATAATAAAACGTTATTAATTAATATATATGGAGAACAAAATTGTTTTAAAACAAAAATATAATAAAAAGAATAATCAAGATATTTAGTGACAAAATGCAAAACAAATTATTTTGTTGCATTTCTGCGGGGCATTTGATATAAACAATTTCATTTGAAATGGTTGAGAGAAAATGAGCTAGAAATTATGCATTATTAGTCTAATCGCTAAAGTAATTAAAATTAAAATACAGTAAAGCTACGATTGAGTGAACTGCAGCTTGAAAAAAAATGTAGAATCCCTTAACTTTTTTTAAATATAAATAAAATGGAATTGTAAATTAATTTCATTATTTAATAGAAATATGTAGAATAATATTTAAAAATTACTCATTAAGTAAAAATAATATGAAATGTTGAATAACAATAAAATAAAAAGCTCTAAGCTCAATTTGTATATCAAATTTGCATTTGTTAAGAAATTCGACATTTGCAATTTTAAGTACTTCAAGGTTCAGCTAATATATCATCTGAAATAAGTATTTTACACTGAACTATAACTTAAAAGAGTTATAAATTTTTGAGTTCGTTCTTATTGCAGCATCTCATTTATATTCATTGTTTTTATTTAAATATGGTACATAATAAAACATTAGTTATCTATATAAGTCCATAGACGATCATCTTGATCGTTTAGATTTCAAAATGAGGTCGATCTTTGCTTTTTCATTGCTGCTTGGCTGTCTCTTTGTGCCGATGATGGTGAGTTATCCCTAAAATTGAAATATATACGTGTAATAACCAGAATTTTTCTTACAGGCCAGATATAATTTAAACCATATTATGCATCCGGGACTTACTGAATGCCTATTCGACCATTCTGTTTCTTTGGAGGATCTGCAAAATATAAGCAAGAAACCAATAAACGAAATTGATCTTCATGTGAAATGCGCTGTAAAATGTGCATTGAAGAAGGTCGGAATTGTGGATGATCAAGGTTATCTCCTACTCGCTGATCTCATGGATATCTCCAACGATTCCATCATAAAGCGTCATCTATTTGGACATTTGAGTGCATGTCAAAATCTCGAAGGGACATCGTCATGTGAAATTGGTTTTGTAACATTCTTGTGCATCAGGGACAGCATTTGGAGTGAATAATTTTAATAATTAACATTTGTTTATTGTCTTAAATTTGCTTGGGAGTACTTGATAAATTGCTGCGGTTCTTAAACATTTTTCAATTTGATTTATTTAAGTTAAAATCATTTGCTCAAAAGCACCAAAAAAGTGAAAAGTGTAATAAAGATATTTAGTAACAAATGTTATTATGTTAGAATGTGTTTTCTGTATTTACAAAAGGAATGTACAGATTTAATAATAATATGAGTCACTATGTATTGCTTTATTCGAATGACCGAATTGAATAAACAAAATAATCATGACAACAATAAATAACAGTAGAACAGATAGCATCTGAATAAGATTTTGAATACGTAACCAATTCTCTTTATTTCACAATCCTAAATAAAGGAAATTCTAGACTGGGAGTAGGTTATTTTTTTCAATTTTAAGCTTTACAAATTGCAGTTTTAATTATTATCAAAAACAGCTGCTGGGCAACACGCTCTTCAAATTGCTATGACATAATTCATTATAATACTTGATTATAACAAACATTGCCATACAAAGTTGGCACATTAACAATGTCAATGTTAATGGCAATGACATTACGAGATATGTAAACTGTTCCTCTCGCCTGTGCACTGAGCGTAACTAACTGCTGATAATCATTGAAATACAAATAGATTGACAAATGCAGTTACAAACTGGGAAGCTACTATAAAAGTGCAGTTTCAGTGGAGAGAATCAATTAGTATAACTGAAACTAGTGCAAAATGAAGCTAACAATCGCATTCGCTCTGCTTTTCAGCTGTCTGACTGGACTTCTGATGGTAAGTTATATATAGAATTATAGAGTCTGTAGTCCCTACTGACTCCTTTGTTCTTTAGGTCAGCGCTTTGAAGAACCCAGTTCCAATTCTGGAAACTTGCATGTCCGAGAATGGTGTCACTATGCAGGATTTTGAGGATCTGAAATCGGATAAGGTGAAACCAGAGGATGCCAAGGATAACATCAAGTGTGCCACACAATGTATTTTTGTCAAGCTCGGCTTAATGACTGACAAAGGCAAGCTGCTTAACGATAAGATATTGGAGTTTGCTCCAAATGATCAAATCAAGGCCAAGTTGCAAGAGGCCTTGACTGCATGTGGCAACACCGTGGGTGCCAATCCCTGCGATACCGCCTTCCAGATCTTGGTTTGCCTCGATAAGCATTCCGGTGACATGTTGAATCTGTAGGGAGCACAAAAACACAGCATTTCTATAAATTAATTGCATAAATAACAACCAAGCTATATATCAAGTAATCACTGCTAAATAAATCAATTTCATACAGCAAGATTCTTAAATTAAAAATGAATTCATTTATAAAGAATTAATTAAAGAAATTCAATTATTTTTGTAGTATAACTTTTGATAATTTCCTAGAGATTTTAATTCTAATAATCACTGCGAACGGCAGTTCGCTCTAGTGACGAAAGCAGCAAGAAGGGTGCGAAAGGCGACTAGATAGATATACAGCTAATTTGGAAAATTTGCTACGACTGTCCGATCAGATCGAGTTATATACCGATCGAAAGGTTGAGTCCTAACTTACAAAATGGCATACTAAAACTTTTTGTAACTCACCTGGTTCCTGAGATACGGGGGTGTAAGTGGGAGGGGAAAAATTTAAACGATCGCAGCTAATGGGGCCGTTGGGGCCTTTTTGAAAAATTTTTTATTTTTAAAAAATTCTAATCAAAAATACGCGTCGATTGATACCCCGATCACCCAAATCCGATAACTGGTTCGAAAGATAATAAAATTTAAAATTTTTAGTGGACTTCTCAAAATGAGATGAAAAGTCAGTTTGTTTGTCGGTTCGTTTGCGCGTATCAAAGCGCTAAAATAGCTTAGATGTAATGATGAGGATTTGTTTCTTTTCAAAAATATAGAAATGTTTGTTCTACGACTTTTTGAATTTCCAGCTAGTTTAGCGGGAAAACGCTATTTCCCGCTAAAATTTGCACACCATAGAAGCTACAGATATGTCCTATATATCATTGGAAAGGTGAGCTTAAGGGCTTTTAGACGTACCTTCAAACTTTTTTTCTAAAGTACTCAGGTAACATTTTACAGGTGAAATAAGGTTTTTTAGCTTATATTTTGGCGATTTCTGACAAAACGGCTCTAACGATTTTTATTAAATTTATGTATGTTTTAGTACGTAAAATTCTGCGTTTTTTGGTATATAACACATAATTTTTGGTTAAGGGGTTTGGAAGATATTGCCTGTTAACTGAATATATATATTTTTCCATCGGTCGAAAATCACGTTTTAGTTCGAAAATCACGTTTTAGTACTAAAAACTTTTTGGTTTTATGAGATATCTCAACCAAACTGATGAAATACGCATTTTACATTGTTTTATATATCCTGACCAAAGTTGGTTCAAATCGGACCACTATATCATATAGCTGTCATAGGACCGATCGGATCAAAATTAGGTTTTAGTATGAAAAACTTTTTTGTTTTACGAGATATTTTAACCAAATTGATAGAATATGCATTTAAGTTAGTTTTATACATCCTGACCGAAATTGGTTCATATCGGACCGCTATATCATATAGCCGTCATAGGACCGATCTGGTCAAAATAAGGTTTTAGTATGAACAACTTTTTTGATTTATGAGATATTTTAACCAAATTGATAGAATATGCATTTAAGTTAGTTTTATACATCCTGACCGAAATTGGTTCATATCGGACCGCTATATCATATAGATGTCATAGGACCGATCTGGTCAAAATTAGGTTTTAGTATGAAAAACTTTTTTGATTTATGAGATATTTTAACCAAATTGATAGAATATGCATTATATGATTAAGTTAGTTTTATACATCCTGACCGAAATTGGTAACCGGTAATCAAACCACTATATCATATAGCTAAAATAGGACCGATCGGGCGAAAAGTCTTAGTATGAAAAGTGGACAGTAGTAACGCGAGCGAAGCAAACAGGGGCGGAGTCTCTTAGCTATATTTTTTACTATCTCCCTGCATTTATGATAAAGTTGAAATGTCAAGAGCAAAAGCATTTGCAAAAATTTCTGATATCCCACAAAAAAAACCTCTACACGAGGTAAAAGTCTAGTGACGAAAGCAATTTTTAGATCCAAAATTTCTGATATCCAATTGTGTGACGAGCTAAATTCAGTTTATTATAAAAACTTTAAATAAAAATAAAAATTATGAAAAAAAAAAAAAAAAACACGAAAATTGGTATTCGGCACTGTGCAAAAAGTAATTTTTATGTACAAAGAAGCTCTCCCTTTTTAAGCACAGTGCACAATGCCAATTTTCGTGTTTTTTTTTTTTTTTTAATAATTTTTATTTTTATTTAAAGTTTTTATAATAAACTGAATTTAGCTCGTCACACAATTGGATATCAGAAATTTTGGATCTAAAAATTGCTTTCGTCACTAGACTTTTACCTCGTGTAGAGGTTTTTTTTGTGGGATATTCATTACACATGCACAAGTACATTTCAAATTTACATTTATGCAATAGTAAGCTAATTACAATTTAAAGTACTTTATGGTTCACTAAAGTATTAAAATATTGAACTGAACTAAAACTACAAATATTTAAAAATTGACAAGTTCATATTTACTACAGCTTCGCATGCATATTCATTTAATTTTATTTAAATATTAAACATTTTTGTTTTTGGTTAATTACAAAAGTTCTGAGACAGTCATGATAATACTTTAGTGTACAAAATGAGATCTTGCTTAGCACTAATATTACTGCATGGCTGTTTACTTGTGCCGACAGCAGTAGGTATTATTCTTAGATAATGGTATATTATAATAACAATAGTTGTTCTTATAGGGCAAACATAAGATGGACAGACTTACACAACCGGGTACTGCTGAATGTTTAGCTGAACATTCTGTAACTCCGAATGATCTGCGTGCAGCAACTAACAAACCATTAAGCGAAATTGATAGTAATGTAAAGTGCGCTGTGAAATGCATACTAATGAATATTGGAATTGTTAGTGATCTAGGTCAACTTCAAACCACTGAAATCCTTGGTATCTTTGATGATCCCATCGTAAAGAATCATTTAGTCACTCATTTAAGTGAATGTGAAAATGTTGAAAGCTCATCAACATGTGAATCGGCTTTCAAAACATTGATCTGCCTCAGGCAGAGTGAATGGCAAAACTAACTTTAAGAGTTCTAATTATTTAAATTTGTTATATATTTTTTAATTTAAACTTGTTCAAATCTAATTCTTTATACTCCCATCTTGGACTAAAACTAAAAGCTATCTTATATACTTCGGAACTTGGTTGTCTTTTGCTTCAATTGCTTGGCAGATGGCGCCAGCAGTTAGTAAATTAGTTTTTTCAATTTTCTACGATTATCGTTTTCAGTCTTGAAACTTGCTTAAGTCCAAAATTTAATGTATTCTCTTTTCATCCTAACATGTTTTAATTTAAGCTTCTTATTGGTATTCTGCAAACGTCCAACAGATGGCGCCAGTGTGTTAAAATATCGCTTAGTACTTTCAAACATTCTGTGGGCTATACTTGGAAAACATGCTGAAGCATCTGTAAAATGTGAACAATTTAATTATTTCCGAAGTTAAACAGAATGCTCATAAAATCATAGCCGAAGGCAACAATTTCAATCGAATTGGCAGGACCAGGACACTTCGATATTGTTATTGTTGCTATTTGTTGTTATTCTTGTTCTTGTTATCAGAAGGCAAAAGGCATACAAAGTTTTTTGATAAATAGACAAACACTGTTTTACCAGCAGCCTGTTGTGGGCAGCCTCTTCGCCGTTTTTTGGGTCCCTGTTCTATTATTATAACGAAGAATTTTTAATTTGTGCATTGTGAAAATATTTATTGAAACCGAAGAACGCCAAAAGGCAATGAGAACTTGACTCAAGCGAACGCGGAAGACGAGAACGAAGCTTGCTTGAAAAGTGGACACAGAAAAACTGAAAGACAAATAACAGAAAATGAGAGAAATTCGTTTGGCAACTTACACTTCTATTAAAGTGCTTTAATATCGAGTAAAATTACATGAAACAACACTGGTATCGGTGAAAAATATATAATAGAGAAAAAATAAAATTATATATAGACAGGGAAAACTTTAAAAAATATATTTCAAGATCCATCTCTAGGAAATTTAAAAATCTGGTTATTTTGTCAAAATTTTATTAATTTCAAATGTCTGTTTGAACGAACAAAAATGTATCACCTATTCAGCCTATATTAATTTTTTTAATATACCAAAGCTGACTTTTAAGAGCCCATTTTTGAATAGATACGTCATTTTGTTGAGCAGTGTTTTGCAAGATGCAACTTGACTCGTAACTATGGCAAAGTATGGATTAGTCCGTGGGTCTTTCAAGAGCGTGCAATGTCAGAGTAATCATCGAGGTCCAACCCTTTTGCCTTGGCAGTCAGTAATAGCCACTGAAACCTGGGCAAACAAATTGAATGAAATCAACTCGTTAAAAAGTAAATAACTCTGATGAATGGCTGAAGTACACAAAGCGCCAACTGTAAAGTTCAGGTAGCCCCCAAGGTAGGAGCGGCTACTGCTGCCAGTCAATTGAAAATGAAATACAAATAAAAATGCAAACAACGGCCCTCCCAAATGCTGGCTAAGCAGAGACCCAGACATCCCCGACATCCTAGACATCCTGGCAGGCCGGCAGGATATGACGCTGACGTTGTCTGGACTCATGGAAGGCTGGACGAGGAAATTAGTGGAGTAGGACCACAGCAACTGCTTACAATGTGGCATTGCCATATACAAAAGAAATTGAAAATGCTGAAAATGTCGGCAAGGAAATGGGCTGTAAGCAGCCGCAAGGAAACTGGCTCCAAACTGCAGTCAGCTGAGTGTCCTGGCGACTGTTGTGCCTTTTTCACATTCATCGATGAACTTTCAATAACAAAACTTTTCCTTTTGGCTACCTTTTTTTCAACAGAGATATACATTTATTTCCCCATTCGTGCAGCCAGCTTTTTAGCTTTCAAGGATATGACATTGAATTGCATCATGGCAACCAACTGAAGTGTCCTGCAGTTAGGCAGCAAAAAAAAAATAAAAACTTTGCCACCCTCCAAAAGCGACATTCGAGTTGTGGCAAGTTTTTTGCCAAAGAAAAGTTTTTATTGCAAAAATTGCAAAAGAGCATATGCCTGATTAGTAGTAGGCGGTGGTTCCTATGGAAATATACTTCTATATCTTTATAAAGCAGATTCAAATGTAGACAAATTGACTAGAGAATTCAAGTGGGAATTTTGGTTGGAATTATCTGCATGCCGGAAATGTTGACTCTAGTTTTTGTAGAACTTTTGTAGGGCTTAAAAATGGAAGATTTACTGTGTGATAAAAAGTTGAACCAAGCAAGCAATTTTTTCAAAGTTTCTTGTATGAGTGTATAGTAGCATGAAAAGAATAAAGGATATTAGACATACACTTGACATAATTAAACAGAAAGCTTAAAGAATTATTAGGAAGTTTTATTTGGGTTTAAGTTCCATTTGGTACGACTATAAAACAATATAATAAAACGTAGTTTGTTCGAGTTTTTGTCATACAAAAACTCTTAAAACAGAGCTGAAAAATTAATGAAAAATATTCTGCTGCATGTATTTTCCAAAGTATCCAATATTATTCAAAGGATAACTACCAAAGTAATACTAACAAATATCAGTACAACTAACTTGCTATCTAGAGTTATAAACAAGTATCTGTATCTGAAACTTAGCGATACAATAACTAATGTGTTGTAGTAATTAGCATAACTGAAGTTCCATATATAAATTTAATCACCCCTGACAGGATTTGCATGCACATCTCATAAAGTTAATTACATTCCAGATGCAAGAGCAGTAA
Organism: Drosophila phalerata; assembly: GCA_951394115.2. NCBI lineage: Eukaryota > Metazoa > Arthropoda > Insecta > Diptera > Drosophilidae > Drosophila > Drosophila phalerata. Next base: position 5,931,594 of record OY729850.1, read on the forward strand.
ACAAATCCCATCATTGAGATTCCATACGCACCTTGACAACGCTTGGCAACAAACTCTCAGCAGCTCCTGTTGACAATTGGCAGCAATGGAGCTAAAAACTGGTAGAAGTGGCAAATGGCAAATGGCAACTGGCAACTGGAAGCTGTAAGCTTGCAGCTCCAATTGCAGTCAGTCATCTTCTGTCGGAGCAGAGTTTATTAAAAGCTAAATAGTGTGGTTGTTGCCATTGTTGTTGTAGTTGTTGCCGCTGTTGCTGATGCTGCCAATGGCAAATACAGGAAATATGCATAAACGAAACCAACAACCGGGCAGAGAACCCAATCCCAAACTCAATCTGGCAAAAAAAAACCCCTTGCCCAAGTCAAAACCCATTCAACAACAGTTTCGCATAATTGTAAATTCAAGTGGAAATGAATGAATTTACGCTGAACTCGACAGAAAATACCAACGAGCAAATGCGAATTTTCCTCGAGAACTTCATTCCCTACACTCTCTTCCCATTTATTCCTCCCCTTTCATCCTGCCTCAACTCCACAACAAGGTAGCCGTAAACAGGTAACTGGTAACGATAACCTTACTGGCATTGCCATTGCTAACGGTTACGCTTCCCAATAGCGTCCCAAAACTCTTCAACTCCCGACTCCATTCGCACACCTCCCCATCCAAAACAATATGGCGTCGCTGTCGCTATCCCAGTCGCAGTCGCAGTCGCAGTCGGAATCGCGTCCCTGAGAATCACGTTGCCTGCATATTTTCATTCATTCATTTCAACGTCAACGTCTGACGACGACTCCAAAGTTATGGAATGCATAACGGTTCGTACCCTCTCTCTTCCCTTTATTTTTCTACATTTTTCTGAAGTTGAGTATTATAATATTATCACCCAATCTGTAACCCATTGAAGCCGTCAGCTTCCAACACCATAAAATAAGTGTACGCTTAAGCAGGACAATGAACTAAGACTTTATGATATGATGATATGATTATGATGATAGTCTTCTCAGTAGAAGATAGTGTATGGAACAAATAAAATTGGTTGGTACTATGTTGCACTTTGGTATGGTGTGGAAAAATACTTAGATATTTTTTGTTTTTATTTATTTATTAGATCAAATGTAAATACTACTTTTATTAAAAACTAAGCAGTTGAAAAAGAATTTTTAATCAAAGAATTATGTATTTTCTACCTATAGATATAAAGTATTTTTGTGAAAAGTGTATTTTTATTTATTTCTCAATATTTAAATACTTTGTCCATTAGGTATAAATTCGTTTTTGGAATATCATATTTTTATCTTTCATATTTGAAACCAAAATTCTTCTCTCTTTATTTGTAAGAGTATTAAATTTTCTCTATGCTCAAAAAATCTTTTCGAACTTGCTGTTTTTTTTTACCACTCGTATTTGTATGTGTACATTTGAATGTTGTGCTTGTCGTTGCTTTGCCCTTCAAGTATTTACGCCTTTATTTATTTAACATTTCAATTGCATATTTTCGCACAAAAGCGCGTGCCGCTCCAGTGTCAATGGCTTTACCAAGGGGTAAACCCACAAAAGGGTTCAGATTAATGTGGTCTGGGATCGTTCACAAATATTTCTTGGAGTCCTGCACGTTTTTTTCGTAGGCGTGAGCCATGCAAAATGTCCAAAGACCAAAGCGTTGCACTCCACTACGTGTTGCAGTTGAACAAACCATGTTGCCCCCTATTCAAAGGGTTGCTGCCACAACGGAGGAAATGCCATCAAAGTTAAAGAGTCTTCAAGACGTTCGCAAATCATAAAGTGCCTGTCAAAATCAGCTCTAGACATAGCTGACAAGCTCTTAGCAGTACATATACAAAATGTAAAAGAGGTAAGAGAAATTGAATATTTCGAAAAGTTAATTAAAATTACATTGACACCTTTTCACAAATTTCCAACAATCATAACTTTGTTAAATTCTAACCGATTTCCTTGTGGAATATCATTTGTATCATTATTTGGTCTCTATTTTAACTCTGCATCATAAATGAAAAATTAAATTTTTCTTCCCTTACTGTTCATTTTCTCCGTATCTTTTCCGTTGAGGATATTTCGAAAAACTTCAATATATCTTATATTGCTACAGTCTATATACTTAAATACATAAATCAAGAAATAACAATTGTCCATGATGTCTTTGAAGCACAGTTCAAACATTATAACTATGCTAAGTCTATGGAAGTGTTTATCTTTGAGTTTTTGTGTCTATAGCAGACACAAAATGATGAAAGCATATATCATTCAGTCTCATTCCATGCATAAATTCAGTACAATTTCCGCAGCAGCCTGAAAGTATGTGACATAAAATGCGTTTTTCTAACATTTTTGGAGCTTTTAGTTGGGATGCTGCTGCTGGTGACATCAATTGTTATTGTTGGGCAAACAAAAGCCTATGGCAAATCCAAATACATTTGCCTACCAGCCAACAGATACGAGTAGTATCTAGTATCTAGTATCGAGTATGTCTGCATGTCATTGAAGATAAAGTAGCTCACGAGATGCCATCGAAGATTGATGGTTGCCAGTCTAAATGATACCTGATTGAGTGCGAGGCTTTCATCTTCTTCTTCGCTGGGTGTGCATATGTTCCCCTGATGTCTATCCCTGTACTCTCGGATGTACCTCTTACCTTTAAGTGTCATTTTGTGTTCTCGACACGCATTTTTGTCGAGCGTTGCTCAAAAAGTTTTTGATGTTGCGAGAAACACGCGCTGGCAAAAATGTTTTGCCTGCTGTTTGATATGCTGACACTGAGTGTGATAAATGGTGACAAGTTTGTAGGCCAATTTGCTAACCAAACCACACTAACAGGCGTCACACACACACACACACACACACACTCGAACACACACACACACTACAAGCTGCTGCAAGTTCTCAAGTCTCTTTTTTTTTCTTTTCTCTATGCTCAATCAGCGCTCAGTCATTTGGCTGCTGGCTGAAGTGAGTGCCACGCCCACCACGCCTTGCTTAAGATCATCAATTGTTCGCACAATTAGCTCCCCGGGTCAAAAATGAAATGCTGTGTTGTGTAACATTTTAGCCATCATCAGGAACAGGAACAGCAACAGCAACAACAACAGCAACAGCAACAACTCGACTTGAAGCTTATTTCACAGTTGACTTGGCTCAAGTTGCGCTTTCTAACGGTTCCGCTGCTGCTCTTAACGTGGCTTCTTGACTTTGGCCCCGCAGCGATTGTCGTAATTTTCGCGCCATCAATTTGAAATTACTTGTAGAGCATTTTGCAATCCGCTCTACACTCTAGATTACATGCTTCATTTCGCCAACAAACTGAACTCCAGCTGGCCAACAACAACAACGACAACGACAAGCAAGCAACCAACTCACTCTCTAAGCCAACTACAAAGACAGGCATCTACCTGGCCAGGTGAGCTACGTACTAACATAGCTGGAATGCAGATCAGTTTTGCATAAGTAGCGCAAATGTTATGCATTTTAAGTATAGCCCATTCAATTGCGAATTCGAGACTAACCGTAACTGCAAGTGTTGTAAATGACGTAATTATCGATAAATAGATAAATGTATTATCATACCCACTTATCGAATCAAACACGCACCGTGTGTAGTCGTTATGTTCCCATTTCAGACTTCTCTGACTGCCGAAAGCATAATGAGGCGTTCCCTCAATCTGAAGACCTTTATCTTTTAACGAAATTAGAGTGGTAAGTTTTCATAATATTTCACATACTTATCGAAAAAAATGTTTATGTATAACATACTGACTGATTGCAGGACATAATAAAAAATTTTGATATTTAAAACCGATTGACTGAGTAAGAATACATATACAAATTATAATAATAAAATTACATTATTAAGTAACCTTTATTATACAAATTATATTTTGCAGACTGATTCTTAAATTGATCGAAAGATTTGTAAAATACTTAGAAATTCTGAGTTTTCTGCGCAAATTTATAAGCTTAAGATCATTTATATAAAAAGTGCATCGAGAGGCAAAATTCTTATAAATAAGGAAAACATCCTCAAGCCTATTATTAAGTAAATCCATTGTAGGCAATATTCTTGATTTTGGCACATATATTTTAGATTAATATATAATAACTTAATTCAATTTCTTACTTTATCCATTCTGACTCTATTGAAAACTTTGTAATATCAAATATGATTTCAAATTCATAATATTTTTTGAATGAAGTAAAATAACAATATTTGTTAATATTTTCTTAGTTAGACTCCACATTATGAGCTATTTTTAGGGGTATTTGCCAGATAGCCTTTGACTTAAACTCCCCCCCATATCTCAGTTTTATTCTTAGTCCAAGAAGTCACAATTTATGCTACCAGCCAAGGGATTGAAGGGCCAGCGACCCAGCAAGACAGCCTCCCCACTGTACCCCTTCGCAATAAAGCTGACCCCTTTGCAAAGTTGAACAAAAAACTGCATTCATATTGCCGGGCACACAATGCTCGCACATAGTACAAACAGTGGCATGCCTCTCGGGATTGGGACTGGGAATGGTTCTGGAAAAGGGAATGGGAATGGAAATGGAAATGAAAATGGGTCTGGGACTAAGTTGGGTATGAGTATACTTTACGCTCGCGACTACTTTTTACTTTTCTTTAACATTATTTTGCACTTTTCAATTAAAAAGTGTGCGCCACCCGACTTGCCCCTTCCCCTTTCCCCTCTGCCTCTCAGCTCCTGCAGCAGCCACCAGTCAGAGGGATGGGTTAATGGTGAGTGGGGCTGGCAACTATGGCAAAAGGGCGAAAGTAACCCCAAAAGCTGATAAAACCAAGTAACCAGGCATCCAGGCAGCCAGCTAGCAAACCAGCTGCCATAATTATAATTTCTTAATGCAAATAAAAAACTCAGTGCTGATTCTCAGCTTGCTCTATGTATGGGTACATCGGTGTGTGTGTGTGTGTATATATCTATGTATAGCTGGTAACCACAAAAAGCAGCCACAATTTAAACATTATGAAGTTTTATTCATTTATCTCAATGCTCTTACCAAACGGCTACTCCAAGTCTCTATCTATAAATCTGTAGATCTTGAAATCAATATAAAATTTTATTTAAAATCTTACAGTTATTCAATAATTATTTTTGTATTTATAATTAATATATTATTATTAAATTTGAGTATTCTATAAATTTTATGAACAAATTTCATATAACATTTTATTTTAATTTTTAAATTTCTATCTTTAATTTATATTTGTAATTTCATCCATATTATATATTTTTAATAGAAGTGCATAGAATATTCGATCTGCAGCAAAAAGGAATATATATTGTTATTTTTATGCTTTTCATACCCTATACATTAAAAAACTTTATTTTCAAAAATGTTTTCATTCGGTACAAATTTAAATAGATGCTAAAGAGCAAGAATAACTGAGAGGATCGATATGAAAATATCTCTATACTACAAGTAGTTGAGGTGTATTTAATATATTTCGCGAATTAAAAAAAATAACAACCCTATGCGCTTTCATTTACATTCTGGTTTTTTCACAGGGTATCTGCTAGCCAGAAAAATCGTTGTTTGCTTTGGTAATGCCAAAGGGCAACAGAAAAGGGTTAAAAAAAAAGAAGTTCAGTGTTCTCGCTGCTCCTGCTGCTGACCCCTTCCCACCTCAACCGCTCCTGTACCCTTCGCTCCTGTTGGTCCCTCGTCTGTTGCTGCCGCTCTGCAGTAGATGGCGCTGTCCTTTATTTCCTGGTCATTGTGGCCAGCTGCAGTACAAATAAACATGCATAGTTTATGAATGAAATGAAAAGCGGCTGGTAACCGACCAATGCACAAATACTCGTACTTATTTAAGCGCTTGGCTTTTCAATGGGCATTGGGCTTACATGGCGTATAATTAATATTAAATGTTATACTTATAAATTAAATAAAAATGTGAAGGGAACACAAGAGAGCTGGAATAAAAGGAATGAAACTTTGCCTCTAGTGCAGAAATTCTTGCAGGATTGATGACTATGGCCGTCAAGTTTATTGCCAGCGACACGTACACACACACACACACACACACACCACTTGCTCACACACACCCCTTGTTATAAATGTGTGTTTGCCAAGTTTGACTTGAACTGGGAGCTAAGCTAGCGCCACTTCCGCTGTGCGGAAAAATGCTTTTGATTTGATTTTCACCAAATGTCAACTTGACGTCACGTCGCCAGCAAACGGACGTCGACGTCGACGGCAGCAGAGACTGCGACAGCGACTGCGACAGCGCCGCCAGCGTTGTCGCCGCCTTTTGTTGTGCCGTTTCAACTGCATGATTTATTGTTTTGATGAAATTGCGTGTAAACAATTTAGTGGCTGGTTGGCGCCTCCACCCCCAACCTTCTTACTCCCCCTCTTTCCCCTCCTACATCGTCTGTGCACTCCAACACACACACATTCACACACACCCGAAACTCCCTTTTGCGCTTTAAGTTTATGAACTTTTGAAACAGTTGATTTAAGGTTAAATATAATCATATTTCATGGCCAAATTGAATGCGGACCAACTTCTCTAAGTTTTCCGTCTACAGTTCCCGAATGAGCCATGAAAATGTTTCTTCTGTACGTCGTTTAAATACTTATGTATATCATAAAAGTCAGTCCATAATGTGAGTGTGAAATATCATTTGTCTGTGAAAGATGGCTTCAGAGTTCTTCTGGATAATACTCAATAAAGTGTTTTTTGAGCTTGGTATACTTGAAAGAAATAAATAAAATAAAAATAATATTTATTGATTGAATAAAAAGTTTACAAAATCATTATTTAAGTATATGGATGCTCTCAGTTTAATCAAATAACAAAAAGACCATTTTTTGTATTTTAAGATTAGTAAACTTGAGAAAAATAAATAAAATAATATTTATGTTTTGCTCAAAATATTTTTTAAAAAAATCATTATTTAAGTATTTAAGTTTCTTTCCTTAAATTCAAACGATACTATTCCATTTCTAGACGGTTTATTACTTACAAAAAATAATGTATATATTCTTTGTATAGTTTTAGCGCATGGTCACACTGTTAATATGATAAACGGCAAAGTTTTACAGCTTAGAAGGAAAACAACATGAACTCGGTTTCTTGTTTATCTGAACATTCCAAGAGATACCCAATGCCAATCTTATTGGTTGTTTTTACGAGTTCCTTTGTGCACATTCTTTGGCATTTGATGCACTTTTCGAAAATGAACTAAAATGTGATATTGGAATTCCATTGCTTAGCAATTCGAACAGTTGGCATTAAACAATTGCAAAGTTGTAAACTCTTGACCACAAATCCCACACACAAAAGTCAAAACCACACACACACACACACATACACACACACACACACACACACACACACATGCATGTCTTGGCCCCTATTTGGTTGTGAATTGGAAACCCCTTTATGTCGTAGTTAACACTTATCTGCAGTCAAGTTATGTGGCACTTTAAGCAGTGTTGGACAATTCGCAAAACTGCACGCACTATCGGGTGCAATTTTGAGTTGCAATAAATATGCCATAACAATAAGTAAAACCAACTAATATCCGATTACTGCCATGGCTAAGGACAAAGTGGAAATGTAGCGTGAAAAGCTGCAAGCCAATTCAGACAGTCAAAACTCCCAACGCCCCCAAGTGTCATGTGTGTGTGTGTAGGTGTGTGTGTAGCATCATTTTGCCAAGCATGAAACAAATGCATAAGTAAATACCAGAAACGAGTGACTTTCAATATCCTTACAGGCTTATTGCTTACAGCAAATTTCACGCCAACAAGAGAGACATATAGTGGGTAGAAAGAGAGAGAGAGAGAGAGGAAGAGAGAGAGATGAAAATGCATTTACACATTTGCAAACACAAACACTAACATAACAGACAGTTGCGAAACATGCAACATACAAATATGCGTTCCCCCCCCAACCTACCCTACCATAAAGAGGGTGGTGAAACAGGGTGTCTCCTGTGTCAGTTGGAGCGTAACAGAGAACGTCTGAAGCATTTGAATGCTAGATTCGGTTTCGGTCTAGCTCCATTCTGATGCCGATGCTGTTCTATCTGGAGTCATGTCTGAGTGCGTCGCCTAGAACGCATTTACGTTTATTGCATTTGTAAATTATTCACACAAGGATATTAAATGCAAATTGTGATATAGAAGCCACTCGGAACGATGGCAGCACAGTCACAGATACACAGATACTCAAATACTCAGATACAATATCCTTTAGATACCCAATACTCATCATATCATTCTCGCATTCACAATGCATTCAAAAACTTGAACATTTTTCTGCATGTTTTGTTCACTTTTTGCCCTGTGTCGAATGCAAATATGAAACGCAACGAATCACATTTCATTTAATACCATTAACGAGTTCAATAGCTCATGTGAATTAGGAATACTCGAGTTGCCAGTTGAGTAAAAGATTCAGAGTCCAGTTAGCAACCTGAGCTTTTGACAAGTCACTCAACAAATTGGCAATTGCAGTTGGCAGTGCTGACAAAGTCACCAAAGGTAAGTACATCTAACTACTTACTACTACTATTATTACTACAAAGAAACTCTGATTGAATACCAATTTGAGTTGCAGCAAACGAGTAAAAGATTTCCAGTAAATTTTATATTATCAAAAGCAAAGATAGATTATAGTAAACGAGCATTTTCTAAAGGGATAACATATTTCCAGGAAAATTGCTTTAAAGTCATACTTTATTTAAAAAAAAAACGTAAATTGCCATTCTTTAGTAAATTTAGTACAAAAATTTAGCTTAGCTCTAGCTCTAGTTTACAAATGTTATTTCTATAATTATATTTATGTAGTACAGGACAGATTTCCCTAACCCTTTCGTTAGTTCCACATACAGAGTTCGCTTTAAAATGTTTTTCTTAACTTGAAATTAGATTTGCATGTTTTGCTTGCTGGCACCTATTTGCCAAAAACTTTGTCCTCATGCCTCCACACACAACGTAACTGAACTAAAGTATCTAAACAAAAGTGTAATGTCAAATGGTTTTAGTGTACACTGTACAGGAACCTGCATACGAACTGAATTTCGTTAGTGAAATTAAACTTTATGAACTTTTCCACAGGATCTTTTCGCTGCTGGTTTTACTATAGTTTTCTCTGTTTGACATGTTTTTGACAGTGTTTGCTGAACTGTAATTTGTTCAAGGTTAATTGGCAGTTAGGCTTATCACTTGATAATGGCATTTCAAATTGTTAATGGGCAAATGTAGAGAAAAGAAACGTGTTTTTTCATATGTGCTTTGCTGTCTTAAAATTTAAATTTTAAAAATATCAAAGGGGGGACCCTTCGCATTAATTATCGATTCCAGGAACTAAAGAGAAACCATTTTTTTTTTTAATATCAGCTTTTTTGAAATTATTTTCTTGAAATCCTTTCTTTGTTTATTTCATTTAAACTGTGTTTATGTAATTGTTAATATGATAATTGTACGATTTGCCATTTTCAATGAGGAGAACGGTAACATCTGTCATCCAAAATACTTACCATAAGAACGGAAATAATAGCCATTAAATGACAATTACATACTATGCAATTTTCAGCACCTTAGAAATTCAAATTGCTGGCCACTTAACGACTTTCAACAGAGGTAAATATACAATTATACTCGAATTCTGGGTATAAATACCCAAACATTTTGCCTTCACTGTCACAGTCAAAATGTTTAAGGTAAAGGAGTTGCTCCTGTCACCGGACAGCTTTGAGAATCCAATCTTTCGGATGCATTTGAATTGCTTTAGTTGGTATGGTTATGTGGCATCCACAGAGCAAGCTCATCCCTGGTTCTCGCTCATCCGTTGCACCATCTTCACCGCCTCCATTTGGATAAGTTGTGCCTTGATGTTGACTCGAGTATTTCTCTCTGGGAGCTATGAGAATCTCAGCGATGGTGCCACAAGTTGGGCCACAGCGGTGCAATACTTTGCCGTATCTATTGCCACACTCAATGCGTATGTGCAACGGGAACGTGAGTACACAGTGAAAAAAAAACAACGTAGATATCAATATTTTAATCTATATGCATCCATACATTTTTACATACATGTATATGCTTTATATTGCACACCATATATATTTAAATCAAATATAAAAACAAATATTAAATGTATTTGAAGTTATATAAAGTGTTAAAATGTATTACAAATTATTATAAATGTAATATATTTTTTTTCGATATTATTAAACAATATTTAAATAAATATGAACAAATTTTAGTAAACAGATATATTTTTTATTTAAATCTAAGTGTTTTATATTTGATTCTAACATGAATTTGGTAATTTCGAAAATTTTTAAGATAATATTAATATAATAATAAAGCTAGTGCCTCAAAATAATACGTGTCTCTACCTCCCGCATTCTACATCCCTTTTATTGCAGGTGTCATTCAGATGCTGCGCTTTGCACAAGCGGATCTTCAGACCTTCAATATGGAGGCAGATGATCGGGAATTGGATTTGTTGCATACCACTCAACGGTATGTGAAAACCATCACCATGTTGCTGTGGGTGCCTTCGGTGGTGGCTGGTTTGATGGCCTGGTTGGATTGCATTTATCGCACCATCTTCTTGCCACAAACCGTTTTCAACGCAGCCGCCGTTCATCGTGGCGAGGCTCAACCCATTTTACTCTTTAAACTCTATCCCTTTGCCGATCTGTGCGATAATTTTGTTATCGGCTATTTGGGTCCTTGGTATTCGCTTGGCCTGGGCATAACCACAATTCCCCTGTGGCACACCTTCATCACGTGCCTCATGAAGTACATAACCCTCAAGCTGCAGATACTCAACAAGCGCGTGATTGAAATGAATGTGAGTTAACCAAAAAAAGTATCTTTAATTTCTTTTCAACTTTATTCATCGCAGATTCAACGTATAAAACCCGATCTGGTGGTGCAGGAATTAACCCCGGCTGAGCTCAACCACTGGCATCTGCAACTCTGCAAGGGATTCGTGGTGGAGCAGGTGAAGATTCGTCGGTTCGTCCATGAACTACAACAACTCATCCGAGTGCCTGTCATGGCCGATTTCATAATATTCTCGGTTCTCATGTGCTTTCTATTCTTCGCTCTGACTGTAGGCGTAAGTAACCCAAATCAGCTGAGTTCTTATTACTTTCAGACTGTTATTATATCTTTTTAGGTACCCAGTAATATGGATTTTTCCTTTATGATTATTTATCTGTTTGTTATGGCTGCGATCTTATGGATGTATCACTGGCATGCGACCTTAATTGTTGAATGTGTAAGTACAATTTTATTATCATGGTTCAGTTTTTCGACAGTAATTGGCAAGAAAATAAATGCCAAATCCTTATGATTTTAAATCGAGTAGGTCTTTTTGGAGCTATAATACAAAACATTTAGATTTGAAAAAATATTTTTAATCATTATAAGATACTTAATTTAATTAACGCATTAAAGTAGTCTTTAGCTTTAAATTGCAAACTATTTTTTGAGCTCTTTTTATAAAACTGCTGAATACATAAGACAATAATTACATAATTGCATAGTTTCAATATTTTAAATAATATATTTATTTTGTGTAAAAACAACTCCTAACTTTTGAGAAAAGATCTGCAATAACCAATTTAAAATCTTATAAAGTTATTCATAGCAATTAATATTTTGAATTAATGTAGCATACTTTTAGGGTGAGGTTATAATTACAAAGATATATGAAGTTAAATAATTGAAAAACCAACATCTTAAGTTGTAATCATTAAATTAAATTTAACATGCAACTTCATTTGTTCATTGCCAATTTGTCATTCTACCTTTAATGAATTCATGCTCCTTTACTTTATCCCTTTTATTCTTTAAGCTAACTAATTGACTTTTCATTTGGCAATTGAATAACGAGTATTTTATTCGATTTGCAGAAGGATGATTTGGCGTTTGCCTTTTATGCCTGTGAATGGTATAACTTCGGATTGCCGGTACAGAAGAGACTGCTCTTCATGATGAAGCACACCCAGAGGCCAATGAAGATGCGTGCTTTGTTGGTCGATATGAATCTGAAAACATTTCTAGATGTAAGCCATTTTTTGAAGACTCTTTCAATTGATTTTTCAAAGTATCTTTTTCTACATATTTTACTAGATAGTACGTGGCGCATATAGTTACTTCAATCTGCTGCGTAGCACCCATTCGTATTAGAAATATTGGATATATTCGAAATACTCGAAATATATATGCTTTTTTGTAGTGCCGCTTGGCTAATCAAATGCCACAACGCTTGTCAACTCGTCCTTTGACTAACATGACAGTTAACATGGCTTGCAATTCATTTGAAGTGTGTAAAAAAGGCGTAGAGTGGAGAAAAGTGTAAGAAGACAGACGAGTTGGCAAAATGCTAAAACCATTTTACAGCGCAAATATAAACGTGATGCCTGCTACTCAAAAGCCAATGGCAGTAACAAGCAACATCATTTATCACTTTTCAGTTAAGTTAAGTAAAGTCCTGGCAACAGGATGCCATTCGCATTGTATTGTATTTTATTGTTAAATTGTATTCCTTTTTTTCAATGGATATAAAACGATTTTCACAGTTTTTCAAACAAAACAGTTACAGTAAGTATACACATGCCACTGCCAGAGACTGTCCCCCTTTCCCACCCACCACTTAACCTTCATATTCCTGCCATAGTTCTAATTGTCAAGGGGGTTTCGAGACTGAATTTATGCGTCTGCTAGACGTTCGTTCGTATTGAAAATGGTCAAAATACGCGAAGCCACCACCAAAAACTAACCGAATCGACCGAATTGTTATGCCCTTGGGTGTATTTTTTAATATTATTAAGAGTATAGACAAAAGGAATAAACCGCACCGCACTCAAAACAAAACAACCAACAACAATAATAAACACGCATATTGTTGCGGTTGTTGCGCTTCCCGGGGATTATGACCAAAGTGGCTAAATGGCTGATAAAGGCACACGCCGAACTGTCTGTCTCTGCCGTCTGCTATATGTGTATTTGTCTCTCTAATATTCCAAACAAAAATGCAGATACTAATGAGTATTAATGGGTTCAGACCAGAACGCAGGTATATGGCGAACTAGGGGTGTGTGTGTGGGGTGACAACTATACCTAAACAGCGTCAAAAGGGTTGCTCTACAGTTCCAGATACGCATCTGTAAAAAGTGAGCTGTTGATGTGGAAAAAAATGAATACATAGGGAAATGTTTTAAGCAAATAGTGAAAAAAAGTTATCAGATCTTCTTAACTCTCTGTTATTTTAAAACTGCTCCATTAGCCCAAGAAATTTAAAAGGAATTTCAATATTTATTTAAATACATAAATAAATAACTTATTAATATTATATATTAAAATTTTTAAATATTATAAAAATAAATTTATTTGAAATTTAATAAAGTAGTGCACAAGAAGAATTGCAATATTTATTTTTTCTTTTTATTGTGCTTGCATGTAAATTTATATAAATAAATAAATAAATAATGTTATTTATTAAAATTTATAAAAATAAAAATAACTTTATTTAAATTTAATAAAAAAAAGTAATTCACAATCTCCCCGACGGGGAATTGAACCCCGGTCTCCCGCGTGACAGGCGGGGATACTGACCACTATACTATCGAGGATTGTTGACAATCGCTAACCAAAACACTATTTTCTTATGCTTAGTCGAAGCAGTGAAACATGTTGATTCAACTTTGTTGAGCTAAAAAGTCTATAAATAGACAAATAAAATCGTATGGCATGACCAATTGTTGCCATCTGTTGCGGTATATTTTTAGCAATATTGGCAAATTTGTTATGGTTTTCTCGACATGGCAGCACGTTTTTCGATTATTTATGATATTACACAACGCACGAGTAATGGATGTTCATTAAACACAATGAATGTCATGCATTCAACTCCCCTACACACTCATATTCATACTCATAGTCACAAAGTGCAACCCTTGGTTGCGCCTCAGCCCTTGAGATGTGCCATTAGTCACCCTATTTTTCAGTTTTTGCAAGCAAAAAAAATTAAAATTTGCCATTGAGCAAATTTTGCACACATGTAATGAATATTTACCATTTCTTGATTACAATACAAGAAAAAAAATGAAATGAAAGAATCTAATGATATGACAGATTGATAAATGTCCAAGTTTTATAGATTTCAATATCAAACGACTGGTATACATATGTATAAAAAGTTTTTAAATTAATAGATTGAGATAGAATGTATACGAAAAATTAAATTTTATTAAAACAATTTTATTTGTATTTTATTTTTAATGTGATATTGAATTAAATAAAGTGTTCTCTTAAATATGTATCTATTCGAACAGGCAACTGTTTCTTAAAAGGAATTTCCGCTAACTGAATACAAAGTTCGTAAATATGTCAAACGGTACCCGTTGGCAAAGGATTGGGGAATTTAAAAAAAAGATAGGGATTCTTGGAAAAGAGCCCGGCAACTATTTTCCGAGTCTGTCGGGTTTCTAATGTGCCCCTTTTATTCAATCCGACTAAATATTTTACTGAGTACGTGTCTAATTCAAAGCGAAACGAACTAACCGAACCCAGAAAAAGTTAAGCATAGGCGAAGGGGATGGGGATGTTGGGGGGCGTGTCAGGGGCGGGGTCAGTTGACGCTGTTGTTTTCATAAGTCGTTGTTGTTGTTGTTGTTGTTGGTGCATTTGTTTTGGCATGTTTATTGCACTGTCAACGGCAATGCATGAAAACTTTTTGTTAGCCAAGTTAGTGGCTGTTCCTCAATGTTGGTGACAAACCCGTGTCGCCCCTCTGCGTGCACACTCCTCTCTACTCCCTTCCTCTCCCTTTCCGTCCTTTTATTCTTTTTAACATCGACCGTAACTGTTAATGTGTTTGAAGTCAAATTGTTTTCAGTCACGTGACCGGCAACAAAAATAACAACTGTGAACACACAACAACTTTATCCATGATTAATCAGTTGCATTAAAATATGTATTACGACAATATATACTCTCTATGCTCTAGCCTGAAAGGAGCAACTGCAGTTTATAATTTGAGTCCCCATTTGATATATTTAATAAATTTGTGTGTTGACTTTTGTTTTTAGCCAAGCTTCACTGCACATTTGTGGCCAACAGATGGGACTCCTCCCTCTTCCCCTCTCCCATGATTAACATACAACATTCAAGCTACAACTTCATTTTAATAGCGCCGGACAACAAATCGCCGTGCGTTAATTATATTTAATAACCAGCAAACGCGTAACAGCTGTTGACCACGTTTTTTAGCGTGTGTCGCTTTAACTATGCCCATAAATGTTTAATGGCCTAAACACTTACGTTGAACTATAAACGATATAGAGTTCTTTTAATAAGTAAATATTTAATTAAATTTTCATATAAAATTAAAGAGAATATAGTTTAAAAAAAATAATTAAATTATAATAAATGCAATATAATTAATTAAAAGAAAAATTAATAAAAATAAAAAGTTATTGAACGATGCCAACAACACGCGGTGTTCCCAAGCGGTCCCCCATCTAAGTACTAACCGCGCCCGACGCTGCTTAATTTCGGTGATCGGACGAGAACCGATGTATTCAGCGTGGTATGGTCGTTGGCGAAACACGAATGATTAAAGTTCGATTTTGTATCTGAAATGAGTGTATTTTTGGATTTCATTACTAAAAAATATATTTACGGAAACTTCTCTTTTCATTCTCTGTAGATGCGTAGCAGAAAAGTTATTTACGAAGTCTATGCAATTTCGAGTTTTCACTGCTGCTTTTAACTAGTTTTCAACGCATGTCAGAAACCTCTGTCCAAAAACAGATCGGGGGAAAATTGCAATTTGGTACTTACTTGTTTTTCTCATTTTCGATTTTTGAAAAGGAAAAACACTAACTGTTTTCATTTGCTCGTTTTTGAATGCGCTTTTTAATTTAATTTTCGTAGGCCGCCGCGCCATGCACTTCAAACCGCTCGCACACATACACACACAACACACACGGCTTCAGTTTACAAAAGCGCAGTCGAGTCGAGCACCCAATCCCAGAGAAAACCCGAACCCGAACCCGAACCCAAACCCAAACCCAATCCCAAACCACGTGGGCGCCCGCTTTCATGCGCTTCGTTTAGCAAAGTGGATGTTAAGTGTAATGCGATTTTTATGTAAATTTTTGCCGAAAAAAGAACTGAATACATGCCACACAACACACACACACACATATGTACGAGGACGAGCAAAGAGAATAACGACGAGAGATGAGGCAGTCAACAGTTCTGATGATTTCGTTGCCACGGTCACGGCCAGACAAACGGTCGGACGGTCGTCCACTCCACACCAGTGATGCCAACTATTTTTCGGAAAAATAGGACAAAACGGCCGTGAAACACAGGGAAAAAGGCTGAAAAAAATAAAAATTAGGACAAAAAAAGGACAACATTTTTTTTTTAATTTAATTTAATAGTTTCAGGGCATCGTCGAATATTATCTTCTCTTTTAGTTTAGTGGCGTCCGAAACATCGCGGCTTATCCAGTTTTTAAAGTCTGGCTGCTGTAGCCAAGCATCCCGAAATTTTTGTTTATAGATTTCTTTAGGCATTTTAACAATTCGCGCTTTGTTTGGCTTTTCGATTACACTGAATATCGATATCAGTATACAAAAAGGGATGCCACATTGCTTACAGAAGATTTATTCGACGGTATTTTTAAATACTAAGGGCCAATTTCGAGTGGAGCAGAACGACCTACCAGATCGTCAAACTCCATATAAAAATTTCGGTGGCGTAAAGAGAAAAAGAAGAATTTGACAATTTTTCTATAGAAAACTTTCCGCCGGTTGAAATATCTGGTCTACTCGAATCTAGCCTTAACAATGATAACTTAAGGATAACTTCAATCTAAAAAAAGGCTAGATTTTCGGATAGAGGCTGTTTGATATTTTTCACGGCTAAAGCAGTTAAAAAAAGGACAAATCTATCCGCGAAAAGGCTGATTTGGCATCACTGCTCCACACACCGCTCTATCCCACTCTCCGTCCCTTTCACAGCCAGTCAGACAGCGCAGCGCCCAGACAAGTGGCAATATTCCATATGGAGGGGACCTAGCCATAGAGCAAACAGAGCACTTAGTCAGCCCAAACATTTGGGTGCTAGGATGAATCCTCTGGACTTCTCATAACATACAACATACAAAAAGAACTACGTACAATTTACTTAGATTGATTAATTGAAAAGGTTTGTCATTAGTTGAAAGACCATCAGTACAACCGACAATTCTAGGCAGGAGCAACCCCGTCAGAATCGTGGTATTTAATTATAATCACAAAGTGTCATAATCTTGTATCATCAACTGGCCTTTTAGTATTTGGGTAGAACGTCAGTCTACCTCTACTAATGACAATCGTTCTGTGCCAAACAACAACCTAACCAATCGCACGATGCTAGAACCAGTTGAGAATTAGAGCGCACAAAATGAAAAAAAAGAACACGCTGTGATCGCAGCGCACACACAAACATACAATCACAAAACACAAAGTATTTTTAAAGACCAGAATGGTTTTTTTTTTTGGAAGCATTTATAAATTTTCTAAATTCTTTTTTGATTAGCTTATTAATTTAAATGGAAGCAAAGTATTAAATATTATTACACGTAATGAAAAAAAAACATAAAAATTACTTCCCATACCGGGAATCGAACCCGGGCCTTCTGGGTGAAAGCCAGATATCCTAGCCACTAGACCATATGGGATATGGTATGAGCGGCGGCTAATGGCAGTTTTGTTATCACTGTACATTGAATGTTAGTTCAATTAGTTAGTTCAGTTAGTTGAAATCAAGCAGCATAACTTTGGCGACATTTAAAATTTACTTTTGCAAGTATTCATAAGTGCCAACTTAAAATTATTAATTTATTGATTAAAACAATTATATTCAGTTTGCACTGTAGGCGATTTGATACTTTCATGAGCCACTAATTGTTGTGAGCATTCAAAAAAATAATAGATAATAATACAAAGTCAATCACTTGTATATTTATGAAATTAATAAGTTACTGCTCTATGTTTGGTTTCTTTTTTAGTTGTAAAAAATCTAATTTGAGATAAACAAATTTTAAAAAAAAACTATTTCACTTGAACAGTTTCCCATACCGGGAATTGAACCCGGGCCTTCCGGGTGAGAGCCGGATATCCTAACCACTAGACAATATGGGAGATGCTTGTTCGCTTGCCAAGTTGCGTATATCAAGTAATCAAATGTGAGTAATGAAACACCAATGGTTCGAAAACCAGAGACATGTGTATTGCGTCATGGGTGTAATGAATTTCATCAACAATATATGAATCATTAGACTGTAAATAGAAGAGTAGAACATTTCACAAAGAGCTTGGCAGCTTATATGAAGTGTGCTGGCAAATAATTAAAGCTGGTTTGTTGAACAGAAAACCGAAATTGGGCGGCCAACGAACATCTCCCATATTGTCTAGTGGTTAGGATATCCGGCTCTCACCCGGAAGGCCCGGGTTCAATTCCCGGTATGGGAAACAACAGTTCAAGTGAATTAGTTTTTTTTTTCTTGGTTAATTAACAAATTTATTTTTTTTATGCTATGATTTAATCCAACTGCCTAACAGATCTTAGTTAAATTAATGACGAGTTGTTTTGCCTTTTTAATAAACTATATTTGGTACACTTAAAAACTATATGTAGCCATGATGTAAGCCACGTGTTTTTCTTTTATATTTTTCTGTTTTCAAATGATTCTGCGATTTTAACTAACTGGTAGCGACATATGATATGTAGTGATTATAAATATGTTATTGGCCGCCATGCATACCATATCCCATATGGTCTAGTGGCTAGGATATCTGGCTTTCACCCAGAAGGCCCGGGTTCGATTCCCGGTATGGGAAGTAATTTTTTTACTTTTATAAAGAGAATAAAAATTTAAATTTTATTTTTTAAATATAATTGAAATTATTTAAAAAAAGAAGTGAGGAATTGCCATCTTAACTTTTCCGCATAGCAGAGCAAGGTTTCGATCCTCGGACCTCTGGGTTATGGGCCCAGCACGCTTCCACTGCGCCACTCTGCTTGTTGAGTCTCTGACTCCTAATGTTCAACTAAAGCTACAGACAGTGTTAAGCTGGCTGCTGTGAAACTGTGTATGTGCAAGTGTTGGCTGAAATCTTGTGCTCACACACACGCACGCACAGTGAGTCGAGCAAACTCACGTGGATTACGTATTTACTTAACTGTGGCCACACTCTGTTGACGACTCTTATCGCCACGTTGCATGTGGCCGCAGCATGGGTTCCCCTGGCGCCTTGACCCCTCTCTTTGCTTGCTGGGGCAACACTTTTAGCCTTTGGCTCAAATATGGCTTTAATAACCGCGCGTTGAGTGCAATTTTCTGTTGATTTTTGGCTTTGTTTGTTTTTGGAGGCAGCGGTTAAATATAATGTCTTTAAACATTAAAGTGTTCTAAGACAATACCTTAAAAATGCATTAAATTTTAATGCAATCAATAAAATATTGCTAAATGTTATTTAATCTAAAAAAAATTATATTGCAAAACTGAAATAACAATATTTCTATTTATTTTATTCTAATTCAACAAAATTGTAAAATTTTAGCTGCAAATACGAAAAGGTGCATTCAACGTATTAAATTGACATATTTGTCAATAAATTGCAAAATTTTAATTAATTTTCGCGCCACTTAAAAGCCAGCTGCATCGTTGCATTGCCACGCCCCCAATTCCGCCCCAATCGCCCACTGTGAAAATGGGAAATGTTCACAGACCGCAAACACTAAATTGCAAATAAATTTGTTTAAATATGCAATGGCAAAAAGCGTCAAGTGTTTGTGTGAGAGTGTGTGTGTGTGTGTGAGTATGTCTGTGTGATTGAAGGGTAAAGTAACGGTTACAGCAACTCCAACATCACCTGCAATAGGGTGTGAGGGTTGCTGGGAGGGGGGGGCAGAAAAGGAAGGGGTTTGTTGCCGCATCGAGAGACAAGAGACAACGACAACGTGCGGCATCAAATTTTAATAGGAAAACCCCAAAAAGTTCAAGCCACAAAGTCCATTTCCATCCGAGCAACAGCAACAACAACTCTGCTTGTTGGCCAACATGGCTGATGTACGCTTTTGGTTTTTGGCCACGAAGATGTTGCATTGACATTGAATATTGATGAAAATAAATCGAATTTTCGTCCGAAAACCAGACGGTTAGACGGTTAGACGGTTAGACTGTCTCCACAGTCAATGCTTCTTCTCTCTGCTTGTCAAACCAAAAAAAAATAAGAGTGAAAAATACAACAACGACAAAAAAGCTGGACATCTCCATATGCATGAATGTATGTTTATATTGATTGCCGATCCAAAGGGTTACGGCTGAATTGCATATCTGCTTGAGTGTCAAAATCTTCCCATGTATGTGTGTGTGTGTGTGTGTTGCTGCATCTGTATGTGTGTCAGTGTAATGTTCAGAGACATTGGTGGTTTTATTCGAGTTTAGTTTTGTAAATTACATTCGATATAGCAATGAGAGCATGTTCGGTCTATTTCTAAAAGTTTATCTTTAGGAAATTTTATGGTGTTGTAATATTTACTTTAATTCGGAATTTTTCTAGAGTTATAAATAGTGTTTACAAGCCAATTAATTTTTTAATGAAGCGTCAGAACTGTATTATTAAACACACTTAAATGCAAAAACTGCCCGCTTAAACACTTTATAGTCCAGCATAACACTTTCAGTTCAAATGTTATGATTTTTTTTTCCCACATTTTTTCACTGGTTCACTGTTCAAACATATTCACTTTCCTCGCTTTTTTTTCCGATTTCAGCACGCCAATTTGTCCTTCGATTCGAGGAGTTAACACTTGATTTGTATTTAAAAATTATTGACCAATTCATGGCTGCTGATTAAGTTTGTGTTTGTGCTTGTCAAACGCTTTGTAGCAACGAGACAGGAAAGAGAGAGAATGTGTGTGAGAGAGAGAGAGAGAGCGATGGCAAGTGATTGATTTTTACAGCCACAAGGCTATGGCCACGGTTAAGGGAAATTGCATAAACGCCACATAGAGTAGTGCACATTGCAGCCCATATGAAAATCCAATTTTCCAGTGATTGATCATACAGATACACACACACACACACACACACACACACACACACACACACACAACCACACACACACACACACATGTCAGTTTGGTATTGTGGAAAGTTTGTTTGTTGACCATACGCAAAAATAATGTAATTAAAGCAATGTTTGCATAATAAAAATTAATATTTGTTGCATTTTGTGACAGAGAATACAGCACAAAACGTACTAAATGCAATGCATTTATTGACAGACCCCTTACCCGCTCCCTTCCATTGGTATTTACCTAGGCTGTAGTACAGTTGTCTGGCTGGCGCTTTATGCGGGCTGTCAAAATCAGACAGTTTGCACACATGATGTACCTTCCCCGAGTTCAAACTGAAACCCAAACTCAAACCCAAACCCAAGCCAGAGATTTGGAGTCCACTGGAGTCCAGTCCAGTATTCCGGATTCGGCTTTGTCCGGCCTTCTGTTTGTTCAAGTTTCGTTTCAGCAAATTATGTTGCAGTATATGAAGGGGATTTACACTGTTCAACATACAGAGTGGCAACAGTGTCGTCTCTCAGTCTCTCAGTCTCTAGTCGAGTGTCTGCAACGTTTGCATGCAAATATTGAAATAAGTCTTAATTGAATACAAATACTCAATTACATTGCGGCAAATCTATTTTGTGGGTCCAGCTCAAACATTTCCGAGCAACAAGGGGGCGGCAACCTTTTCCAATCGTTAACTTCTTCAGTTGCCAATTGTTCAACACTTTTACTTTATAATTGCAATTTTGTTTATGGGCCATAAGTGTCGCCAACGCTTTGCCAGACCCTTTATAAACAAGCCACAAAACGATAAAAGACAAAAGGGTTACAGATTAGTCTATCATACTTGGAATTCTGGTTGTAGAACAGAAAGTTTTCTATAACAGAAAAAATTATGCTTCTTAAATTAATATAAAAATTCGTTATTTTATTTAAAATTAAAAAAATATTAATTTATAAAAAAATTAGTGTGTGGCCCATGAGGGGATCGAACCCGCGACCTTCGCGTTATTAGCACGACGCTCTAACCAACTGAGCTAATGGGCCAATGTAAAGTGAGGCAGTTCAGAGGTCTATTCAAAATAATTCTAAGCAATTGCTGCATTTAATTTGAGGATTACTTTACCAATAGATAGACAATATATAATAATGTATTTGTTTCTATTTTATATAAGTATAAACTATAATTATCTATAAATACTTTAAACAAATGAGATAAGGCTACATATCTATGGCCTTGTATATAATATACTATAGATTGCTTTTAGATTTATTTATAAACCTATAATAAGACGTTCTATTTTCTAGGTTAATAACAAATCACACAAATTTGATTCTAATTTTAAGTTAATATATATAGAATTATGTATAGCAACGCATTCGCAAACTAAAAAGAAATTAGAAACAGACATACAAATTTTTAAATTTCTTTATAAAATTTTTGTTACATTTAAGTATTTTCAATATATCATGGTACATTATATCTCAGTACTTAAAATTAATCTCATGTGACATTGGAGTATTAAAATCTTAGCTGCATTTTCAATGCTCCCATGGGAGCAGAAGGATTTGCCGAGCATGACATGCATCTTGGAGTTGGAACCCAAACCTGAGCTGAGAACAACGGAGCCCAAGTAAATGCCGAGTAACATATTTGACACTTCATTAAAAAGCAACATTAGCAAAATCTATTAGAGAGTATTCCCAAAGCACACAAAATGCGACATAACCAGCAAAAGCAAATAGAGATGGATAGATATAGATACATATAGTAGACTCGTTTACTTACTATATAGAGTGTGAGATGGGGAGAGAGAAGTTTCAGTAGCTTTGTTGTTTTTGGCTAGCAAATAAACAAACAATTGAGATACACACATGAGATACTCGTATTGTATTTGTTGTTGGTCTCCTGCTCTGATGGTGATGCTGATTCACAAATGGTTTGGCAACCAGACAGGACGACACAGGACGATACAGGATGAGACGAGCTCAGTTGAGCTGAGCTGAGTTCAGTTAAGACTTTGTTTACATTTTGAATTGTCGGCACCGATATTTGTACTGGTAAATCGCCAGACGGCAAACTTGTTAAATGGAAAATTAATTAAAAACGTGTTTTCTCGTTGATAAACAATTTATTTCTTTTTAATCAAACTTTTATACGAATGTCTTCAAATATAAAACGTGTATCTGTCTAGCACTCATTACTGCTTCTCATGACATTATTGAGCCAACTTCGTAGGCTCTCCGAGCTCTGCAGTCCCTCCATGCGATTAAGTACTCTTCCATTATGCATAACCAGTAACGATGGTACTGAACCCACATCGTAATCCAATGCCAGATCGGTTAATTCGTCAATATCAACCCGGGCCAGATGCACCCGTCCTCTCTGTTCATTCACAATATTCTCGAGGCGAGGTGCAAGTGCCTTACAGGGTGTGCACCAGCTGTTTATCAAAGAAATTAATTATTTTCGATATTTATCGATTATCAAATGGCTTACCTGGCATGAAAGTCCACAACGACAGGCTTCTGGCTGCGTTTCACCTTCTTCTCAAATTCTTTAATGCTCTGAACATCGAAAATGGTTCGGTTTACAGACGGCTTCGCATTAGCTAAATGCGTCAAGCTCTTAAGTAGACGCATTTGGGGAAATCTAGTTTTCGACATTTTTAAAAAAAATTTAGTTCTGAATTTTTGTTTGTATCTGATCGAAAGCGATTTTAAAAATGATATACGTAGCACAAAAATGAACTAAAGTATTTGGATGTCTTGACTGAAAAGTCGATGACTACTTAAGTAAAAAAATTACAGTTCCTGATTTAAAGTCTTTTACCCTTTGAATTTACGAACGAGTTCATAAGAAATGCATTGTTAATGTTCATATTTCTTTATTGTTGGAATAAAGCAAACTTGTATAAGCTCGGTTAAAAAAGGGTTTACATTCCAGTAGCACGATTCTTGTGGAAACACTGGAAATACTGGTAGGCCGTATCGCACTTGTCGGCTCCCTTGATGGTACCGCACTTGGCCAGAAGGGCCTTGACAGTATCAGCCCCCTCAGCATCTCCCATCCTTTCCAGCATTACATCCGGCTTGAGCTGCCCATCGACCATGAGGCCAATCTTCTCCATCATGCAATTGGCAAAGCATTTGATCTTTGGATCCTGATCATCAAAATTGCCACCGCGTAGGGCAGCAGCCTGATCATTGGTAATGCCCTCCTGTTCTCCACATTGCTTGGCATGTTTTTGGATAATTTCCAGTTGCTCCTCAGTCGGCTGGAGTCGGTTTTTAAATGAAGTTTGTATAACAGAACTGTTAACTCGGAATACTTACCTTACCAGCCAAAACCATTGCCAGACAGGCAATCAACACAATCAAAAATTTCATTATGAATATTGCGATTGTCAACAAATATGGAATATTTCCCAAAGTCTCTGGTGTGAATACTGTTGACTAAATTCGTTCCGTTGCTCGCTTTTATATGATGTTTTTAAGTTTTTTAATTTGTGCTTAAAAAAAAGATTAAAACTATTTGTTGAATGCATTTATTTAATGATTTTTTTTTTTCATTTTCATTTGAACAATTGCAAGAGTAATGATGATTTGGAATCCATTGTGTTTATTTAATTGTTTGGTCGAGTTACTAGAGTAAACAATGTATAGCAATTAATTTTTTTCAGACTTTATATAGTATATTAATACCCTGTAATGCTGAAATTGTTTAATACGGCAATTATTTAATTTGTTTAGTTTTTGCAAAACAATTACTACCTAAACTCAAGGCTTATTTAATCAATGTAAATTATTTTCTGTTTTTTCCATAGAGTAGAATAAATATTAGGGAAGATAGTTCTGTATCTTCCAACTCTACAGAATTTCAAGACTTTATTTTTAAAATGAATAAAGATTAAAGCATATCTTCTAGTCGTGCATGCTTGTTGGCTTTGCTTGTTTTCTTGGCCAGCATCCAGGCTGTTTATGCGACCTACTTGACAAGCTCGAATGAGACTGCTTTAAATTTGTTTGCCTTGGTCAGCAGCTACTTACACACATACTATATATGCCTAGAACCACAAAACTTACCCTACCATATACCAAATATATATGAATGTGTTTAAGTATATATCTATAGATTTGGGTCACATTAGATCACATGCTGCTGATAACATTAAGCAGGCACTTTCTCCATTTTGTTGGGCCATATTTACTTGCTTCAAATGAATGATGAGCTGCCTTCTCTGTCTCTCTCTCTCAGTGTGTTGTGTGTGTTGTGTGTTGTCTAAACATTTTTACGATTCAGGGTTAGAGATAGGATAGGCTGTCATTCTGCTGGGCTTTACATAATCTACAGTGCTTAAGAAGCGGTCTTTCAGCAATTAGTTTTTGTGTGCATTCAATGTGCAGATAAGTAGCCAAGTTGCAAAAGAGTTTTCTAATGCGGTCCCAACTGATGGATGATTGACAGCCGCCTGTCAACTGGGTTGACTGATGCCTGAGCCACAGAAATTTAATGACCTTTTACATAATGCAAATGTGGGCAAAAAATATAGCCAACTCATATACCAGATATGTAGCTAAAACGACCCAAGATTTGATTTCTTTTTGAAAAAAACTTAAAATACAAATTGACTAAGTAAATTTATAAAAGGCTGACTCTGGTCAACAATTTTACATTTATTTCTGCTATAAATATGTCAAAAGAAAAATCAAATATAGTCACAGAGTACTACAAAAATTAGACTCAACTGAAAAATAAATCTAAAATGTATTTGACGTGTCAATTATTATTTATGATACAGGATATCTGATGGCCTGGACTACTTATTTAATATACTCGTTGTCTCATATACTTTATATGCTATTATGTGAAAATATTTACATGATGATAAGAAATTATTTTTGCACGTTATCATTTCTAATTTGTTTCAAATTAAATGAGTTTTCCACACAATCATAAAACAGACAATAACAGTATACTATATGTATGTATATATATTTTCTATGCCACACTCTTGCTTGTGTGGATCACAGAGGTGGTGCAAATGTAATTAAAAAACTTTCAAACCGCATCAACATAAATGTATGGCGTATAAAATTCTGTGCATTTGACAATTTACGGTTGCCAAAAAGTTGACATTTTCTCTCGACGACTGTGTGTGTGTGTGTGTGTGTGAGTATCTGTGTGCTTGTATGTTTGAGGGCGACAATAACCGCTAAAAGTGTGGGCGTGAATGTGGACATGTATTGTAATTTGAGAGTTTGAAGCTAAATGAAATGCTTTAAAAAAGTTATTATTGTTCATAATATAAATAAATTTCGACTCGCATTCATCGATGAGCAGACGGTCATTTAATGTGTTAAATGCTATTACGAGTTTTCCATTTTCCAACAAGAGAGAGAGGGGGGGAAAAGGATGGGCAGGAGAATAGCAATTTCATTTATTTTAATTTAAGGCAATAGACAGCCCTTTAGGGTTGCCAGGGCCATAAAGTGTGTCCGAGAAAGACATTTCAATTTAATTGCATTTAAATCGCAGGCCCAAAACACCTTAATAGACCATTAAGGTGTGCACAACCCCCTTTATAAGGAGCAAAAAAGGTTTAGTTGCAATATGTGCAGGCAATAAACATTAAAAGTCGTCATTTAATTTCAAATGATAGCCTCAAATGTAATGGTATACCATCAATTTTATAAAGGTAAATTTAATCAATTATATACATTTATTATGTTGAATTATTGATGACAAGAAAATCTAAAAAGCCAAACAAAAAAAATTGGCAAAACTCATTCCCATCCGTTTAAATACCATCTCCCTCAATTCTAGATATTTCTAAAGCTATACATAAATTACTTGACTCATCTATTATCCTATATAGTTTACTCATCGCTGTTTTTCTTACCCACAACAAAACTGGCGCCAGCTACCAATATTCCCCTCTTTTAGCCGCCGGCTCCATAATTTTCCATTAGCTTTATTATATACTCATTTGCGCAAATGTCTTATATCATTGTTATTAGTGAATCTTATGCCTATGATTATTGCTTCTCTATATAGTATGTGTGTCTATGTGTGTTTATGTGTGCCTTTGATAAGCTCCCTCAAAAGCAGCATCATCAGAAAGTATGAGGACAATTCCTTTGGGTATCCAGTTAGAGGTTGGAGCAAGGTCGTTGAACTCTGTCCAACATTATTGGGGTCAGTTGGCAAGTGTGTGGATAGTTCGACCGCGAAATGACTTAGGAGAGGCATGTTTAGGGGTTGTTTCTAAAGATGTATTCTATTATACTTTCATAATATTCTATATATGAAAATAGTATATAACATTATTTGAATTCTATATTAATAACAAATATAAATTTATATAAACAATTTCAAGTCTGAATTAAATAGTATTTGTTTAGTTGAACCTCAGAGGTAAGTGCAACGTCATTAAAAATTATAATTAAAGCTGTTTGCCTACTTATGAATGTTTTTCCCAGAACTATAAAGCTGCAAGCCAAAATAAACAAACTGCCAAGCGAAGTGAATTCATGTCATTAGAAATAATTTCAAATTTAAAATAGACCTAAATTCAAACAAAATGCACTTAACTTTAATTGCTGAGTCTCAACTAATGTGGGGTCTTAACAAACTGAACAATGCGTCAACAAACCAGACTTTAAATGCAAATGGCAGAACTTAATGTAGAACATATTCTGCTTAGTCATTTCGTAGAAGAAGTTCATTTTAATTAATTTAATTACTGATATTTGCATATTTTTGCAGCTTTCATCAAATTAAAATACACGTGTCACAAACTTTACGAACAAAACTAGTACGTGTATGACTCTGTATTTGCCACCTGTTCATTAAATAAATAATGAACTCATTTGATGCAGCTTTAAATGAGATGCTAATAGATTACTCTTTGGCTAGACGAAGACAGAATACTCTTTACTGAATGTTAAACAGTTCTTTATTTTTATTGAGCCAAATTGAGAAGAATTTTCGAAGCACTTTGCGAGCTAAAATTATTACAGACTCTATTTAAATATTTAGCTGCAACTTCTTTCATTACATTTATTTAGTTTGACGACGAATAATAAATGTAATTTGCTTGCAATTTCTTTGTTTTACATAAAAGGTATCTTAACTGTTTTTAGTTTGGAATTCGATGGTCACTTTCGATAAATGTTTGAGCACACATTCATAATCCTCGAGGCTTATCATAAATTCCAAGCATAGCTCTACACAGGAATGTTGAACGTAGGGGAATAAAGCAAATTAATATCAAAATGCGCATTGTTATAACGAAACCTCTCCTATTCCCTTTACACTCTTGTCCACATTTAATATCAACCCGCAGGCATTGCAGTTACTATACAACATTTTCTGATTGTATTAAATATAATAAAAATATATTTCTCTTTGGTTTTCTTTTTCAAATCTATCTTCATCACTTACTTGGTGAGAAAACGTAAATAGAATATTTTATGCAATTTATTTTGATCAAGTTAAAGCGCCTAAATATTCCTTGGGTGTTGTCGATGCAATCGTGCGTCTCATGCAATGCAAAATTATGATGAGAAGGATGCTTAGAAAACATTGTATAAAGCACAAACAATATCAGTTCAGACAAATTTCATTTACCACAATAAAGAAATATTTATTTCCGAGTATAAATTGTAAGCTCAGCCGAGATGATTTTGGTTTGATAGAAGGCATCAATATAAAGAATATACTCTAAATAAATGCATGTACTGCGGGAAAAGGTGTAAAATGAGATTCAGATAGAATATGTACAATAAATCTATTAGTTTGTTTTGTGAAGCTAATCCGAATTTTAAAATATATGTAGCATATTTTTAGGCTCAATTAAAAATGAACTGAAATAAGTAATACCCAAAGTGGTTTTCGAATTAAATTGGTCTAAAAAATAGGCTATAAATGCTTTTATTAATCAATATGAACTAGAATAGTACTTAAAAATTATATTGCCAGCCAATATTGTAGTTATTGGACTAACTACCTTAACACAATAAAATTTTTGACGCTGCATCAAGTAAATTACATTTTTTTTTCATAAAAAATCGAACACTCAACTCTTAATTAATTTTGCATAATTTTTCCATATTTTACCCTCAAGATTACATTAAAATGAGAATCTGAAACTCTCATAAGTCCTTTACAAATCGCGAACATATACCATTTGGTGGGAATTGCGTTTTTTTACACATATCCTTTCAACTAGTATTTACATTTTTGTATAGAAGTACACCTGCTCTCTGGGAACAACTTCCTGTTGACGCCTTTGAAGTTTCCTGTATTTGCGACAAAATAAAACGCATTTACTGCCCAGCTCATTACACACTAAAAAGGCAATCGAGCATCAAATTACAAAGCAAATAAAATGCAAATAGCTTTTCTTTCCACTTTTTCCGAGCTTATTTTTGTGTTTTTTTTTATTTATATAAATTTTTATTCCCTTGTGTAGGGTAACATGATTTGGTAAGAAAATGTGCAACAGTTCTAAGGAACTGACTGTGAGAGCTTAATGTGTTTTGGTGGGGTATTTATAAAAGAAAGTTATTTGTCAAGGATGTTATTTTTAAAAATCCACAGATGTTATATTTTAGTCAAATATCTAAGAATAGAACAATCTAGTTCTTTAGAAGAGTATCCTATCTTCGAGTTTTGACCAATTTAAGGGTTCTTTTGTTTTTTTTTTTTCACTCTCTCTATTTTGGTAGCACTGTCAGGTCCAATTTCATGCAGCTGACCACGAGCGTTGTGCCTTGTAATTGCTAAGCTCTGGATTAAACAATTTCCACATTTAACATGGCGCATCTTTAACCTTTGCAACAATAAATTTCTGGGGCTTTTTTTTGTGGGGCGGATCTTAATTTTTGGTGTGGCGATAAGAATTTTTAGCGACACTGTCATTTGGGTGGCTTTGGCTTTTACGATACGGCGCAAAAGACGCATATCCTTGTTTTGGTCCTGACACTGCTGCTGCTTGTTGTGTGTGTCTAATTAGATGCTTTGCCTAATTAGTTGGTTTTATGTGAGGGCTCTTTATGCCTTTGGCTTACCTTTTAGACACATGTCTCACTCTCTCACACTCACACTCACTCTCTCCCTCTCCCACTTTAATCTGCCTCCCGCTTGTTTGTGAAACCGTGTAGGATCCATGTCGATATACTCGCATGTAAGTGCCAAGAGAATGTTATAAACTTTAACGTTTATTAAAAAATTCCATGCACAAGGGCCAGGACAATAATGTGAACTAAAGCAGCGTATTTGCTGCTGATTTTTGCCGGAGTTTCCAAGCAGAGCTCTGTTAGATTTTTCAATTTCTTACAAAATGGGTACTGCATTCCTTCACCTGACTGTCTTTTGAACCCTTGCGCAGTTCCATATGAAGTGCCACTAACTGGCGCCGGTTTCCTGGTTTCCTGATGTCCTGGGGGTTCCTTTTGGTCTTCTTGAGTTTTACTGAACTGAACTGAACTGAACTGAACTGAACTTGTCACAAAAGAATTCATTTTGTCGCGTTCGGAATTTGCCGGCAGTTGGCAAAAATATGCGTTGTGTTGCTTTTGTAAGCATTTCGCCCCATTCTTCGTTCAACGCTCTTTATTATTATTTCCGCTTTTATTTTTCTTTTTCTCAACAAAACTGGAATTCAATAAATATTATTAAAACACTCGCAATCGACTATGGCATGGCAAATCAACAAAAAAAATGTTCACATAATTTTTCTGATCCTTTTTTCGGTTGGTGCTATTTTTATAAGCATATTTTGTGACCCTTTTTAGTGTCCTTGCTCGCTTTTTGGCCCAATTTTATGACGCGTTTTGTTACCAAAACGAAAATTTTTGGTAATATGAGCACATTTAATTGCCTAATTGTTTTGTTCTTGGCATTTTATTGCAATGCGGCCACTTTTTTTACGACCGCACGACATTTTCTTCTTCTTTCATTTGCTTGCTTTTTTTCTATTTTATTTTTATGACTTAATTACTTAAATGCGTTTTATTTTCCATGCGGTTATAATCATAAACAAATTATAGAAGTGGAAATTATGATATCTCTCTACAGACATTTTATGTGCTCCAATGAGATTTTTATCAGCTCTATAAAAAAAAGTTGCGAATGTAAAATGAAAGTAAATAAATTACAAAGTTAACTACAAAATTACAAATGCGGAATAACCAAAATATGAGAATTTATACAGGATAATATTTATTCTATGCCACCAAAAAAGAAAACTATGTCTATTTTCAGATCTAGTCCGATGAAATAGTGAGGATTTACTTCAAAGCAATTTTTATCCTTTCATCAGCAAACAGGAATATTTACACAAAGAATTCGCCGCGTGCCTTCATTATAATTTAAATTAACTGAATTTGCTTTATTTGATTTAGCTGCTTTAGTGTTCCGTTGGGTTTTCTGGCCTATTGCTGAATTTAGTACATATTTTCGCTCTAATTGCGTGGCCCAAACTGAGCTGGTCGAGATAAGCCTTTAACAGTGGTCCGAGAACAAGGATGGGAACGAGGAGTAGGGAGGAGATGGGATGCCAAAAGGGGCCGAAGTCGGAACCATTTTGAATTTATTAGCCCGATGGGTCGAGCTACGCATTTGACCCTAGAGAAGTGGGTTACACCTCATCCTCGTCCCGTTTTGAGGTTTTATGCCAGCTTCAGATTCCGAGTTCTTTTATTTTGTTTTGGTTTTTTGTGAAATTAATGCGGCAAACACTAATTAATTGCGCAGGTGTTGCAGCTGTTTTACCTGCTGTTTTTTGTTGTTGTTGCATGGGATAAGCCTAATTGAATTTCTGTAGGCTTTTGTCCGGAACAGAGATAGAGAGAAAGAGAGAGAGAGAGAGAGAGAGAGAGAGAGAGAGATCGCACAAGATTTACTTGTACAACGTGACAGTAATAAATGATATATCGACCATTAAAGGCTTAAATGGGACCAAAATGTCTAATTATAATACAGCATTTTATTTTTAATTAACAAAATTTATTAGAAATTCAAGTGATGCGATGAAGCTGAAAAAATTAAACTATTCTAAGTATAAAATACTCGAAGGAATCTTTAGCTTTCAGTTGCAATATTTTTTAAGGTGTTAAGTTCCAAGTATTAAGTATTATGTTTATTTTGATGACCATAATCAAATTTATGATTCGTTTTGTTTTGTAATTATATTCAACAGTTTTTAGTTTTCATAGTTAATAAATTTACTTGCATGACTTGGCATATTAAATTTGCATATGACTGGGAATACTTAGCCAGGCTTTGGCATTTGGCTTACGTCTTGGATTGGCTGAACTGAAACTGGGCACGGGTTTCACTTTGTGAGTCCCTTGTGGCTGTGACTGTGGCTGTGACTGCTACGAGTATTCTTTGGTCATATCGCATTATAATGTCAGTCATAATGTTGTCGTCAAATAGTTTTTCGCGTGACATTTGCATTTCAGTTTGCTTGACATCGCTGCCACAAGTTCCCTCTGGGTCCAATGTCATTTCATTAGCTCACAGTTCTCTTCTCTCTCTCACTCACTCACTCTCTCTTTCTTTTTCTCTAGTATAACGTGTGGTATTGTTTTCATTGTCGTTTTATGTGCTGTTTATATTTTTATGGCATGCCATATAGTATTTAATATAAACATATATATATACGTATATATGAGGTACATGGCACTATTAATACCCCTACCATGAGCTAACAGTCTATCATGTCTACAATAAAAGAATTTTATTATTTTCTTATATGAAGTTATAACACAAGTAGCGTTTTCTTTTTATACTCTATACAAATTAATTTTGCCTTTAATTGGATGTATACATTTTTAAACTATAAAGTATAAAGTACCTGAATTAAAATTTTTATTTTGCCATGTCACTTTTATAAGAACATATGTCAGGAAGAGAGAAAAAAGATCTTGACAGAGAAATCACTTCGTTTTAAGTTTAGAAATCTATTTTTTAATGATACTTTTCGGTTTTTTAAGTTTCATAACGATCTACTTATAAAGACTGAAGTTCAACAAGTAGTATAAAATTGGGAAAGAAAGCTCTCGACAATGAAAGCAGTTCACACTGCTTGCTATGCGTGGATTTCAGTACGACAGCAAGCAGTGTACAGGGTATCTTTAAGTAGAACAATCTCAGCTAATAGACTCTTCACAGTTTAGTTTTGTTTTATTTGTTGCTTTTTGGCAACTTTGTTTTCTGGCTACTTAAGTCACAGTTTTTTGTCCTGGGCGCGTTTCGTGTTTGCCGTTATTATTGTCTATAAATCTATGGCAGTTACAGCAACAACACGTTGACATTATGAATTTATTACTATTTAAATATTTTATATTTGTTATGGCCCTGGCAGGCGACGATGGCACCCAATAAGAGCTCTGACATTTTATTATTGTTATTGTTTTGACTGTTGCTTTTGTTGTTGCTATTGTTGTTGTTGTTTGTTTGTTTTTTGGGTTGGCGTGCGTAACTATTTATGAGTTTGTCTGGGTAAGTTTTTGTGCTTAACTGGATTCAGGTACTTTTCAGTTACAGATAGTTTGAGTAGGTCATGAATTATCGATGCTGTCAGCAGTAAATATTTGTAATATATGCGATATAACGTTATTTCTTGCACGAACATTGCCTCGGAAAGTTCCGTTAATACTTTGACCCATTCGGGTTAAGTCTCCATTTCCATTTCTATTTATCAAGATTCAAGAATGATCGTAAATCGTTTAATATTAAAATTTAATTATCAAAATGAGAGTCTCTAGTGATTTTATAACTTGGGCTTTAATCATCAAACCAGTTTAAGTGCTTGGACTTTGGAGTTTTTTATACCCTGTAAACTTTAAAAAGGGCTGCAGATGGTTTGGGAGATATAAAAGATTCAAAATTTACCGATTCGCATTTATGTTATTTATATTTTATAATAATTTGTTATACTTTTATAATGACTGCATAATCAACACTGAAGTTACAGGGTGTCTCATAAGGCGCACCGAAAATCGTCTTATGGTAGATCTGTGGACTTTGGCCCAGAAGTTGGTAGCGAATTGGGCTCAAACACGGATTGTGTCTGCCCCGAAGCTTAATCATTTATTTAAAAAATAAACCGGTATATCTTTATAATGTATATATTCGTATGTGTATCAATTTGAAGATGTCTGGCGTGAATCTGCTGTATCTCATTTACTGTAGGTTAGTTATGGAAATGTACTATGAAAAGTTGCACTAGGCAGAGGCGTAGCAAAATGGGATTATGGATTCTTTATATTATTATTTAAATATATATTTAAAATTTTTATTTACTGATAAGAAAAACTCTTTATAAAATAATTACAGGGTATTTTTAAGTTTTTGTTTTTTCATTTAAAAATGTAACGAATTATGCTTAAATTTTATGTAATTATTTAGAAGTATTAAAGTGTTATTTATAATTTCGTTGTTATTTTCGTGATCCCCACGATTATGTCTCATTAGGTAAACTGAGTGGGTGTATTAGTTCTGAGTAATGAGTATTTATTAAATCCATCAAGAAAAAAATGAAAACTTAATGCTTGGCTGCACTCGATGGCACTTAAATGTACAACAAAACAATCATTGAAAATTAAAGTTAATATTTATTTTACAAATTACTCAGTGCAATTAACACTTGAGAGGCAGTTTCGTAATGCCAATCACAATGGCACATTAAATTGGGTAATTCACTGGATTCATCTCAATAAATGTTAAGGTCGTCAGATAACAGTTTATTTAGCAAGCGCGACTTGAACATATCTTATATATTTGAACCTCCAATATAATATCTGAGAATAGCGATCGAGTGAACAGAGTGGGTAATTTCAAAGCAACTCAATAAAGTTGATCCAAAACACAATTGATTGTAGGAGCAGACTGCTGCTAGTTTACAGGGTATAACATTATAAAATTAATAGTTTCTAGATGTATTATGACAGCTAGGAATAATGAGGGATTCTATAGGTATATAGAACTAAACGTTAAGATTCACTTAAAAAAACGAGATACAAATAAACTATTCTCATAAAGCTTAACAATTATAGTATATGTGATCAACCAGCTAAAAAAAAAACAAAAACAAAACAGACAAGCAAAATGAAACAAATGAGAAACATGGGCAAAGTTCAGAAACTCGAATGATATAAAAGCGAATCGTGCGATGAATCAAATCAACAGTGCGAAAAGTAAACCCAACGCGTAATACAACATGAAATTTCTAATCGTTCTGATTGCCTGTGTGGCTCTGGTGGCTGCCGATGTAAGTATATATATATATATACATATCCTCATTTATCTACATATCCAACTGATCCTTATTTATCCCATTTAAAGCATCTCCAACTGACCGACGAGCAGAAGGCTAAGGTGCGTGAGAATGCCAAGGCATGTGTGGAGCAGGAGGGAATCACCAAGGAACAGGCTCAAGCACTGCGTGATGGAAATTTCGAGAATGTCGATGGCAAGGTTAAGTGTTTTGCCAGCTGCTTCCTTGAGAAGACAGGCTTGGTGGTCGATGGCCAGATCAAGCCCGATGTGATTCAAGCTAAATTGGGACCAATTGTCGGTGCCGACAAGGTCAAGGAAGTTCAGGCCAAATGCGACTCTATCAAGGGCACCGATAAGTGCGATATAGCCTTCCAACTGTACCAATGTTATCACAAGAGCAATGCCCAGCTTTAAATCAAGTGGACGCACAACAATTTCGTATTAAATACACAAAAGCATCTGTGAACTGTTAACAAATTAAAAAAAAAAAAACTATTAAATTTATACAAAATGATTGTTTTTTAAGAAAATAAATTCAATTTTCAAAAATAATCAGAAAATCTTAAATTTTCTGTAAAATAAATGAATTAAAATATTATATAATTGGAAAACTTCTAGTATTTATTTTTTTACCTGGCTTCAATTCTTATGTAAGCTGTAACAAAGTGGATCCAATTCGATAAATTACTAATTGGACACGGCAAAAATAAGCTATAAAAGCAGAATTCTAAATGATGCGATCACGTTTTCTAAGTAAAGTGTCTGGACTGTACCCAAAAAAAAAAAAAAACAAAAATCTTGCTTATTAACTATGAAATTTCTAATTGTTTTTGTGACCTATTTGGTTTTCGCTACGGCAGACGATGTAAGTTTTTTATTAAATCTATATGTAAGTGATGGGAATTTGAGTGATCTCTACACTTTTAGAATCTGCCGAAGAGCCAAGATTTTTTTCCTAATCAAACGGCAAATGTTAAAGAGTGTCTTTCAGTGCATAATGCCACCGAGGAACAGTTTCTTATACTGTTCAATGGAGAATTCAAAAATGCTAATTCCGATTTAAAATGCTTTACAAACTGCATACTTGAAAAGAATGGTTTGCTCGTGGATGGAAAAATCCAGCCCAATGTAGTGCTGGAAAAATTAGTTCCCTTTTTGGGCACCGAGGCGGTTTTGGGCGCACAGCCCGAATGCGATTCGATAAAGGGCTCTGACAATTGTGATACAGCAATGAAGATTTACGAATGCTACTATAAGCATGACAAGATACTTCACCAGATGGTTTTATATTATTTTAAATTGAAAGAAGAATCTACATTACATTAATATTACATTAATTAAATAAAGAAGAACATTGCAGAAATTAATTAAGATTTTTATTTTAATTGAACTGGCCTTTAGTGGGAAATAGAATAAATAGAATAATTTTAAGCGATTTATTTTGTGTAATATTAAATTAACTTTATACATATTTATACCCTGAGCCCATTAAAAATGGGCAAAAAAGGGTATAATGCATTTGGCGAATGTATGTAACAGGCAGAAGGGGGCGTGGCAGACCCCCAAAAGTATATATATTCTTGATCAGGATCAACAGTCGAGTCGATTGAGCCATGTCCGTCTGTCTGTCCGTCTGTCTGTCCGTCTGTCTGTCCGTCTGTCCGTCTGTTTGAACGCGTCGATCTCAGAAACCATAAGAGCTAGAGACTTCAAACTTGGTATGTATGTTTCTGGATACCGTACGCAGATCAAGTTTGTTTTTATTTTTGGATCGGACAACTATATCATATAGCTGCCATAGAAACGATACATCGAAAATGAAGTTTTTGTATGAAAAGCTTCTTTAATTTTTGAGATATCTCAACCAATCTCACACGATATATATTTGGGGTGGTATTATACATCCCGACCAAATTTGGTCCAAATCGGCCCACCATATCATATAGCTGTCATAGAGACGCTCTGACGAAAATCAAGTTTTAGTACGAAAAAGTTTTTTGGTTTTTTAGGATATCGTAACCAAACTAATAGAACATGTATCTGGGCTGGTATTATACATTCTGACCAAGTTTGGTCCAAATCGGCCCACTATATTATATAGCTGTCATACAGCCGCTCTGCCGAAAATCAAGTTTTAGTATGAAAAAGTTTTTTGTTTTTTGAGATATCTTAACCAAACTGCTAGAATGTGCATTTATGTTGGTTTTGTACATTCTGACCAGATTTGGTTCAAATCGGTTACATATATCATATAGCTGCCATAGGAATAATTGGTCGAAAATCAACATTTATAAAAGAGTACCTGGGCTCAGGGTATCCTACTGTCGAGCGTGCTCGACTGTAGCCGCCGGGGGTAGGCGAGCGAAGCGAGTAGGGGGCGGAGCCCCCTTGTTTAAAATGCAAATAATAATTACCAATGGCTAGTCGTATGATTACATAATAGGAAAAATAAAATCTTGAATAATTTGTAAGTTATAATGCTTATAATTCTTATGTAAGCTGTAACAAAGTGGATCCAATTCGATAAATTACTGATTGGACACGGCCAAAATAAGCTATAAAAGCAGAATTCTAAATGATGCGATCACGTTTTCTAAGTAAAGTGTCTGGACTGTATCCAAAAAAAAAAAAACAAAAATCTTGCTTTTAAACTATGAAATTTCTAATTGTTTTTGTGACCTTATTGGTTTTTGCTACGGCAGACGATGTAAGTTTTTTTATTAAATCTATATGTAAGTGATGGGAATTTGAGTGATCTCTACATTTTTAGAATCTGCCGAAGAATCCAGATTTTTTTCCTAATCAAACGGCAAATGTTAAAGAGTGTCTCTCAGAGCATAAGGCCCCCAAGGAACAGATTCTTATACTGTTCAATGGAGAATTCAAAAATGCTAATTCCGATTTAAAATGCTTTACAAACTGCATGCTTGAAAAGAATGGTTTGCTCGTGGATGGAAAAATCCAGCCCAATGTAGTGCTGGAAAAATTAGTTCCCTTTTTGGGCACCGAGGCGGTTTTGGGCGCACAGCCCGAATGCGATTCGATAAAGGGCTCTGACAATTGTGATACAGCAATTAAGATTTACGAATGCTACTATAAGCATGACAAGATACTTCACCAGATGGTTTTATATTATTTTAAATTGAAAGAAGAATCTACATTACATTAATATTACATTAATTAAATAAAGAAGAACATTGCAGAAATTAATTAAGATTTTTATTTTAATTGAACTGGCTTTTAGTGGGAAATAGAATAATTTTAAGCGATTTATTTTGTGTCATATTTAATGAACTTTATACATATTTTCAAATGCAAATAACAATGACCTATGGCTAAATGTGCTAGTCATATGATTAAAGAATAGGAAAAATAAAATCTTGAATAATTTGTAAGCTGTAATGCTTATAATTCTTAAGTAAGCTGTAACAAAGTGGATCCAATTCGATTAATTATTAATTAGACACGGCAAAAGTAGCCTATAAAAGCCGAATGTTGAAAGGGTGGTCACTATCACTATTTGAAAGTGAAGGATCTGGACTGTAATCTCGCTGGGAGTTACCATGAAATTTCTAATTGTTTTGGTGACCTATTTGGCAATCGCTTGTGCAGACGATGTGAGTACTTTATAAAACCTATATGTATGTAAAGCGACTTTAAGTGATCCGTATTTTAAAGGGTTTTCATCTGAGTCAAGAAACAAGGGCTGTGGTAACAGGCTATTTAAAGGAGTGTCACACAAAGCACAACATCACCATGGAACAGTTGTTAATAATATTCAATGGAAATTTCGAAGATGCCGATACCACTTTAAAATGCTTTATAAGCTGCTACCTTGAAAAGCTTGGCTTGCTCGGGGATGGCCAGTTACAGCCCTATGAGGTGCTGAAAGAAAAAGATCCCGTTTTTAGCGCTGATTTGATTAAGTCCGTACAGGTATATTGCAATTCTATTAAGGGCTCTGACAATTGTGATATAGCTTTAAAAATTTACGAATGCTCCTACAAAATTGCCGGAGAAACTTTCAATTTTAAACACTTAAAAATTGAGAACGGGACTATAAGTTTTGTTCCAAATTCCACTCCTTAAGGTATATGCAAAATGCAGAGATATGTTAAAAATGTCATTATAATTTAATAAAAATAGAACATTGCAAAAATTAATAGAGCTTTTTATTGGTTTATTATTTATTTATTTGTACCTTTATAATTTGAACAGTTAATACTAAAATAAACTTTGGTGATAAAGCTTTTTATTTTAATTTAATTATAGCTGTAAAAGGTTAATGAGGATACAACACTTTGACAACGATTAACGAGATAAAAATACTAGATTACTATCGATGTAACGCCTAAAATGCATTGAATAAATGCATATTAAATAAATGGAATAAATTATTATATAATTAGTAAGTTATAATATTTATTTTCACCTGACCGTAACTTTTATGTTAGCTGTAGCAAAGTGGATCCAATTCGATATATCATTAATTAAACCGACATGGCAATTATTATATAATATATAAAAGTCAAATGTTGAAATGGTGATCTTACTGATAAACTATGAAATTTTTAATTGTTTTGTTGACCTATTTGGCTTTCGCTAATGCATTTTATGTAGGTGCTTATAAGACCTAAATGTAAATAAAGAGACTTGAGTGACTTCTATTTTACTAGAATATAATAATAATTTCCTAATGAATGTCAATCTCAAAAATTAATAAAAAGTTTACTAGACTTAGAGTTATTGTGTTTTAAGAACGTCTAAATTGTTAATATCTTATATAAACTGTGTCTAAATGTGTTAGTCACATTGAATATATATATTAAGCAAACCAAGCTGCAATTAAGTGGAACTAGTTAGAAAGATAAAATCAGTTTAATGATAAATAATTCCACTTTCCAGTGTTATTTGTTCAATGTATCTGAGCTAATAGGTAAATGTATTTATAGTATCATGAAATATCGAATTGTTCTGGTGGCCATCTCTTTTGCCAACGAAAGCTGCAAAATTACTGAATATGTTCTAATATTATTGTGTTATTACATTCACAAGATAGCTAAATTTTATCCATTGAATAACATAATAATAATATATAATAATAATATTTGAGTAGATTTGCTGACCTTTTGTCTAGATTCACAGACAAATATTGACACTAAACAATTACTATTTATAATATTATATTATTATTTTCACTTAATTAAAATGACTGATATTTACAATAAAATAAAAGAGCACATTTGATAGTAAGTATGTATAGTATAAAATTGTGTAATTTTATTCATTGATTTGTTGTAGATAATACAGGTTTATACATTGTTCTAGTCTGTGCAAAATGACAACTTGGCTGTCCTTTTTTGTGGGTCATTTGCATAACAGTTGGCCATCATTAGATGTTGGCTGTTGGCTGTCAGACCGTCGTCAGGACGTTAAGTCCTTGGCTCAGTCCCCAAGGTATTTGCACGTTTATGCAATGCATAAATATTGATGAGCGTCGCTTTTTCTGCAGTAGCGAACAAAAGGCGGACAACACGACGTATGCGTAATGTGCGCACAAATGAATAGGCACAAGTCGTAGAAGGGGCTACGTATTATTATTGTTGTATTCTTGTTTTTTTTTTTCGTCGGAAGTGAAAAGCCAAAATCCAATTAACAAATCATTAAACATTCATTGAGCACGTGGCGCAATTGCAATTGCCAGTGGGTCAGTCAGGTGTTTAGGGCACGGGTACGGGTTGATTTTCGTAGTCACCTTTATAGGGTTGCTCTCACGTAAGGGACAATCGCTTGGGGAATTTGGAGTTAAGCCCCAGCCATTAGCTGGGGAATCAGCTGACTGAACTGCTTCGCTGACTGACTGACTGGCTGACTGACTGACTATGTGGGTGGTTGGACTGACTGGCGTCTATAATTCATTTTGTCACTTCCTGGCAGAAGTGACTGTCATGTCACTTCCATTTAGCATCCGTTTCAGTTGCAGTTGTCTGCACAAAAGCCTTGGCATAATCACTGATGCGTTTTCTAATGTCTATTAAAAAGCAAACCAGCACAATACATCTACCCTACCTCAAATCTTCCTCATCCCTCATCCCGCCTCCAACTCTTGGCCCTGGCTAATGCATTTAAGTTGACAGCTCGTGGTTTCTGCGCTGGCGGCTTGTCAAAGAAACCAACACGCGTGGTGGTCGTGGTTCTGTTTCAGGTTCTGGTTCTGGTTGTGGACTCTGCCAAAGGGACAAACACATTGATGCTTCACTAGCCTTTGTCTTGACAGACAGTCAGACACACAGACACACAGACAGATGGACAGAGAGACTATCTTCCAATCTAACTCATTCCAACAGCCGGACAACTTTTCTTATTCCGCTTGTCTTGTCTGTCTTGTTAGTTGGCTCAATGAGTCTGGTAGCTGAGCAATTGAAGGGTGGTTGGAGTACTAAGAAGTCGGGTGGGGGTGAAGTTGCCGCCTGCGGTTCTCACATTAATGTAATTTAATTTTAGAAAAACTGCGCTCAGGGGGTTGTTATATTATTGCCAGT
Organism: Drosophila phalerata; assembly: GCA_951394115.2. Lineage (NCBI taxonomy): Eukaryota > Metazoa > Arthropoda > Insecta > Diptera > Drosophilidae > Drosophila > Drosophila phalerata. The sequence goes on from OY729850.1 coordinate 5,973,561, forward strand.
GTGGCATTGACAGTTCAACGCTCAGCTCCGATGTTCAAATGTCTTTGCTTTGATCTTAAAGACATACGTGTCCAGATCCAGGTCCAGGACCAGGTCCAAATCTTGTTCCTGTTCATGTTCCTGATAATCAGCACACGTCTGTTGCGGAGTTCATCAATTAGGAATTGCTTTTAAGGCTAAGGAACTCAAGACAACAAATGAGAGCGCTTGGACAAATAAGATAACTAAGGTCGATAACATTATATGTTAACTTTATTTTCGATGCTCTAAGTAATTAGAAAAACATTCAATTTCTTTTATTATACTAGTTTAAAGATTAAATTAAATTGATTTTTAGGTGATGCATGATTTTGTATATTGTATTATTTTAAAATTTATTAAAGACTAATTTTAACTGGAATATTACAATTGTGTTTTTTAAAAAGTTGTTAATTAATATGAAAATGTATGGAATTTAAATTAATATATGAGTTACTTAAGTTGAGTATTCTAAATATTCTTTAATTTATTGTAGACTAAATTTACTTAACTTGAACTAAATATTGTAATTCTTTCGCTTTAGATATATATTTAATAATAATATATTTAGATTTAGAGTTCATAAAACAGTTATAGACCTTGTCTACAATTATTGGCAAGTGACTTTGGCAACGCACTGAAGCGTGCTCTTAATAATTATAATTTAAATATTTATCTAAATAAACTGCGCTCTTTGAACCGAGTGCTATCTATTTAATGACATTCGAAACGTTTCAGGTGCCAAAAGCATTGGGCATGAAATATTTTTATAATTACTGCAACTGTACTACGAATTGGAATTGCACAATCTATCTATGATCAATGACTATTCAGGCATGAAGAGTCATATTAAAGTTTGCCATTATTTGACTACAATTTTGTCAGATATTAAATTCAAATTATCAATACACAGATGCTATAAAAGCCATTGCCTGATCTGTCGCAGCCCCATATAAGTATTTATTGATCTATTTTGAAAGAGTTTTCAAAAAATATTTAAAATTGTGCAACAAATTGTCCTTAAATGCATAGGAAAGTTTTTCTGCTGTCCTTGCTGTGCCTGAGTCTCAGTGATCTTCCTCAACCGGCATGGGTAATATATAAAAGAGATTTTTAACATTTCTCTCTCTCTCTCTTAACACTCTCACTCTCTCTTTGCTGTAGACTCGCTCTGTCTCCGTTTCACTGAACATGTCGTTGACTCGCAACGAAGTTGAAGATCAAAATACGACGATGCCAACGGTATTGCCGAAGATCACTCAGGATTTGCTGCAATCGTGCATGAGGGAGACGGAGATATCGATGTCGCAGCTGAAGCTCTTTCGTCTCAGTCTACTGTTCAATGAGAACAGCAACAGTGAGACGGAGTTGGCCTTGGGCAATGGCAATGTCGATGATGATATGAAAAATGCCAACAATCTGGGAGAGGTGGACTATGATAACGCGGTACAACTTCCAGATCTGAAGCGGAATGAACCACTACAATGCTTTGTACGCTGTCTATATGATGGCTTGGGTCTGATTCACTACGAGATGATGCTGGAGGAGGCAATTAAAATTGAGGTGCAGAGTCTGTTGCAGCGCCAAAAGTCGGAGCTGAAGGAGTGCAAGGATATCAACAGCAAGAATCGTTGTGAGGCTGCCTTCAAGCTGCGTCTGTGCTACAATCATCTAAAGAATCTAGAGGCCGAGCAGCGTCTACGAGAAGTACTCGAACGTAGCGAAACGGGCAGTGATTCCATCATGCCCGATACTGAGGACAACGAGATCAATAAGGATATGTAGCTTCTGGAGGAGCCAGAAACAAGAACCGATTAGATTTCTATATAAGTCGAATCTAATCAATATATTCAATTTACATGCTTACTATATATTTATAAATAAATATATTTATTATAAATTTGGAATTGTAAGGTAAAAGATTCATTGAAATAATAAACTGTAAGTAGCACATTTTAAGGCTGCGCATGGCATTAAAATAACTTCAAAAATTTACAGCATACTTTAAGGCGGCAGTCAAAAATTTGAAGAAAAAAAACTGCAAATAATAATCGATATTCAAATATAAAGTACAATTGCTTACTATTTTTTAGAGCTCAGATACTATACAATTATCTAAATGATTTAATTCTACTATTGAAAGAGCTTTAATTGTTTCTAAATTAATAAAGATTACATTATAATAACTTTCTTGGTTGCCTAGAATATTATTTTAAAAAAATAGTTGATATTTATCTACATTCTCTTCTTGTTATTGAATATTAAATTAATATTAATGCTATAAAAAATTAAATCAAATCATTCAACGTACCATGTTTTAAGTTAAAGTTAGAAATATTTCCGAAAAATAATTGTATCTCCTATATTTTTCCTACTTATAAAAAGATTACAATTTTTATTTAATTATACCAACAAGTAAAAAAGGTAGCTGTGTACATTTGTAACATGTATATGTTTGTTGTGTAAATAATATAGAAAATTGTTATACAAAATTAACATGAATAAAAACACAATTTAACGCTAGGTTTTTGCTGTCGTCCAATTGAAATCAAAGCTAATATTTATAAATTAAAAGAAAAAAATGTAATAACTTAATTGAGTAGCAATTGTGAAATGTTTATAAGCTTATATTATAGGAGTGGACTTTTTAAGTGAACTGAAAGCGACATAAATCGAAAAGAAATATTTGGCAACAAGATGAAAGTGGTTCTGTTGATTTTTATAATGTGCTCAGTCTACGAATTAGTAAGGGTAGGTCTTTGGATAATTTTTTAAATAATTAAAATTATATTTTAATTTTATTTGACAGGCACAGAGTGCTACGGATGTGGCTGCCTATCGAGCCAAGCAGCAGGAATGTATTAAGGAGCTGAAGATACCAACCGCGGAGGCTACACAAATCGGCAGTGATAAGGAGGTAAATAATCCCTCGGATGCCTACAAGTGCTATCATAACTGTCTCTATAAGAAAATGGGTCTCGTCACTGGCGATAATCCCAATAGCGAGGCTATACTGAAATTTGCCCAGGCACGTTTTAGCAAAGTTCCCCTGGATAAACTGAAGACTGAGCTAAAGGGTTGCTCTGCTGCTATGGCAAAGGGTGCTTCGACTTGTGAATCCATGTATAACTATGAAAACTGTGTGATGAAGGCATTAAAGGCCTAAAATTGCATGTTGCATAAATGATAGGTGATCCGGCAATCAGGCAGTGAAATCCGTTAAATAATAAAGTTATTTTACAATATTAACGCATTTGGTGCATAATCGAGGTGTGAGCTGCATTGTGCATTTAATTATGCAAATTGAAAACGGCAAATGATTCAACACATATATACAAAATATAAACATACATATTCAAACATGCACACATATAGAAGGAGTGTTCTGAATTTCGACAAATTTTTAAATGTAAACAACTCAGCATAAAACAAATGGAAAAATTCTAGATTGATATTTTACAGCACAAAAAAGTTTTGTAAATTTAATAAACATTTATTTCACTTGCAGTTGATTTTGATTGAACTTTTTTTAGTAAGTTTCCAACTTTAGTTTAATATATTTCATATAATTGAAATGTATAATTTAAATGCACAACACTCTTTACAATTCAATTTGCTCAATCTACAGAATTCACACGTTATTGTAAATGAGAACCTGTCTGGTGCAAATATTATACAAATATGTACATAATCCATTTAAGCTGATGGCTTGGGTCCAGTGAAAGGAGGCAGTTAAAGCAGCAATTAAGCTGTGACAAACTGTGACACGAACAGGGTGTGTAACTCAATAAACCCCCCTCGTTCAATATACACACTCACACACCTTTTGTTTATCTATTATGAAATACAGTTATTATTATTGTTTTTCAATACATGCATAAATTAATTAGAATTTGTCGTTTGAAAAGCAGCTGCTTTAAGCCTTAACTTTGACAGATTTGAACTCTTCGAAACAATCGTGCAATTTGACAGCCGTATCACAGTTATTCTCTCCCTTGATGCCACTACACTTGTCCAGGGCTGCACGAGTCTTCTCCTCACCAATGAGGGCTCCCAGTTTAGTGATTACCACCTCAGTTTGGATCATGCCGTTCTTCAGGGTGCCTGTCTTCTCGAAGAAACAGTTGGCAAAACATTTGATATTCTCAGTGGGATTCTTGTAATCCTTGGCCTTAATCTTGGCCATCTCCTCCTCGCTGAGGTTGACTTCCTTGAAACACATCTCTCTATGCTGCTTGGCCAGAGTTTTCTGCTCCTCGCTCAACTCAACCGGCTGTGGTGATAGAAATTAAATTAAGAAGAGATTAATTAGTTAGAGAATGATTTAAAAAAATATTTCGAAACCTTACCTAACATATTTCTATCACTCCTTCCATCTATTTTTATCAATTTATGTCTCTTTATGGCAGTTTAATTCTTCATTCTGGATTTTATTTTACATGTTTAAACCTCCTTGAACTTATGGAATTATATAGAAAGATCCATTCAATGGACAGAACAAAGAAGTTTTATCATATACTTCAGTTTTTTATTAATAAATTCCTAATGTCTTCTTTTTTATTATTATTATTCTATATTATCTTTTCTTGTTTTTAACACTTGCATTACATATTTTGTTAATGTGCTTTAAAGTCTGGTTTTCTACAGATCTGGTTTTCTGCACTTTTAATTTCTTTTTCTAAAATAAAATGAACTGAAGTACCTGTAATTACTTCATCTTATTATATTACTCTAAAGACTTACCGTTGCCACAGCCAGGGCCATGAAGAGAGCACTCAAAGCGATCACAACAAAAGAGTTCATTTTTTCTTCAGACTTGTTAGAACGTTGGGGAAGTTCTGATAACATTTGAAGCTTCGCTCAGCGCTTTTATAGTGAAAATTTCGGTAAAAAAGCCGGTTTCTTTATGGCTCCCGGCAGTGTTGATCTTTGACCAGCTTATTGTTGTTTCTTTTCATTTTGTTTTGCTAGTCTTCAATCATGGCAAGTACTTTCGTCAACTTATAGCTGCCGGCTAAAATAGATCGCACTATGAAAGCAAACTATTTTTTTGTGTTGCCAATTTTTTATGTTATCTATTTCTGCTTTTGGCTCATTTAAGCCAGACAGACGATCGAATCAATTATGCATGCAGACAGACTCGTTTCAGGTCCAGACTTTTAAAGTGGTCTGCAGATCATATAAGTGCTGTCTGCTTTCGAATAAAATCTTATGGAATTGTGGCTTCATATTAATTTTTTACTTTACACAGCTGTTTACTCATTATCGCGGTACTCAATCAGCAGACCAAATGAAAACTTTGCACTTTGGGGAACAAAAAAAAAAAATAAAGAAGTCCCCCAATCGAGACATATTTGAAGATATAGTATTAGGGTGAGGTGTAGTCGTATTGAAAGTTGAGAGATGTGCGCGATGAAGAAGAAGATGATGTAGAGCAGGAAGCAGAGGAAGTATAAGAAAGGAAGACAGACGACAGAGACGGCAAAGTTTTTTCATTTGAATCCTATTATTTCAACGTAGTTGTAATCTTATTATCCACGAGATGACAGCAAAATGACATTTAGAAAATTTCACGCTGTGTGAAATGTACAAAAACAACAAAAAAAACTTACACACACACACACACACACACACAATCGAGAAAGCAAAACCAAAGCGAATATGGGAATGCAATGTGTGTGTGTATGAGTGTTACGGGGAGGGAGAAGAAAGTCAGCCATTGCGGCTGCCATTTCTCTCCACCTCTGCTTCTTCTTGGCATGTTTTTCACCAAGTTTTCCACTCGTTGCCTGTCGCTGCTTCCCTTTTAATTTCAATTCTGACATTTGTTTGTCTGCTGTCAAAATAAAGTAGCTTTTGCGCCAAAGAAAATAAAAGATTGCGATTGAAAATTGCCAACGCTTTTCCTACAATTTTGCGGCTGAGTTGTCTCCTCACCTTCTTCCTCCTTCTCCTTCTCTCTACTCTCTACTCTCTGTACTCGCTATATCCCACACTCTCCGACCAAAATAATAATAATAATAAACTAAAGCTTGTTTGACTTTGTGTAAATTCTTTGAAATCCTCACGAGGTAATCTTAATTCAATTTCCTTGCGGTTCCCACCGCAAAACTCAAAAGTCAAAGTCATGCTTCAAGTTTTGCATTTCTTTTGTTATTTATTTTTTGCTTTACATTTTTCTTGTCTTATTTTGAGACTCGCATATGTTTGCCACGGATTGATAATGCGAAGATTTGGCACACACGTGTGTAAATAAATTATAAATAAATTCAAGCTAAGTTTATTCAAATCTCTATTGAAATAACAAATAAAAAGTGTGTTTTTGGCAGATTTAGTTAATTTTAGATTTTTCTTTAATTTAATAATTTTATTTAGAGCTAGGGAAAGCTCTAAATAAATTGTTTGTATAGATAGATAGTCAATAGTTGGAAAACACATTTAATTATCTCTTAACTACGAAATATTTTTTTATTCCATTATAATTAATATTACAAATCATATTAAAAAAAAAACAAACCGTGAGACTTATAAATATTATTATATATGATTAAATTATTAGCTAAAAGTTAAGAACGAAATTCTGACTATCATATTTAATTATTAATCTTAGTTACAAAATGTGAATCATTAAAAAACCAATTAAATTTAAATGTATAAATATAAAATTGAGAGTTATACTATTTTATAATTTTAATAATTTCAAAATTATTTATTTTGCTTATAATCAAGTTTTTCAACTTTCCTTAATCGTTAAATCATTGATTCAATATTTCTATGATGGATTTTCAGCGTAAAGCCTAGCATCAAGCTATGTTGTATGCTTAATGCTTGAATTATCTGCAAAACGCGTTATAAATAGAGTCCCAGAGAATCTTGCGTAGCCAGACAATGAGCAGGAGCTTTTGCTATTGGGAGAAGTTGCACGATGGATTTGCCCCATAAGCTCTCTTACTCTTAACCCAAAATCCTTAAGCAACACTGCCACACAGATGTCTTTTCTCTGTTGTTGTCTCCCTTTGTTCCCCTCCACATCTTCCCTTTTCCCTTTTCCCCCGCTGTTACTTCCTTTGCTTCAACAAGCTGTGCTAGAAATTAAGTACAATTTTCATTTTAAATTAAGCTGCCAGAGAAGGCTTCCCTCAGCTTCCCTCCCACGTTTGTCTGCCTTTAGCAACATTCGACGTCATTAATCACCACAGTGGCAACAACAACAACAAGAGTAACAATAATAAGAACAACAACAACAACAGCAACAACATGGCTAGCCAGAGCATTTGTCAGAGACTTTTGGGTTACTTTACTGTGAAGCATTTTCTAATCGTCCAAAAACTCAGCCCAAAAAACTTGTGCAGCACATGTCAGAGGGCAAGCTGTAGCTGGGGACTACGCCCCCCTGCCTCTCCCCTCTCTCCTCCCGCATCCCCTAAAAATTACAAAAGAAAAAAAACAACAACTATGTAAACTCCAATTTGGTATCCACCTGTCTGAGGGGGTTCCACTTTCAGTTCTATTTATTTATATTTTTTTTGTTGAGCTGAGAAAAATGGTCGCTAAATTTGCGTGAAAAGGCAAATAATTTGAAATTCCCAGGGGGTTCTAAATAAGTAAATTTAAATTGCATTTGTATGCGTTAAAAATTTGCTGCCTTTTATTTATTCCTATATTTTCCATCGGTTGAGTGGTTGACTGGTGGATTGTTGGATTGCTGGATTGTTGGATTGTTGGATTGCTGTATTGGTGGTTCGCTGTTTTGCACCACAACAAGTTTCTGTTGCTGCCGTTATAAATTTGCGTGTCAAAAGCGACGCGGCAAAGTTTTTTTGATGTTTCGCATACGAAAGCAAAGTTTCAAATGGTCGTTGAGTTGGGGGAACCTGGTATACCTATACCCCCATCCACTACCCCACCTCCCCAATAGCAGTCATTCCTCTTTCCCGTGTTTTTGTGCAAATGTTAATGTCCTTATCAACGCTTCAGCATTTTTACATGTGTCCCATTTGAAATATGCGACGCTGTTTTTCTGGCGCTTTTGCATGCGGTCGAGTCGAGTCGAGTTTGGTGGTTATATACCCATTAAAACTGTTTCTAAAGGGTATATTGACTTAAAGTGAAGCTAGCGACAGATAGAGTAAAGCTACAACCGGATGAATGAAAGGATATAATCGAGATTAAAGTCTTTTATCGAAATAACTAACTAACAAAAATTACTGCATACTTTTGGGTGCTTCTATGTCTTAATTTTTAATAACTTTGATTAGCTATTAATACCGATCAGCTTGTGCGATCTTGCTGCGGTTAAGTGAGACGATAGATAATATAAATAGATATTTTAATACCATAAAAAACCTGTATTTTAGCAATCTAAAGATTGTCAAATATAAATAATTTAAAATACCGAAAATTTTAACTGCCTCTAAAATTTATAGTTTTCTGAAAACTCTCCCCAAGGAATTTACTATTGAATTATATTTTAAAATATTTAATATCTTTTATTTAAATGTACATATTTTACATTTCGAAATTATCTATAGATGACAGGGTATTTTAGATGATAGTTTACCAATTGTTAGCCTTCATTCTTGTCCTTTTTTCGTGTTGCTTCCGCTGCAGTTGATGTCAAGTGTCAAGTGTTGGACAGTTGAAGTTATTTATTATAACGACAATTACATAGGAACCTTCGGTGGTGCAGTGGGTGGTGTGTGGGAGGTGGTGGGTGGTGCATAGCGGTTTTACGTGCTGTCAGACCGTTTTGCCTTTGTCAATAATTACATTTGTGTTAAATGTAAATTAGAAAATGCCACAAAAGTCAGCGAAAAAGAGTCAAAAAAAAAAAAAAAATAAAACCAGAGACGCCGAAAAGCAAAAGAAGAAGTGGCCATAATGTGACTGTTGGCCACGCCTCTAACCATATGTATATGTACACACTTCACATGTAATAAAATTACACTGAATAAGAGGGAGAAGAAGAGCCAAGGGAAAATAACGCCCACATTTGGCAAATCTCTTTCGTTCACATTTCGCTTTGTGCATAGCCAAAAAGAGAGAAAAATTTGCTAATGTAATGATGCTTAAAAGTGTTTCAAAGTATTTCTAACCATTTGCCATGTTTATTTTTATTTAAATGCCAACATGTGTGTATGTGCGTGTGTGTGTGTGTGTGTGTGTGTGTGTATATGTGAGCTTGGGTATTTGCATTTTTGTTAGTGGGCGTTTGATTGAATTGAAAATGCTATGCCAAAAAATTTCCCATTTCCCATTTCCCCGTGCTGTTCCATTCTTTCCACCCTTCCTTCCTTTTATCGTCTTTCGTCTTGACTTGAGTCCTTCCTTTTGCCTTTGTGAACTGTTTTACTTAAGGGTTAAGGGAACTTGCACATAATTTGCTAAATGGCTTAAAGTTTGAGCTCTGTGTAACTCAGACAATCACCCAAGGATTTTCTGCAAAGGATTTGCCATGAATTAGAATATAAGAATATATTTTCATATGTGAAACCTTAAGTAATTGCCTGATATTCTCTCTGTTGTGCTTCCTTTTCCACTGTGTCTTTTAATAGGTACACAAACATATGATTAAGCTTGTGTATGAACTAAAGATTATGATAAATTCCTTGATGTTCTCGAAAAATAATAATATATTTACTGTTTATTTAAACACAAACATCTATCATTTTCCTTTGTTCTGAGAAGGCATACCCTTTTTCTTGGAATTTTATTCTGAGAAAAACTAAGCAAGTTTCTTTAAAAAAATAAGGAGAATAATCTACTGAAATTTTTATAGAACCTTTGCATTGTTATTGAATAAAATTTTCCTCTATTATTCCTTTAATTCAAGACAGTATTGCCTTAATATTTAAAGTTATTATTGATTCAACATAATATTTTATAATTTAAATATTATTAGAGTTCTTAATATCAGAGCATATTTCTTAAGTCTAACAAACTAATTCCCATATGATTATCCACATCAGTTCATATTTCAGTATGTGACTTCAATAACTATGCATTTCCTCTTTTTTTTAAGATCATCTGTTCTCTAAACTCTTAACTAGTTTTCTTGAGTCTCAGTTTCTGTTTCCTTTATGTGTACTCAAGTTCTGCACTCGACTTCAAACCTCTTAACCTCTTCTCATCCCGTTGGCTAAGTTCAATGCCGTAACTCAAGTGATATTCCGGTTTTTCATGTTCATTTTAATTTCCATTTCCATTGCTTTACTTTTCTCTCTCTCTATTGCAATTCGTATTCGTAGTTGTTGTGGTCGTATAATGCCGTATGTTTATATCTATATCCGTATCTAACGAGCTGCTGCATGCTGTGCCACACTACACAACACACTGCACACTACACAGCCACTATAATATGCCAAATTAAAACTTTAACTAGCGCGCCGAGTGTCCTACAGTGCAGCAAGTACAGTAAAGCCGGCGACAGACTGTCATCATTATCATTAACAGACGCCACGGTTCGCACCTTCTCTCTGTGTTGCCGCTTGCAACATCCGCTGCTGTTGCCGCTGTTGCTGTTGCTGTTGTGGCGCTTATTATTGTCAGTGAAGTGGCCGCCATGAGCAGTCGGTGCCTCTGGTCCTTGCAACGCATCCTGTCGCCCCAAAAAGTGACATCGCCAGAGCACATCAACGTGCCACGAAGGCGACGCTTCCGTTGCAGTTTGTTTTTCACTCTGCTCGCAGACGGCTTAGTATAAGTATACTTATGTGTATGAGTGTATATGTGTTTTTATGAGTTGGTGGCATAAAAAGCAAAATGTACGCGTTAATCTTTCTAACAAACCAAGGCTGCATATTGGTGTGTGTGGCAAGGTTTATGTTGCAAATAACTTTGCTTGCACTTCGGCCTAACATAATTTATGCACTGCACCATGCTTAGGGCGTACTGTTATTTAAGTAGTGGGCGTGGCACAGCCAGCACTAACTAACACTAGCATATTTAATTACATGCCTTGGATATGACCAACATTAGTTGCAGCCACTTTTCAACCTGTTTCTGTTGCCATGTAATTAAATGCAACACAACGCTACAAAGCGATTTGCAACTAGCAAACGAATTAGGCATACATTTTAAAAAGGTGCATTTTTTATAAAACTAAAATACGTTAAATATTTAGAATTAACATTATAATAAAAATTTGTATTTTTTCAAATAAGATACAATAAAATTAATTTAATTTAAATAAATATAAAGTAGCTGAAAATTTTCTAAAGCTATAACACTTTAGAAATATAAGTTTTCAATTGTAAGTACTTTTTAATACTAATACTTAATTATTAATACAATTTTTTTTATTTTCTAAATTCTGATCAAAAAGGGATATCGAAGCTTTGAAAAATTTTTAGGAGAATAGAACTTATTTAAAATATGAAATGTTGCTTTAGTTTGAAAATATTTCCTTTAAAATAGAGCAGTTTAAAAGTCATTTATTTTTTAGTTCCTATCATACTCAAGACTGATTTTTAATCCCCCTATAGATATGGATCTAAGTACATTTACTAACATATGTGAATTCTTACGTATATCAATTTATTGTTGCATTCACTTCAGATTTCTGCACATATACTGAAGATAAGAATTACTGACATTCGAGTCGAAAGTCGTAACAATCATAAAAATAACAAGTTCTTATCAAGGTGCATGAAAATTGACAACCCAAACCCCAAGGCATATAACGGAGCACTAATAGACCAAAGATTTCGCTGAAATTCTCTCTGTCTAAAAGTATTTACCAAAATATTTCACTCAATGAAGGCGCATGCGTTGCTTAGTACACAATTCGAACGCTATGCATGCAAGTGGCGCCACTGTGTTGATACGCTCTCGAGAGAGCAACTCTCACGCTCTCTCTCTCAGTTACTCTCTGGCAATCTGTGTCTCTCTTTGCCAGCTGTTAGCACGAGTTGAAGTCGTATTCGTTTGTTTATTGCCTCGGCGCCTTGAAGTATGCTTCGTTTATTTTTTATACGTGGTATTTTTTTTCTTTGGTTATTCCTTAGCTGCCTCGTTGCTGTTGTCGTTGAAATACTAAGAAACAGGAGGAGAAGAGCAGAAGGAAGCGACCGTTGTTGTTGTTGTTGCCTTCAATTCAATTTTTCGCCAGCTGTTGTGCTTAATTTGAACTTTAAGCATTTTCCTTTTTGGTCTCCGGCATCGTTCTCGTCATCGCTCACAGTATTTTCGTAGTCGTAGTTGTTGTTGTTGTTTTTTGGGCATTTCCGGCTTTAACGCTGCGGCGACAGTTCAATGCGTATGAAAAACCCATTGGCATCGCCAGTTAGCAGCCCCATTGTAGGTCAGCCTTTTAACCGCTAATGAAGACTTATATCGAAATGAGCGCTACTTGGGTTTTCGGGTATTCTCTCCTTCTTTTTTTCGGGAGGGTAATGCACTTATTTATAGGTGGAAGAGCACAGCATTCCGTTTCAAATACTATAGCCAGTTGACAGTATAAATAATGTGTTCCTTTGCCAGAATTTATGGCACTTGTATGTCTTCCAGTCTGCTCCAACTTGACTGCTATAAATTAGAGCGGTGGCCAGGCCGTTTGGACCGCTCCCATCCACATATGAGTTCAACAAAATCGACACGCAAGGCCACACACACACACACACACACTCACATAGATATACTATATGTATCTCGATTATATGTACACATACACATGTATACTATATGTAAAAGCAACCGCCGTGTAAGCGGCTTTTGAGGTTTTAAAGTATTTAGGCATAATGATTAGCCGCTCATTAATTGCTAAGCTACTCAAGACACTATATTTGACTAATTAAGCAGCTGATTAACATTAGAGGCACACACTTTCTCTCTTTCACTGTTTTATTGACACATTACTACTATTTTCTTCAAGTTAAACATAAAATTGTCTAAAAATTCCATACGCCCCGTGGTACAGCATATATTTCCCAATTTTCTATAAAATTGTGCAGCATATGCAGGGACGTGGTCCATGTCCGCGTCCATGATGATGCCCATGATGATGTGGTGGTCCATGTCCATGATGATGTCCACCGTGACCGTGTCCTCCATGTCCTCCATGCCCGCCATGTCCTCCATGGCCTCCATGTCCTCCATGTGGTGGTGGCATTTCTTTAAGTTTTAATTGTCGAATTCACGTGCAATTCGTGCGAGTAATAAGCGTCAACTAAAGCTCTTCAGATTGCTGGTAATAGCTACAATATGATTTCATACCAGATACAGACATATTTAAGAGATAAGCCTTATCTCAACTGATATGGCTCTGCTAATCGATATGGCAAATTTGGATATCAGCTATGACTAAAAGCCATTATCCATTGTTATGAATTTAGTCATACGCCATTCAAGAACAGAAAAACCCTTGTTTAATCAATTCCGTCATACGCAGTTAATAAATGAGAAAACCCAAGCCTAAAGTGAATCAAATTTAACTGCGGGAATTTTTTCAATAAATTTAAAGTTGTCAAAAAATAAGGCAAAGCAATTTTATTTTTACTAAACTTGAATATTTTATTATTATCAAATATATATATATTTTTTTAAGAAAAGACTTCTTTATAGTTTAAGATTATTTCTCGAAAGTTTATATAATTTTGTATACAATGATGAGTCTTTTATTATAAACAAAAGTTTAATAAAATCATGGTAATAAATAAGACATTTTTAACACATTTTGCTTGTAGCAGTGTTGGTAAAGTTCACATTAACGAGGTTGGATGTGACCGGGACTGTAGTTCGGAGGAGGTACGTAGCCAGGTCCATGGTGATGTGGTGGAGGACAGTGGTGATTCGGTGGGGGGCCGTGGTGGTGAGGTGGTCCGTGGAGAGGTGGCATATAGCAGGGAGGTCCATTGAGGGGAGGTCCGTGGTGTGGAGGTTCGTGGTGAGGAGGTCCGTGGTGTGGTGGTCCGTGGTGTGGTGGCCCATGGTGACACGGCGGGTTGTGATGATGCGGAGGTCCGTGATGATGTGGCATTCTACTCTTTTAATTTCTTCAATAAAAATTCCGAATAACTAGAAACGCTTTGTACAACTGAACTTAATTTGCTTGCCCGCACAAGTTTTATAATATTGCACTACAGTCAGGGTTTTATGGTCTACAGATAAGTACTATCTAATCGAAGAGGGTTTGTCATCATAATCAATTGTTGTTTATTCGACTAGGTTCAATTCATGTGTCAGCTCTATAAGCAACGCCTAATAAATATTTAATTTTATTGGGACAGTTAGGTGTCTGAAAAGTCCCGTTTTTGTTATGATCAATAGGAATTTAATATATATTCGTACCCTACATTTATTTTTAGTTATTAGTAATTGAATATTAGTAATGATATTCGGTTTGTTCCCTAAAAAAAATTTATAATAGCTTTAAACCTTTTTTAAGACGTTGAAGCATAGTATTACCAAAATTTCTATTAATATTATATGCTTTATTATTAAATTATTGTAAATATTCTGTCAATAATTAAAAGATATAAAAATTAATTTTTTCTTTAAGATTTATTAATTTAATTTGTTGTTTACTTAAAACAAAACAATTAGAAAATCAATTAAAATGTTTTAAAATTTTAACTTTCTTAATGATGCGGAGGATGATGTCCAGGTCCTGGCTGATGGAAAGGCATTGGAACTTGATATTGTGGCTGATGCGGATTGTGTCCATGATCGTGTGGACCGTGCTCATGTGGATTGTGAGGTCCTTGAGTTCCATGAGGTCCATGAGGTCCTGTTGGTGGTGGTGGCATTTTTAATAATTTACGCTCTCAAATTTTAAAAAGCTAAGCAATTGTTATACGATGGTCGATTTTACCCTACTCAATGGCAAAATGTCGCAAATATTTATATTATGTCAAAGCTTTTGGAGACGCAAAAGTTGGGAAAGCACAGAAAAGTTGGGATTTAATTGGCAAAGATAAACTAAAAGGTAAACATACATGGGAACAAAAAAACAAAACGTAAATAACATGCTGATAAGACATTATCACATTTGTTTGTTCTATGATTAATTCGCATTTCTTAAAGGTTCTTACTACAATTATTTGTTTTTTGCTGCTTTTAATATAATTACCATTTTAATTTGTTTTTAGATGTATATATAATATATTTATTGTATATTTTCCCCTTATTATATTTTGTTTTTATTCCTCCAAATATTTAATTGCTTTGTTGTCTGTTTTTCTTGGCGTATACAGAAATATTGAGTAAACATTTGACTGCCTCATGACATTTGCTCGCATGACCTAACCAACTAAGTGACTATCCAAACTATCGGAAAACCAACACAGCAAAAAAATGCGACCCACTTGTGCCACATGTTTGGCAAAATTGCCAGATGCCCTACAAAAAAAAAAGAAATGTAAAAAAGAATGAAAATAAGTAGGAAAATAGGAAAAGGGCAGCGGATTTGGCTTTTTGAATTCAATTAATTTTATCTGCATCAATTTAGCCTTTATAATCGCATCAGAGTGCGCCAAACTCGCATAGTAAAAGCAGCAGCAGAACAAGAACTAGAACCAGAATGTAGAAAAGGTGAAGGGAATGGAAATGGGGAATGGGGAATGGGGAAGGGGCAGGGGAAAGCGATAGGAGAATCCGTAAAGTCGAAAACCCAAAAACCACTCAAAAGGGGCCGCTGCTCGTAAAATGTATAAAGTCATTGCAAAAGCCAATTTGTATATCAGCGAAGGCAGCAAAAGGACGATGGCGATGGAGGCTCGGCGATTATCAAAATGCGAATATGGCACACAGAGCGCCAGCAAAACTTACTTAAAATGCCCTTAGCTTAGAGAGGGTGAAAGAAGAGCGGAGTGCAGGAGTTGAGGATTGAGAATGGAGAATTGAGGGTTGAGGTCCTTTCTTCATGGCAACAATTACATTTCACAGATTTACGTTTGGGCGCTTTGGTCGCGTGTGTTGCATGCTATTAGTGTGTGTCCTTTATTTGGCTTATGGAGCTTACATTACCGCCGAGCCCAGGGTCTCATTCTGGGTATGAGCATGGGTATGGGTATGGGTATGGGTCCTGGGGCTGTTTCTGACTCTGACTCTGGGTCCGGGCACTGGTTACTGAATGGTGGGTTTCGACTGTCGCTGATGTGTGCCGTCTAAATATGAGAATGTTGTGTGAAAATGTTTAAAATCCACGCAAGCTTTTCAAGCGCAAATGCTTAGCACGCCAATGCACAGTGGGCCAACAAGAGCAATCGCGTATACAAATAAATAATTCAATAAATTGTAAGCTGTTAATTTGATAAACAGACACTGAATTTAGACGTTATTTTGTGTAATTTTATATACCTTCTTAAATTGTTTTTGAGCTGTTAACTAATATCTAAAACATGAGTATTAACAATAAAATTTAAAATGTGATAAGAAATTTGACCATATTTTTAACTACATTATCTTGATTGTTTTTTCGACAATCAATCGAGTTAATTTAATCGATTCTTATGGAGTCAAAATTTAAAAATTCCAATTTTTCCAGCACTGTCCAATTGACTTCTGCTTTCCCCTTGACGTTAATTCAAAAAATATATATAAATATTTATAATCTAACTAAATTAGAATGTAAGAATCAAAAATAAGAAACAATATATGTTTTTTTAATATAAATTTTATAAATTGTTTATATAAATTGCTTAATCACATAAATTAACAATTAGATAGTTTGTTTAAACCACTGTGAGTTGGACGTTGGAAAGGCGGTGTTGGGAGTGGCCGCGTCCACTTTTGCATACCACATAATGGCGTGTGCGCAACAGCAACAATGGCAACAACAAATAAATGTTGAAAAAAAGGGAAGTAAATAGTGAAAAAGGCATAAATAATAGCAAATAATACGGCGACAATGCGCACAAATTTGCCGCTAAAGTGTAGTCATTGTCGGCCTCGGGCTGTGCGTGAGACAGCTGAAGGGCGTAGGAGAAGGGTAGGAGGAGGGTAGGAGGGTAGAAGGGGTAGTAGGGAAGGTTTTCCACTCTGTCACTTGAGTTGGCTTTTTGCATGATTTCGCTATTTAAATTTATTATACATTAGATTTATGGGCGCGTTGAGTTTGGCCCCTATACGACGCCTACGACTCTTAACACTTATCATTGGCCTTTTGTGTGGTCTTGTTGTTGTTGCTTTAATTTCATTGGGCTTACCGCTAGAAATTGCCCTTTTGAATGGGGTGTGAAGCAGCAGTGTTTATAAAAGTAGTACGTAATCCCATAAACATTTCAAACTTTTACTGGGCATGTGTGTGTGTGTGTTGGTGTGTGTGTTTTAAGTGATTTCTTTCTCACTTCGCTGCCACTGGGCATGCACAATTATTATCGAGTCGATGGGTCGGTGGATCGTTGGGTCGGTGTTTGTGCCACTTCTGTCACATGACTTGCGGTTGAATATTTCAGTATTTTATTTTCCACCTTTTTTTTTAACAATTTCCTTCTTTTTTTTTAATTATATGTTTTGGAGCCTTGCGTGGCATTCAACTGCTCAGTTGCAGGTGCTTATTTGAAGTGTGACAGAATTCAAAGTTGAAACGGAAACGGAAACCTGCACGCCTGTCCTATAACACGAACCTCGGTGTGTTTGCATTACGAATTGCGGTACTTTGATAACATAATAATACAGTAATCAGTTAGCAGAAGTGATTTGAATAGGACTTTCATCTGAAAAATAAATATTTGCACTTCACAAGCTTATTTTAAATCAATTACTTCTTTAATGTAATTTTGTTAAGTTATTAAATCAAATTGGAAATATTTCTCGATGAAACAACAACAAAGATCTTTATTTTTCAAAGACCTTTTTTTTTTAATTTATCTTAATTAATTGTCAATTGATAGTAATTTTTAATTTTTTCTCCATTTCTTATAATTCATATTTTCGATAAAATATGTCGCCGACTAAAATGTCAATTCAAATCATTTTGTTTATTGTGTTTTAGACATTCAGTCTAACTGTGTTGTTGTTAAAAAATAATTTTTATTTTTATTATTTTTTATCTTTATTTTCACAAGCTTTTTATTTAAATTTCAAGTACCAAAGTAATCAATTAACGTTATTTCTATACTAAGTAAGTGACTAGCTCTGTCTATCAAATTACAAATCTTACTATAAGCTTAAATATAAATATAAATTTATAATTATTTTTAGCTGTACAGTTTTATAGAGGTTTTTTTAAGGAACTCGCAAAAATGGCGTCAATTGTGGGACATGTGCCCGTGTTTCCCGCTGGAGAAACAATACCGGATTGGGCAAAAATTGGCTGGAATTCTAAAGTTCAGCATGATATCTATAGAGATTGGGGTACTTACTACGCACACCGTCGTCGTCTGAACTTCGCCCAGTATTATTATACTAAATCCTTGGAGTTTGATGAAAATGATTATCTAACGCTCTATCGAAGAAGTATGACCAAGAGAAAGGCAGCTGAAATTAAAGGATCACTTGAAGATGCAAGAGCCGCTGCAGGTGATATTTTACTAAATCAAATCTATTATAATTACTGAGGAAATATTTAACAGCAATGGGTCAAAGGAAACGTGGACCGAATTGTCCAATCAATCTGCAAATATGCGATAATCTCTTTGAGCTCAATCAGTTCGAGAATTGCAATTGTGAGCTGAGAGATAACTTAAGAAGGTTTATTGGCGTTAAGGCCCGAAACTTTGAACTTCGACGCTTAGTGGTAAGTTATATGAAATCTTAACAACTTATATAGATATACAGTTATTAAACGTTTCGATGTAGGTTGATGATGTCATTAAAGATGTCACTGGCAAAGGACTCTCTTTGTTCTATCTGAACTTCCAAAAAGTCGTCGAACAAGTGAGCGCGATTCTCAAAGCTAATGAGATGCAAGACCAACGTCCTTTGTGGAAGATACTAAAGGAACAGGAGAAATGTGATGTACTCAGTATACCTGAAGTAGAGGAAGAGAATCCGTCTCCACTTGAAATAGCACGTAGAAAGCGTGCATTTAATGTAATTCATCAGAACTATCTGAATTTGTCCTGGCACGATGTACTTTTTATGAAAACAATACGCAATAATCCCAATCTACTGCTAGATCAATGTAAGAATTCAAAGAACTTCCTGGCCAATCTATCGCAAACCCAATATGATATTGTGCGGCGATTTATAGTTAGTATTAGTTTCTTAAATTTCATTCAACTAGACTATATCCACTTCTTCTCATATTTCATCAGAAAATGATTCATTCTCGGAATCCTCTGTACTATGTCAGTTTTCTGAAATTCTCAAACAAAAAGATGCTGGAGAAGAACAAAGAGGCTTATCTTTTTGGCATTCAGTATCAAACTCATCGGAATATGATAGCAGATCTAAGACAAATTCGTAGACTGCGCAAAGAAAAAAGACTCAAGGTAATTATTGATTATTCTTATAGATAAGTATTGACTTTTAATGAGCATCAATTTTAGAGTCTTGCTGAATATGTTGAGAAAGTAATGGGTGATTATTATGTGACAAAAACGAATCGAGTCATGTGCTGGAAATTTGAATTCATAAATGAGGTTTACAATACTCTGGCTTTGGCCTTAACCGAACAATATTATGTGCCCAAATTTTTTAAGCAGTTTTCAACACATTCGGCCTTATTGAGTCTATTGCGACAGCCTGCGAATAAGATCAAAGATGCAGTACCATTTGTGTTTGGAGATCGCTCTACTTATCAAGATGGCGATGCCAAAGATCCTGTTGCAATAAAAGCAAGGTACAGTCTTAGCATATATTCATCATAATAAATTTTCTATAATTTTACTGTTATTCTAGGCAACTCATTACACGTTTGGAGAAACGGATAAAGTTTGCAAAGTTTTCCATTGAGAAGTGCTATCTGTATCATCAGATTGCCAGTGTTCATTTGAGTCAATTGCACTATGATGAGTGCACTCTCAATGCTCGCAGAAGTATCAAAGGTACTTTTATTATTAAATAATATTACAATTAATCATTTAATTTAATTTCTCTATAAATTTAGAGTGTCGTAATTGCAACAGTGTGATATGGCACTTTCTAAGTCTCCTACAGATCATCAAGGCAAATGTTTTGCAGCATAAAGTGGAAGCCAGTAAGGAGTCGGTCGAGGAAGCTTATCCAATTGCAAGGCAGCTTAAATTTCGACCTTTAAATAAGTTTATGGAGCTATGTCTTCAATGTGTGGAAGACGATCTTCGCAAGAAAGGTGAATCTATAGCTTCTCAGCGGACCAGCAAAGCATCAGGCACAAGTTTGATATGATTTTGTAATTTTCATCCTAGAAATTTAATAAACTTTATTAATATGAAATTAAATCAGTGTAATGATCATTAAATAAAATATGATATAACGATTGCAACTATGGTAATTCTTTTTTGTTTTTTGGCACAATCTTTCGGAACCTAATACACAATCAAGCTCAAAATGTATGCTAAAATGTCCAGATTTGAATATAACTCAGTTTCCGCCAATCATAAATCTATATGGAATGTGACCACTTTTAGAAAAAATAATAAAAATCTTTTCATATCTAGTTACCTTTGTAAAATAACTCTTTAGTCTGACTATTATTATGTTTTGAAACAGTAGCATAAAAAGCACCAACAAAAGCAGAACACAAAAAAAATTTAAAAATATATAAAAATAGATAAAAATATGTATAAACTATAAAAACAAATAAATAAAAATAAATAAAGTTTAAAAAAATAAAAATACAAAAAAAAACCATTAAAATATAATAAAAAAAAGAAATAAAAATAATAAAAAAGAAATTCAAATAACACATAATTATTGTAAAATGGCTTCAGTTACAGCTATTCCCAAATCGGGAGTTGAAGAAACAATTCCCGCCTGGTTGAAGTTCGATTGGAGTCCAGAGATACAACATGGAATCTATAGAGACTGGGGAACATACTATGCACAACGACGACAGCTTAGTAATGCCATGGACTGCTTAACCAAAGCTGTGGAGCTGGATGATACAGACTTTATGTCTATCTATAATCGGAGTCAGGTTCAACGTATGGCTGCACGGATCGAAGGAGCATTAGCCGATGCCACACTTGCTGCACGTGAGTTTACAGCACCTTGAATTGATTTAAATTTAAAAAAATCGAACTTCCTTAGAAATGGCAAAACAGCAGCGAATACCAAATGCAGATATCAATTTTGAATATTGCTGTGATCTATTTGAACTTAACCAATTGGAGAACAGCAAGGCCGGAATGGCTAACAATATGCAAATCTTTAAAGGCACCAAGTCCTTAATTTTTCAGAAGCGCCTTATGTTGGTACGTATAGAAGAGCTTCAATTTTATAAGTCTTCCAATTAAAATGATTTTTTACTTTCAGATTGATGATGCGATTAAGGATTCTACTGGCAAGGCAATGTCCTTATTTCTATTGAAAAATCAAAAGTTGGTTGAACACGTTAATGAAATTAACCGAGCCAAAGCAGTTATAGATGAACGTCCACTATGGAAGATATTAAAGGAGCAGGAAAAATGTGATATACTCAGCATACTGGAGGATGAAGTAAGTTATGGAATTAAACACAATGAATGAAATAATAAGTTATGTTTATTAAAACTAGCAAGAAATTTTGTCGCCACTTGAAATCGAGCGTAGAAAGCGCGCTTTCAATGTACTTCATCAGACTTATATGAATGAGAACTGGATTGATTTTATCTTCATGAAGGAGTTAAGAAAGAATCCCAATTTGCTTAACGATCAGTGCGTGCGTTCTAAGGACATCTTGAAAAAATTAGTTTTTGAGCAGTACCAAATAATTAGACAATTTGTGGTGAGTATAATACCGTTTGGGAAATTCAATTAGAAACTGGACAATAACTAAGCATATTTTTTTAGAAAATGCTTCAAACTCGAAGTCCCCTCTATTACGTTAATTATTTAAAATATGGAGCCACGGCAATGCTGGAGAAAAATAAGGAGGCATATCTATTCAGGAAACAATATCAAATACAACGAAATATGTTTGAAAACCTAAGACAAATTCGTAAGCTACGCAAAGAAAAAAGAGTCCAGGTTATTATTATTGAGCACAATTGTGAGGTCATTAAGTATTTTTAAAATATTATCAATTTTAGGCTCTCCTCAAATATGTTGAGAAAATAATGGGAGAATACTATGTCACGAAAACGACTCGAGTCATGTGCTGGAAATTCGAATTCATAAATGAGGTTTACAATACTCTGGCATTGGCACTTTCTGAGCAGTATTCAATTCCGAAAAATTTTAAATCTAGTAATTCGGCAATGTTGCAATTATTACATTTGCCGTCGGATAAGATAAAGGATGTGGTACCATTTGTTTTTGGCGATCGCTCTACTTACCAAGGATCGGAAGATGTAGACAATGTAGGACTAAAATTTAGGTAACTTATGCGATCTTATTTTATTTTTCATACTTTAATAATAAATTCTTTTCAGAAAACGAATTACACAAATGGAGAATCGGCTTAGATTTGCAAAGTTTGCTATTGAGAAGACCTATTTGTATTATCTGATCTCAAATATTCATTTATCGCAAGGACGCTCGGACGAGTGTTATTTAAATGCTCGCAAAGCTATGAAAGGTTTGTTTAATAACTTTGTTTTATGCTATACTTTAATAATGCTCTAACCTTAGAAAGCAAGAAATGCAATAGCTTGATTTGGACTTTTCTAAGTGTGCTTCAAATCTTAAAGGCAAACATCATTTTACATAAAGTTGAACGCGTTGGAGAGGCCTTAGAGATCGGTCTTCCCATTGCCGAACAGCTTGGATGTCCAAGACTCATTAATTTTATGGAAGTTTGCATCGCGTGCAATGAGGAAGAATTGATTAAAAGATCGAATAGTGCTATGTCAAGTCATAGGGCAACAACTTGCTCTATACCAGTTATTTATGTTTAACGTGATTGCAAAAATATTGTTATTGTTTTAAGATAAATCAAGAGTGCAATACTACTAGTACTGAATAACCTTTATTATTAAATATTTATTTACTTGTGAAAAAAATTACTTTTAATGGCTGTGGGATCAAATTTTTAATTTCCCTTGATCAGATTAGTCAAAAAAGAAACCACGTGATCATAAAAGAAAAACAATGGGTTTAAATTCACAACTTGAGGAGTCGCAGAGTAGATATTAAAAAATCCTTGGACTTACCTGAGAATTGGGGAATATTGTTCTGAATAAACTTGGAAAGCTCCTACTATGTATTGTTTTTCTAAAAATATATTATTTCTATCGAGAATTTTTCTATCTAGAACACCTTGAGATACTTGTATCCTCATATGTAGTTAGGAGCCTAATATTATAGCTCAGTATCAGCACACAAACAAAAGTATACAGATCCATAGGCAATATAAAGAATAGGGAAAACATTTTTACACTAACATTTTTACATTTTTGTTAAGGATTTTTTAATAAAAAGCCCAAAGATGACTTCAATTGTGGGACATACACTGCGTCTAGAACCCGGAGAGGCTTTACCCTACTGGGCCAAATTTGACTGGTGTCCCGAAATAGAGCATGATATCTATAGAGATTGGGGCACATATTACTTCAATCGGCGCAGAGAGAACTTTGCTATGCACTATTACACCAAGGCATTGGAATTGGATGATTGTGATTATATAACCCTCTATCGTCGAAGTCAGACCCAACGAAGAGCTGCACGTATCGAAGGAGCACTGAACGATGCCAGTAAAGCTGCTAGTAAGTCTTTAAAATATATTTTAGTTAATACAATTCTTTAACCAATGTTGTGTAGAAATGGCTTTGCAGAAACATGGACCAAATTGTCCCATTAATCTGCAAATATGCGATGCACTTTTCGAACTCAATCAGTTCGAGAACGCCAATATAGAATTGCATAATAATATTAGAAATTTTATTGGTGTCAAATCCAAATCTTTTGAAACGCGTCTCATTGTGGTAAGTTGTAGAAATATCAGAATAACACTAATATTAGGAATTTTTAATTTCTTATTTAACTTTATCATAGGTGGATGATGTCATTAAGGATGTAACTGGCAAAGCCATGTCCTTGTTCTATTTACGAAATCAAAAGTTGATACGTCACGTTAATGAAATCACCAAAGCTAAAGCCATTGTAGATAATCGTCTCCTATGGAAGAAATTGAGGGATCAGGGAAAATGCGATGTAGTCAGCATTCTAGAAACCGTGGAGGAAGTCCTGTCTCCCATAGAAATAGCTCGCAGAAAGCGAGCATTCAATGTACTTCATCAGACTTATATGAATGATTCCTGGTATGATATTCTTTTCATGAAGAACTTGAGAAAGAATCCCAGTTTGCTATTAAATCAATGCAAACGCTCAAAAAGTTTCCTGCAAACTCTATCGAGTAAACAATATGATATCGTCAGACAGTTTATGGTGAGTAATTAATCTCATTCAGTTAATCAATAATTCCTTCTATAACTAATTTACAGAAAATGCTACAATCTCGCAATCCTCTTTACTATGTCAGTTTCTTGAAGTATCCAAACAAAAAAATGCTTGAGAAGAACAAAGAAGCAAATCTATTCCGTGTACAGTATCAGACCTATAGGAATATGGTTGCTGATCTGAAATATATGCGTCAACTGCGTAAAGAAAAGCGAGTCAAGGTAAGTATACAATTATTGAATGTCTGGAATTAAAAGTGAAAAATAATGATCTTGTTTTACAGACTCTTAGCGATTATGTTGAGAAAGTCATGGGCGATTATTATGTGATAAAGAGAAATCGTGTACAGTGCTGGAAATTTGAATTCATAAATGAGGTTTACAATATACTCGCTCTGGCGCTCACCGAGCAGTATATTGTACCCAGAAATTTTAAATATAATGCTACTGCAATGATGCGATTACTGCATTTGCCAAGGGATAAAAAAGAAGATATAGTTTCATTTGTTTTTGGCGATCGTTCCACCTATCAAGAAGGCGATGATCAGGATCTTGAAGGAAAAAAATCGAGGTAAGTTAAGTTTAGTTATTTAAAGATTAATTTAAACTCTAGTTTTTTATTTTCAGAAAACTTATTACTCGCATAGAGAGACGTATTCGATTTGCAAAGTATCCCATTGAAATGTGCTATCTATATAATCAGATGGCTTCTATACATCTGAGTCAACTTCACTATGACGAGTGTTGTTTCAATGCTCGCCGAGCTATTAAAGGTATGTTGAGTAAAAGAAAACAAATACTAACAATTCAAAAATAATTGTATGTTTATATGTTTAGAAAGTTTCAAGTGCAATAGCTTGATTTGGCATTTTTTGAGTCTTATACAAATCATCAAAGCAAATGTCACACAGCATAAAGTGGAGCGCACTAAAGAAGCTTTGGATGAAGCTCTTCCCCTTGCCAAGCAGCTCAGATCTGTAAAGCTTATCAAGTTTATAGAGACATGTATCTTCAATACTGAGGATGACTACAATAGAAAACTCAGTTCAATAGCCAGTCAAAGGTCTAGCAGAGCATCGGTAACAACTACAATGATGCGAGAGGAACTAGAAGATAAGTACTTAGATTAACATGTAACTATAAATTGTAAGGTCTGTATGTAGACATAAACAATAATAAAAATATAAATAATAAATAAAATATAAAAATACTATACTATGGATGACTTTTTAATCTAAAAATCTTGCTACATTTATTTAAGAATTATTATCTGCCCTGAAACTATAATAGTATTAGGAAAATATCTGATTTTATTATATATCATTTAAATAAAATAAAAATTTAAATTAAAAATAATATAAAATCTTAAGAATTAAGTCTAGTATGTTAATTGCGGTTTTAACTTACTATTCCTATTTTTTTAAATATTACAATTATCAGATTATTTTTCAGTTCGTTTTATTAAAAAAATATTTTATGTTAATATTCCATGTAAAGTCTCCCAAAAAGGGAGCACTATTAATCCAAGTACTATATGGCGAAATCTTAATTGAAGTTTTTTAGGGATTTGTGCTTTTAAGGATCTGATCTGATAGTTAAGTTGAGTTAAGTTATACCAGTGTAATCTTTGTGGCTGCCTATAAACTGGTGTCGTGTGATTTCAACTTTTATTCTGGCCTACATTTTAAGCGCTGCCTCAAGCAAATATACATACACAGATAGCATACACACACACATGGACACACACACAAGAAGAGAGAAAATTTACCTGGGGAAAAAGAGTCGTAAAAATTCTATCAACTCGATTAAATTATAACAAGTGGATTTTCATGTTTTTGTGTCGCATTTATGGGTTTTTATTGTGCTAATTTTATGCGAAGCGGCAAAGGAAGCGCGACAGGACGCAGCTCCTTGAGTAGGAAAATTCGGTATATATATATATATATATATATGTATATATGAACACGGACATACACACACACACATGTATAGTTAGATAGGCACCTGCGTTTGGGCTGCAATAATACTTGGCACACATTTAGTGGCAGCATTTAGTGGCACATTGCGGTTCCAACGACGACGCTGAAGTTCATCCTTGGGACATTGCCACATCGCTATTGTTGCTGGTGTTGTTGTTGTTGTTGCTGCTGTTGTTTTATTTTTTAGCGACACTCTCACTCAGTGTGGCGCCACACTTGGCAAAGTTTTTGGCCTACCTGCCACACACACACACATCCACACACACACACACACACTGCTGCCACTGCTGGCGTCGCCTTTTGTCTTATCAAACTTTAGCGCGTATGTGTTTATGCCACAAATGGCACTTTTGCGGCAGCCCGTTTTATTTTTTTACTGCCACTTTTCGCCATTTTGCTTTATCATTTTTATTTGCCAGTTCTCTAGCTATATGGGCGTGGCCCAAGACGAGTCCTTCACTAAATTATAAATAAGAATGCTAAAAGTCAGAAAGGTGCTACAAATCGTATGGCCTCTAAGGTTAACATGTAAACATACCATCTACATGGATAGACAGGAGAAAATATTTGTTGATCGAATTTTATAAAATTTAAATGTAGAACGAATTTAGCTGCTCAATAGTGAACAAAATGACATTCCGCTTGGAAATCGGTTGAGTTTTGACAAAGTTATGAGATTTCAAAGTTACCGAAAAAATGTTAAGGGGTTGGTATGCAATTTATGGATAATATCTGGCTTATAGTCAAAGAATATAACATTTTCAAAATTATCAAACTTTAAATGCAGAATCATTTTGGAGGTTAAATCATGAACAACATGACATTTCGATTGAAAATCGGTCAAGTTTTGATAAAGTTATGGAAGTTTGAAGTTGGTCAGACTTTTGATCTAGCCACTTTACAAGTCAAACTTTTTGTCCGATTTCCCTTGATTTTACACAAGAAAATTAAAGGTTTTAGAATCAAGTTTAAAGTGTTGTTTTATAAAAGGAATCGATTGAAACTTTAGATTTAAATTTTATAAAATATCAAAGGGCATTGAAATTAGAACTATGAGACAAAGGAAAAAATAATTAGGAACGAATTTAATAAAATTAAATGCACAATAATTTAGACGCTATACCATTATCAAGAAAAAAATAACATAGCATACTTCTTGGCATAGAATGTATACCTCATTCTAAATTTTTTGACAATCCAAAAAGATTGCTTTGTTTTTTCTTATGCACGTATTCACAATTTAAAATAGAAGCTGTTGGTTTACAATCAAAGCAATCTGCTTGGTATTAATTAAAATCACTGAAATTGAGAAGCTTTTCCATCTACTGTGCTGTGAATCCTTTTCCTTTTTACATTCGTATACAACTTATAAGCCCCATCGAGCCCGTTGTCACTCTGTGTATAGAGCCGTAAACATTTAAATAGCCACCTAGTTGGATTTTATTGTCCCCGGGGCGAGTTGAGCGAAGGTGTGCAAGCAACTAATGACCCTGTATTTATATGACAGGGCCAAAAGTTTATAAATATTTATGGGCTGTGTTGCATACTTTCTTGGAGCGCAAACTCATTTGCTTATTTTAAAATTCCGAGCAGGCGTTGTTTCATTTTTGACACCCGAAACACCGACCAGACCCCAAGTTCCTCAGTTCTCTTCCAATACTCCCTAGTTCTCAGTCTTGTCATCGCACGTTGTTGCCATTGTCACGCACACACGTACTATATTTTTTACGCGCATATCATATTACACACACACACACTAACACACATGGCACGCAGGCAGCCACAACATTAAGCACCCCTTTTTTTGGTGGGGATACATGGGTCGTTTTTTTTTTGTTGTTCGCTGATGAAGTAAATAGAATCACGTACACTAATTATCATCACCATTGCGCGCCAACGTTCAAAAATATATTTTTATTAATTTCATCGAGGGCGTAAAGGTAACGCCCACAGCTTCCGAAATCCCCGCTCCGCCCCCTTTCGTTTGTTTGGTAAAATTTTTAATTGAGATCCGGCAATACGATAAACCCGACTACAAATAGTACGTTCTCTGTTCTGAATGTAAATTGGCGCATTTAGTTACGAGTATTTCGATTACGGCTTGATAATCAGTTAAGATAAGCTGAACTATAATTAGCTACAGTAGATTTTAAATTTGGCGACATTGTTGTAGTTGCACTTGACACTGATTGCGTTTAATTGTGAGTCATCTAATTGGCTTATTAAATTATTAAAGTTGCTCACAGTTTCTCTTAGTCATACTGTAAAATATAAATAGATGTAATGTAAAGAATGTTTTAACACCATCAAATAAATAATAAATACAAAATGAATACTAATACGTAGTTCCCAACATAAAAATATGAGATTACGTCTGATTAGATTGTTGTTATGTAGATATGTCTTTAAATTTTTTTTGTTTAACTGTTAACTAATTTATTGACATTTTCTCTTGAAAAAACACAAAAAAAACTGTCACAACATACTCAGATAAGAAGTTAGTTCTCACAATCTGTGGTGACTCACATACTGATCCAAACAAAAGAAAAATACCCTAAGGTTTTGTTTATATGAGTATATATTATTAAATATCGTGGTATTTATATGAAAATTAAATATTTAATTCTTATTCTTATCAAAATATATAATAATATTAATTCTCCATAAAATGTGTAAAACTTTTTCTTATGGTCAATTAAGTGCAACAGTTTATTGTAATTTCCAACAGCAGTTCACTGGAACTTATCTTGAATTGGAACCAGTTTCATTATGCAATTATATAGCTCCAAATTTGTATGCGTCCTTCGTATAAGAATCAATAATATATATACATACTCGCAGATAACATGGCTTATACTCAATGTCAGATAAGAATGCGATAGTGCTTTATCTACAGATAACACATGTAGTGCAACGTGTCGTGTGCTCGAATAGAGATTGCCAATATCAAATGCTATAATAGAGCGATCTGATATTACATCCAGTATCAGCTGGAACGTGCTACGTGCAACAAGTCGCTCGTACAGTCGAACTTAAGGAACAGAATGGATCATCGCACACGTGTTGAGGTGGTGCAGGTGCAAGTGCCACCACCAACGGGGACAACGGTCATTGTACAACCGCCACCACCGCCCAAGGATAAGGGCTGCTGTTGTATACCCTGCTGTCCGTGTTGCTTCAGTTGCGGCGATTGTTGTTGCTGTTGCACCATAATGTAGACGACCCTTCGACAACAACAACAACATCAACAACAACATCAACAATAACATCAACATCAACTTCAAATAAAGGCGCACAAATCCTTTAATACTTTACGTTAAATTAAGTTTCTATGGCTTTGTCCAGCTCGTGTTCGTAATTTTGTGACAGAACACAACACAACACAAAACACACACACACAAACACACACACACAATTTTTTCATGCAATAAAATTTTACGATTTGTTATAAATAATGTTTTGTACTCGACTGTGGTTGTGGCAACAACATATTGTCTTGCATAAATCTCAATGGTGAATTCCTCGTTTCTCGTTTCTCTATCGACACACATAAAAAGCTAAATTTAATAACACACAAAAACCGCAACAATTTGTAGTTTCATGTGTAAAGGGTTTTTTGGTTTTTGGCACATTATTTGCCAAGTTAGTTCACATTCCAAGTTATTATTTATATGTTTCTCCAAATTTGCCAATAAAACCGAAAATGTGTCAAAACTGCGGCCAACACTCGGGCCTGCTCTCATTTGATAAAACATTTTATGAGCTTTGAGGTCTCTCTAGCATTGCAACCGCAGCGCCAAAAACTTTTTGGCCAAAACCATTTTTGACAAGGGTTGCGAATAGGGAGTAAGTAGGGAGTAAGAAGGGAGTAGCGGGAAAGCAGTAGGAGTAGGAACTGGTAACCCATTCAACGTAATTTGTGTGTACTTTTTCTTTGCTTGCTGTTTATCTAAAGCCCAAACCAAATTACTCATACGCACTGTTGCATAGTGGAACACAGATAACTGAAAATTTTGTTTAATTGATAAAAAAAAATAATTTTTGCCTGATAATAAAATATAAATAATATTTTTTTATATGGTGGATTTTTGAAGAAAAATTTATGACAAAATCTTATAAAGTACTTTATATGGTATTCTATTAATTAATATCTCTTTTTATATGTAAGAACAATTGATTTAGATATTTTACTGTTCTTAAAAAAAAATTAAAATTTAAAAATTCTGATTCTCACTCTTTGTTGAATAAAATCGGCTAAAATATTTTTTAATCATGCTATATTAAATATTAGCCCTTTATTATATATTTAAAAAAAAATTGATTTAAATATTTTGCTGTTTTTAAAAAACTTATAGATTAAAAAATTCATTCATTGTCGAATAAATGTGAACTTATAACTGTTTTTATCACAATGAAAATATCGAAAAAATTAAAAATATTATTCACTTCATTAATTTTTAAGACCACTGTGCATTGGGTACTCCACATTTTTTACATTTACACAAACTGTTCATTATCACAGCTCATTGATCAAATGCCTGGGCTTTAGATAAATTTTCGGTAGACCAAGTTTACCAAATGAAATGAATACCTCGAAGCGTTCTGAGAATTTTAGTTTAAAATAAGTTATAGCGCCGCATAGCTGACATTTAGTCAGTTATTTTAGTTAGTTAGTTTGGTCACTCGGTTGAGTTCAAAGTAAGGATCATGTACAATCCTGGATATCAGGTGGACGTCATCGACCCATACTATCCACCGCCAGTGGAAGTTATTGAAGTGATGCCACCACCAATGATGCAACCGTCATATGTACAACCCGCTGTGGTTGTCACACAACCCCAGACGGTCTATGTGGAGAATAATTCGGGTCCGACGGCGGATCAAATGGAATGTTGCCTTATGCTGGGCGCCTGTTGTGTCATGGAAGAAGCGGGCTGCGTTATTTTATAAACCCATTGTAACTCTAAGAAATGTGAAAAAGTGTTAAGCGAATTCTTATGTAAATATAAATGTTATCGAAATCTAAAAAATAAAAAAAAAATTAATATAAATATATGAGTGCTTTTGATTAGAACGCAATCAAAGAGTGTTATTGTAGAAATTAGAATAACCAAATGTTATTCAATATCGTTTCCAACTGGCAAACCTTTGTGAGTCATTGTAAATATACTTATGGATTTGTAGTGCCATATTTGCAGACTGTGATATATGCCTGGATTTGTGGAAAATTTTAACTGAACCTTATAAAAGAATTGCAGACTTCAAACTTTTCGGTATGTTTTCGTCTGAATTCTTCAAATTTTCGAGCTTTCTTTGTCAAATTATTGATATATTCAGTTTCTAGTTGCACACTCGGTTCTTTATTTAATAAAATTACTAGCTTAAGACTTTAGAATTCTCAGAAGACGTTAATTTAGATGATATTATTTTAAATGTATCACCACAAAAGCAAATACATGTTGCTCATCGAGTGAATGTTTGTCTGTCAGTCGTAAGTCTTCAAATTAGTCAGATGCGTAATTGAGAATTTGTCAGAGACTGTTGTCAGTTGGCTGAACCATATCATTATGTGGCTAGCACATTAAAGCCAGTTATATGTCATATTTGCCCATGCACTGAGCCAAGTTATTATAATTAAAGCCAAGTCGTCGTGTAAAACTGACAGAGTGCTACGTTATGTTCCCATTTTATTTTTGTTTTCTTGGCTTTTTAGGGGAGCCAATGTAAAATGTTATTTGAAAATGTTGTGCCTTGTCTTCGACGTAGCCACAAGAACAAGGCAAAGAAACAGGAGCACATCCAGGACAACTTCAACAGCTTGGCTTACAACGGAAACAGGCAACAAGGACAACAACAACAACAGCAGGACCGGGTGCTATATGCCTTTTTAACTTGATTTAATGAGTGCAGGGAAAAACATCAACAAGAAAAATGAAATAACTGTCATTGAAGACATGAAAAAGGGAGCGCAATGAGAAAAGGAGACGGAGTAAGGCAGGATTGACGGTTGCCTGTCGCCGGCTTCTGTTTTTCCAAACTGCGCCAAAGAAAACGCAAGAAGGGGTAGATGGGTGAAGGGCAGGGATAGGGGAGGGGAGGCTGCGCTACTTAACTAGGAGCAAACGAGTTGCCAGACACGAAGGGTCTACTTTTTGGGGTGTGGCACAGCGCAATTATGCAGCAAATTAGCGCTTTATATTTATTAAAAGCCAGCTAGCTGTAAGGCCTTTTGTTTCTATTTATTTCATTCTTTTATTTTTCGTGTTTATTTTCATTTTTTTATTATGTTGTTTTTTTTTTTGGTTGTTGTACTCGAAGTGTCTACGAGAAAAAAAAGGGCAAGTGAGAAAGTTACCAAGCAGCGAGTACACGAGTTCTTTGACAGTTCCCCAATTTATGGACTACAATATAAGCTGACTTTGCATTTAAAAGAGTAGATCTATCAGTGACCTATGATGCGGCAAATTATAATCTATTGTGATTGATATTTATGTCAAATTTGATTCCTTTATTCACAAAAATTTACCAAATATTATTATTAATTGTCCAATATATTTGCATAAAAGATAAAGCATTATTTAAATTATTATTATTTATTATTATTTTCTTTGCAATTATTAAACTTTATATATTTCTATTTACTAAATAATTATTTTTGAAGAAATTGTATTGCTTTATTTTTATCATAAACTCAATATTAATAACATAAAATACATACAAAATTATTTGTCGTGACTCACTAACTGACTAACTTTTCAAAACACAGCCCAAACCATAAGACCTAGAAGGCTGAAATTTTTACACAACTTAGCTGAGACAATAAAATATAAAACCATAAATAATTTAGGAGCCCTGGTTTCACATTAATATATTATTAAATATCATGTCTTATTTTTAGTAGCTTTCCTTCTAACATATTCCATTTAGTTTATATAACTGCATATTTTTATTAGTACATACATCTCAAGAAATCATTATCCTTGTTATTATTTTACCCATATTCCCTTAGAACACATTTGGGTCAGCTTCAGCCCTCGAATCTGTTTCGTTGAAGAAACAGGAGAGAAAAAACATCTAATCATGGGCTACAAGTTGAAACTAATGCATAATTCGTGTACTCTGTGAAAGGAAGTCAATGTGAAAAAGTGAGGCATGAAGTCAGCAGGATTCAGGACTCAGGACTAAGAATTCCGTATTTCTACCCCTGCTAATAAGACGCTTAAGGGTGGCTATAATAGTTATTGTTGGGAGCTTGTTGCATTTCCTGCAAGTAATTTTCTTATGAGTTTTCACTGTTTCGCTGTGGCCAACAGCCCCGTAATCCTTATAAATGAAGCAGCAAATTTAACGCCAATGCAAGGATCACATTGTACATATATAGTTCATATAGTTACTCAAGGACTTAATGCATTTGTTCTACGCTGAAACTGAAACTGAAACTGAAACTGGAATGGGATATTAACGTGTATTATATCTTATGTGACTTCTCATTCTCATTTTCTCTCATTTGTCAGGATTTAAGCATTGTTGCGACCCCAGAAAATTGCAATTGTATGAACATTCATTGGTTTTGGCAATGATGATTTATTTGAGACGCACGTGGAAGATTTTCCACTTTCCCTCTTTCTCTTACATATTCGATGGGTGGTTTATTGTGGCTGTTTCATTAATGTTTGTCCAGCACACTCATTAAAAATTAATCCGTCTTACTAGACGATTTTAATAAGACATTGTTAAGGCTATCAATGTCCAAGCAGTTGGCTTGTTAGTGTCGGCTTGGCTTCAAAATCCATTTAACTAGACGCTTTCAAGAGATTACAGAGTAGACTAGTAGTCTTAGCTAAGATTATGCTTAATTTCACTTTACTACACACAGAAAAAATCCATTCAAAGCTTGAATTTTTTTATATATGTATTCAGGATATATTTCTTAAATTAAGATAATACCTACATAAAATTGCAACGATATCAAAAAGTCAATATTAAAAGAGTCAAAGAAGCCTAAATTATTTGATCTAACTAAATGCAATTCTTACAAAGCCCCAAAAATAATATTATTGTTGAGAATATTCGGACTTGATTTAAGAATTTTGTACTTTGATTAAAAGAATTCGAAATTACCGTTCTTCTGACACCTCATTCGATTAATTTTAGCCAGGAATCAAGGATTTTTTATCTTCTGTGTATTAATTCACAGAAATAATAATTGTAGCATACTTTATGGCGCATTTTAGGCTTTGATAATTTTCCCTTCTGTTACTACCAGCTTAAAAGACAATTCATTATTTAACAATAGCTGGCATAAAAATAACTTGAGCTTTTAACATATTTTTTACAATTTTCCTTTCGTGTTGTGACTGAAGAGAAATTGTAAAGCCTGAATGTCAGCATTAAAATACTCAACCCAGTTTTCTCTCTCTTTGTCTAGGTACCACTCCGAAACCCAACTGACCCGCTAAGTGCCGTTCGACGAGGCTCTCCAGGAGCGACCATGTGACGCTGCCTTTTGTTTTATGTCAAGTGCAAAATGTGCAATGCATAAGACAAAGCAGCCGCATTCCAAATAGTAATCTGGCCCTAAAACCTCCCTCTTAGCCACCCACAATTCCAATTCCAGCCTCACTTAGAGCCACAACCTATTGCAAAGCTGCTATTGTGTCACTTGCCACACAACAACAACAACAACACTTTTGTGTGACACATTTGGCAATGCGTTTTTAAACTGCAAAGAAACAAAACGAAATGTGGCAGCCACAAAACAGCTACAACAACAACAAAAACAACAACAAGTAGGGGAAAAGTTTTTAGCATTTTTTCGCATTGCCTCGGCACTGAATTGCACTTAAAGTCAGCGCCAGTTAAAAACTTTGAAGCCAACGACTACAGCAACAACAACAACAACGAAAAAACTAAATAAAAAACTATGGTAGAAACAGATGAAAAGCTCTTCTATGACTGGCCGAAGTCTGTATACCCTTGCCAACCAATTAAATCGAAAGCAAATAAAAATTTCTTTTATAATCTTACAAAATTATTTACTGACTCAATTTTTTAAAATACTTTTCGTTTAATTCTGTAATACATGATTTTATATAATTTATTTAAGTCATTTTCTATATAAGGCTAAAACAGCTTTTTGACTGTCAAAAGATTTATTACAAAAGTATACAATATATAAAGTTAGATACTTTGTTTATCATTACCATTTGATATAACATCAATCTATTAACTGCAAAATTCCAATAAAAATATTTAGAAAATTTTAACACAATATCTATGTTAAATTAAATATCAAAAAACTAGTATACCCTTTCGGTTAGGGTATTAGGTGAAGCGTATTGCATAGAGTGCGAGAGAAACAATTGAAAACTTTATTGCTTTTGGCTTTTTCACTTTTGTTCGCAAGTATGTTGCACACGACGAGGCGCGTTGACAAAACGGCAAAAGGAGACCAAAAACTGTCGAGAGAAAGAAAGAAAGTTTTGCACTTTTATTAATTTTAGAACTCAACAGGAGGAGGAGGAGCCTTATGCTCCATACATACATAAGTATGGCAGCTGGGAAGATTGAATGATGCACTTGGACACGAAGAGTTAGGAACTGGGACAGGGACACAGTCGGAGACTCGAGACTTGAGACTCGAGAGTCGAGAGTTTTGGATTGTGGGTTCTCGCAAGGTTACACTCTCGGCAGCTGTTTGGTCAGCGGTCAGCGGTCAGCTGGGGTTCTCCACTAATTGGCCTTGTGAAAATATTTGCTACGCTTATGAAAACAGTTGGTTGCATACCACATGACCCTTGACCAAAATGACACACAAAATGACGCACATACTCATACAGAATGAGCCACACACACATATAAACCTGGGCCTCGTTTATGCGTTTATGCGTAATTCGTGAATTCAATACGATCATAGACTAATAAAGCGGTTTCTAAAATCAGAAATATAAAATAATAATTTTAAAAAACGTATTGAATTTACGTTTAATTATTCAATAAATAGAGAGCATAGAAAAAATTAAAAAAAAAGATTGATTAAATTAAATTTTGAGTCAAAATAAATGGTTTCTAAAATCAGAAATATTAATTTAAAAAGCGTATTTAACTAAATTTTAAGTTTTAAATAATTAGAGATCATAAAAAAGTAAAAACAAAGATTTAATAAATTAAATCTGAGACAAAATAAAATGGAAACGGTTTCAACTTAGCTATTTTATTATATAAAGAAAGAAAGCTGCATTCACCTATATATAAAAATATTTAGCATTTCTGAAGATTAGAAGTAGGCTCAATGATTTACTGAGAGTATTTTAAAGACATAGAAATGTTTAATTGTTAGAAGAACTCAATCAACTTAAATAATAGTTAGAAAAGTAAAGCGCTTTTAAAAGAAAGGAAATTCACTTAAACAAAAGTAAGATTAACCTTTCAATTGGTATATAACTCGTTCGGATCATATAGTCGAAAAAATTCGATTCTTTCTCTATATATTGTTAATCGTGCCTTTCGCACGCTTTCGTCACTAGCGCGCAGTGATAAACTGAATTACAGAAACTAATTCGTATAGAGCTTAAAGCAATACACAGAAAACTGCATGGCATAAACATAATATAACCAGAAATCTGCCGCTACCGACACACACACACACACACACACACACACACACGCACACAGATAAACAAAGTAACATTCACACACTTGACAACCCAGTCCAATCATAAACATGTGCCGGCACAAACCACAGTAGTCCGTCCTTTTGCCCCTTATCCTCCTAACCTCCTTCCCCCTTCCCCTCGACGACCGTTTGTACGACCCCCTCAATTTTTGTCAACTGAACTAATTAATTAATTGTGGGGCGGTCACCGTAGCCTTCGAGCCAAGAGAGACCAAGCGACGCGTCGTCTGAGTTGTCGCCGCCCACACGGCAACACTGTACAAAATCCTCCTCAATTCCCTCCTCCTTTCCTGCTGGCCGCTTTTCCCGCTCCCAGCCATCCACCCACTTGCTAACTGACCAGCAACTAATTTTTATATTTATGAGGCCGGGTTGTTGGCCTACTGCGTCATAAACTGTACAGTTTGGTTTGCCACAGGGTAGCTGGCATTGTTGTTGTTATTGTAATTGTTGTTGCTGCTTTGTATGCATGTGTGGCATGCGATGGTCTTGTTAAGGACATTCCTATCCTTGCCACAGACTCCTTTATGCCCTTTGCATGCTCACAATTTTAGTATCTTCTATGTGATTTCATGCGTTAAAGCTGAATTTTTATTTGCTGCCGTTGCAGACAACCCCATTAAAAGGGGGGGGGGGGGAGCGACCGGACAGTGCGCGGGGGCGTGGCTCCTGGCGAGGGGTCAAACATTTTTGGGGTTTAATTTTCATGTCGCGTTGAAAGTTTCGTACAAGTATTTATGGCATATAAATGAAATGTTAATACTGAACCCCAAAAATAGGCCAAAAGATTCGGTAACATGTTTCATTTCCTAATGTTTGCTAATGAAGGAGTTCGATTGGGTTCTTAACTGGTTAATTGGTCTGAGATTTGGAAAAGTTCCGGCATAGCAAATGGTTTGTGTATATTTTCATGGCAATAAATTTCGAGTGGAAAAAGTTTTTGAAATACATTACAATGGTATCTGAAATCAAATTAATAAAATGTGATTAGTTCTAATAAAATTGAACATAAATTAAACAATAAAATAGCTATGTAAAAATACACAACTCGATTTTCGCAGAAACGCTTTCAAGTACTCTTTTAAAAACTTTGTAACATTATAGCTATGTCAAAACTCAGCCGAATTCCATACGAAATGTCATTTTGATCATTATTTGGCCTTAATATTGACTCTGCATTTTAATTTTTATCATTTAGAAAATTTGTTATTTTTCGACTACAAGCCATCTATTAACCAAAAATTGAATACCAACCCCTTGACATTTTTTCAAATACTTTGAAATCTCATAACTTTGTCAAAACTCAACCGTTTTCCAAGCGGAATGCCATTTTGTTCATGATTTGACCTCCAATTTGATTCTGCATTTAAATTTTGACCACTTAGAAAATTTGATATTTTTCGACTACAAGCCATCTATTAACCAAAAATTGAATACCAACCCCTTGACATTTTTTCAAATACTTTGAAATCTCATAACTTTGTCAAAACTCAACCGTTTTCCAAGCGGAATGCCATTTTGTTCATGATTTGACCTCCAATTTGATTCTGCATTTAAATTTTGACCACTTAGAAAATTTGATATTTTTCGACTATAAGCCAGATATTATCCATGAATTGCATACCAACCCCTTAACATTTTTTCGATAACTTTGAAATCTCATAACTTTGTCAAAACTGAACCGATTTCCATGCGGAATGTCATTTTGATCATTATTTGGCCTCAATATTGATTCTGCATTTAAATTTTTATCAAAATCAACAGTACAATTTTTTACATTTTTTGACTATAAGCCAGTAATTATCCAAAAATTTAATACCAACCCCTTAACATTTTTTCCAAAACCTTGAAATCTCATAACTTTGTCAAAACTCAACCGATTTCCATGCGGTATGTCATTTTGTTCCTGATTTCTCCTCCAAATTCATTCTGCATTTAGATTTTTTTTATTTAGAAAATGTAATTTGTTTTGTTGTTCAGTCATCCATCGATGCTTCGAAAGAATTCGGTTACTAATTACAATTAAAGCAATAAAATAAGACACAAAACTTAACAATTACATTTCTCGTGAGAGCAAAAGTTAACAAACATGCTTGATTAATAGCAAAATAAATAATTAGAATACAAATAAGCAAACAAGCAAACAAGCGAAGCATAACAATTACCACAAATGCTGATTAAATTGATGGCAAAATACCATAGAAAATCAGCAATAAATGTTGAGTGCAGTGTAGACCCTAAGAGACTCATTCACAATATTATGCATTCATTTGCAAAATGTTGTCTCACAATATTAGAAGCCCAAAGGAAATCGAACAATGCTCACGTTTTTAGAATATCTTTTTGGCAATTTTAATATTTTATTATATGGATGTGATGATGCGACGATGTGACATTGCGACGGCCATTTTAATGCATATTTAATGCAATTTTTAAGAACCAAACGCATTAAATAAAGTTATTTCGCTTTTACCGCAAATATAAACATAGAAAGCTTTCCCAAAATTCGCATGCGACAAGAATTTTAAATCATTTCATGACCAAATGACAAAACATTTTCATACAAATTGCGGAATTTCGCTTAACATTTTTTTTGCTAAAACGTTGAACAGCTTTTTCCAATTCGCATGCGTATTGTTTTAATACCCTGTAAGCGAAGGCTGGAGAAAGGCATGATAGAATATCTTAATCAACGATATCATATCATATATTATTTATTTATATATTTGTAGAAAAGAAATTAATTCTAAATTAAAAATAATTATTAAAGCTAAAGCAACTAAGACCATCTAGCTAAAAAATTATCATATCTTTTTTATTTGTATGCAATTAAAAGGGTAAAAATTAAATTTTAATTTTATTCAAAATGATTAGCTAACTTATATGTAGGATATCTGTAGAGATAAAATACTTACTTAATTATTATATACATTAATTTATAAATGATAATGCTTTTATTGTAGAAATTAAGCTGAATGGTTAAAAATTATATTGAGAATGAGAAAAAGTCTGTATGAATTTGATCTTAGGGTAACTGCTAGTCGTGTTAGTTGCGCTGAAATAATTTTACTTGTTGGATTTGGAATTAAGTTTCGTTTTGGTTTTTCGATAATAATGTTCATAAATTTTGCGTCGCCTGCAAATATGCAACGGAAATTGCCAAAGCCACACGACTTCAATTTCAAGTAATATTATCAACCCCCCTCTCAGACCACAACATCTCACAGCCCCCGGCTCAAGATGCTGCTGTGTGTGTGTGTGTGTTGTTTTTTATAGGCTTCTGGGGAGTGCTTGGGCGTGTGTCGGTTATCCTAACCAAAGAAAAGGGAGATAGACAGAGGAAAGGAGAATTTGATTCTGCTGCTTGTCAATGCATTTCGTCTTTTTGATAATATCAAAAACTCATTTGCCTTGGCCACTTAAGGGAGGGGGATTTTAGTAGTTAGTTTGATGTTGCTTGCAGCAGATGATTTATTATAGCGTTTTCCTACTCTTCCCCTGATGCGCAGCATGCGTCATCAATTTTTCAAGATACTCGCACATTTGCATGGACATTGCCAAGGACCATTAGGCAACAGTTGCAGCTGCTGTTGCTGCAACATGAAGCACCGCAATAGCATTAAATAAAACAATACAATATACAAAAATACAAAAAAAAAAAAAAACAAAAACCAAAAAACCCATCTGACCATAAATAATTTGCTCTTTGCTCATTTCCTAAACAATTTAACAATTTGGCGCGCCAAATATTAATTAAAAGCCACTCTCCAGTAAATGTACAAGTATCTCATGGATACGTGACCACTAAATAAACGCGTTTAACATAAATTCACATTTACATTTCCACCAAGTGCCTAAACAATAAACAATTTCTATCATTTATTACTGTTGTTCTTGTTTTTGTTGTTTCATTATTATGTTATTCTAGTGTTGCGAAAAATAATGAAATGAAAAATGTGTGGTCACTCGGAAAATTAATTGTGATGCATTAAAAGTGCAATTGTAAAATTATTTTTTGTTTATATTGTGCTAGCAAACAATATAACAAATTGCACAAAAAAGGCACTACAACATTTAACAAATTGCATGCATTTTTGGCAACATATGTGCTAAAAGTGAAGGACATCAAAGGGCAACATGTTTAGAGTGTGGCTGAATTAAGTGATGAGTGTGAAATATGTGCTCTGAAATAATTCGAGAAGTTCAATGTGGACGTCGTTATACTCTAGAAAATGTACTCTAAGAAAGTTAATCACTAAAAATATTATTTTATTTTATTTAAAAAGTGTAAGTATTATTTTAAAATCTATTAAATAGCTTAAAATAAATTAGTTGACTTCCAAAAATTAAAATAAATAATACTCGTGGAAATAAATTGATAGTATATAAATACTTAAAATTAAATTTATTTAAAAATCCTCTGAAATTGATTAGATGTCGATAAGTCAGAGATTAACCCTCTCAGTTATATTATTTAAATAAAAACATGGCAAAGTGTTTGCTAAGGTTACTTGTTATCAATTATCAAATGACACACTTTATATTATTGAATGAGTCATTTAATCATATAGAATTTGAAGCACCTATAATAATATGAGTCACAAAGGGAAAAATCACATTTGATTAAAGATACGTCATCTATTAGGCTAACAGGGCGTATTAGTAATAATGTGTAAGCTTTTGCAGTTTTTTGTTACTAAGTTTCTCTAGCATCATAAGAGCTGCATGTACATTTCAAATAATATAGTAAAATTATCCCAGCCTTGAGGTGAGTGTTATTTTGATAAGAAATTTGGAAAGTACTTGCTAAAACCAAATACTTACTTACATCTTGTCAAAATCAAATACTTAATTATTTGAAACTCGTTTTAATATTTTATATAAAAACTAATTTATTCGCTTATTACTTAAACAATAATAATAATGACAATAAAAATACAATATTTGTTTTACAAAATAATACTTGACGCTTGGTTTACCTTTCACTCTGTTTATTTTTTTTAAATGACCAACAACATTTTCTTTTTGCAACCACCAAAATAACTAATTAGTTCAGTAAAGAAGTAAGAAAATGAGATAGAGATACAATAAAATTGTTGATAGATTTGCAAATTGTGCGAGTTGTTGATAGATTGATAATGCTATATAAAAGCTAAGATTTTGACTAAAACTAGATGATGTACTTATTCGAGTATAATTGGTTTTAATAGGCTAGTTAATGCATTTCGTACTGATCGGTAAGCGTTTCTCAATTGCAGCCTGTGCTCGAAGCGAAGCGTTTGCATCTTTGGCTTGGTGCAATTTTTTTTTAATCTCATTTGACTTTGGTTAATTTCTTTCGTTTTGTATTTGGTTTTCTGCTTTTTGGTTTGTTTCTTAGGCTACAAAAAATACCTTTTTTTTCATACATAATATGAGGCTCCAATGCTTAAGGCTTAACTCTAACTATGCACGTTACGTACCTATATATATTTATATGTGTGTCTGTATATATTTATATATACAAATATATATATAATCTATATGTATATAGATGTATATGTAAATGTATATGTATATATGTGAATGCATGTATAAATAGAATTTGGTTAATCTCAATAATATCTATATCTATATGTATATCTGTATAAAGCCACTTTGATGCGTCGTTCACCAGCGATTCATGTAGAACTGATTGATGCCCATCACATGCTTCTCCTCGTGATACTTTTGCAGGATATGTGTGATGACCGAGGTGGTGTCATTATCGCCGCGCCACACGCGTATCGCATTCTCGTTTTCCAGTATGGCCAAAAATGCTACAAGGAATATTAAAATTTAAATTAATATTTACATTTCAAGGCTTAAAGAGATTAGCAAGTTAATGAACCAAATAGTTAACCTTTAACTGAAGTAAACCTTTTTAATTATAACTGATTAGTAACGATTAGTAACTGATTCGGGTGAATATCGGTTAGTTTTGGCTTAATCAAGCATTAAATTCTATTATGTTTTTAAGGTATTATCTTCGTTTTTAAAACTTAATTAACTTAATTAAATTAAAATTAAGATTTTTAATTTAAATTTTGTTCTAATCAAAATAGATCTTAAATGAAACTAAAATAGATATTCAATTCTGTTTGATACCCTGGTTAAATACAACAGTTAAGTGATTTTGTAAACTTCTAATGAACTGGGACTACATATTAAATTGTTCAATAAGCTCCTAAAATAGCATTTAACTGATTAAATAGTCATAATACTAATAATAACTAGGAGTTTTGT
The DNA here is from genome assembly GCA_951394115.2 of Drosophila phalerata. Taxonomy (NCBI): domain Eukaryota; kingdom Metazoa; phylum Arthropoda; class Insecta; order Diptera; family Drosophilidae; genus Drosophila; species Drosophila phalerata. Next base: position 6,016,898 of record OY729850.1, read on the forward strand.
CTTAAAAGCTATCCTTAAACCTTTAATCTTACATAATTATACAATTAAAACCTTTAAGCATGCAACAAAATATTCTAGATACTTTGCAGTTAAAAAAGGGACTAATATATACTATAAACTGAGCTTAACTCATTGATCAAAGTAACCGAAATAGAAAAAAAAACCTACCCAAGAAGGTCTTTGGATTGCTGAGTGTTAGTTGGACTTGCGGCATTTCGAGTATAACTTTCAGAATAGGTGAATCTGGAGCAAGTCCCTCGCGCAATTCAATCACGCTGGCCGAGCGATTCTCGCAGAGCCAATCGCAGGCGGAGGCCTTGTTGTTGCCGGTTTTCTTGAGGGCCGAAATGACGGCATTCTCCTCGAATCCCATTTCAGTTAGCGATACAATGAGTTCCTCATTCGGTGGCGAATCACGATGGCTATAAATGCGCACAATCTGCATAAGAGCAGCGGTGTTCTCAATGGTTTCCTACGGGAACAGTACGTTAGACAAGTATTATAATGTCCAAGTGTGTATGTTATAGTTACATTATTGGTCACAATTGTTGAGGGTGATATGGATGAGAGGCTACGCTGCAAATGCATCACTGGCGGTTGCTGTGGATCCTCCTCCCTTTGGTTTTGTATAAGCCACTCCAATGTGGTGGAGTAGACACCATTGTTGGATCTCAGCGCTTGGTCGGCCACCTCACGAGTGAATCCCATGTCCACCAGACACTGCAGCGTGTCCGCCTGATGATTACGCCGATTGACCAAACGCTGCTTTAGCATCGTTATCAGACGTGGTGCAAATGGACCAGCGCCAATAATTGCTGCCGAGGCCTGAGCCAACGAGATGAGAACCTTGCGCACATCGTATTGAATCTGCAAACAGGAACAAGGATTAGGCACATATCAAATAGCGATGGATCACACTCACATTCGACTGCTGGAAGATCTCATTAATGTCGATGATGGGCAGCATGTTGGTGTTGTTGTGGACAAAGCGGGTGGCACTCTCGAGCAGTGCATCATTCGGTCCGGGCACCTCACGGGTACGTGTCACTGTCTGCGGCAGCGTATTCCGGCGTGGCGACAAGATGAACGTCTCATTGTGACGCACACGCAACTGAGCCAGAGTCTGGGATTCATTGAGTTCGCTGCCAGAGTATTCGGCACGATAGAGACGATAACGTGGATTCAAATGCCGCACATCCGGCGCAAACAGTTGTATCGACTCCGGATCATCGCTCAGCTCAAGGATCACTTCGCTCTTGAGATCATTCAGTCGCTTGTTCATGTCCGTCTTGAAGACGAGCACACGGGAACTGGGACAGATGACGCGTACGGTGATGGTCTCACCCACCTTGGCCACATCCGGTTCCGCCACAACCGTTGACGATGTTGTCGCCAGTCTTGTATGGTTTTTACTGTCAACCGAATATATATAAAGTTAGATTGATATATAATTGGACATATACAGAGATTACTTACCGGAGAAACAAACTGCGCAGTTTTTGCATAGTTTGTTTTGATATTGCCAGTTAATTGATGTGATTCGGGGATGTGATTTGGGACAGAGAATTTCGATACATGAAACTTGTTTACAACAACATAGAAATACACTTTTGGCAACTTACGCATTCGCCTGCTCCGTCTGCCTCCTTGCCGCTTCCTGCTGCAACTGCAGCTCCAACTGAATCCGCCTTCTCCTCGCCGGCGACGGTGTCCGCAGCACACAGTTGCCTCCGCCGACGCCGCCGACTCCGACGCCGCCTCCGTCCGTTTGCGTCTCCATTTCCGTGGTATGCACCTGCACCAGCGACAGCGAACCGGAGGCGCCGCTGCCCAGACTGACGTTGCTGTCGGCATCGCTGCCGCTGCCGCTGTCTCTGCCGCTGCCTCTGCCGCTGTTCGCTGTGTTGTGGGCAGCGCTGCTGTGATTGGAACTTGTTGTTGTTGTTTGTGTTTCGCTGCCGCGTTGCTTGTTGCGCGCCAACCACTTTGCGCGCTTCTCGTTAAACTTCTCGCGCATCCAGGGTATCATGATGTGGTTGCCATTAGTTGCGTTTCAATGCGTTTTACATTGTGTTTCGGTTTTTGCACAGTTTTCCAATTCCCATAAATACAAATACGACGGACAGCTGTTTGCAGCGTTGCCAGATCTGTGGCACTCTTGTGGAACTCATTGTACAGTGCTACATCTTCAGGTTGTTTGCCAAATATTAATACAAAAAGTATTATGACACAATTAAAGCTTTACTCACTAATTAATTCAATTAATTAATCACTTTTTTAATTTATATTTTAATGGCGCTAAACTATGAAAATAGGGATAACAGCAAAATTGATATCGATACAGCACTTTGTATATCGATATAAGCTATCGTTTGGATTATGTGGATTGTATTTTTTCATTCCTGCTTGCACTTTTGTGTGAATGGTCAGTTAGCGGCATTATGACCAAAACGGTTCATGTTGCCAGATCAGAATATTCGCGGAGTGGCAGTCCTTGGATCGGGTGGCAGCCTCTATAAAGTTGGCAACCGTGCTGAGTAGAGTTGCGATTTCTAGTTCAATTTGTTATTGATTATTTTGTTTATTATTGAATTGCTCGGTTCTTATCGGTTATATTTTAGTTATATTTTAGTACTTATTTATATTAAAATGCAGAACATTGAATTTCAACAGACCAACTGCAAAATGACCAATATAGTTCATCTATCACTGAACAAGTTCATTCGCTCATTTCAATGGTCCGTTCATTTGAACTTTTGCAGAACGAAATGAGACAACTCTATTCTCTTTTATTATCCACACACATTCGTATCGGTCGTTGCGGTTCTTGGAATATTAATTTGTAGAACGCGCAAATCAAGCTACGAAAACGGAAACTGAAAATGTCGAATACACACTAAAAACGCAGACGCAATTTCATCAATGCAGCGTGCGCATCCGTAATATACATATGTATAAGTAAATTAAATGAAAAGTGAATTTTGTTTTGCATGGCGTGCGTCAGTCAGTCCGTCAATTCGTCATTCAGCCAGTCAGTCAGTCAGCAAGCGAGTCCAAGTCACGTAGCATAAAAAGCGAAGCAGAGAATAAGAGAAAAGAGAAAAGTTACATGTGGGTATTAGCAGCGAATATGATGTGAAAGAAAAATGGGCATGAAGAAGACAACGCGCGACAACGAAAGCGACGAATAAAACACACACAACAAATACAAAAAAGGGCATGAGGAACAGCTAGAAAAGAAAAGCCGGAACGACGACACAAATGAATGGGAATCAACATTTGTACGCTGCCAAATTACATACATACAAACATACATACATGCATATATGCACACACATGCATACAAACACACACACACGCATACACTTGCGCATACAACAGCACTAACACAAACACAACAGCAACAACATCAAGAAGAAGATCAACATACGCATACACGAAACTTCAATTGATTTGAAACCGAACTGTAAAACAACAACAACAACTACAAGAAGAAGAAGCGCAGGTAAGCAGCAATAAAAACATAAATTGCCAGCACCAAAATTCGTATATAAAGAGTTCTATTCGCTTCAAGCAGCACAATTTGTTTGTATACGCCGTTCGTGCGTGTGCTCCTGTGTGCGTGAGTGAGTGAGTGTTCTTTTTTTTTTATCTTCTCTCTTCGTATGACTGTGCCTGTGTTTGTGTGTGTGTGTGTGTGTACGTATGTGTGTGTGGGTGTCTATCCGATTTGTGATTCCGTTTTGATACGCTTTTACTGTTGCTCTTGCTTTGTTTATGTTTGTAACGCGTCGACAATTAGCTTGCACTTTTACCAACAACCAAAAACAAAATTTCTACGCATTTGTTTATGTGACCAAGAACAACAACAAAACGGTCCAGGCGACAGTGTTGTTGTTTTACGGCTAGATTTAGCTATTTTTCGCTAGCTTTTATTTATTAAACAATGACTTCAAAAATAATAAATTTGTGTTTAAATACAATTAAAAAAAAAAATTATAACATAATATAATAAATTTTAGTTCAAAACAGAACATATAAAATTTTAAATATTAAATAATTAATGTTCAATTTCAAATTGTTGGACCAATTTATTTATTTCAAATAGTTTTAAATTTGATTACAATCATTTACTTTAATAATAAATTCAACAACGTAATAATTTAATAATATTCACATTTATATTTAATTTACTTGCCCACATTTGCTTGTTATTAATTTTTAAAAAGTCACAATAAAATTTTAAAAATTATATTTTGCTTACACTTAGCTTGTTTTTAATTTTTGAAAAGTGACAACACTGTTAGAATTTGTTAACGCTTTCTGCGCTTTGTTCTATCATTTTGTTTGTTTATATTATTTTTTATGGTCAAATATCTTATCGTCAATTGCATTTTGTCGAGTCGGCGGCACTGAAAAAAAGAAGCGATAAATTTGGAAAAGTTCAAAATGTCGGAAGTATTTTGATTAACAGCGATTTGTTTTGCACTTGAATATTAAAAAAAAACAAAACTAATAAAAGTTATAATTTATTTTTCTATATATTAAAATTGCAGCATTTTAGTATTGTGCGCAACATATGTAATTCCATTTATTGCTACTACAAGTGGCAGCAACAACAACCACAGCAAAACCAACAACAACAAGAAGATCAACAACAACAACAGGCAACTTTAATATTAAGATATTAATAACCAGCTATTTGTAAGACTAGTTAGGTGAGTAATAAATTATTAACTAACTGGTAACAATTATAATATAAATATAATTAAATTTGCAGTAATTAAACTATAAGAGACAACATGTGGAATTCCGAACCAACAACACATCGCCAGCAGCAGCAACAACAATATAATAATGGCAACTCTATTTCCGGCGGACAACCTGCCAAACAATTGGGCATGACATCAGCCATCAGCTTGGCAGAGCCGCGGGCAGAGGATCTGCAGCGTACAGAGGAGCTGAGTAAATCCCTGGAGCCATATAATGTGTTTGAGAGCCAGGATGAGTTGAATCATCGCATGGAAATATTGGCCAAGTTAAATACACTTGTCAAGCAATGGGTCAAAGAGATATCCGTTAGCAAGAATATGCCCGAGGCAGCGGCCGAGAAGTTGGGCGGCAAGATCTATACATTTGGGTCGTATCGACTGGGTGTACATCATAAGGGTGCCGATATTGATGCACTTTGTGTGGCTCCAAGGAACATTGAGCGCACCGATTATTTTCAGAGCTTCTTTGAGGTGCTCAAGAAGCAACCGGAGGTAACCGAATGCCGTTCGGTGGAGGAGGCCTTTGTGCCGGTTATCAAAATGAATTTTGATGGCATTGAGATTGATTTACTATTTGCACGTCTATCGCTCAAAGAAATTCCCGATGATTTCGATTTGCGCGATGATAATCTGCTCAAGAATCTCGATCCACGTTCAGTGCGCAGCTTAAACGGTTGCCGTGTCACTGACGAGATTCTCGCCCTGGTGCCCAACATTGAGAACTTTCGCCTGGCACTGCGCACCATTAAATTGTGGGCCAAGAGTGAGTACTATTGATCCTTTATCAGATATAGTTATCAGTTAGTTAATATGGCAATTTATTCCTTACAGAGCATGGCATCTATTCGAATTCTTTGGGCTATTTTGGCGGTGTCACTTGGGCCATGTTGGTGGCACGCACCTGTCAACTTTATCCAAATGCCGCTGCTGCCACGTTGGTGCACAAGTTCTTCTTGGTATTCTCGCGTTGGAAGTGGCCGAATCCGGTATTGCTCAAGCATCCGGATAATGTGAATCTACGATTTCAAGTAGGTATTTTAATCTTGTTTACAAGTATATGTATTAATATATATTTATTAATAACTATGCAGGTCTGGGATCCTCGTGTGAATGCCTCGGATCGGTATCATTTGATGCCAATCATAACGCCCGCATATCCACAACAGAACTCCACATTCAATGTGTCCGAGTCCACGAAGAAGGTCATATTGACCGAGTTTAATCGCGGCATGAGTATCACGGATGAGATCATGCTGGGACGCGTCAGTTGGGATCGCCTCTTTGAGGCGCCCAGTTTCTTTTATAGATATCGTCATTTTATTGTGCTGCTTGTAAACTCACAGACAGCCGACGATCACTTGGAATGGTGCGGTCTCGTTGAGTCCAAGGTGCGTCTGCTCATTGGCAATTTGGAGCGTAATCCTCACATTGCCCTGGCCCATGTCAATCCGAAATGCTTTGAGCTAAAGAAAGGCGTCAGTGCCAACAACTCACAGAACAACAGCGGCAACGAGGATGAACTGAAGCAGCAGCAACAACAACAGCAACAATCCTCAGTCACCACTTCACCGTTCTGTTCACTTTGGTTTATTGGCCTCGAGTTTGAGCGTTCCGAGAACCTCAACATTGACCTCACCGAGAGCATACAAAACTTTACAGAGCATGTCATCATGCATGGTGTAAGTAACAAAAATAAGAAAACAAATGAATGTATAATATTAATTTTATATCATTAATTACAGGTTAACATTAAAATGCTAAAGGAGGGCATGGCTATCGATGCCCGACATGTGAAGCGCAAACAATTGTCACTTTATTTGGATGCGGACTTTCTCAAACGTGAGCGCAAGTCCATGGAGAGTCACAACAACTTTAACAACACACTGTTGGCCAATCGCAAGCGTCTCTCCACGGAGCTGGCGCAATCCCAAGATCCATTGCCGCCGGGACAACAAGCGGCAGCTGGCGGCAATCGTGGACGCGAAAGTGGCGCTAAAGTACATCGATTAAGTGAATCGGTAAGTTACTTGCTTAAAATCTAATACTGAAAAATTGTCAACTAACTTGTTCTTATATTCTTTGCAGCTTACCGAGGACAATTCAAATGCCTCCAGCGATATGGGCGCTACGACGCCCAGTACGCCGACAGCAGCGCAAATGAATGCGCCCAGTTTCAAGGCAACGGGCAAGAATGGAGCTGATGCCATGGACAGCACAGAGCAGGCAGTTCCAGTGTTGCCACATAACAATGGTAGCAGCAACAACAATGGCAACAGTAGCAGCAGCAGCAACAATAATAACAACAACAACAGCACGGCTACAACAGAGGTGGCCTGCTCGTGACAACCGCCAATGCCACAAGCACAGCAACAACAACAACAGCAGCAGACAGCACCACCGCCGCCACCGTCACCGTCTCCACATCATCATCATCATCAGAAGTTTCGCAAGAACAACAATGCGGCAGCAGCTGCTGCATCTAATAGCATTTTTAACCAACGTTCAATACTGCATGCGGCTTCGAGTCTAACGGCCGCTCTAAGCATAACCGGACACAAGCGCAAGCAGCCAGCAACAACAACTACAACCACAACAGCAGCAACATCGTCATCCCCAGGAGCGACAGCAGCAACAACACTTGCTGCTTCCAACAACACCAGCAACATTAATAAAAATGGCAACAGCAGCATTGTCGGTGGCGGCAACAACAACAACAACAACACAACCTTATGCTATTACATTGATGACGATGATGACGACAACCAACAGCAACCACCTACGCAAAAACCACAGAAACAGCAGCAGCAACAACAACAGCAACTGCAATCACATGTTGCTGCCAGAGCCAACATGCCAACAGCAACAACATCGGCAAAAACAGCAGCCGCAGCAGCGGCCACGACAATTTCTTGTAAGTCACTTAAATGTCCTTCATTTATTCTCTTTTTCATTTGTGAGACTGTTCTATGCATAAACTATCAACTATTTCTACGCTTATCTACAATATTTACTTTTAAATTTATCTATAAGTTATATAAAAACGACAACTTGATACCTGAAAATCAACATTTTCCAAGAACAAACTATTTTTACAATAAATAAAATTAAAAAAAAAAAATACAAAAAAAAACATTTACAACTTTTGGTATTTTTATTTGATGAAATTTTAATTATTTAAAACAAATTTAACAGGTATTTGCTTTGTATTTTTAAATTTTAAACATTATAAAGTTTCTTACAAGTTAAAAACAACTGAAATAAATGACAAAATAAAATGTAAGAATTTTATATATTTAAAAATACAGAAAGCATATTGATAATTATTTTCAGACTTAGCTTAAATCTCTTTCAAGCTAAATTGTATCTTCTAAATATATCTAAACATCAGAAATTATATTGATTCTATTGAAATATAAAAACTTATAAAAATATCTATTCTTGTTTATTTACAGTGTAAAAAGCTATTACATATACCATTAAGGCTTAGTTTTCATAGTTAACCTACCTATTGATTTCCTTTTGGCATCGATGCCTCCAACAGAATGGAAGCCCCTATATTTTATACAAAACGGTTAGTACTAGTTTATATATAATGTGAAATATCAAATATTTGAATTCTTAATAATTCTAATGCAATATTTTCCTTGTAGGTTTCCATTTTAGCCTGCAGAGTTTTGTTTTACTTTTAATCCTTCAACGAAACTGCGTTGATATATTCAATACATACCATAGAAAGCGGACAACAACAAGAACAAAAAACAACATGAGCTAGAAGAAAGCATTTCGCTAACATTTGTCTTAATGTTTTCTCCCAAATAATACTGTTGTACATCTTTTTTACTTCCCACAGCTGGTATGAGGAGAATGCGTAAAAGAAAAGGAGAAAGAAAGAGGAAAAAGGAGTGAGAGTAATGGTGAGAGAGTGCTGTTGGCAGATGACAACAAAATGAATAAAACAAAACAACAAATGCAACTGCAATATGAAAAAGATCTACTTATGAATTTTATAAGCTATTTCTATCTTTTTTAATTTCATCTTGTTTTCAATATATGTTTTCTTCTTTTTCTAGTTGTACGCTGAAAATTTGAAACAATTATGTTCGTTTTTCTAAGAAAAGATAACTGAAAAAAGGTAATAACAAAAAATATATAATTGAAATGAAGATATTGATTTAATTTTACCAAATAAACAAAAAAAAAAAAATAAAAAAAATTCATGGCGAAAGCTGAAAACAAAATTACTGTGTTTTATTTTCAATGGTGTGTGGGTTTGGGGTTTCTTAGGATATTTCAGTTACAGGAACCATAAGATGCTACTCGTATTTGGAGTTATGAACATTAATAAATATATTTGGAAAACAGAAAATAAAATCATCGTTTTACTTAAGAATAGTTTTAATCTATATGGCGCTAATGAACGATGCAGCATTGAGTTTTTGACAATAGTCTTTGAAAAACATGGTTAACTTAAAAAGAGCTTAAAATAACTTGAATTAGCTTTAAGTGCAGACTGAATTTTGGTCTAACAGAATGAAGGCCGATCAGACTTCTATTTTGAGCGTGTGTACATTATAAATGGATGAAATCTGGATAATTACTATTCAAACGGAACTGTAATGAAATTATGTATTATGAAGATATTGAAAAGAATAAAAACAATTTGATTCAAAAGTGCTCAAGGAGCTCCGGATAATATCAAATAGAATTTCATCAGATTTGGTTCGAGCTTGATCAGTTTTATTATTGGTAGAAAATATAAGAATTTTTGTATTTCTTAATTGTTAAAACGATTAATATCTTCCAGGAGATTCAGAGTAGTATTTACAGCTTGTATTAAGAATCTAACTTGTAACAGATATACAACTCAGTTACCTATTTTTAAGCATTTACTTGATGAGATGGAAGACGAAATTAAAATTATGACAAGAAAAATTCTGAATAATACCTTAATTCAGCAGCATTTAAACCTACTAGCTTAAAAGTGCTTTTAGAAACATACTCTAATTAAAACTGTTTTATTAAACATATATATTTGCAGCTGAAATAGTAGATAAGTTGAAGTTCTGTATAAAAATGTAATTAATTAGATACATAACCAATTATCTTAAAGAAAAAATCAGTAGGAATTTAATAGTCGCGGATTATACCTGGAAATCCCTATAAAATAAAAAGGAGTTACAAATCACAATTTAATAAATATATCAAATAAACTATATTTTTAAAAGTTGGTTGATTCTTTTAATAAATAAACGGCAGTAGTTAAATAAGAGTATAATATACAAAAATACATATATAACTCACATTTCCATAGCTGCGATTTAAAATAAATTAAATATAATATAAACATAAAATATAATTAATTTGGATCGGTTATGGATTCTTTGAGTAGAAAAAAAAATAAAGTAGTTACAAATCATTGCTCGTTATATTTATTATTATATGTACATATATAAAATTTGGTACAGAACTCAAACCACTCAACGTCACAAGGAATTTAATATAGAACTACACTACCGAAAGGAAATAGCGAGCTAGCTGCTTAAGGAGCTCAAAGTGAGCAACTGTTGGAATTTTATGAGATTGCTCAGCTTGAGAAATAGTTGAGAAACTACTTAAATATTTAAATGAATTTTAATGGCAGTTAGTTATATTCTATTTTACAACAGGATCATTGGATAAACTGTCTAATTGTTGGTTAAGATGTCAAACCGTCAAACGTAGTACCACTCCTTATATAAAGACTTAGGATCCAGCTGCCTATAGAACTTAAAGTGAACAACTGTTTGGATTTTATGAGGCTGCTCAGCTTGAGGAATTGTTGAGAAAATACTTGAATATTTAAATGAATTTTAATGGCAGTTTGGCCAACAGGTGGCCACAACAACTTCGAAAAGTACAGTCGCTAGACAAGGATGAGGAACCTTGACAAGGACTTCAAGGATGCGACAGTAGCTGATCTGTGATCATATACCGCACAGTTGCGTGAAAGTACAGTCAGCCAACTAAGTAACCTTAAAAACCGGCTCCGAATGATGTTTAACAAGGACGATTGAGGTATTACCCGGACTACTGCGCTTCGGACTAACTGGCCTATTAACCAATCGATCCTTTTTTTTGGGAACCTTACCTTAATTGCACTTCTGCGAATTTACCTATGCGCGACACAGCTGCGCGTTTTTACCCGAAATATATTTAATCCGTTTATGGCCACGGATTAAGTTGCAAAATTTGCGAATTCCGTGGAAAGCGCCGAAGCGCGCAGGTAAAATACGCTAATCCAGCCGTACTGTAATCCCAGGTAGGTTAGACTTTTCGGGTATATAAGATCGGCAGTCTGACAGCAAGATCATCAGTCAACAGTGCAGTGTCAGTGTGTAAGGATCTCTTATCCTTAAGAAAAATATAAACTATATAAAATTACTATATTATATGGTAAACTTTGCTTAGTTTTGCCAACTTATTTGCATCACTGGGTGAAGTTTGTCGTATAATCCCAAGGTAGCAGCGATAATAATAATATAAAGTGAACTGAATTCTTAGCTCTGCTTTTGGGATGCATTTTGTGCAGTTATGTTCAATTTAATAACCACATCACTGGGCAAAGTGTGTCTCAAAATTCCAGCTAAATGGTAACAACAATATCAAGTGTGGGTGTGGGTGTGTGTGTTCAAGTGTGCACAACTCAAGTATTTTAAAATTAAATGGCGATTGTCGGTATGGTCGCTTTCTAAGCAGCATCGGTAAAAGTGACTAGACCGAACACTCGTGCTTAAATTTTAAAATGTTCAACATGCTTTCATCACTTCCTCATTCAAAATGTACCATCTATATCTAATTGAATATATAGTATATAGAGGTTGCAATTAGTTTCTTTGGTCGTCCAGCCTTAGGTGACTTCTCTGCTCATAAAGCTAGACAACCATTGAAGTTCGTTGTGGCAAACGCAGCTTTACAAATTTTTATATTATATTCAAAGTTCGAAAAAAAATATTGTATATTCTTAAATGGGTCATTCGCTTAAAGGAACGATCGTTGTGATATGCGTTTAACTCATCGTTACATATCACAGTGATTTTCCTTTATAGCGAGTGAATACTCCCAGATTTCAACAATTTACATTATTTTTCAAAGTTTAAATTTTTTGTTTAATGCCTTTATAGTAGAGAGAATAGACGCTGTGTTGTATGTTCTACGTATTGTCTATATCACAGTGGCTGTTCTTTTTGTACCTAAAGTGCAGTACAACTTTAAATATGAATATATATGGAATCCACTCTCTTTAACCGATTCTTATGTTGTGTTTAACCGCAGGGAACTGTTGCTGCTGATATATACTATTTAAACTCATTTATATCACAGTGGCTGTTCTTTTTGGTTGCTCGACAATTTTCAACAAATTCTTCATTTTAGTGTTAGTTATATTTTGCAAATTGTCTGAAAGAAAGGGAACTCTCGCTGTTGATGTACTACATTTTTTAACAATTTATATCACAGTGGCTGTTCTTTTTTGTTTAACAATTTTCCAACGATATTGACAATTATAAAGAATTTAAAAACTAAACAATTAACAAGTACATAATAGTATATTTTAAATAAATAAATAGGTAATGATATCAACTAAGTATTTCTAATATATAACTTAAAAATTGTCAACAAATTTTTATAAATAAATTATTATTATCATTAGTTTAATAAAACAAAATTTAATTATAATTAAAAAATATTTTTCCAACTTTTATAAAAGAAAATTGAAATAAAATACATAATATATGATTATTACATTAAATGCTCCCATAAGTATGCTACATTTGATTTTTTTATATATTCTATTAACAAGCTGTGTAATTGGAATTACAGCTGCAGAAAACCACCGCAAAAACGTGGCGCCACGTGTTTGGCCTGGCAAAATGGCAACATAAGGTAGCAAAATGTGTGGCAAGTATGTAGGGCGTTAGGGGGCGTGTGGGGGAGTGGGCGTGCAGGCGTGGCCATGCGAATTGACATTCATTGACAGCCTCCACCTAGCTGAATAACAAGCACACAAACTAAGTATTAAGGCTAAAATGGCTGCCAATAGTGTTGCCATTGTTGCTGCCACAAAGTATGCCACATTGTAGCTGGCTAACGGAATGGGAAAAGGAAACTAAACGCCGGAAATGCGAATAAAATGTTTTTCCAGTTGGAAAAAAAAAAATAACAAAACCCAACGCTACTTTCAAAGCAGAACAGAACATTCTCATTACCTCAAGTTTAAAAATAAAGTAATAGCTAACAAACTGTTCAATGTAGTATATAGAGAAGCTTAATGAAGTTCAAGTATATGTCTTGAAAATAATTCTGTTGTTTATTTGAAATCAATTCGCTTTCTACATAAAATACACTCAATAATATTTTATTTTTGTATATACTCATTGATAATATACATATTACTCATAATCTGATAATTATACTTAATTTTTGTTCTTGAATATTTTCTTGTTAACTCGTTTTCAGTGGGATGGTAATAATAACTTTAAAATCTTGCTTCTTCAAAGAGACAAAGTTCTCATTCAACTTTGCTAGCAAAGCGATACAAATAATTTTCGACCCGTATTTTGTCACGTAACTCTTTCCGGGAGGTCAGCTCAACGGCGGCATTGGTACCGTTATGATCGTGAAAGAATCCACAATATCTGGCAGGAACAAAAAGTTTAATCTCTCGATTCTTTCTATAGCGCTCCGTAACACTCAGGCTACAATGCTTGATGGCAGCTATTTCAGAACGCATACACTTCCGGCACATATCCTTATCACCGGCAAAACTGTGAAAGTAATCGCCAACAGGACGCTGATGACAGATCAGACATTGAGCCACATTTGTGGGACCACAGAAGATGGCAACAGCTGGCCAGAGAATGCGGCATGTTCCAAAAGCGGTTTCCATTTTCCAATTTGGATATTTGTTGTGAATCGAATAAGTCGATGGACTATAAATTTTTAAATATCTGTAAAATTAAGTGGACCATGCCAAGTTTAGGACTTACCCTGGGGTAACAAACTTTGGATCTGGCACCACTTGCCTATCGAAGGTATAGCCAGCACGGAGTTTCCATGGTGGAACCTCATAGGTGCCCATGGCTGGCATCATCTGCTCTCGGATAACGGGCAGACGAGGCATTTTATTGGCCAGGGCTGAGAAGCCAGCATTGGAGGGATACTACAAAGGATGGAGAGATACAGATAGATATGAAAATATTTTAATATAGTTACTCTAAAATAAAATTAACTCATCTAATAAATAATAATTTCAATATTGACTACAGACGGCAATTAAAAATGAAATTTCTTGCACACTTCAAACGTTTAGAGCTAGAAGGCTAAGTTTTGACAGTAGTTATGTATTTTCTAATGCGAACTTCTTAATGTTAAGAAATTTCTAGACAATATGTTGTTCTGATGATAAAAAAACATACAATTAAATATTTGTAAATAAAATCATAATGAAATTTACATTTTTATTTTAAAATAGTTAAATAAATAACATTTATTTTAATTATTTTGAAATACTAATAAAGTGATAAAATAAGTATAATTATTCAAGACTCTTATATAAAAGATTTTATACTGACAAGAGACGGCAATTAAAATTTAATTTTTTCACACAGCCCAAAAGGTAAGAGCTAGAGTGCTAAGTTTTGACAGTAGTTATTATCAGGGAATCAAACCGAAACAAATATCGGTTCCGGTTTCGGTTCCGGTACGTCCCGAAACAACTATTTCGGTAAACGGTTCTATTTCGGTATTTTCCTTTCGGTTCCGGTATCAGTACCGGTACGGCAATTAAATAAAAAATAAAAAAAATAAATGTTATAAAACATAAATATATTAACGGATTTGTACATACACACGCACTATATGTTTGTATTCTATCGAGATAAACCAAACCTAAATTTAAAGCTATTTAAAGTTTATTTAAAATGATATACATACAGAAAAACAACAATTATTTTTCGAAAAGTGTACCGAAAGCGTACCGGTACAAACGTTTCGGTTTTCGGTTCTTGTAAACTAATTTTTTTCGGTTACGGTTCCGGTTCCGGTACTCAAAACGAAACGGTTAATTTCGGTTAACGGTTCCGGTACCGGTTTCGGTATTATTCCCTGGTTATTATTATTATATCTAGACCTACCTTGAACCCAATGGGCTTAGCACAATCATAGTCAAGTGGACTGGGATGTGGACGTCCTTCCGGTAATTGAGATCTCATATAGCTATCCAAACAGGGTCCAGACGTGGGCATCACCTCACGGTGCATTGTAGTGCCAAATGCGACTTTTGGCATTACCGGCGGATTGACGACATACTCAAAGCCTGCAAAGAATCAATTTGATTTGATATTACTCAAGTTATTCATATTAAATATAGACTATAGTTTAAGTGTGACCTAATGCTCTGCAGCGTGTGAGAATCATTCTCGTCTCGGAGCGCTGTCGACGCAGTTGCTCCCGTTCCTGAGCGTTTAGTTGGCGAGCACGCATCGTAGACCAAAGTCGCTGCTAGACTGAAGTTAAATCTGACAACCTTTGCCTTTGAATGTGGCTGTGATTGTGGCTGTGAATGTGGCTGTGGCACAGAGCACGCATGGCACGCACCTGCCCCATTACCATTACCATTTACACCTGCTATCAATAATAATCATCACAATCCGCGTTGTCGGTTTCAAAATCAATATGACAAACTGCCAACAATGGAATTAGCTAAGCGCCATTTTATTACAACTGACTGCCAAGTCTAGACGGAGTTGTTCCCCACTGAACTTTGACCTAGTTGGATAACTTTCTGGTTTTAATAACTTTCCTATTGTGCAGAATTTGTGGGTCATATAGTGACTGCGATTATAATAACATTTGTTTGGTAATTGATTTATATAGCCTTGATTGAGCTTTCCATCACAAATTGACAAGCATTGAAACATTCAAAATAAAATTTAAAATTTCTAACATGTATTGAAAAAAAATGATGAATTTGAAGAATATCATATTCTTATATCATATGATAGTAATATGATTTTATTAGTATTCGGCTTTAAGTATTCAAAAGTATATCTTCCTTTTTAATCATATTGAGAATAAGAATTATAATGGTTCTGTTCGGAAGTCTTGATCTCTATTTTAGAGCACCGATCAAAATAGACTCTTAAATAAATTAGGATCAGTAAAGAATAGTAGATAAAATTTTACAAGAAGAAAACTTTGTTTAAAAATACAAAATTCTTTTATAAATGATAAAATTTGGATCTTTAAATAAATATAAAATATTATTAAATAAATATTAAAATTGATATTAGTATAGACCAGAGGAGATTAAAGATATATAGTTCAGACAGAGAGAGGTCTACGATTCATTGGTTGATTTGCAGTTATATAACAAAAACTCACCCTCCATAGTTTAACAATTCTAGAACCTCTGTAGAAATTACTTAGAATTTACGCAACTTATACAAACGTGTAGCAATCGAAAATATCGCGACTTCTTGTCTTTTTCAGAAAATGAATAAAACTATAAAGTCAACAAATGGAAAATTGTGTGGAATGACAAGTCAGTCGTAGGCATATAAATATAAACATATAAATATTTATAATGTCAAAGCAGAAAGTGCTCATAAATTGTTTGGAAAATAGTTGAGAATACAACATGGCGAACATGTGGCATGCAACAGGGCCAGTGGCAACATGAAAGTCAAAAGCCACAATAATATTGCGTTGCGTTTAAATTCAAATTCAGTCGAGTCGGATATACGAGCCTAAGATACACACGCAAACTTTTAAATGGGCTTTTGAGCAATTTTCCAAGTGGGTTGTTGCGCCGGCTGTCGGGCGGAAAGTGTGGCTGAGGCATGCAACAACCGCAAAGTGCACACCTACAAAATGGCAGAATGGTGGCATGACATTAATGCCAGTTAACCCCAAACGTTGTTCCCGTCATCGTCATCCTCGTCGTCGTCGTTGCTGCAGCAATGGCTTTGGCTTTTTTGGCAGAACTCCGCTCTTGAATCTGGCAGCAACCCGCACCACCTCGGACCACCTCCTCCCCTTTCTGCAGCTGCCTGGCACTCACGCACATGAATGCTAATGGCACAGCATGCAACATTGGCAGAGGCAAAGGGGCAGAGAAAGAGACAGGGACAGGGACAGAGACACAGGCCGTTGCTGAGGCAGACGCAATGACAGGCAGCACGCAGAAATGCACAACCGCATTCGCAACCACAGCTGCCATCCAATGTCCCAACGATGTCCCAACCACACACACACACATAAACCACCCACGCACAGTAACCTCACATTGACTTTACATCCTGCATCCACGAAATCAACTTTAAATAAATATTTAATTTTAAAAATATACAATAGCAACAAATTGTTTAAATGTATACAAGATTTTTATTTACAATCCTTTTTTTTTAATTTAAAATTAAATAATTCTAGTTAAAGCCATTTTTAAAATGTGCAGCCAAGGCCGAAAAATTAAGTATGCGCTTAACTTGAAGTACAAAGTATCCTGTTTCATTCCATTTTAAAAATTAAAAAATATTCGACTTAATTTCAAAAATTCTAGTTTATATTATAATGCATTACTTACATATTTGAATTTGTATTTATTTATTAACGTCAACTAAAATCAGCTGACTAAAATTTAAATTATGAATAAAACAAAATTTTAATTATAATAAAATAAAAATTATTATTGTAAACTTCACCTATTTATATCTTTATTAAATTGTAAAATTTTTTTTTAATTATATTGCATTTCTGAGACTTTTAGATCTATAAATTCACGAAAAATCTATTCAAATATATTCTTAAATTAAATGTTTTATATCTGAAATTATATAATAATTAAGTAGACTCAATTATAATGTATTCTAAATACTTATAAATCTACAAATTCTATCAATATCTATTAAAAGATATTTGTAAATTTAATTAATGATATTTGAAATTATATGATAATTAGGCTGACCCAATTGGTGACACTGTGCAGTGCAACAGTGTGTGGCAAGCTGCTTAATTCGTGCAAATAAAATGATTGTGTAACATATGTAGCTGGGTTCGCTTGTGGGTCTATTATTCTGAGTACAGCCACAGTAAGTCCTTGCATATGGGCGCACTTAGTGCTTAAGCAGCCTCCATGCCTCCTTGCCTCCTTGCCTCCTTGCCTATCTTTCAACCCTCTTCCATACCCTCTTTCTGCCCCTCTTGCCACCTTCATGCCCAACTGCTGCTCGCCGCAAACTTGCAATGCAATTAAATTGTAATTTCACATTATTTAAGTGTTTTGCACTACAACATTTTGGTTAGCACAATATGGCATCGGGTTTTCGGGTGTTCGGTTTTCCCGGGGGATATTTTGGTATGTCAACAATTAGTTAAATGCTAATAAAGCTAGTGAACATTTCTCATAATCATTTGAATATTATACAGTCAGCTAGTTAATTTGAGTAAATACAATTCAACAACTTTGAGCATTTCTTTAAAAATATCGAAAGCAGATTCACATTTTTGGTTTCCGTGCGCAATAAATTACCTTTTATCACTTTTATCACTTCTAAACTTTTTTATATATATACTCTTATGACGGGTACTTACGTTTCTCAGAAAGTTTGTAAACTATTTCAGATATTTCCAAACCTCTAAGCCATAATAAATCGAATTTAATAAGATCAAAATACAATATCTGACATAAGAGGTTATCTAATTTATTTACAGGCCTCTGTAAGAGCATACAATCTTCGAGTTTTTAGTGCATAAACTAGTCCAGCTTGTTGTAAATTGTTTTTGACCATACCATAAAAAAGCCGAAGCATTCAAATCAGTTCTAGGTATAGCCGAAAACTGCATGCAACCAAGTGGCATGTCCTACAGAAGCAATTACAACAACAATGGCAATGTTTTGTTGGCAAATAAAAATGCAAGTTCAGTTTGTGGCTTTTCAATTTGCGCCAGGACAACATGAAACGCCTCCCATGCCAAGGATGCATGCCATCATGGCCGAAAAAGTGGCCATAAACGTGCAATTCACATGCAAAGCACAAAAACTTTGAGACTCCTCCAATGTGAATGGACGGAAGTGCCACAGCATCCTGACTACACTTCCAACTACCAACAAGGACAGTAAGGACAGCAAGGACACAAATATTCCTGCCTTCAGTCCCAGGCAGCTTTTTGGGGGGCCCTCTGTCTTGTGGCTAAGTTTGAATTTGGTTCACAATAAAAACAAAACAATGACAGCACACAAAACAGTTTAAGTCTATTTTGGGCCGGAAGTGCCGCTTATTACGCAGGATGTGGTTAACCGGAAATGAAACGAAACAAGCCAAGTGCGACGCCATTTCAGCTCTTATATGTATGTGTGTGTGTGTGTGTGTGTGTAGATGAATGAGCTTAAGTGTGTGTAGCGAAATTGAAGTGCAGAGTAAAACTAATTAAAAATGCGATTTAAGCTTTCCGACTTTTGCATTTCGATATTGGAATGTACTTTGCTAGCAGGCACTGTGCTACAAGACACCAGGTTCCCTAGCACACTGTGAAATCAAAACCTACTTGATATTTGCTGTACAGTGTAATCAGTGTAATGTCATGCCCTGGTTTGGAGCACAAACGACATTCAAATCAAATTACAAGATGCTCTACCAGCCACTCAAACCTCTCCTCTGTCTCTCTCTCCCCCTCTTCCCCTTCGACTGACCCCGTTTGGCAATGCGTCTGCAATTTGTGCGGCATTGCAGGCAGCTAATCAGGCTAATAAACACCAGACTGCAATTGGCCAACTCGCAACTTGTAACTGGCAATTGGGACAAAAACCATTGCATACTTTCTGGCTTGGCGACTATTGGCTTTTTCGTTTCGTTGTGTGTTTGTTGTTGTTACCAACGAACCGATAAACGTTGCAAACTACGGCTAAGCATTTGCCACAAATCATCATAGAAATTGCATTGCTTATGCACTTGGCAGTCAATTGTGGCCATGGCCATTACCATTTGAATGCCAATTAAAGTGGCCCATTAAAAAAGTGGCGAACATCGAACGATTCACAGTTGGTCAAAATAAAGCGTTCATTGCTCACTTTAATACCCACAAAAAAGGCACTGCCATAAAGTTATCAAGTATCTGGTTGAGAGTGCACTTTAGAAATTTAAAAAAAATAATAATAATATTATTTCTGCTGCTAAAACCTCTTAAGCGAAAATATATTTGTTTATTGTCTACTTTTAAGTGCATCTAAAACTGTGCGAAATATATAAATTTAGCCATTATTTTTAAACCAAAAATATATTAATTTTCTATTATATTTTTTGTCTAAATATAAGTGTTGTTAATCCAAAAATCGAGCTTAAAATCGAAATGAAAAAAATATTTCTCATTAATTGAATTTTCCAATTAAAATGCGGTATCAAAGTTAAGGTCAAATAACGATAAAATTGTCATTCTACAAGATAATCGGTTATAATTTCAAAAAGTAATGAGTGTTGAAAGTTGAAAATAGCCTCAAGGGGAAAAAATTTTAAAAGTTTAGAAAAAAAATTTTAGAAAATCGGTTTAGCTCTATTAAGTATTTAATCGCCTCTGTCTAATTTCGATTGTTTGTCGTTTCAATTAAAAACTTTATTTTTCAACAGTAATTTTTATATAAAGTAAAAATTCTCATAGATTTCCTTAAAATGCTGCTTTCACTTGCATATACTTGAATTATTCATGCAAGAAAAATGCCAGAAACTATATCAAAAATTACCTTACGTGAAAAGCTGAACCCACAAAATCCCACCACACATTATACCATGATTTACAATTGTCTTGGCTGCAGCTTCGTTGAGAGCTGTCACAAAGTTTTGAGAAATTTCACAACACTGCAAATTGCATGAGCTGCTGGTAAATTCTCATATGAATAGTATGACATTTCTATGGATCTATATACCATATATACTTCAACGTCGCACACTGAAACTGTCAGCAGACTGAGAAGGTGAAAGGATAGCAAAGGATGCCAAACGAAGCCGTCTCATCATTTCAGTTGTCACATTAAAAATGCATAAATGTTGCTTAAATGCAATCCAAGAAATGCAACTGGCGAAAATAGACTTTTGCCTACAATTCCCTATCCTCTACTTTTATAAAAAATAAAAAATATACAACAGACACACACACACGACAAGCAAACTCCAATCAATGTGGGCGTAGCAGGCATAGGACAAACAATTTGTATCCTGAATGTTTCTGACGCTTCGCATTTTGTGGGCAAGGCAACTATACGAGTACCTACACTGAAAAACAAAAATGTTCTAAAATTAAGATTTTGGTCTCAGATCTAAGATTTTGCGTCGAGAACAAAAAATCCTTAAATTAAGAGAACACAACTTGGTTTTAAGAATATTGCAAATAAGAACAAGTTTTTATTTTAAGAAAAGATGTTCTTAAAATTAAAATCAAAAAATAAAAACATTAAAAATAATTTTTTAATTATTAAAAATGGTTTTTTTATATAAATTTATTTTATTTTGTCGTAATTTTATAAATGTTTTTTTTTATTTTTAACCACTAAAACGGTTTCATTTATTTTATCTGAAATTTTACATATTTATACCTTTCTAACATTTTAAGATTTTTATTCTTATTATAATCTTGGCTTTAGTAATTTGGTCTTAAAATAATCTTATTTTAAGAACGAAATATATAAGATGAATATTCTTGATTTTAGATGATGGTCTTTTATTTCAGTGTACCTGCAATCCAACCAGAGATACTACGTTAGACATGCCCCTGGGCGGGTCATGTCTTTACCTTGTCTGAATCTGCCCTATGCATGAAACAGCTGATAGGACTGGGACTAAGCCTGTTTCCTCTACACGCTCCTCTCGGTCCTCTCGGTCCTCTACCTTTACCTTTACCTTTTGCTGATTGTCGTGCCGTTGATCTGTGTTTTCACTTAGATATTGGCCCGGGGCCGCAGAGTAGGAGTACTGTACGTGTGGTCGCATCGATACAGGAAGTTTGTTTGCGGCCAAGTTTTCAGATAAGAACGTATGCTATGTGGATTGCCCATACTGAAGGCACACACCACAGCAAAATTGAACTGGCTGGCCAAGCACTTCAATTGCTTTAAATTGAATTTTCTATTTACCTTAACTTTGATATGCACTCGTTTGAGAGCTCTAGTCCATTCCAATCGAAATTTCTTTCTCTTTCAACAAGAATGCATAGTTGAATATGAGAAATACTAATACATATATCCTTAATTTATTTCATTTATGAGGTGCTTAAACAATTGTTGAAACGCTTACGAATGCAAGTCAAAAGGGAAATGATGATGCTAGCAAGTGGAGACATGTGAATAAAAAGATTTCGAATGCAACTCAAAAAGGAAAAAATGATGCTGACAAGAGCGTGAAGACGAGGGCGTAAGCGAGGTTCCCTTACAAAACGTTTACGAATACAACTTAAAGAGAAATGGAAAATAAATTAAATGCTCAAAAGAACATAAAGAATTCATCATTCCTAATGAATATTAATAACTTTAGACTACCATTATTGAATGCATGCTGCCTGTAAAGTGTTTACAAATGTTCAACAAAGCAAAAAGTGATAAAGTTCTGTTTTTGTCGCATTTTTCAAGCAAAAGTCTTGTTAATTTTATTACACATAAAGAGAATAAATATTTAAATATATTTTCAATACATCCAGCTATATTTTTTATATTTTAGCATCTATTATTAGAAATTAAAATAAAATTTAAGTATCCTTAACACTTCCAATGCACAAATGTCAATCGCTTCCAGAGAACTTCGAGCAGCAGACAAAGAATACAGATTATAACACAGAATGCATAGCCCGTTAGTATTACATTTATATCCTTCAATGATATTTTTGCTATGGGCAACGTAAAATCTCTTGGAGCCTTGTAGACACCTGAGTGAAACAAATACTCATTTGTACAGGATAACCATTTAGGGACAAGCCCATTGCTCAAAGTGTTCAAGTAGAATTGAAATAGGCTCTCCTTAAAAGGAGAGTTAAATTGTATGGGCAAACCTAGGAAATAGGAAGCCGTGCAAAGCTCTGTTCCACCAACGACACGAAAGAGGGGACGAGTCAAGAAACGCTGTTTCAGACCAAGAATTCTGGCATAAGGCGAAGTGATGATATAGGCATAGCTGGTGTTGAGGTCATCCTTATGTTTGCGCAGTGTGGAAAAATTTACGGGTACCAAACGATCCTTTAACTCCGCTGGAAACGATCTTGAGTTGAGCAACCGCTTCTCTTGTGTCCGAGTAGTCATTATTTGCAGTGGTGACTTCAAGAAATCGTCAATAGTATTGATTTGTGGTCCCATCTGTTTTACACTAAAGGTTGCCGATAGATCTGCACGCTTCGTAGTTCTCATTAGCAAGACAGCCATTAGCATTCCCACATGAAAGTACTTATATAGCCTGGGTAGTCGTCGAAAAGTTCCGCTATCCAATGACTGCATATAATAAATAACATATCCCAAGTACAATCCTTGAAGGCCCCGACGACACCATATCTGCCAGCCCAAAGGCATTAAAATGATCAAGATCACGAATATCCAACAATTTGCTGAAGAGTTTCGTTTAAAAAACGTTGTTAACGCCGAACTTTGAGTCCAGGGTACCATTAAGCAATGTTTATTTAAGGTAAACGAGAAGGCACCAGCTGTCAGATTCGCATTGAGGGTAATTCGCGAATAAGGATGTGGTAGGAATTCAACCTCTCCCCTTGCCGCTGCCAGCATCGTATGATCGTGATAGTTTTCCCTATTTACATGAGGCAAGAACTCTGTCCTTATTCGTCCATTCATTTGATAAATGAACTCAGCAATTAGCGATCCTATTGTGCCTCTCAGTTCTCCATTGTGAAACTGTGAAAATATATAGAAAAACCTTAATAAGACTAACTTGCTGATTGAATCTGAATAATTACCAAATAACTAAAAGGTGGATCATTAAAAACTGGAATCCGAAACTCGTATCCTTTGACATTTTTAGTGTTGAAACTCGGCCAATCGTAATCGACGCCAAAACTGGACACATTGATGGGTTTCACTTTAGGAAAAGGCGTATAACTGAAGAGTTCATTTCGCACTTGATTAACTCCTTGGATCTGCTGAAAGGTTAAAGCCACGTTAACGAAATTGTGACTCCAACACCAGCCAAAGAAATCCTTCAATTGTCGTTGAGTTGGAGATCTATTGCTGAGTCCTTTTACAATAAACAGTATGTACACATTATGACGTCCATCGAGAGTCTTATGTAGAATATGAAGCATTGGCACCAACTTAGGCGAATAGTGCTCAATGGTAGCAAAGACAAGGGTCTTTTGGGTTATTATTTGATCAATAGTGCTATTCCAAGATAATCCACAGATTATAATGGGCAAATTCAGTTGCTGGACGAGCTGAAGTTCTATAGATGTTGAAACAAGCTGATTTGCCGGAGGCATCTCCAATTCCTGATTGGAGGCAAACGTGACGATTGTTTCAAATCCATGTCGGTCTACCAATTGCTTCGCGAACTTAATCACAAATTTGGGATCATAATAATTCAAATTACTGGCAAACACCGGAGAGAAACCACCGACAGGTAGAACGAGCCACAAAAGTAGGAAGTGTCCGAGCATTACGATTGTAGGAGAGAACTGAGAGCTTTGTCAACAGGTATCCCCAATTTATGGTAAAAGCATGAATTTAAGAAAGTCATGCTACTTAAAGACTTTGGCAAAATACATCGATACAGCTAATTAAAATAGTTTGAGTCAATAAAAAAACTGGAACCAATGCTCATTACAACACAGTTCCTTATATTTCCGCTATCAAAAGAAATTTGGATTGGAGTAAATGAAACAAATTGTCCATGTTCCCAAAGCTCTTTTCATAATGATTTGGTAATGAGCGCCAGAGAGACGCACAAGCGGTCAGCATGAGAAAAATACACGTCTGTCGTTTCTTGATTCGAAACTTGCACTAATGACGATTTTGAAAAGCATTCAAGTTATGGCAGGTTCGAAGTTGTTAAAATAATGGCCTGAAGAAAATTATTTAATTTAAGCTCATAATATTGAATCGAGGTGATTTCCATTGATTGATAAAAAAGGAATTTTATTTATTACATTTTATTTGAGATACATTTTCCAACTTAATACTAACATTTACATATTTAAAGAGAAAAAATGTTGGTCTGAGATATTATATTCGCAATGTCTTGCATTATATATATACAAATCTCTTCCATAGAATTTCGACCAGCAAGACAATAAAACAATACACTACACATTTTGCATAGATCTGCAGTAATAGCTCAAAATCTTTTAGGCTTAAACTCACTTGGAGTAATGCATCATCTCTTGGTGCCATGTAAAAACCTGTACGAAACAAATACTCATTCGTACGGGATAACCAAATAGCTTCGAGTCCATTGCTCAATGTGTTCAAGTAGTATCGATATATGCTCTTCTTAAACGGAGAGTTAAATTGTATGGGCACGCCTATAAAATGTAGAGGAGTGCATAGGTCTGGATCTTCAATGACTCGAAATAAGGGAAAAGACAAGTAACGCTGTTTCAGATCGAGGATGCTCGCTTGAGTCGTTGAAGCGATATATGCATACGTTGTGTTCAGGTTACTTTTATGTTCAAGCATTGTGGTTAAATTGACGATGAGTAAACGATCCTTTATTTCCTTTGGTAACAAATTCGATTGGAAAAATACCTTCTGCTGTGCCTGGGTTATCATAATACGCAGTGGTGTGTTTAGGAAATCATCAATAGTATTAATTTGTGGTTCCATCTGTTTCACACTAAAGGATGCCGATAGATCGGCACTTCTTAAGGTTCTTATTATTAACACAATCATCAGCATTCCCACATGAAAGTACCTGTATAACCTGGGAAGTCGTCGAAAAGTTACGCTATCCAATGACTGCATATAATATATAACTTGTCCCAGGTAAAGTCCTTGAAGACCCCGACGAGACCATATATGCCAGCACAAAGGCATAATAATGCCCAGGATTAGTAATAGCAATGAACTTGAATAAGTGCTATATCTAAAGTAGGTTCTTATCGCAGAGCTTCGAGTCCAGGGCACCATCAAGCAAGATTTACTCAAGGCAAAAGAGAAGGCACCAGCTGTCAGATTAGCGTTTAGGTTGATATTCGAATACGGATGTGGTACAATGTCGACTTCACCCCTTGCCGCTGCCAGCATATTGTGATGGTAAAAGTTATCTCTATTCACATGAGGCAAGAATTCTGTCCTCAATCGTCCATTTATTTGATATATGTACTCAGCAACTGACGATCCTATGATCCCTCTCAGCTTTCCATCGGAAGTCTATGCACACATATAATAAAAAAAAAACTTAATACACCCTGTTTCTTAATCTAATAATCCTAAAATAAATATCTACCATATATGTAGAGGGTGGATCATTAAAGAATGGAATCCGAAACTCGTATCCTTTGACATTTTTGGTGTTGAAACTCGGCCATTCGTAATCGACGCCAAAACTGGTCACATTGATGGGTTTAACTTTAGGAAAAGGCGTATAACTGAAGAGTTCATTTCGCACTTGATTAACTCCTTGGATCTGCTGAAAGGTTAAAGCCACGTTAACGAAATTGTGACTCCAACACCAGCCGAAGAAATCCTTCAATTGTCGTTGAGTTGGAGCTCTATTGCTGAGTCCTTTTACAATAAACAGTATGTACACATTATGACGTCCATCGAGAGTCTTATAAAGAATATGAAGCATTGGCACCAACTTAGGCGAATAGTGCTCAATGGTAGCAAGGACCAAGGTCTTTTGAGTTATGATTTGATCGAACGACGCATTCCAAGATAATCCACAGATTATAATGGGCAAATTCAGTTGCTGGACGAGCTGACGTTCTATAGATGTTGAAACAATCTGATCTGCCGGAGGCATCTCCAATTCCCGTTTGGAGGAAAATGTGACGATTGTTTCAAAACCATGTCGGTCTCCCAATTGCTTCGCGAATTTAATCACAAATTCGGGATCATAATAATCCAAATTATTGGCAAACACCGGAGAAAACCAACCGACAGGTAGCACGAGCCACAAAAGTAGGAAGTGTCCGAGCATTACGATAATAATTCTGAACTGGATGCTTTCACAACAGGTAAACCCTATTTGTACTACGTTTTTATAATTAGGAATGTCATGCTATTTAAATACTTTCTGCAGATGATCTAAAACAGCCAATTAAAATTGTTTAATTACAGTTAAGAGCCTGGAATAAATGCTCATTAGAACAGATTTCCTTATACTTCAGTTGTTACAGGAAAATTGCATTTAAACTTTGCATCTAGCTGTCAATTTGACGACTAAAAAAAAATTGTAGAAAAAATATGTGAATTATAATAATTAAAATTGAATGTGAAATAAGAGTAGCAATTTAAAGGAATTAAAAAGATAAATATAGATTAAAAAACTTATCAAATTATTTTTCTATTGCAATAAATTCTTGTAAATTGTTTTTTATCGAAAATTGAATTGTCAGTATTACGATGAATTTATTTTATATTATTATTTTTCTTTATCATTTTAGATATATCCGAAACAATCATATTTAAATATAAATAAATAGTTAAATTTATTTGTTAATTTTATATTTATTTTTATATTAATTTTTCCTTTAGAATCTTAAAATAAATAAATATAATACTCAAAAAAAAAATTAATAACAATTAATGACTTTAAATCATAGTACACTTCAATTTGAGATACATTTTTTTTAATTTGCCATTAGCTTATATACATTTTAAGTCAAGGTATATTACATATAGCCTTAATAAGACGTCGATAAAATGATAAAATGTCAATTAAATTACCCGTTTGTCATTATATACATGCACATTGCTTCAACAGAATTTCGAGCAGCAAGCAAAGAATACAGATCGTTACACAGAATGCATACATCTTCAGTAATACCGCAAAATCCTTTAGATTTATTCTCGCATGGAGGAATGCATCATTTCGTGGTGCCATGTAAATTCCTGTACGAAACAAGTACTCATTTGTTTGGGATAACCACTTAGTGTCAAGCCCATTGCTCAATGTCTTTAAGTAGAATCGAAATAGGCTTTCCTTAAAGGGAGAGTTAAATTGTATGGGTATTCCAATAAAATAGAAAGGCGTGCATATCTGTGGATCTTCAACGACCCGAAATAATGGACGTATCAGATAACGCTGTTTCAAATCGAGAATGCGAGCATATGACGATGGGGCAATGTAAGCATAGCTTGTGTTGAGGCTATTCCTATGCTTACGGAACGTGGTTATATTGACAACGACCAACCGATCCTTCAACTCCAATGGTAACAAATTTGATTCGAAATATGCTTCTTCCTGTGCCTGGGTGATCAAAATACGCAGTTGTGACTTCAAGAAATCTTCAAAAGTATTGATTTGTGGTCCCATCTGTTTCACACTAAAGGATGCCGATAGATCGGCACTTCTCAAGGTTCTTATTATTAACACAACCATCAGCATTCCCACATGAAAGTACTTATATACTCTAGGAAGTCGTCGAAAAGTTCCACTATCCAATGACTGCAAATAATATATAACTTGCCCATAATAAAACCCTTGAAGACCCCGACGAGACCATATATGCCAGCCCAAAGGCATAATAATGCCCAGAATCACCAATAGCAAGGAACTTGTTCCAGTGCTTCTTCTAAAATATACACCAATCACAGAATGTCGTGTATAGGGAACCATCAAGCAAGATTTAGTCAATTCAAAGCAGAAGGCGCCAGCTGTCAGATTCGCATTCAGGGTTATATTCGAATACGGATGCGGTACGAAATCGACCTCTCCCCTTGCCGCTGCTAGCATCGTATGAACGTGATAGTTGTCTCTATTTACGTGAGGCAAGAACTCTGTCCTTATTCGTCCATTCATTTGATAAATGAACTCAGCAATTAGCGATCCTATGATACCCCTCAGCTCTCCGTTCGGCATCTACGGAAATAAATATTGAAAATAAGTTATTGGGTGCTACTTCTTAATTTATTCAAATATCTACCTCATAAGTAGAGGGTGGATCATTAAAGAATGGAATCCGAAACTCGTACCCTTTGACATTTTTCGTGTTGAAACTCGGCCATTCGTAATCGACGCCAAAACTGGTCACATTGATGGGTTTAACTTTAGGAAAGGGCGTATAACTGAAGAGTTCATTTCGCACTTGATTAACTCCTTGGATCTGCTGAAAGGTTAAAGCCACGTTAACGAAATTGTGACTCCAACACCAGTCAAAGAAATCCTTCAATTGTCGTTGAGTTGGAGCTCTATTGCTGAGTCCTTTTACAATAAACAGTATGTACACATTATGACGTCCATCGAGAGTCTTATGAAGAATATGAAGCATTGGCACCAACTTAGGCGAATAGTGCTCAATGGTAGCAAAGACCAAGGTCTTTTGGGTTATGATTTGATCAAACGACGCATTCCAAGATAATCCCCAGATTATAATGGGCAAATTCAGTTGCTGGAAGAACTGAAGTTCTATAGATGTTGAAACAATCTGATTTTCCAGAGGCACCTCCGATTCCCGATTGGAGGCAAACGTGACGATTGTTTCAAATCCATGTCGGTCTACCAATTGCTTCGCAAATTGAATCACGAATCCAGTATCATAATAATTCAAATTGCTGGCAAACATCGGAAAGAAACCTTCAACAGGTATGACGAGACAAAAGAGCAGAAAGTGACCGAACATTACGATTATAGTACTGAACTGGGAGCTTTATTAACAGGTATCACCTTTTTATTGCGGGCTGTTTAGTTTTAGAAAGTCATGTTAGCTAATGATTTTTGTAAAACTCTTAATACAACTAATTAAAATAGTTTGATTCCAATTAAAAAACTGGAACCAATGCTCATTAAAACAGATTTCCTTGTACTGCAGTTGTTATAGGAAAATTGCATTTAAACTTTGCATCTAGCTGTTGATTTGTCGATTAAAATAAAATTAAAGAAAGATAGTGTGTATTTAAAATGTCTATGCACTTAAAGAAAATGCAAGCAAATAAGAACCAAATAATTGAAATTCAATTTGAAATAAAAGTGACATTTTTAAAGAATTAAAATAGATTTTAAAGCCATTTACACAAGATTTTTGTTTTTTAATAGTACGGTAATGAAAATAAAAAAGTGCATATGGATTTTAAAATCTATCAAATTAAATTTATGAGCATAAAATAAATCAATAAAAATTTAAATAAATCCAAAGCAAGCATATATTAATATAAATTAATATATAAATTTATTTAGGTATTTAAAAATGCTGAATTTTCACTTAATAATCTTAAAATAAATATAATATCTCAAAGTAAATAAATAAATAAGACTAAATAAGACTTTAAATTACAGTACACTTAATTTTTATTTGAGATACAATTTTTAACTTGACATTACTTGTAGTCAAGAAATGTCAATTAAATTTGCAATTTTTCAGTTATATATATGCAAATCGCTTCCATATTATTTCGAACAGCAAGCAGAGAATACAGATCGCTACACAGAGTGCATAGATCTTCAGTAATAGCTTAAAATCCTTCAGGGTTAAACTCGCATGGAGGAATGCATCATCTCGTGGTGTTGTGTAAATACCCATACGAAAGACATACCTATTCGTACGGGATAACCACTTATCTTCCAGTCCATTGCTCAAAGTGTTCAAGTAGTAATGAAAAAGGCTTTCCTTAAAGGGAGAGTTAAATTGTATGGGTATTCCCATAAAATAGGAAGGTGTACAAAGCTGTGAATCTTCAACGACCCGAAAGAATGGATGAGTCAAGAAACGCTGTTTCAAATCAAGAATGCGAGCATGCGATGATGAAGCGATGTAAGCATAGCTTGTGTCGAGGTTATTCTTATGTTTTATCAATGTTGTTATATTGACAAAGACCAAACGATCCTTTAATTCCGCTGGTAACAGATTCGACTGAAATAATACTCTTTTCAGTTCTGGGGTGATCATAATACGCAGTGGTGACTTCAAGAAATCATCAACAGTATTGATTTGTGGTCCCATCTGTTTCACACTAAAGGATGCCGATAGATCGGCACTACTCAAGGTTCTTATTATTAATACAACCATCAGCATTCCCACATGAAAGTACTTATATACTCTAGGAAGTCGTCGAAAAGTTCCGCTATCCAATGACTGCATATAATATATAACTTGTCCCAAGTATATTCCTTGAAGACCCCGACGAGACCATATATGCCAGACAAAAGGCATAATAATGCCCAGAATTACTAATAGCAAAGAACTTGATCCAGTCCAATTTCTAAAGTATACACTCATCGCAGAATTCAGAGACCAGGGCACCATTAAGCAAGATTTACTCAAGGTAAATGAGAAAGCACCATCTGTCAGATTGGCGTTTAGGTTCATATTCGAATACGGATGCGGTACGAATTCAACCTCACCTCTTGCCGCTGCCAGCATCGTATGAACGTGATAGTTGTCTCTATTCACATGAGGCAAGAACTCTGTTGTCATTCGTCCTTTGATTTGATAAATATACTCAGTAATTGTCGATCCTATGATACCCCTCAGCTCTCCGTTCGGCATCTACAGAAATAAATATTAAAAATAAGTTATTGGGTGCTACTTCTTAATTTATTCAAATATCTACCACATATGTAGCGGGTGGATCATCAAAGAATGGAATCCGAAACGCGAATCCTTTGACATTTTTAGTGTTGAAACTCGGCCATTCGTAATCGACGCCAAAACTGGTCACATTGATGGATTTAACTTTAGGAAAAGGCGTATAACTAAAGAGTTCATTTCGGACTTGATTAACTCCTTGGATCTGCTGAAAGGTTAAAGCCACGTTAACGAAATTGTGTCTCCAACACCAGTTAAAGAAATGCCTCAATTGTCGTTGAGTTGGATATCTATTGCTGAGTCCTTTTACAATAAACAGTATGTACACATTATGACGTCCATCGAGAGTTTTATGAAGAATATGAAGCATTGGCACCAACTTGGGCGAATAGTGCTCAATGGTAGCAAAGACCAAGGTCTTATGGGTTATTAATTGCTCAAATGTGGCATTCCAAGATAATCCCCAGATTATAATGGGCAAATTCAGTTGCTGGACGAGCTGACGTTCCATGGATGTTGAAACTAGCTGATTTCCCGGAGGCAACTCCGATTCCCGATTGGAGGCAAAAGTAATGACGGTTTCAAATCCATATCTAGCTAACAAGTTCCTCGCGAGCTTAATCACAAATCCAGGGTCATAATAATCCAAATTACTGGAAAACATTGGAGAAAAGCCACTGACAGGTAGTAAGAGCCAAAAGAGCAGGACCTGACCGAGCATTTCGAATATAGAACTGAACTATGAACTCTTAGGTAAACCCTATTTATACTAAATTCATATATTTAAGAAAGTCATACTACTTAAAGACTTTCGCCAAATTCTCTGGGACAACTAATTAGAATAGTTTGATTCCAATCAAAAAAGGCAACCAATGCTCATTAAAAAAAATTACCTTATACATCACTTGTCATAGGAAAATTGCATTTAAACTTTGTTTCTGGCTGTCAATTTTTAGAAAGAAAATGTGCATTACAAGTTTTAGAATGCATAAACAAAAATGTAAACATTTAAAAAAAACATTAATTGAAATTCAATTTGTAAATAAGACGAGTTACTTTAACAGAAAAGTTGTAGATTTAAAATAGAGTAGAAATAAAATAACTCAGATATAAATTGACACTATTAAATCTCGTATGTACACAGTCAAAGTTTATCCTTGCTGGAGTTTACTCAACCGCAATTGTTCGGTTATATTAGCTCCAATATGATTGATGCGCCGAAAAAAATAAAACGAGATCCAAATTTTGATGGATGTTTGTTTGGGTTCATTTGAACTACATAAAGCCATAATGCACACGCTGGCAGATCATTTAAAAGTTTCGCCTTTCGCTTAGTATTATTAATAAGAAGTGACAGTTTGAATGGAATTTAAAAAATATTACATAAAGTTTGGTAACTTTAAAATTGCTTCATCGCAAAGTTGAGTGTTGCACAAATGTTTTGTCTAGATAAAAGACAAGAACGAAGGCAACGCAACATAAATTGTGTTTATTCTGACTGCCAAAAACTGTAGCATACTTTTGTGCGTAGTTTAAAGGTGACAGCTACACCTTGCCTTTTCCCTTTTCCCCTTTTGCTTTCCCCTTCAAAACTCTATCTTGCTTTGCTTCTTCTTTTACTTCTTACACATGCCACGCACATTTCATTAAAGCACAATGAAGACATTTGAACGGAATGTGTGTACCTTGGAATGGAGAGTGGGGAAGTGGAGTTTACTGAAGTGTGGGCCATTTTTCGAGGGTCTTGGAAAAATATTTGCAACACTGAAACATTTCCCCACTGACGTGGTACTTGGAGCAAGGAGTTTTGTGCTGCCATAAAAAACAATAAATAATATTTATGTGCTCTTTGATAAGGCGGCACTTTTCGTAATACAAACATATGAGCATGAACTTGGTGTATAAACATTTTTATAATACCCTAGAGAGCAAAAAAAGGTAGCTTCATTTTATAATAAAAAGTAAAACGAAAATCTTAAAATCTGTAAAGTAAATAATTGAATTTCTTAAATTTAGTTTGCAGACTGAAACAATTTTGTAGTTTGTCATAGGGTATCTGCTAGTCAAGAGTAGTCAATCTAGTTACTTTTGCTATTTATGTAACACATCTAATCGCTGGCATTTGTGGCATTTGGTAACTTTTTCAAAAAAAAAAACTCTCACATTTGGGTGTGAGTGTATTTACTTTTGACAAGCGCTGCATAGTTGGCTTTAAGTGTGGCGCATAATTAATGCAATACACAAACACACACACACATATATATATATATATATAGAGCCACACTCATTCACATATAAAGACTCCCCTTATTGCGTTTAACATTTTAAGCACCTGTGACACATAAAATGAAGTCATATGAGAGAGGCAGCTTTATATGAATCCTTCTGTTGTGTACCAACCTGATAAATGCGAGTAAACACACACACACACACACACACATACACTCATTTAATCTCTGACACTTGTTTATTTTAATAATGTTAACCTAATTAAGTGATTAATATGCAAAATGTGCGCAGAGATTAAAACGCTCTGCGGCATCGTGTTTAATTTTACATTATGAACATTTTCGCGTTCTTGCCATGAGAATTTTTGGGATTTAAGGTCTAAGTCTATTAAATGTAAAAAAGGTAAAGATTATTAGACTTTGAAAAGCATTTTTTAATAAAGAAAGAAACCTCAGCAAATAAATAAATCAAATACTTTAACTAAAGCCACTAAGAACTGTTTATATTTGTTATTTGCTTAAATTTTATATAAATTAAATTGCATCAATCGATTTTAATATATATATATATATTTTACTAGAAAAAATGTGTGTTTTAATTGATTTAATAAATTATATTTACTGAGAAAGATATTTTGTCTTGTTAATATTTAATATAATAAATATTGCACCATAGAAAGATCTCTTAAAAATAATTGTTTGATATTTATTTGCAATATTAAAAGTAAATTTTTATTATTCCATTCTTGACAGTTTGAAGACAGTTGTGCAAAATCAAATTAAGAAATTAACTCAACCCTGTCTATCTGGATTTAATGGATTATAAAAGCTAGCAAATAAGTCCAGCGCATACGCAATCTTTCCATTCTCTCATGGCACATCAATTAATGTCAATTTTAATCTGCTTCTTTTACACCTGTCACTCACAAAGTGCAGTTTGCCTCGTTTTTCTGCAACATTCTCACACTTCAACTCAGTCAATCGCAGCTTAGCACAAGGCCTAAAGCCTCATGCCAATTATTTAGAATGCAAGGCGTAAAACGCCTAAAAGCAGGCAATGTAAAAGCGTTTTTTTCCATAAGCCTTTTTGAGCACTAAAAGCTACTCAGCATTTCAGTTACAGTTTTTCACTCTTTCCTCTTTTTTTTTTAACTGTAGCAAGCTAATTGATGAGCAGCAAATGGCGCGTATAGCAAGCAGGGATAAAGGAGCGGAGAAGAAGAGTGTAAGAGAGAGAGAGAGAGAGAGAGAGAGAGAGTGAGAGAGTGAGAGAGAGTGGCAGTTTGTCAAGCGGAAACTGCGAGCATTTCTCAAACACTTTGTGGCACAATTAAAGTTGCAGCTAAGCGACTAAATGGCAGCCATTTACAAAAATCCTGCACAACAAAAGATGGCGACGAAGGGCTTTGGTCCTTGGTCTTTAGAAATTAGAATTAATATTTTTTTTTTGCGCTGAGTTAACACAATTTCAAGTTGGCTGCGCGAAAAATGCATATTTTCCGGTCAGCCTGGCAGTTCTTTTATGGTGTTTTTGTTGTTATTATTATTGTTGTTAGCACCTCTAAGTGACTATATGTGTGTGTGTGTGTGTGTGTGTGGGAAAGCAAGAAAATGCTTTAGCACGTCTTGTGCTGAGGCAGCTGCATTCGTGGCAAGTGCAGCTGTGCTGATAATAAATTCATGATGAAGTGCAATTTATACACTTCATATGCGTCCTTTCACCTCCCACTTTATCTGTCTCACTCCTTTGCTGGCTATCTGCTAACTGTAACCGTGTCCAGTCATTTTTTTTTTTTTGCTGAGCTCGGCACGACCAGCCCAAAAAATTCAAGTCTTTTCCGCATTTTTCCTGAGTTGCATTAAGCCTGAAAATGTTTGTGGCCAAAACTAATTACAAATGCCGCCCTAAAATTGTAATTGTTGTCGTTGTTGTTGGTGGAGGTGTTACTGTAACAAGCTCTAACTTAAAAGCTAAAGAAAATCTTCTCGCAGCTGCAATTTCATTTCAAATTAATCTAATTTTTAGTGTACTATATCTGCTCTCTAATGAGAAATGCTGATTTCGCATTCTGAATTTCGCCGTACTGCGTTCTGCATGCAAATCAGCCAACCATCCAAACTAGTAACCCACCCTACAAGGTGGTTACACACTCCAACCACGTCCATCATCTGAATATCTTTCGTCATGCAAATCATTTCCCTTGTTGAAGCCCGTTGGCATATTTAGTGGCCATTGGCCAGGTGCATTTGGTAATGGACTTGCAATAGGCTTGTCTCGCATATATTAAGCCAGATAGAGCCCAGGAGCAATAATACCTGAGAGAAATTACCTTTGAAACTTTAACTGAAATTCAATTTCCATTTGAAAGGTGTTTGGTTAATTATATTTCAATTGTCCAATTTATGTTTATCCTAGGAGAATGCAAAATATAATCAGCTTTTATTAATAACATATTGTTATATGTGCTTAAAATTCAACTTTAATTTATAGTAAAAGTTAATCTCTTAACTTAAAATCAATGTATAGTATTTTCTTGCTTAAATGTTTCAATATTTCAAGGTCTTTCACAGTTCAATTGACGCCTTAAAATTGAATTTCAACAAATCTGTGTAGAAATCAATTACAAATTCATGTTAAACAATGTAAAGTTGAATATTTATTTAAATATAGGTATAAATAAATATACTTCGACAAGCGATTTGCCTGCATTATTAAGTAAATGCCGAATTCTGCACAGTTGTTTATTGCATCGATAATATTTGAATCGTTGCCAATTGATTGCACAACCCGCATGTTGCATGCCTAATTGGATGTCGAATTGTGGCACATGCAACCAAGTAAACAACAGCTATAATTACTATTAAATATTGATATGTGTATGAATGCAATTGTACTTTTTATCTTAAACGGAATTTAAAATACAAAATGTGTTATAGAAAAAGAGATAATAGTTTCTTAATGTTTTGTTTTGTTTATTAAACAATCATTATTAATTTTAATACAATTTCACATTAAGTAAATTTATAAAATTCAGAATTTTGTTAATCTATGAAAATTTAGAATTTATTTGATTTCCTTTGACAGTATTAAATCGTATTTAACCGTAGATTAAGTTAGTATGTAAGTAACTTATATTAATAAGTTGATTTATTTAATGTCTCAATTAATATATATAAAATTATTTGTCCTATACATCTGGTCAAACGGCTACAAGTTTATAATTTAAGGACGGCGTTTTGGAAAATTCGACCTGCAAGTGCGTTAAAGTCGAGGTCAATGTTCGAATTTTTATTTTGATTTACATATAGTATTGTTTGATCAGGCGACGGACTTACAACATAGTAGTTTATATAAATTAATTTCAATACATTAAACAGTATGTATGTACTCCTATAAGAAACAATTGAAACATCATCTAATTTTCTGCCTCAATACTAGAGTCAGATCAATTAACTAATACCCCAATGAGAAGACAAGTAAAAAACTTTATCAAAATATTTTATGCTTTACTTTAAATAAGCAAAAAAAGCATTGCAAAAGTGTGTGCTTAATGTATAACTAGAGACAATATTTGTCAGATCAATAATTATAGTACTTAAAGCTAAAAATGCGTGATCATTGAGCGACTTCTTTATGGGGGAGACACTTGGAGACCATGACCATGACGATTGCCGGCAAAGGGCAGCGACACCAGCATGCCAAAGAGCTTTCTTCTATAGCATGGACAATAAAAGAGGGAGGAAACAGAGCCAATAAAGCGAAATGTGATAAGCTGATTATGAGTTTATTATTCAATTTTTTTGTTTGCTTACAAGATTGAGCCGGAGCGTTTGGAGCGACACTTGCCATGAGCATCGCGAAACTGATGAGTTCGACAACGTGATGGAGTCTCCACTGTGGCAGTGGCTGTGGGATTGGGATTGGGATTTGCGGCACGTTGCACTTTCACCTTAAAAATGGGCGAATCGTGACCTTGCGATGGCGTATACTCAATATTGGACAAATGCGCTGGTGTTGTTGTAATGGGTTCATCTTTAGATCGAGCTTGCAACCATTTGGACGGAAGAGTTGATGAACTTTCTGTTGGCGAATCCATAATGATCAAATTATTGGTCTTGGGCTTCTGTCGTTGTGTGGCAGCAATGTCAGCCAAAAGCTGTGCGCTATAGGCGCTGATGTTGCCACTCATAGTTGCAACAGTTGCTGCAACAGAAGGTGCGGTTGTTGTTGTTGTTGTCGTCGTCGGAACTGTCGTTGTTGTTGTTGTTGTTGGACTGCCTTCAGTGGTAAACTTGATGGGTTTAATGGTCAGCGCACTATCATCATAGTAATAATCATCGTCCTCGGCATTATACGATTCCTAATAAAGGTTATTTTTAGCATTGCCAACTAGTTAGTTTCACTTTCTTGAACTGAGCCAACTAAACTTGTTCTCAAACAGCATCACTTACATCAGCCAGTTCATTTTGATCCACCTCAATGATGGCCACATCCTTAATGCTCACATGGATGTTGTATTTGCCCGTCTGTCGTTGATCGTACAACACACGATCCAATGTTTCCATGTTGTTGTTGCTGCTGTTGTTGTCGTCCTCTGGCACCGGTTCCACATTGTCCACTGGCTGCATTTGAACTTGCAGCACTTGCAACATAATCAACAGCAACACCAACGACTGTGGCAGCAACATTCTGAACTTCACTTTGACTTGCAGATTGAATTTGAGATTGATGGTAGAAACCAGTTCTTGAGCTACCTAAAAGCAACTGCTGCTGTGTGGCACTTGCCACAACCGTTGACTTGTTGACTTGTTGACGACGCACGACCAACTGAGCTGACCACAACCTTAGAGGGCTCTACTTAAAGGTTCTGGTTTGCCAAAAGACCATTCTTGAGTGCTTCTTCTTCGCATGTTCTTCTCCTTTTCTACAGCTTTCTACAGCGCAGCTGCTGATTTTGTGTATTTCATGATGATATTGAAATTTAATTGACAGTTCTTGTTTATTTTCTTAAAAGCAGCGTGTTAATTGCAACTAAAATAACGCAGTTAAAAGGAAGCTTAAGTGGTTTCTAATATCATTTTATATATAATAAAAATTATTGAAATTTAAGTAGTATTTTTAAAAGAATTTTCACTTAAATTTATTTCTTAAAAATATAAAAATGAATATATAAAATGAATATGAATTATACAAAACTTAATTTAAAATAATATATATATTTTGCAAGCAATGTTTTTTAAATAAAAAGTATTTCTTTTATTGCAATTAATCTTTAGAGTTAATATTTATTATAGTTCTGCATTAAAGTATTATTGTTATTTTCAATATAAGTTATTGTTAAAATATTAAAGTTTTTAATATTAATAAAAATTTAAATTATTATTTTGTATTAATCCAACTTAATAAATTAATTATTTTAATTACTTAAAAATTGCACAAGTAATCATAAATTCGAATAATTTTTACTCAATTTTAATTCTAAAATTAATTCTTAACAGTCACGTCCAACTAATTGTGCTCTTAAGTTATGTTATTCAACACCATCGTATCCAAGCAACTAACCATTTAGAGTCTTTTGGTAATCTACAAACTAACACAATATTTACATGTACTATGCAAATGCAAATGAAAATGCAAACACAGTTGCCATCTTTGAGGTTGCTACAGGGTGTAGCACTCTGAGGGGCGCCACAGCAATGTGTACCCATGTAATTCGAGTTGAGTGGTCAACACGAAATGAACCAACCAAATGCCAACTGTAAACAAACAGTACCAAGTGCATAGACTTGAGACTGATTGTCGTGAGAAAATAGCATTCATAAAGTGCCAAGTAATTAGAATAGTTGGCTAAGTTTCAAATAAGAATATGAAAATATTTTATTCTCAAAGAAAAAAAAGTTGACTAGGAATAATAAAATGAACATAAATATTTATTTTTTACAGCTTCTTAAATATACAAATATTTGTATAATATGTTGTCTTGAAAATATACCTAATAAACTTAATTAAAGGTCTAGTACTTAATGATAGTAAAAATCGTATTAATATTAAATTTATTATACAATAAAAATTTCTTAAGCTTCATAATTAAATTTTGCATTGATTCTATTTTAAATTTAACGTTTTATTCAGTGCCTTAAATCGTTCTTAATGCTTTTAATTTAAGCACATGCAGTTTATTTAAACTTTCATTTTATTTTGATGTTTGCAGTTAATTAAAAAAAGGTTTCCGTTAGACTTTAAAACACTTTCAATGTTTGCTGTCAGCGCGCATTTCTTTTTTAATTTGTGTATTTTCTATACCCTGTAACTATGAAAACTTGAAATCGAGTCGATTGAAATTAAGGCATATTAGAGTCCATAAAGATAAGTGTTTAATTATTATAAATATTTGCCTTATATAACATGTTATATAAATTATATTTATGATTTTGGAATAAGTTTATTTAAGTTATTTTGGAATATTTTACATTTAGTCGTACACACTCCATGAGAACACTTTCAGTTATATTTCATATCAAGTTTTCTTAATTGCAATTGATGGATTTTGTTGGACATGCATTTATTTGCTTAATTGAGAAGTCGATTGCATTTGGCATCGCAAAATGAAATTCCCTAGAGTTTTCTTTTGCAGCAGCCGGATTTCAGGATAGTTCTATATGGAAATCATTTTTCACCTCTTCAATGAATCAATATAATGATATTTTATTGCCTACACACACACACACACAAAGACATATGTTGTATGTATACTTATCAGATGCACTGTAACATGCATGAACATACTCATATATACATGCATTAATTTGTGTTTGTAATTTCCGCAATTGCAAATGGCCATTGGCCAAGTTGCAGGTTGCCATTGCAGCTGCAACAAGGCATATGTAAGTGCATTTGTAGCAGCAACAGCAACTGCAACAGCAACTGTAAATGTATCTGTATCTGTTGCTGCAACTGCTGCTGCTTAATTGCAACTGTTGCACATGTGTGTGGCAAGTGATTGGGTCCATTGCTGTGTGTCTCCCCACAGTGCACAGTGCACTAATTAAATTAATTGCTTAATTTTAACTTAATTTGCCACATGTGGCAAGTTGCGCTCATTTTGTTTGCCATTGCTCACGTGCATTGCTTTTGCCAGCCAATTACCTCACGTACTTTTCGGATAACCATAAAATTTGTTTGTTTCCCATAATAACAACAGCAACAACAATTGTCTATCCATGTGTGTGTGTGTGTGGGTGTGTGAGTGTGACAGCTTGTGCGTGTAAGCTGGCAATTAAGTGTCCTGTATGCAAAGTTTCAACATTTCTGTTTTTATTTAGCATGAACAATATTTCCAATTCAATGCGGAAAGTTTTTATTAACACTTTTTTCAACACTTACTTTATTTAAATATGTCTAAAAAAGGGGATAA
This sequence comes from Drosophila phalerata, assembly GCA_951394115.2. Taxonomy (NCBI): domain Eukaryota; kingdom Metazoa; phylum Arthropoda; class Insecta; order Diptera; family Drosophilidae; genus Drosophila; species Drosophila phalerata. The sequence goes on from OY729850.1 coordinate 6,058,010, forward strand.
TAATTGTGGAAGGCAATATATATCTTATTTTATGTAAATATTTACTTTTAAATAAATTAAACGAGCAATATAAAAATATTTTAATTATTTAAATTTTTTTTTAAATTTTAATTTCCGTTTTAAATAATACAAATGAGCAATCTAAAATGATTTTAACTTTTTTAATGACGTTTAATGATTTTAATGTTCAATAGATGCTTAATTTAATTTAAATATTTTCTTTTGAAAAATTATCTAAGTAAGCGACCTTAAAAAATTGTAAAATAAAATTATTTGAGCAAACAAGACATAAAATATAAATATGAGAAGTAGAGAAAATTGATAAATGTTTATTTATGTTTAGTTAGTTAATTATTCTGAGCATCATTTCTAAAGCACTAGTCACTATACAAATTGAGCAAATAAACTATTCATTTCTTTTATTTTTTATGCAAGTTATAAATAAATATAAAATTACTAATGCTACAAATTCTATTTAATTAATTTAATTTTGTAGGTCTCAGCTGAAATTACTCTTAATTCTCTTTTCAATTGTACTTAATATATTTCAATAAATAAAAATTCAAATAATAATTTTAATATCCAAATGTTACCATAAACAAGAAAAGTAATTGTTTTTCAAATAAAGTCCGAGTTGTCATTAAGCTATTGACCTAACAGCCTATTCATAAGGACCCTCAAGAAAATACTTAAGCTACTGCTGAATAAAGAGAATAAGTAACTTTTGATTGCACTTAAGTTCTTTATTAAAATTCAGTTGCAGTTGCTGTAAAATTGGAAATTCTATGCAGTCGATTGTAAGCTTCATGGTAATCCAGTTTCCCAGTTTACCAGTTTCCCAGGAGCTGTAGACATAATCTCACTGTGAAGAGACAAAGTTGGCGTTGCCAGGTGCTTGATTATGTAAATTGACAACAGCTGCAGTTGTCACTGTTGTTGTTGTTATGTTTGTAGTTGTGTAGTTGGTGTTGTAGATTGTGCTGCTGTTGTCTTGGCCAGCGTCTTTTTTGGGCAAGTTTGGCAACACTAATTACCTACATTAAGCAACCTGCACAGAGTTGACACTCAATTAGCAAAACTGTAAGCGGCAACTCTGTTCTCCTTGTTATACCCTGAGCCCACTGAAAATCGACAAAAAAAGGGTATAATGTGTTGGGCAGAATGTATGCAACAAACAGAATCAGTATCAACAGCCGAGTCGATTGAGTCATGTCTGTCTGCCCGTCCGTCTGTCTGTCCGTCTGTCTGTTTGAACGCGTCGATCTAAGAGACAGTAAGAGCTAGAGGCTTCAAACTTTGTATGTAGGTTCCTAAATACCGTAAGCAGATCGAGTTTGTTTTTGTTTTATAGGACTTCTATATTCTCTGTATAGCTGCCACAGAAACACAGAGAAACTTCTTGGTTTTAAGATATCTCCACTAATTTGACACAATTCATATGTCGGCTAGTTTTATACATCCTGTCCAAATTTGGTTCAAATCGGACAATTATATCATATAGCTGCCATAGAGACGCTCAGTCGAAAATCAAGTTTTAGCATGAAAAAGTTTTTTGTTTTTTGAGATATTTTAACCAAACTCATAGAATATGCATTTAAGTTGGCGTTTTTGATTCTAACCAAATTTGGTACAGATCGGTTTGATATATCATAAAGCTGCCATAGGAACAATCAGTCGAAAATTAACTTTAAGTACAGAGTACCTGGGCACAGGGTATCCTACTGTCGTCTGTAACCGCCCACTTGTTCTCAATGTTCTTGTTGTGCTCATTGTTGTTGCTGTTGTTGTTGCATTGTTGCATTATTCAGGCTACGCTTTGACCTTTTGCCATTGCTGCAACAGCAACGTAAATTACAAAGCGCTTAAATGCGCTGTTTTGTCAAATTAAACCAAAGCTAAATAAGCCAACTGGCCAGGCAAATCAGCAAAGGGTACAGGAGAAAGGAGAAAGGGGAAAGGGATGGGGCAAAAACGGAAGTTGCAGTTGAGCAGCCAGCTGACAACGGAAGTTGGAGCGCCCAAAAACAACGAGCACAAAAATACAACGCGCAAAGTTTGTCAAACGGAATTGTAGCAGACACCCAACAACAACAAGACCAACAACAACAACAACAATAAGTGTTGGAAAACAACAGGGCGAAAGTGTTGTGGATGGGGGTGTTTGTATACAATAACGGATGCCGGACGCCATCTTGCAGTTGTGCGCAAACATGGCGGCCAGTCCATTGCAATGGCGACTGGGCAACGTTTGGCGCAACAATCGCACTTTTATTTATTGCATAACTACAGGCGTTTATACGCTCAAAGTCTGCTGCCAGCAAAACAACAACAACAACAACAATTCCAATTCAAAATCCCCTTTAGATTGCCCACTCCACTAATACCGCTTGGCAGCATAATAATTACGTTCGCTATCAGCGCCGACATTCACCATGAAAAAGTACCTTACAGCGCCACCTGTTGGGCTTCTGGACACCTCCCAAGTGACTGCAGTTTTGTTTGTAAATCCTACACAAAATCTCCCTCTTCACACCTGCCTCTTCTTTCCCCTCTTCCGTGGCTACAACTCGTAAATATGCAAAGCCATAAAACGCAAGTGTCACACGGATTATTCATGAATGGAGCATGCAAATGAAGCTGCGCCCAGAGTGACGGTGTGTGTGTGTGTGTGTGTGTGTGGAGTCTTAAGACTGCAGAGTTTTTGGAAAATGTAGAAACAAGTTAAAGCAAACTTTCTAAATGTACAGTACCAGTACAATTCGTTGTTATCATGCTTTAATGCAATCTCAGCTTAACAGACCCACAATTTAGTTAATATTTGTGTGGCTAAATTTATAAGATGTCTTAAGTTCCTTAACAAATTTAATGGAAACAAAATAATGGCTTATTGTATGATCGAAAAAAATGTAATTTTTTTAATCTTCAAAATTGAAATGCTTAATGAATTTGGTGGCCAAATCATGATAAAAATAATATTCCGCATGGAAATCGGTTGAGTTTTGACAAAGTTATGCGGGTTCAAAGTTTTTAAATAATTGCTAAGGGGTAGGTATGGAAATTTTTGAGGATGGATCGAAAAATATGAAATTTTCTAAGTGAACAAAATTGAAATGCAGAATCAATTTGGAGCCCAAATCATTAACAAAATGACATTTCGCATGGAATTCGGTTGAGTTTTGACAAAGTTATGAGAGTTCAAAGTTCTCCGTAATAAAACAAACAATTTTATTTGACGTGACTTCGAATTTAATAAGCGTTACTAGTGTTTAAGGAGCCACCACAGCCCTCACCCAATTTGTATGTTGTTTCTTTTTGTGTATTCTTAAACAAATAACACAAAAAATCATAACTAAAAAATATAAATAAAGATCGTCCCATGTTTAGCATTCACCGAGTTTAAATCCTGATTTTTGATATTTTGGACTTGTTAAGCTTCTCGCGTTTGTGCCAGTTTTGAACAAACTCCTTATTGGCATTGGCAACATTGGCCAAATAGTTGGCATAGTCCACATCGCTGTCGAGTTCTAATATGGCACAGTACAGTGAACTCATCCTAAGACTGTAGCGTGCCAGAGCTTCTGCAACATCACATTCACTTAACTCAGTCTCATCGGTTAACTTGACCATTAAGTTCTTACAGTGTTTAGCGGCATCTGGCAGATTTAGTTGACGCTGTAACTCCAACATATCCTCCTTCAAATGATGCAATGATTGCATCTTCTGTTGCACTTGGTCCTTAAGCAGTTTAATTACATCCTGGCATTGTTTCTCCTGGCCAATAATGAATTCCATCAGCTTCTCTACGCTGCCACTGAAATTCTTCGATTCGGCCATAAATTGACGTACATCTGTTATACGCTTCACATCGGGCAAAGACAAATTAATCTCACGGCTGTGGATTGAGTTCAGTTCTGTCGATTCTGGGTTAGAGGTACCCATTATTTATTCTTATTAAAAGTCAGCTCAAAAAATATTTATTAATATTGTTGCTTAAACTTGATTTTATTAAAATGATTATTTTTGAATTTATTAGAGAAGTTCAATTAACATGGCCTGCTTTAATATTTTTAATATTATATAGACATCAATTTATATATTTGCTGAATTCTCAACACACCGTTAATAACTTATTTATTGAAATAAATTAGCATCTAATTCGGATGAAATTTTCATATGCATTTTATTTTAATTTCGTGAGATTTATTTCGTCTCGCCCAAAAGTATGCTATATTTTTTTTGTATTTTGCTATCAACTAAATAAAATGTTGTTGGGAAAATCGACTAATTCAATTTGGGCGACATTTTTTGTTTACAGAAATTTATTAGACCTCCGGTCAATATTTAATAACCAATAATAAAACTGTCATACACAGACTTTTATTAAATAGAATTTTGTATATTTTATACCCATGTAATGGGTATATCATTTTTCATATATTTGTTTATGAATTATATATTTTGTAGACTATATTTTTTAGCAATTCAATTAAAAAACCAATAGATTTCATTTTTGTAAATTTTATTAACTTCAAATTCATATAATTTCTCACAAATCTAAGTAAGCATCATCTTTTATTAGTGGTCTCAGCAATTGTCGCCAAATTAAATAAAATATCAAAAGCACTAAGCAAACAATGCTTTAAAAATCTATTTATTTATGTCAGTTACTATCGATGGCATTTAAATTTTTCCTTTTCACTCGTGTTGCTATTTTTGCATATTTTTGCAATGCACTAAAAGTCAATTTATGCAGTTGATTTAATTTGATTTTAGCCTACAAATCAGAGTACAGAAATGCATTTTTCGTTGTGCAGTTTATATGGCAGGCTGTGAGTTTAAATACTTTATAAATTTATTTGCTTAAATACTATTTTCACTAATTGCATAAAAGTGAAAGTTTGGCAAGTGTTTAATTAAATACAGAGAGACTAATTTTATATGATTTTCATCGTTAAATATATGCAAAAATTTCAAATATTTAAGCTTTTAATAGATTTAAAATAAATAATTATTTTTTTAAATAATTTCGAACATTATAATTTCTGAATTTTTGCTCATTTTAATTTTTAATTGACTCCGGAAATTTAAAGTTTAGTAAGTACTAGTAAAATTACTAAGCTCTAAGGACCATAACATGCATTGTCTTATAAACTGTAACTAAATCCAAGTAAGACTTGATTTGCATATGATAAACTCTTGATTTGTAAATATAAAATTTTCTTTTAATTTTTATTTCGAAAATATATCACATACTCTGTGCAGGAGGATGTGGGATAAGCAATGTGAATGTGGAAAAGTCAGTAGTCATACGTGTGGAAATGAAGCTGGCAGTGATTGCTGCATAAATGATTGAAAATGTGGACGACAATCGATGGTTGATCGAATACATTCGAATGCCTTGGCTTGGCTTGCCACAAAAGCTGCAAGGCAGCTGCTATCAACATGCCGCATTCCTCTGCTTGCAACCCAAAAGTTCACATGCAACGACTATTGATAGAGCCCGAGTGCATTATCAGAGAATTGATGGAAAATGCCAAAATATTTAAATCTAATTTTTGTGGCAGGGCTGGATATATAGCAAAGAGAG